>OX104070.1:67752645-67824501 GCA_944474145.2 Dicrocoelium dendriticum | reverse complement strand
CACAATTTAAACAGGCAATCCGATTAGTAGACGGCAGCAGACGCGCCACTGGTGTCTACTGCGAGCCATGTCCTGTAAAGTCTCGAGCCAAACACAAGGCGAGTCACGTGGACTCCAGCCCGGAAGGCGAGACGGACCAACGGCACCCAGTTTGATCGACAGTGACTTCATTTCCCGCTGCCAAGTCAAATTCTGTCCACCTCGAGCCTTGCGCCATCCTACGCCTGGGAGACTGAAAAGACCCTCCTAGGTAAGCGGTGACCAGGCATATGTAGCACGTGACCGAGCCAACGCCACTTATTCAGTGCTATCTGTTGCTCTAGGGAGCTAGCATGATTATCACCACCTAGTACTCGCCTATGCACATCATCGTTGCGGACACGCTGGTGTCATCCGACACCAGCAGTGCTTCGCAGACAACGATGATCAAAGACTTGAAAGCGCCTCAGATCTTCAGACCGAAGGGGCCAATTCTCACTACCATAGGGCAGAACGGCCCTCACTGTGTCCTTGTATACACGACCTTTCAGACGGAGGGAGATTCCCTTCTGTCGCCAAAGATGCCGCAGGTTCAAGAAGGCAGCTCTGGTCTTTGCAATGCGTGAGCTGACGTCAGTTTCTATGCGCCCATCATTTCTGATGCAGCTGCCAAGATAAGTGAATTGATCAACCACCTCGAGTTCCTCGTTAGCAAGCGTCAAGAGGTCATCAAGTGGCTGGTGGTCCTGCAGCCACACTTTGCACTTTGAAGATGCTAAGTGCATACCGAATAATGGAACCACAATGGACAGACTATTCAGGGTTGACTGGGCCACTCCAACATCGTCGAAAAGCAAGACGATATCGTCCGCATAATCTAGATCAACTAACCTTTCACCAGGCACCACTTCAACGCATACATCGTGTGATTCCGCAAGGGAACACTCCATGATAGAATCCACGACGAAATTAAAAAAATGGGGAAATCGGACAACCCTGACGGACGCCACTTGTGGTCGAAAGCTATCCGATAGGACATCATAGACCCTGACGCGGCCTGTAGTGTTCGAGTATAAAACACAAAGGACGTTCACGTATTTCATGGGAACACCTTTTTGCGCAAGTATTTCGAACAGAATCGATTGATCGATTGAATCGAACGAACTCATGAAATCGAGGAACACAGCTATTGTCGGTCTGCGGTATGCGTGGCGCTGTCCTAGCACCTGCCGCAAAGTGAATATATGGTTTATACAGCCACGTCCTGAGCGGAAACCAGCCTGCTCTTCCCTAACGCAAGATTCCCCTTCCGCAGTGAGGCGACGAACAAAACTCGAGGCCAGTAATTTTGTCAGAACTGGCGTTAGGATAATACCCCTGTGGTTAGAACAGTCTGTGCGACTGCCCTGCTTGTATATTGCTACTATAATCGATTCACTCCAATTAGCCGGGACACTCTTCCTTCCAGATACGTTCGAGTAGGGAGGTCAGTGCTCTGTAGAGGACTTCACCTCCATCCTTAAATAGTGCAGGTGGGAGGGAATCCGGGCCAGCGGCATGGAAACGATTGAGCGCGGTGATCGCGTTTCGGACCTCGACCTCCGACGGAGGCTCTAAACTAACCGTCCATGGCTAGTCCTGCATTACCTGAGTAGGAAGAGGTCCGGGAGCAAGGGGCCAGCTGAACTGATCTTGAAAGTGTTCCGCCCAACGAGCCATACGGCGCTCTTTATTGTGTATCAACACACCCGCGCTGTCTCTGATTGTCTCACTGGCGCCTGGTTTTCTGGGACCAGTGGTGCGGATTAGCTGGAAGAGCTTGCGGTAATTGCCTACTGCTCCTGCTTCCTCCATTTCTTGAGCTTTACTGTTCCACCGAGCTTCCTTGTCAGCACGTTGGCTCTGCTTTAGTTTACGCCTAATAGTCCGTCAGGTCACATTGTGTTCAGAGCCAGCCGGGAGGTGTCTTCTAGATTCCAACAGGTTCACCGACCTCTCCGATATCCAGGGACTGGTGCGGTGACGACTGATAGTGCCACAAACAGATGCACCGGCGTCGTGCATGGCGGTCGAGATCCTATTCCACTGAAGCGCAGTGTCATTAGGACAAGACAGAGAAAGTTCGGTATGCAGCGCTTCTTGATAAGCTTGCCTGACCAAGGACTGAGACAATTTCTCAGTTGCCAATCGGAGGAGACGCTTGGTGCGCCTTCCGGTAAAGTTCATGGAGAAACGACAGCGCATCAAGGCATGATCAGAGTCGACGCAAGTACTCCAGTACGAGCGGCAATCCAGGATGGAACCACGCCACCTGTAACTTATGGCTATGTGGTCAATTTGGGTCCATCGCTGACCAGCTACAGGAGGACGCCAAGTGGCACTTCGACGCCCACTGTGTCTAAAAACAGTGCTAGTAAGAAACAACTGGTGCTCCGCACACAGTTGCAGCAGACGCTCACCGTTGTCATTCTGTTCGGAGTTAAGCACATAATTACCACCTAGCTGAGCTTCTGAAGAGCTCGGACGCCCTACTTGTGCGTTCATATCCCCTGCAAGTACTATAATATCTGAACTAGTAGTACTGCGTAGCAGTGTGTACAGTTGGTGATAGAAAGTGTCCTTGACTGTATTAGAACTGCAGTCGGTGAGAGCATAATTGGAGATCACAAACAATGTTTTTTACTACTTCGTGAATCAACCTTAGCTGATGTCGTCAAACGGACTGCACATAACCGGCTGTTCACCGGAATCCAATCAAGCAACGGTGGCTCCGCCTTGGAGCTGAGAATGATACCTACACAAGCTCGACCCGTGAGTGCTGCATCGGCGTCTCCGGATGCTTGCAATCAATAACGAGGGTATAAGCCGGGTGCAGTTAATTCAATAACCCCTTTAGGGTCTTTGATCCTAGTTTCGGACACACAACACGCATCGATACCCAATGTGTCCAATATGCGTGCGAGTGCAGCCTGTTGAGCTGTTTGTCTTTTACTGCGAACGTTGAAGGTAGCCATGGAAACGGGACAGCGTGGCCTTATAAGGGAATTTTGCTGATAGGCGTCCGATAGGTGCGATGGGATGATGGCTGCATATGGTTCTACTCCAGTGGCAATTCGGTTGCTGTCAATTAAGCTGGGAATTATAGAAGGAAGGTTAGTAATGGGGGTCGGGATGGGAGTAAGAGAAAAAGGTGGAAAAGAAAGAAGGGAGGCGCCAACAGTAGCATGTTTTCGCTTATCCGCCCTGCTGTATGCATCAGATAACGCGACCCTTGTTAATCTGCGAGACGGCCGATGCAGGATGAAGTTTATGTCTGAAGAAAATGTTATGGTTGTATTTGGGTTGAGATACTGCCAGGGCGCCCAGACCTAGACAGGAGGACGATTAGAGTCTTCATCCAAAGCCTTTGGCTCAATAGCCTGTCCGTAAGACAGCGGGAAGGTGGCAATGATTTAGTTTTCCAGAAATGGACGCCATCCCATTTCAAACCCCAAACCTGGAGGACCAGGAGTCTGAATTTGGCTGACCTCACACCCTTGACCAAACTGGTAAGAGTGGCACTCAAGGTGCCCGGAGGCATCACCCAGTATAGCTCAATGGGTCAATGAGGTACGCAAACCGTCACACCACCTTAAGGTACAGTCTGGTTGTCTTGGATTCGCAACGCCTGTAATCAACATGAGTTTGTCATAAACTCACCTTCTTCATGTTCTGATAATGTTATTTTCGGTTTACTTGAGTGCCTTTTCCTGACAACGTCGAATATATATATATATATATATATATATATATATATATATATATATATATATATATATATATATATATATATATATATATATATATATATATATATATATATATATATATATATATATATATATATATACCTCGTCCATACTGCCTCCAGGAGACAGTTGGTCGTCGCTGGAGGGGACGGAGTGCACCGTCCTCGTGACGGTGCTAGGCTCAAAGAGTGGTACCATGCAACCAGTGTGGAACGGGCTACGGTCCAGCCACCGCCTCGTGTACGTCTGGTGTGTTTGATTTCCCAATTAGGCCGGAATGCTTCTGTTCTGCTTGTTGTAGGAGTGTGGGCCAGCTCCGTTGATGAAACGTTGCTCCCATCCGCATGCCTCCCGGTCTTATTCCTTCGGGTTTACACCGGATATGGGGTGTGTGGGTGGAACTATGGGTGGTGCAGCGCAAGTCACCCATGGTCCCTCTGTAGGCGCAAGCGTCCTGTGACTGTCCCCATGGACGTCACAGTGACAGGCAAATCCGGATACGGACGCCGCCAAATCATATACATATATTAATAGTTAGTAAATCGAATGCAGCCTACCTACCAACGCTGCGCCGGTTATGCCCACGTTCTCAGCAGGAGTTGCTGTCCTTTCGATGTTGGACCCGAGTGACCTCGCTCATGGCTCACTAGGCCTGCCTGACTCAAGCTTTCGTGACCGCACGTGCTACGGCACTATGCGCTCGAATTCGATGGAGTACAACCCATCGGTGCAGTTGGCTTCCGCACCAGCCGCTTTTTCGCTGCATGCACGAGAGCATACTCTTGCACCTCGGCAACCGCCTTCGTGTGTCGATCGCGCCAAGCAAACCGATCAACCGCCCTCGATTCCCATGGTCTGCAATCAGCATTAGAACGTCATAGGCTAACTTTGATCATGTTCTGGTAACTTAACTACGGTTTTCGCAATTGTCGTTTCCCTGCACTCAATTGGCCATAAAGTAGCTGTTTCGGTATCCGGGTCGAATCCATGCAGTGAATATGCCTGAGACACGTCAGGTGGCTCAGGAGAATGATGCAGTCCAATGTATACATGACGCGGCATGGGAGCACATCCGCAACTCTGTCACTCCAAGCGAAGTGCAAAATGCGGCGCAGACACTGCTGATGGAAGCGCTCCAGATATCGGATCACCTTCCTATAAAGCGTCCAGCTTTCGCTACCAGATAGAAGAAAGGCAGCACCATAAACTGTTATACCAACAGTTCTTACTAACCGTGAGTTGGTGGTTGTTCAACACATGACATTCCAGCTTGCCAAAAGCAGCAGCCACCTTCGATATGCGGATACGCAGCTCGCTGGTCAGCTGTTATTACGCTACCAAGGTAGCAAGATCTCGAAGTGGTTTCCAACACTCCCTCGGTGTTGTATCCCGAAAAAGCAGCATACCAGAGCAGCACCGGAACGTATGTATGGAGGATAGTATCCGCTCGCACGCGAAGTACAATTAAATCGATAGAGATTCGCATCGCAGCCCATCAAGTGCAAGATCACATGATAGGCCAACGAGCGCTAAATAGACGTGTGAGTAGGATAAGCGAATCGAGGGCAACAACAAAACAAAGCATTTGAACATGACATTGTCCCCTCCTCAGTTCGTAAAAATATATGCACTAAATGTTAGTGATCAATCTAATTTAATGCCAGCACACCGAAGAATTGTCATGTGGTGTTATCCGTTAAAGCGTATCGGTAGACAACGCGGCGTATCCGACCTGAACGTTGTAAGCTCGTATTAGTTTGTACCGAGCGCTGTTGTAGGTGCGTTCGTCTGTGCAATAGCACGTTGGGATAGCTCTGCACGTAGCCGTCTTGCATTCACCTTTGTCCCATCAGCCAGCTTGTAAAGTTCCTCGTGTACACACAGATTCCAGATGGGTCGGGGGTCCGAACACATTACCACCGTTCCGGGAATAGGGTAGTTTTAGACGAACAAATGTCCCTGGAGGATGTTTTCCAAAAGCGTCTATATTTAGCATGGTAAACAGCCCATCTTACATATTCTCTGTGATCAGCGGTTTCTTCAGATTTAAAATTGTTCGCCCTAGCATTAGCACCGAGGGGCCCTTGCCGTTGCAGTATGTGGAGTGGTTCTGTATACTTCCAATGCAGATATCAATGCATCATCCCAGAATTCTGCCAAAAGCCGAAGGACTTGCAGATATTTTTTCAACGTACAGTTATGTCGTTCGACGAGTCTGTTCGCTGCAGGATTATATGGTAAAGTCCTCGAGTGTCTGATACCACTGTGCCTTAGGAATTCAGCCACTCGTTACTTCGAAACTGTGGGCCGTTATTAGTGACTATTTCTTTTGACAAACCGTACCTTGCAAACAAACAACGGAGCCACTTCATGATGACGGCTGTAGTTACGTCCCCGCATAGAATAGCCTCTGGCCATTTGCTGTAGAAACATGTAGTCACTAATACGATTCGCTTCTGCGAAGGTGCATTGGCAAACGGGACCATAATATCCATGGCAATTTTTATCCATGGCTACTGTTTACGAGGCACGAATGGTTACAAGCGCTGAATCAAGGCCAGTCGGTCGATGTCATTTACATTGACTTCCGTAAGGTTTTTGACAAGGTTAACCATGCAATGCTCCCTGACAGGCTGAGGATGTGCGGTGTTGGAGGTTCGCTGCACAAATGGATCAGAAATTTCCTTGTTGATCGAAAGTGGAGTGTCCAGGTGGACAACCATCTAACTGAATGGTATCCATCAAGCAGCGGCGTGCCCCAAGGCACTGTACTGGAGCCGATATTGTTTCTGATCCATGTAAACGATGTGCCTAAGCTACTCCAATCACCTTGTGCATTGTTCGCAGATGACTTGAAGGTGTGGAGAGTAATCCGCACACTCAATGATTGTGATTTGCTTCAGCAGGATCTCGACCGCCTCTCGACGTGGTCTGCAGAGGTTAACCTTCCGATCAACCCTACAGAGTCGTAATTTATGAGGTTGGGTAAGTGTGAGCATAGGCGAACGTACACAATGGATGGTCAACCGTTGCATCCTGCGCCTTTCGTGTGCGACCTCGGTGTGCTCTCACACTGCGACCTAAATTCCATTGACCACACGAATAGGCTGTACCGAAACAGCCTACGGATGCTTTGGGCGCTCAGGCGCAGCTTCAGCACTTGGTCCGAAGAGATGGCTACTCGCCTCTTCGTCTCGATAATACGACCAATGCTAGAGTACGGCTCTCCTGCGTATTGTCCCATCACCCTGGGCGAGATAGAAAAGCTTGAACTGGTGCAGCATTTAGCCACCAGGCTGATTCCCAACTTACGAGGTATGCCATACGAAGAACGATGTAAGAAACTAGGGCTGTACACTCTAGCTTATCGTCGGCTGAGGGTTGACCTCATCATGACGCACCGCATATTACATCTGAGTGATTACCCCATGTTGAGACAACTGCTTCATCTGCGCACACCAAGCTGCACGCGAGGACACCGGTATAAACTTATCGTACCGGATTTGAAGCGGGTCGCTCACCAACTCTCTTTCGAACGCAGAATGGTGAATGTCTGGAACGACCTGTCGCAGCACATGGTAGAGGCGAACTCAGTGTCCGAATTTAAGAAGCTCCTAGACAAACATTTTGCAGAGGCAAAATATAGAGAGCAGAACGATAAATAAGGAGTATATGTCCAAGAGCGACGAACGATACAGCTACGCAGAGAAAGCTCTACTCGCTGCATCGAACCAGTATTCAGTATTCATTGGGTACACGATAGGTTGGACTGGAGCATTCAGGGGTCTCGCATTCTTCTCGGATTGTTGGAAGGCGTAACATTCCCGAATAACCGCCTCGAGGATGGAATTAAACTTTGGCCACCAATAGTATTGTCGTATCCGAGCTTTTGTTCTCACAATCCCTGTATGCCCATGCGCACATGCAACTACCAGTGGAATAAGGGTTGCAGAGACCACAAACTGCTCGCCTCTAACAATGCAGTTGATCACAGTAGAAAGCTCATGCCGTAGGGTATAGTGTGGAAGTAACTCAAGTTGGATCTTGGTAGGACTGAACCATGAAGTGATTATGTAATCCCAAAGCTTCTTTAGGACAGGGTCTTTGTCAGTGTGCTCTCGTATCAGGTCAAATGTCATTGTAGGTGTTCCGTCTGAGAACTGCGATATCATTTTTACCCCCACGAAATCCTCGTTTTCTCCTTCGTTGAACACTGGGAGTCTCGACAGGGCATCTGCAAGTTGGTTGAAGCACCGTGGCACTTATTTCATTTCATAATCATAGTTCAATATACATGAGTATTAGCGACTCAAGCGTACCGGCTTTTGGCCTTTGTTGCCGACCTCCCATCGGTCGGCATTCTCCCACACTTGACAGCTTCACCTCTCTGCGGGGTCCTAGAGACCCAGAAACTGACCTGCTTGTATACAAAAGCTCAGGGTCTTTCTAACAAACTGGCTGAACTGAAAGATCGCCAAGCTTCCGGCTCGTATGATGTCATTGATATCACCGAGACATGGTTGCACACGGGAATGGCGGACGCTAAAGTTTAGCTACCGGGCATGTCGCTGATCCGGAACGACAGGCTCACAAAAGGAGGATGGGAAATCCTGTATTACCGAAACGACTTACAGTGCGAAGCCGTGGAGGATTCAGACTCGCAGTTCTCCGACTCTATTTGGTGCCGGTTGCAGTTAAAAGGCAGGGACGCTTGCCTTATTGTCTTGGTGTACCGCACTCCTAACTCAACACCCGAAACCGACTACCACCTAATGGCTGCTTTAAGGTGCAGTTTACAACAAAAGTATACTCACATTCTTATCATGGGTGATTTCAACGTACATTGTTTAGAAGCCCCTGCCACGATCGGAGAACAATTCAAAACCGATCTACAAGATCTAGTAACTACTGTTCCTCTTTACAACCACATCACTTTGCCCACTCGGTTCAGAACTGGTAACAGGACATCTGTGCTGGATCTTGTGCTTACCAACGAAGAGCATATGATTGATGCGTTGGTTTTAGACTGCCCGTTGGGTCGCAGTGATCACGCAGTCATCAGTTTCAACTTCATTTGCAATGCAGACTATCTGAATGATAACGATGAGACTGTGTGAACCATCACAAGGTACGACTGACTCGCCCAGCTAGTCAGCGCCACAACATGGTCTTTCCTCGAAGAAGAACCCCCGGAAGTCGCCTGGCTCGAGTTCGTCAACAAATTCAGTCAGCTGATTGCACAGGCTTCAGAGATAAAAGCTTGCAATAAGTGCAAATCAGTTTCTTTCGTTAGGAGCAGAACTCGAAAATGGATGACAGTACGCAACGCAGCATGGCGAGTGTACAGAGAAGCTCCAGCACCAGAAATTTGGAACAACTACGTAGCGCAACGTAACCACTGCACTCAACTGTTAAGAGAAGACAAAGCCGCCTATCAGCAGAACATCGCAAAAACCTTCAGTGCTAACCACAAACTGCTGTACAAGCACGTTAATAGCCTACGAAAGGTGTGGCAAGGATTTCCTCCACTCAAGACGGCTGATGGCCCAACAAGAACGGCTATGGAAGCAGCAAACGCGCTGCAGCTGCAATACGCCCCCACGTTTCAAAGAGTCTTGCCATCAAGCAATCTACCAAGCTTTGTATTCTGCTCACCAGGACTAACCCACATCAATTTTACCGCAAAGGCTGTACTGCACAAGCTGGCTTCTCTACGCAAACACAGCTCGCCGGGCATCAACACCGTTAGTCCAGAGACATTGGGAACAGCAGCAAGCCAACTGGCAGGAACTTTAGCTCAGTTTTTCTAGCGCTGCTTAGACCAGAACCAAGTTCCCGCTATGTGGAAGCTCGGAATAATAACCCCGATTCACAAAGGTGGAAGCAGAACTAATCCCTCCAACTACCGTCCAGTAACCCTTCTTCCTATGCTCTCCAAGGTCATGGAACCCATAGTTGCCGATGTACTGCTGTGCTATCTGGAAAACTGCAACCTCATCACGCCTGCGCAGCACGGTTTCCGTCCACAACGGTCATGTACAACGAACTTACTAAGTGCACGCAGTAGTTGGACCGAGGCAGCCGACACTGGAGAAGGTGTTGATGTGATCTACCTGGATTTTTCTAAGGTTTTCGATCGCCTAGACCATCGGATACTACTATCCAAGCTGCAGCATTACGGGATCGGAAACCGTCGTTTAAGCTGGATCGCCAACTTTCTACTTCAACGGCAATTAGTGGTCAGAGTTCGGAGCTCTTTATCGGACCCCATACAAGTCGAGTGTGGTGTGCCGCAAGGCTCGGTTCTAGGTCCACGTTTGTTTTTGGTGTTTATTAATGACCTTGCACGGGGAATCGCTTCAAACTTCCTAATGTTTGCCGACGATATCAAGATCTGGCGCAGGATCCAGGCGAACGCCGACCAACATGTGCTCCAAAGTGACTTAGATATAGTGTATCAATGGTCGACCCAAAACCTATTGTATTTCAACGTAAGTACATGCAAGGTGCTTTCCATCCGACATCAGAGCAGCTACTCATCATACATCATCATACTACACCTTAACTGGAGGTGGGAAACACCTCAGCTACTGTGCCGTAATACACAAAATAGGATAGAAAAAAAGCAACTGGTGCAAGTTGGCTGAGCAACCGGTAACGGATGCGCAGCTACTCATACCGACTCAGAACGGATCTACTGCAACAATCAACTCTCGAACGTGACTTGGGTGTCCTGGTTCAAGATGACTTGGGTTGCTCCAGGCAATCCGAAAAGGCCGCGAAGACTGGGAACCAACACGTCGGGCTGTTGCAACGGGTGTTTGAACAAATAAACAGCTCCATATTTCGACAAATGCTCAGTGCGTATGTTCGCCCCCATGTCGAATACGCAATTCAAGCCTGGCATCCATGGTTGAAACACGACCTTAATGCACTGGAGCAGCCACAACGCCGGGAATCTAAGAACGTAACTGGAATGCGCAATCTTTCCTACCAGGAGAGGCTGCAACGACTGGGATTGTTCAGTGGAAGCTATCGCCGAATACGAGGCGACTTTATTATGGCATACTTGATTCTGCGAGACCCACATCATGTGTGCCGCCCTTTACTGCAACTCAGCAACAATACAAACCTGAGGGGCCACTCATTAAAACTTGAATAACAATACAGTCGTCTGGAGTGCCGCAGAAATTTCTTTTCCATTCGTGTCTGTCACCCGTGGAATGCTCTCCCAGTATCGGTCGTCTCTGCACCGACACTAACGGTATTTAAAAGACGGTTGGACGATGCGCTCATCCACTTACACTTTGTTACTTAACACTACGTCTCCATCCTACACCTGGAGTTCACCATGGAATTATTTGTTGTTAACTGTGAGTGCTGTGAATCGAAGTGGATTGCAGGACTACAACGGAGCAAACGATAAGTCCTTATTTTCGTATTTAAAGTGTTAACTATTTTACTATCCTTATTAGCATTATTGTTATGTTGATATCCCCACCAACTATCCAACGGGACTTGTAAAACAACGCTTCTTAATCCATATAAATTCACTGTTCATTGCTCATTGAATTGGTAGCGTTGTACGAGCAAAATGATCAGTGCGCAAAGTGAATCGACGTCCGAATAAGTAAAAGTGCCATTTCTCACAAGCCCAGACGCAAGTGAGGGCATCCTTCTCACTGGTGGAATACTTTCTTTCAGTATCAGACAAGGTACGTGATGCGTACGCAATCGCTGTGTCCTCGACATCCTGCGGCTGGGACAGAACTGCACACAATCCAACTTCTGAAGCATCCGTTGGAACAAACGTTGGACATTGCTCATTGTAGATCGCTACAGTGGGAGTGGATTCAAGCATAGCTCATATGGTCATGTAAGCATTGTCTTGTTCTGGGGCCCAAGGAAAGTGCTGGTTTTGGCACCTCAGCCTCCGTAACGGCTCAGCAACCGTCGCAAAATTCGCTAAATGTCGAAGATAATAAGATCACAAATCCAAGCAATCTTTCCTCTGTGTAACATTGCTTGGTTTTGGACAACCGAGAATGGCTCTGGTGTTCTACACATTAGGCTTAATACCCGAGGAAATAACATGTCCAATAAACTCGACCTCCTTTACAGAGCATTGGCATTTGCTGGTAGTCAGGCAGAGATTTAGTTCATTCAATCTATGCAGCACGTTATGAAGGTTTCCTTGATGTTCCGTGGGGTTACTACCAAGGGCACAAATATCATCCATATACACAATACATCCTTCGAGGTCTGATAACGATAGTGTACTAAATTTTTGACGAGCTTCTGGGGCACTACTAAGACCCATTGGTAGCACTCTGTATGATACAAGCCGTCTTGCGTGAGGAAAGCAGTCAAATTTCGGCAATCTGGAGTCAGTGGAATGTGGTAGTATGGACTGTGAATATCCAGCTTTGAGAAAAGTTTGGCGTCTGATAGCCTAGCCATCAACTCGTCAAGAGAAGGCAGAGGGAATTTGTCCACAAGTATATGTCGAGTAAGCGCTCGAAGGTCGGTGCATACACGAAGTCAGCCATGTTTATTTTGAACGGCAACTATTGGAGCAACTCATTCAGAACACTATATGGGTTCTATCAAGTCTTCCGTGATCATATTTTTCAAAGCTTGAGGTCAAGCCTCTCGCTTAGCCAGTGGTATAAGCTTACATTGAGGAATGCTGAACGGTTTGAAATGCGCGCTCAACCGAACGCGGTGCATTGCTTTTCAGACTCTACCAATATCCGGAGAGAGCGATTTGGTTAACTGGAAACTAACGAATGAAGGTTTGCACTGGCGATAGTCATCCGCCTGACGCATGGTGATACGTTCAATAAGATCATGGCAGTACGTCCCAGTAGAGTCTTATTGTCAGTTTTAGAGGCGTAAACTTCAACTATACGCTTCCTGCTGTTTATAAAAAAATATTGAAACCGTAACAAAACCGAGTATGTGGATGGCACCATTTGAGTAGCTTCTGATAGGGTAAGCAGAAGTTAAGTGACCAAAATCCTGTTTGTAAAAGCAATATGGCACAACTGTGATTGGTGATGCGGAATCTAATTCCATGTTTAGACAAATGCTTTTGTTTCTAACTTCAACAAACACACAACGAATGCCTGGCGAAGGCAGTTTGGGTTCTTGAGTTGGAGATGAAAGTGGATGCTCACATTCATTTACGCCATGTTTGGATTGTAAACTGGTGACCGGAGAAGCTCTGGAGTCATTCGCAGAATCAGCTAACGAAATGGCGCGGGAACGACAAACCTGAGCAAAATGACTCGTCTTACCGCAATTCCGGCAGATTTCACTCGTTGCGGATCATGACTTATCATTTGCACGATGTTCAGTATTTCCACAACGGTAACAGTTATTTCTAACTGAAGATCGCATCAGAGAGCGTGTAGAATCCAGACGGTTAATATCATTAGCTCCTGTGTTAGAGGGGAAAATCTTGTTTCGTTCCGTGACTGCGACATTCGCACGAGCCACGTCACATGCCCTGTCCCATGTGAGCTTTTCTGCGTTCTCCATTAAGAGACTCTCTCTGATCCGAGAATCTGTGAGACCATAAATCAATTGTTGAGTTAGCATAGTCTCTTCCACGATTTTTCTTGGGAAAAATATTGTAGTCACCCTTTCGAACAAAACAAACAAGACGGGAAATGAATGCATCCACCGACTCACCAGATGCTTGTTTCAGTTGCGAAAAATTGTACGCAGAAGTATAGGTGTGCACCCGAGTACCCCAATTGTTTACTGAGGGCCGAAAAGGCCCCTGTCAACCTCAGTTTCCCCCGCAAGCAACAGACAGTGAGTATAACGGTTGGCATCGCTCTCTACACTACTCCTGCAAGTGATGAGCCACAAACACTATAGCGATGGTTCTGCGACCCGAACGGAATCCACACTGCTCTACAACCACGTTGGGTTCCAAAACATGACTGATGAGGCGGTTGAGCAGGATTCGGGCAATCACCTTGCCCACACAACTCAGCAAGTTGATGCCACGGTAATTCGTGCAACATTGCTTGCTCCCTTTGCCCTTGTACAGTGGTAGCACAAGGGCATCCTTCAGCTCAGCAGGCACCTCCTCCTCAATCCAAGTGGTGCGGTGCAGTCAACAACGCGGGTCCGCCGTGTTTAAATAATTCAGGCAGGATCCCGTCGGCACCTGCACACTTACCGTTTCGCAGTTGAGCAAGTGCTCTCTGCGTCTCATCCAGTGTCGGTGTATCCGCCAGATCCGCCTTCACATCGTGCTGCTTCAGGCCGTTCAATGTAGGCCAGTCAATCTCTAAACGGTTGTTCAAGAGACAGTCAAAGTGTTTCCGCCAGGTATGCATTATGTCTGCAGTCTGTGTGCAGGTAGCGCCTGAACTACCATCGATCAGTGTCCTCAGCGGCTCCAACCTCGGTCCATACACCGCCTACAAGTAGTCAAAGAATTCCTTTTGTTGGCGGCGTTCGGCGTAGCATTCCAACTGCTTCGCCATCACCGTCCACCATGCATTTTTATGCGACGGAGTTCTCGGGTCAGTCGCCGTTGAAATTTGCGAAACTGACTACTCTTTCCCAAGTCACTGGGGTCTGCCACATGTGCAGCAAATGCTGCATTCTTCTCCGACACCAATGCGCCGATCGTCAAATTGTTCTCATCAAACCAATCAGGCCGTTTACAGTCTGCGCGCCCGATGGCCTCCTCGGCAGCAGCTGTCACCTGATCGCGAATGTGGTGCCACAGGTCGCCCACTGTTGCTATGCAGTCCACATCACACGAGCTGCAGCCATCGCCTTCTCCAGCTCAGTACGTTTCGCCACAGTACCGAGGGAGAGAATGTTAAATTTACGCCGATTCACGGCGGGAGTGCAATACATCGATTTACGAAAATATATGTACAGTTTGGTCCGCACCAATTTGTGATCAGTGCCACACTCAGCTCCACGCAGTACACGTGTCATGCGCACTTCACGCATATCACGCTGACGTACGATGACAAAGTCGAGCAGGTGAGCGTGACCACTCCGTGGGTGCGTCCAAGTTGCTATATCACTCGCACTCAGTGCAAACCGAGTGTTCGTGATCGTCAGGCCGTGAGTGGCACACAGTGAGAGCAGCCTGTCACCGTTCGCATACACTGAACCAATGCCACGCGAACCGATAACATCTGTCCACGCTGATGCATCACGCCCAACGCGTGCGTTGAAATCACCCAGCAGAAATAATCGGTCGCTCCCCGGCACAGACCGTATCACGGAGGTTAGCTGAGTGTAGAATTGATCACGCGTGTCATCAGGACAACACATGGTCGGACCGTACGTGCTTATAAAAGTAGCAAACTTACCTCTTCCGAGTCGTAGGCGAACAGTCATCAGTCGCGCACTGATGCCCGTTGGTTCACCCACCAGCTGGCCATGGACGCGATCGGATATTGCAAATCCGACCCCATGATCACTTGGTGCTGAGGCGGCGTTGCCCACCCAATAGAATGTGTAGCCAGCACCTGTTTCATGCAACTTACCTTGCTCAGCGAGCCGGGTTTCACTGAGCGTCGCAATATCGACGTGGTAACGAGCCAGTTCCATCGAAACCAGTGCAGTCTGTCCCTCAGGCGCTCATTCGAGTTCCGGTCCAGTAGTTTGCGCATGTTCCAGCACCCGATGCTGAGTGCTTTGCGCGCAGGCATACGATAGCATTGGTGGTCAACCGCACGCGATGTGGTCGTTGTGCTTCGAAGGTTGACTTGCGAGACTCCACCCGGAGCCTTTGGCTCAATAGCCTGACCCACAAGGCAGTATGTGGTTTGGAGGTTTGCTTGAGGGACTCCACCCGGAGCCTTTGGCTCAATAGCCTGACCCACAAGGCAGTGGGGAGCAGATCCAGCTCGGGAATGTGATTGCAGAGACAGATTGGGATCTGCTTGACGCCGCCACACGCAGTCTTTGGAGTACTTTGACGATTCATTTGTGTTTCGCGACTGTAGTATGATACGCACCTGCGACCACCGTCGGACACAGGAGGGTCTTGGGAAGTTTGCATCTATTTGACCAGGGGCTGCCTGGCTTGATGCGGGCAGTAGCATACCATTGAACATCCGGAGGTGCCCACCACCCTCAGAGACAATGCGTGGCGCTCGTGCTCTACGCCAATCGAGCTGTGAGATTATAACACATTGACCTGTGGTCTTCTATGGCTACGTATTACGGGAAGTGGGCCATCGACCAGTTCCTAACCTCCGAAGAGGATGGATTAGGATACTGCCAGGGCACCAACGTCTGACAGGAGAACGACTCGGGTTTTCAGCCAAAGCCTTCGATTAAATGTACGCCCGAAAGGCAGCGGCTCTAGCACATGGTCAGTTCACTGACCCATGCAGATTGGTTTCCTGGATCTTAGCAGGGAGAAGGGCGTTACCCAACTCCCACCCAGCGGTTGCCGCGAGGGGGCGTCCAGGATATGAGCCAACGGCACAACAATAGCAGCAATGGGTAGACCAACTGTCAGGATCTAGCCATCACCAGCCTCAGCGCACCATAGGCTCTCCCGCCTATATATATATATATATATATATATATATATATATATATATATATATATACATATATACATATATACATATATACATATATACATATATATACATATATACATATACATATATATATAGCTCTGTTCAACCGTCGTTCAAGTTGCTCCGCCATAACATTGCCTTTGAATAGTTACTGTTAGCAGACGGGCATTTTGGGTACCATCTTATTTTTGGTACCGAGTGATTGTTGTACGTATATACTGGAGTGCAGCACACTATAAATACGTGTCTGCATGGTACCACCGCATGCTATCGACGCATATACATTCACGAGCATCAAAGCAGCTGGATTTTGCAACGATGTGGGTGGAAACATCTATGATGCAGAGTATTCGCCCAAGACCGTACAGTTAATTCATCTCTCATAATCAGTCTGTTGACAAAATTTCTTGAATGATTGACGACGTCCACTGGTCAACTTCCTACAGACTCGCTTTCAACCAAACTCACCCCGTAGTGTTATTTGTTTAGGCTACATCAAGCAAAATGCGTCAGTTTCCTTCAACTCCTAGAGAGCCAATTAGTTTACGATAACGCTGACTAAAGTTTAAGCTCAAAAAACAGCTTATCAACGAACTTTTCTTTTAGAGAAGCAGTGCCATGTATCAACATACTTTCTACCTATCCATTTTTCTGAAGTAACCAGCAACAATATTTGTTGAACTTTCAGTTTTCCGCCATGCTGTTCGCCAAGGTCCTAATTATAGCAGTCATTGTCGTCACTTACCACACCAATCCGGCTAATGTAAGTTCTATCACGATTGCTACTTGTTGAATTACTTCTATCCTATACCATTATCTCAATTCTAATTGCTGCGTCACTGTTACCGTAACTATTGTGCTGGTATATTTGTTTAGCAAGCAATTCTACTTGCTAGAGATGTTGCTCTTGTTTGGACATTTGTATATTTTATGCTCATCAATACTGATATCCAACGAGACATCCGGTGCCAAACCGTAAGCTTCTAAGTCCGAGTGCTTAGGTAACTGCTTGCTTTTTACTATCCGGTATCCCAGGAACTTCTTATTTGTTTTGTAACTTCAATGAAGCTACTAGCTAACTAAAACTAGAGTGGCAAAGCAGTTGAATGGTAACTTAGGTTGACTTACAGGTTATAAATCCGGTTGACAGCTTTTTCAATAGGGGCGTTTCGAACGTTCAGAGAGCATGGATTTGACACATTCCTCACAAGACACTATTATTGACTGGAGCAAAGGATTTGGAGTAAGATACATGAATGCCTCGTTTCAACTTGTTCGTGCGTAGCCTATTGAAACTTCAGCTGTACAACGGATGCAACTGCTGGTCAACCATGCTCTAATGAAGCGCACTGATTTCCGCTCGTATATTCAGAGAGAATCAGAAGTGAGCCTTGAAGGACACTGTTTGTATTTTACGAAGTAACCGTACTCAAACTGGATTAGGCTCATACCCAGAGCTTGTAACCACACTGAAGTAATAACGCTCAGTAAGAACACACAGAAATCGTATTTGGCGAATTCGGAATTACGCTAAGTTCGCTAGCACATTAAAACAAGAAGGGTCCAATATTGTTCATGTACAAGCACCACAGGTGCACGCTGATCTTGACACCACCAGCACCCGTCAATTAGACCAGTGGAAATGTCACCGGCACAATTGTACAAAACACCTCCACGTCGCTGTTGATCAGCTTATCGTCAACTGATACTTGTGAACTAATTAGTAATTTCATGAGAACGCTGGTCTATTTCTCGAGATCATGAGATGCAACCAGTAACAAGTATATTGGTCACAGCGGGGCATGTAGCCGCAATAACATCTCAGATGGAAGCAAGAATGACAGCGGACCTAAGGATTCGATAACAGAAGATCTCAATTTACGTGGTAATGTAACATGGCGTTCGCAAATCAAATGGCTTCGAATATCCGGTTACAAGATCATGATTTCATCCTGAACTTCCATCTGTGAACGTCCGTGCATAAATTACACTGTTGGAAATAAGGTAGAGGCTGACATCATCAGATTCAACCAGTCAACAGTGGATTATCTTTGCGTATGAGTCCAATCTCAAAGTTTCCTCGGTTGGGGTTTTGTGCCCCAAATCTTTCAATATTATTTCGTACTGATAAAGTCCCCCACGAGGATCCGAGGCAGTCATAAAAACAAGGAAAGCGAAAAGTGCATGAACGTATTTAGTAACCATACAATTATGAACGGATCAAGGACACAACAATGTGCTCATGTTAGATGTCACCAACTGCAAAAATGAGACACATAACATTGAAGTATTTACACTGCTATGCCAAGCGAAAGGAGATCGTATGTTATCTATGTGCAGATACATGCAGTTTATGCTATCTCGTTGGTGTATTTTTTGGTGGTTTCCTTGGGAAGACGATCGGTAAGACATCATCATAATCCGGTAGGCATAAATCATAAGCTGCTGCTTATCTGCGTGACGGCATAAGCACTAAACAAAAAGGAAGGCCCAATGAATAAAAAAGAAAGGAGAAAAGTAGGTTTACAATTCTAGATCTCTAACACGGTGCCCCTTTCATGTGGGGTACATACGTGTCGTCGAGTAAAAGTGCTCTGTATTGAAATGGGTAAATCAACAGATAGCAGAGTGATCACCATCCTTTAGACTTGATGTCAATACCATGTAACCAATACCACCACTGGTCATCTGTATGGAAAATATTTCTTGTTGATCATCTGTAGCGTCTTTGGCAGCACTCAGGTGCGGTTACATTGTCAAGCTAGTGAAGAGTTAATATAGCCATAGTAATCCTGTGCGACCGCCACCAATAAGTTGTGTGTGCCATGTCTCACAGAAATTTGTATCACAGACGAACATAACGAACTTCTGCGCAGTTCATCATTCATTGATGTCTTGCAAACAAACCTGCGTTTAGCCATTTGGTGGGAAAGGTTCCACTGCTGGTCGCCTGGAAAGATTGAACGAATTGATGGTAAATGTGGGAAAGAGGAGGCGAAATTTCAAGAAGTTGGAACCAAATTTTGATGTTTTAATTGTTTCATGCTGCTCGGTTTCTTGTTCACAATTCCACCATTCTGTGAACTTATACAAGTAGGTAATTCATATTTTCCAGGAAATCATAAAATTGATGAAGGTTTGTGATTTCAATTGCGCAGGCTAGTACCAAGACGGCTAATGAAGCCCTAAGCTCATGGGAGTTACAACGCCACTAATTTGCCTCTTAAAAGGCTGTTTAAGTGAAAAACAGGTGTTTCTGGCCTAAATGATAGAACGTTTAATGAGTACCGCAGTAAAAGTTGGCATATTGATTTTAAGCATGAATATTAAAGCATAAAACAGATATCTGAACAACTGCTTGAGTCTTTGACACCCCACCCTTGTGGTCCCCACCCTATTACACGGACAGCAGTTCCGGATGAAGTACACTTCTCTGTTTCTCTTTTCAACAGGTCGTGAACACCTTCCGTGGGAAGCTAGAAGAATCTGTGATGGGCTATGTGGGGATGCGCGCCAAAGACAAGCACAGTCTCCTTCTCAACACCATGATGCCTCACGTTAGTTAACAAGCTTGTCTGCCCACCGAACTATCTGAATGTCTTGCAGTTTGTTTACAATGTGCTTCCCGTTGGTCACTCAACTCATCCTCGCTCTCTAATTTTAGTATTCGGTATGTTTCGGTACGTGGGGTCTCCTACAGAATCGATGGCACAATCTGTCATTACAAACGCGGCATGTAATTTGCCTACTTAATATAACTAGTAGGATCCAACTGCAAATAACCGAATTACTGTTGAGTAGTGAGGATTTTTCGTATAATTGGGTTAATTCATCATGGCCACTCTCAGTCAGCAGGCCTAGGCCAGTCTGGAAATCACCAGACGCCGGCGTTTCGACCTTCTGGGTCTCGTCAGTGGTGGAAAATCGTTGCTGGGTGGACAGGGAATCGCATGTTAAGTGCATAAATTTCATAATATCTCAATACATTCAGACAATAACCACACTCCCGGAAAAGCACTGTACGGCTGTTGCCTTCTTTCGGGAATTGACAACAGCGCGCTCCGTCTGACACCTCTGGGCTGCAACCCGTAACTAGACTGCGGCCAATCAGTGATTGCGACCGCTGAGCTACGGAACAACAACGACCGTTGTGGATAACTTACTAGATGTGATATAGCGCTGATCAGTACCCACTGAGTTACACGTTACTGTTATGCACATGACGGGACAGCCATCTCTCCTCGATGGAATGCGCACTGCTGACGATTCCCGAAGGGGTTAGAGGGTTGTACAGTGCCATTCGGGGTGCGTGACGACTAGCTGATTAAATTTAAATGTGATGAATTTCTACTTGTAGCACTTGTAAGAATGCTATTGCTTCAGACCTGATGTCCAAATCAGGGCAGCTCTCAATGCGACTGCGTGCCTACCTGGTTAAAACGGAGAAAGAATAAACAAGCCACAGGACTGCAGCAAATTCGTTATGTTAGGACGATGGTCATGTACGAAACAACCTATTCTTTTCTTTGATTAACTCAAATAATCACCCAAAACAATGCCTGATGTATTAAGCTATGGATAAAACCAACACAACGAGACCAAATCAGTTACTTTTGCTGGTGAAACAGAGGCGGGATGATAAAAGCAATGCCATTTGGAAATGCTTGTACCTGTGTTCTAGGCGGCTAGCAACATTTGATTGACCAAATGTCAATACACGCACTTTCTGCTCTCCGAGTTACGCCGAGGAAATCTGGCTCCTCGGTTAACTGACAGCATGTGGTGGTGAGATGTTTCACCTTGAGTGCTGGATACTCATTGCCCACAGAGACTGAAGGTTGGTTTACACATTGCATTGGTGTCAGCTCACTTTGGTGGGGGTAGGGAATTTGAGCGAAGAATATATTCGGCTGGTTATGCGCATCAAGAATAACGAAAAGTAAGTGATCATTGACAATATTGAGCATATGAGTAGTTGAGCGCTTTCGAGGAGAAGTCAACTGCTGTTTCTGACATAATCTGTTATGGGTCATTCGCTGCCCTTGCAATTTCAGCTTTAAATATCACCAAGAAAATTACAGTGTGGTTTTGTAAATCAGCTGTTCTGGATTCGGCAAAGTGTGCCTTTGATGGGTAATTGACTGTTAACTCAATGCGTATATGCTTACTCTAGATGTCATGCTGTGGAGTCGATGGTGGTGAGGATTTTGCTGGTTCCAAGCAATTTGATTACAAGTACGTCGACAAGGAAAACACAATACGTGAGTTTACGGCGTATAGTGAATGTTACTTGCGTCTGCGTTGAATGCACAACGGTTTTACACCAATTCATGCCACTGCTGACCTGGTCCAAATGCGTTTCTGCACCTTTGCAATGCGGTGCATACAATTGAAAAGCTTGGACAGTAAATCAAAATTAACGCCGTTAGTTAGTACTAATGGATGCAACTTGACCAGAGGTGTTGCAGATAACCGAATTCAAATAGAACTGACTTATTATAATATGCCTGAAAGATATTATCGTCACAACCACGTCTACTTAGAGGATAATCTTGAAAAGCAACTGACAAATTGCATTAATTCACTTACAGTTCATCTGCTTCAGAACGATTTCCTGGTTCCGTTTTGATACGGCATGTAGAAAACTAACAAGGTCACACGTCAACTCAAATTTGCAGTTTTCTGAGACTAGAGGCTAACCCATTTAATACCACTGGTTTGGTATGTAAATTCAAACCAAGTGACATTGACGGATGGAACGTAGAACTATTTATGTTGAATTTACTAGCCCTAAGCCCGTTTAGACTGTCTTAAAGTTATCTCAAAAATGATATTTAACGCTGAGCGAAAGTGAGGAAGCAGTAACGCTGCGATATTTTCCTGGACCTCTGAATTTTGCACCTTGTTATCCAGGCTTTCTGGATCCGATTTTACGCCTGTGTTACGGTGTGTTTCGTGGGCCCAATGAAGTTACATGCTTTAATAATAAACTGATTTTAGTATTGCATCAGCGTATTTTGTTGTGTGTCCTCTCTGTATCCTTGGTATCTTTTGTGCAATTGCCGAGAAGCTTTGGGAAAATTGGGGATCTCCTAGCACCGATTCCGACCTCCACAGAGGACTGTTCATTAGGCATGGAACCACAGAGGCAAGTGACCAGTGAAAGATTAAGTTGTGTGGTCGCAAGATGAACAGGTCGAAATTCATGATGTTCTGCTAATTGGTTTAGTGGTTGCTTCAGAATATTCTAGTTCATTGCTTCATCCGTTGGATATAGTCCTTTCCTGTTTGTATCTCGTAACCTGATCCAATCGACGCAGACCGTTAGCTCATAGATTACAGGTCCCTTACGATATGGTCACCAGCTGACGTAATGTAATGAACATGAAAAGAAACTTGTCTTCTGCTTTACATTTGACTTTGCCGCCACTATGTGTCACCAGTTACCATTTGTGCTCAGACTAAAGGGGCTACCGCGTTATGCTGAGTAAAGGTAGCAATGTTGAAATTATGCAATAAGGAGCCAGTGCAAACTGGGTGTACCAGATGATTTTTGAGCTTGTTACTTTACGAGTAGTAGTTTGTGCATCAAGGTTGAAGTAAAATGCAAAACATGCATAACTTGCGAAGTACACACATATAAAACCTCTTTATGGTATTTTTACTAAAAGGTGAACATAGCCCATCTGCTAGCTTGTGAACTGGGAACGATCAACATCCTTGGTGCTAAGCGACTATCACACCGCATTCTAAAACTGTGTGTTTGTGCATTCGATTCTTTTCTGAAGTCGTGATCCACAAACTTGCTCTACTGGAAAATCTTTTGTCTATTTACAGAAATAGCATACCCTTTCCCTTGCTGCAAGCTTGCAGCTGGATATAATCGACCGACAAACAAATGCCCAGAGTCATTTGATGAGAGGAACAGTAATCTTAAAAGTGGCTGCTGGCCTATTTTGGAACAAAAAATACTATCCGTGTTGACAAAGGTGTCTTACATCGTCATCGTTACCACCCTCATTGAAGTAAGAGACATTATAGAATACATTACTTGTAGATGAGAAGTATAACCCCCCAGGTGCTATGTTTCTTAACCCACATTGTTGGAACGAATCAGCACAACATCTGCAACTTGTATTCATCCCTTTTGACTATAAATCAATGGCCTCAGTTGGCCAACTTGTTGTTCGAGAAAGTCTTACTCCATAGTATTTATCGGTCACAATTTACCAGGGCGAACTATTGAATTCAGCCTGCTCTTTTTCATAAGCACATTTTACATTCTTGATCCATCGTAATTGGGAATGCGGTACGATCTGGTTTAGCTATTTTGGTGCAGGAGTCCAAATTTCCAATTTGTCAATATTTCGTTAAATGCGGTAGGAAGGGATCACCATATAGGGACTAAAAAAGTCTGTCACTTGGGATAATGCCCAAAATTATCAAGAAGGTATTCAGGTTGGTGGTTGTTAAAGCTCTGTGTGACGATACGTTTTTTGGTCAGAAACCAGCACAGGTGTTCTCGATGTTCAAGACTGCTAGGATATTTTCTCAGTGTGTCTTGTCAGCTTATTTTGTGGCTAGGATAATCATCGATGTCAACTTCAAGCCTACGGATTGGGAAAAGAAGTGGATGAGTGTACAGCGCTGCGGAACGTTGGTTGAGGTGCACTAGCAACTTACTAAGCAGCTAAACAGTTATTTGTTTAAAGTTATATCTTTTAGCAGTATAGCCTATTCGGGCGAAACACACAAGGTGGCTTGCTAGCTTCAATGTTTTAATAGATTTTAGTACCCGGCGTCGATTTTGTCCAGGTAAACACTGCGCTAGTACTACATTGGGATGTCCCCGTCACCACTAAGGAATTAAGCATGGTAGTTTGCTACGCTCTGTACCACATGAAACTGTTGGTCTCCGCAACTGAATCCATATACGCAGACAAGAATATGCGGTGCTGATATTCGACTACTTATTTAATCAGTCACTTGGGCCTTATTAGCTAGGCGTCGCTAACGCTTTCCACTAACTCACTGTGAATCAGCGCCGTGGTAAACACATCTCACCGCTAAAAATGCTGTCAGCTTGAAAGCGGTGCCGGTTCCACTAAGTCGGTAGTTTTCAGCCAACAGAATATATGCGGTATGGTCTCGAACAATTGTGTGCACAAGACGACAGCTGTTATGTGCTTGGAATCAAGACCTTAACTGGGAGGTAGATTGACACAGCCTAGCGGTACTGAGTACAGTATTTTGGCCACTCTGGTTAATGCGGATCTTAGATGCGAATAAAGACAGTCGAGTAAAGCGACACTGTTTCGCATCTCTCGGACATTACTGTGCCACTGGAAGTAGCATCTTGTTTTCCGTCATTACCGAGCTTAGAGAAACACAAAGACGGATTGTGACTACAGTGCCAATCAGGGCAAACACTATGTCCTATATGTCGCATTGGGAGTGCTATTGATGACCACAGTGGACGCAACCCGACAAAAATTATAATTTCGCGTTCTGACTGCGGCTTTCAATCCCTGCACTATAATAGTCAAATGATACAAACGTAACCTGCGGCACGGCGCTGTTTGCTCACCACAAGATCCGTTAGTTGGTGATCAAATGATAGCTCTGAACTATTTATGTAGAGTGGCTAGATAATTACAGACAGATCACGAGGATTGTCTACGCGTTAGTTACTCTTGCTTGCAAGCGGAAACCTCAAATATGCCAATTCTCGAGGAATCGCGCTTGTTAACGGAACACTGACCTGATCTTTTGCAGCAATATTCCAAGTGCTCAGTAAACTTATCTCAACACCCACTGTGTGCATGGAAATGTAGTTGATGGATAATATATAGTGTGCAACTGATAACTCCGTTTTCTACGGTACATTGTGGAACGTACTACTACTGCTTAGTCGATACAGTAATGCGTTACTTCTTCAAACAGTAGAAAACCTTAGTTTAAGTAGGGAAAGTTGACTATGAGTAGTCTCATATGATTCCCTTGCTTGAGCGACTCTTATTTCACGGACAATACCAAGGTGTAAATGCAAATCGTTGGCTTGTTCAATTAGAGTAGGAGGTATAGCTCCACTTCTGGAAAACTCTTGGGGGATCACCAGAGGGCATCTTGCAGACATTCACACAGCTTGCCGCCACTACTTATGGAAAACGTGAGGAAAACGATGCCGGCCAGAAATACTTGCAAAATACCAACGGGATTCGGTTTGTCAAAGGCACCAAGTGATGCTGACTTCGTTTTAAGATTCAACCAAGACTAGTGGATACCTTGATTTCCCTAGCCACAGAGAATAGTTTCCATAAACGTTTTGATTCAAGCAGTAAGGAAGTAAAGTGATATGACAGGTTTGTAACATCCAAGTTGAAATGTTGTCATTACCACTAACTTCAAGCAAAACCAGCATGCTTGGGTCTGTTTAACGAACTACTTGATTTCTCCAATTAATTCAAGCTTGAAAGTTATACCATATTTTACTTCTCTAGTTGAACAAACCTCGCAATCGCCAGCTACAGAAATCTAATGCGCTGCACTATGCTTGCCTGATTATTGCCCGATGGATACAATTAGCAATTTGTCCAGTCTGTCCCATTAGGGCTAGGCTGTAGGCAATCAAGTGCTTAGCGGGAAGAACTGAAAGACCTTCTTGGGCTTACCGTGGAATAGTCATTATCAATTCTTCCCATGGGGACTGATCAGAAGCTTAAGTGCTATCTGGACACATTTTCATTGGCAAAATCCAATAGTTTCATGAGCGCGCTATTAACGTTGATGGAGCACAATATTACCTAAAGGGGTCCAAGCATGACACCAGTTGAAACTGTTTATAGTATAAACTAATCATCTCAGCATTCAGCCCAACATATTGCACCCATGACCTAAGTTCACGACGGAATAATGAACACAGTGCAGCGAGGAATTCCTGCCTTACACACGTTATGTGGACTCGCACAAAACGCAACCGAGGCGGCCAACGCCCTAGGTCAACAATTCGCCCCGAACTTCCAGAGCACGACACCGCCGCATACACTGTTCCCGATCGTTGTACCACCACCAGGACTTAGCCACATTGTGTTTACGAGTACTGATGTTATGAAAAGGCTAATGGCTCTGCGCGATCATCTCTCCCGGCATTGATAATATTCGTCCAAAAGCGTTGAAATTGGCTACAGTACATCTGGCGGACCCACGCTGCAAGTTCTTCCAACGATGCCTTGATGAGATGCGGGTGCCAACAATGTGGAAGCAGGACATCGTCACTCCCATCCATAAGGCAGGAAGTCGTACAGGTCCGGCCAACTATCGCCTGATAACACTACTTCCGGTGTTCTCCAAAATCATGGAAGCGATCGTTGCCGAAGCGCTGATGAACTTCTTGGAGGAACGCAATATCATGTCACAAGAACAACATGGATTTCGCAAAATGCGATCTTTCACTTTAAACTTGTTACTTGCTAGATCTAGCTAGACTGAGACCGTTGACAGCGGCGTAGGTGTTGACGCAGTATATCTGGACTTCTCAAACGCTTTCGACCGTCTGAACCACCGTATCCTCCTTCACAAGCTGCAGTGTTGTGAAATTGGTGACCCAATCCTCGGTTGGATAGGTAACTTCTTGCTTCAACGACATTTGCATGTAAGAGTTCACGGCGTCATCTCTGACCAAATCGACGTTAGGTGTGGAGTGCCCCAGGGCTCAGTACTTGGTCCACGACTATTCCTGATTTACATAAACGATCTCGCAACAGCAATGACCTCCAACTCCGCAATCTTCGCTGACGATCTCAAGATATAGCGAGTCATTAGAAAAACCAGCGACAACGCAACACTTCAGGATGATCTTAACAGGGTCTACGAATGGTCGACTCAGAACCTGCTTAAGCTCAACACTACAAAATGCAAGGTGTTGAGCATACGCCATAAAAATACTTGCGAATACAGAATGGGGGATCAAATATTGCAGCGCACTTCAACGGAATGCGATCTAGGCGTGATGGTGCAGGAAGATCTGAGCTGTTCCCGTCAGGACGAGAAAGCTTCCAAAAAGCTAACCAAAACCTTGGCCTTTTGCGGAGGGCATTCGGGCGCTTCGATTCTTCCATCTTTTTTCAGATGCTCAACGCCTACATTCGGCCTCATTCTGAGTACGCCATCCACGCCTGGCAGCCATGGCAAAAGCAGGACCTTACCGCTCTTGAACTGCCACAACGAAGGGCGACCAAGAATATAAATGGCCTGTTTCATCTCCCTTACTGATTGAGGCTGAAAACCCTCGGGGTCTACAATGGACAATATTGACGCCTGCGTGGCGACTTGATAATGACTTATATGATCCTGAAGAATCTAAACCATTCTCGTCGTCACCTACGAAAGCTGAATAGCAATACCATACCCAGAGGACACCATCTAAAGCTGGACACACAATACAGCCGGTTGGAATGCCGCCGGAATTTCTTGTCCCTTCGTATGTGTCAACACTGGAACGTTCTTCCCACATACGGTTTCTTCCCCCCCACTAACGGTATTCAAAAGACGTCTGGATGATTCGCTTATCCACCTACATTACGCTATATAACCAAAGACGTCTACGTCAATCAAACGCGAACAAACGGTGCTCATTCTCAGCTTTTGTGCTTCACTACTTACACACTACTGTTGTGGAATATAGTTTCGGATAGATTACAACTGCATTCATCAATTACCTCAGTTCAAGAAAGCGGCGCAGGAGTAAGCGTTGTCGTTTCTTTTGTTCTTAAGACATACCTTCCACATATTACTCTACAGTAACAATTCAGCACACATTCTAAAATGTTTGTATGAATAGGGGGCACCTGAAACGCTAGACGTTTAAATTGATGATTTACACTTATGCTTACTTTCACTACAACCATCCTACGGGGCTTGTAAAGCAATCGCTTTTTTACGTGTAATATATCATTGTTCATTGTTCAGTTGTAAATTCGCACAAAGAAATCACCCTTAGCACAAAAAGCGATCACTTTAGTCTGTGATTAACAGAGTAAAGTTCGGTGTTCGAAAACTTGGTCAGCGGGTGTGCACATCAATTTGCTGCTTCTGCTGGAGATGGCATGCCTTCTTTATCCTCTCATTATGCTTCTTTCTCACTTGTCGGCGGATACTCTGTAGGGGCGTCAGCACTACGCCGGCACATCGTACCGACTCTTCGCTGCCACGCGACAACCCACAGTCGCGTGTGGTCTGAGTGTCTCGCGAAATCACCGGCGCCTGCTTGGATTCGAAGCAATGACGTTCAGACAACAAGGCAGGCGTGTAATCTTTTCGGCCACTGGCCGACTTCTGTTTCTCGCGCTCAGTTTGAAAAGACTAGTCAGTTGCCGTAGCATAGAGCTCTGCGGCAAGTCATATCCAACTTGTATAACGTCAGATAGAGAGCTTTCAACAATAATCGTTAAAGATTCAGCGATTCGGCTCAAAATATAGTCATCGATACATAAAATGCAAGTCAAAAAATCAGGATCCGAGGATAGATCACGGAAGGCTTTCGCAAAATACAGATAGATCGTATCGGTTCCAGTGTTCACTGATACAATTCAACTTAACTTCGGTACCAGTAGATCTGTAGTTTCTGATTGCGGTCGATGGAGGAGCATTTTTCGGGTTCATTAGGTTAAAATGTTCCAAACAGGCCAACAACTCATCGGTAACAAGGAACTTCGTGTGGTTGGGTAGCGGAAGAAGAAGAGTGACTAAGCTGGTGTTGGGACTAATGCTTGCCTTGTATTTCGTGGATTGTGCTAGGAGCACTGCTGGGAGCACTAAGCCAAGGGCTCTGCTAGGTCTCTTGCTATAACTTCCTGTGCCTTCTGACGCATGGTATTCACTCCATGTGACCTATGGGTGTGCAGACTGGATACCTTCCACAACACACGTCCAGGAGTTAAAAAATGTAGCTGAGAACAGACAGAGAGACAGCAGTCGTAGGAGGCTGGCACGGGGTAAAATTCATTTGAATGCCCTAACTTGTTGCACCTGCACGGTTTTGGTCACTTTTGTGGCCGCTCTTGTTGGGTCATCAGCCGTACGAATCGATGTAAACTCTTGCTACACCTATCAGACTGTATTGGCATAATTGTACAGTGGCATGTGATTGAGGCTGAAGTTCCCTGCCCTGCTGTTCTCGGGTCAGTTTAATGCAGTGTCTTCATTATCTTATACAGAGTATCTAGAGTTGTGGATCGATTGCACGTTTGCGAAACCGTGTTGCGCGCTGCTAAAGATTCTTTCGATTTTCTCATCATCCTCATTACACGCTAGCCGAAGGTAATAAACACACTTCACTTATTGGGCTGCAGTACAAAAACATGTATAAAAACGACCTACTAACATTAAGAATGTAAAAATAGGAAAACATAGCTAATGCAATATTAAGTTTTATATTATTCATGGAGTGAGAGCGTGTCTTTGGAGGGTGAGATTAAACAGAAATGGAAAGTACGAAGAGACTCAAAGGACAAACGCCACTGAGGTCGGCGCTTCGCCGTGTTAAAAAGAGTATCCAAGCAAAGAGTTCATCGACCTTCAGACCCTAGCCGGGCAGTCGGGCGACACTAAACGACGTCAAGTTCGAAGTGGGGGTCTTTATTCCTCTTGACCAAGTCATCGCTTTGCCTCTATTCATCTTCCTCTACCCATACCCTTGCGCACAAACAACACTTCGAGGGAGTCGGTGTGCTGGCAGGCGCAACACGTCGCCCAGCCACCAGGGCCTGTGCAGGACGTAACATTACTGAGCACTTCATCCGCTGTTCCTGCATTAAATAGTAGAAGCCGAATACGCCCATCGCTCAGGCCGTGTTCCCACTGGATGTGAGGTAAGATGGGAAGGAAGCGATAGTCAACCACAACTTGCCTCTTTACATCACAAAGAAAAATAAGCGGTATGCCTACGATAAACAATAGTTTTCGATTAATTCCTCATCAGGTAGTTACAATAATAGACGCAAAGTTGGAAGAGGTTAAAGTACTGTCCAATAAATCAATAGATAAAACAGGTTAAAGTACTTTCGCGAATTTGCGTCCATTATTGTAACGACGATGATGAATTAATCGGAAACAATTGTTTGTCAAAAGCTAACCGTACATTTTCATCTGTACATCTGTCGATCTGATGGACGAGGATTCGCAATCGTACAGCAGGGTGAAACGGACGACCACATCGTAGATTTTGCCCTTCAGTGCACGAGTGATATCACGCCTGCGCAAATGTTAACGGAGATTGGCAAAAGTACCTCGAGCCTTTAATGCTCGGTTTAAAAATGTAGCCGCCCAGATGAATTTCTGACCGACTTCTAGCTGGTCAACTCTAAGGGTCATAGCACGTGTTGGCCCCTGCTAATCTTGTAGAAGGACTTTTCATTTTGAGGATGTGAAGCATGGCGCAAAACGATTGTGACAGCCAATGCTAATATGTCCACTGTTGTTTGGCTCCTTTAGGAGCTAACACGGTTGAGGGCAATATCGTCAGCATAATCCAAATCAAGAAATCATTTACTTGTGAGCAGTCACACACCTAGTCCGTCGCGTCTAAGGCACGCCGTTCCCATGACTTCATTAATGGCAAAGTAAAAGAGGAAAGGCTTGATGCGGGCACGTAGAATAGTCCCGCACAATTGCGCCACAAACTTCAGTGCGTGGGCTGTGAGACACGGAGTTCAATTCCTGCTCACAACGCAGCAGGATCCATCCACTCGGAATCGGAGCACAACTGGGCTAAAGTGGACAATGTTCTTTCGTAAACCACCAGCTCTATGTGGTGATACATTTCACCCACAAACAGAAGCATCGTTCCAAATGTGATTCGGCCATTGTGGGTCGTAGAATAGCTCCCATAGGTCCGTTTCGCCTTCTTTTATCTCCTCTCGCGTGTGGTTGAAATTCGCGTGCGTCGTCTGATCGCGTGCGTCGTTTAGTTGGCTGCCGCATGTTACTCTAAGTCTCTCCCGCATCTTGTTCCCCGACCATGTGCGTATCGTTATCCGTTTACTAGGTCTCATCATGTCATCCGAATAAGCACGTGAATAGGAACCGTGCTCACGTTGCGCGTAACCCTCGTCTAAGCTAACGCGACCAGGCCTGCACAAATGCACTAAACGTTTCGAACCATGACAGACGAGTATGCTGATTTGGAACTTATGCTGCTGCAGCAAAATTTGATGTCCGTGCTAATCGAGAAACCTTCCAGTTCTTCCCTTTACGTAGCTCCGGTTGGCAATTTTCAATCAGTGGACCATGTCGTTAGCGGCAGCAATGAATCTCTGTACGACGCCAAAGCTGGAGTCACTTTTAATTCTTGATAGAAGCGGTACGAGGACCTGTTCAACGTTGACCTGGCCTGCCAGGATGACGCGTGAAATGTCTGGCTGCTTCTGCGCAAAAACTCGGTAGGCGCTAACAGCAACGATACAACAATTTCATCTTTCCGAAAAACCAACTCGACGTTACTTTCAACGAGACGATCAGAATCTGGCCCCGGAATTTTGGTGAGCAGCCCTCCCTTTTCAATACCCGTTATCAATGTCTGCAGCTGGACAAGCGTGATGCCGACGACTTCATCTCGTACGCTTGGTTCCCTCACAGAGGACCAATTCAAAAGCTTCATCTTCTCTGATCCACATTCTGCACAGATATGAGTACCTTAGTAGTAATTGTGAGTAGATTGATTCCTCTATGAGTGCTACTTTCCGAACGCGAGCCCCTCCTACAAAAATGAACCACACCAAAGCCGTTCCAGTCTGTTGGGACAGTCTTCTGTTCTTACTGCCTCACAAGTAGTGTGCGCAAATCATCCATGAGAACTGATTCCCCGAATTGGAAAAGGGTTGGGGGAAATCTATCTGCCCCTGCGGTCGTGTTCAATTGCACCAGTCTGATCTCACCTCCGACTTCTGCACGTGAGGGTGGATCCAAGGGAACAGGTTGGGAAGATGAGCAACCTATTTCTGATTGAGAACCTGGTAACTTTGTCTGTTTAAACTGCACCTGAAAGTGTTAGATATAACACTCTAAAAGGTTCTGATAAGCTGTAAATTGTTCTTCTACCATCAGTAACACCAGGTCCCCGTCTGCCCATTTTATGTATCAGATGGAACAACTTGCCATGGTTACCAATGGCGGCGACCGTTTCTATCTCCGACGAACGATGAAAGCACCAGGTTTCCCGGTCACTCTTCAGAATAGCAAACAGTTTTGCCCTGAGATTTTTGCGAATCTCATTGGGTTCGCCCCCAGACAGAATGTGTCGGCTAACATATAAAAGTATAGAAGACTATGTAGAAACTCAATGTCCAGGTTGGCCAGTAGATTTGTCACAGGAAAAAGCTCTACTTCTAATAGCGTCTGGTGGATACGCGACCAGTGATCTTCTACTGCGTTCCTCGGGCGCTTACCCATCCCGCATTCCAGCGTACTTGGTTACACATTCAGAACATATGACTTCGCCAGTTGGCAAGTTTCTATGGAGCTGGGCGCGTCTGTTCACCACTTCGGCTCTTTTTAAGGTGTCAACGTGTGTGCAGCTTTCGTTGATATGAGATCTGGATTCGCTAGCTCATGGTGATTCGCTGCCCAGTACACCATAAGAAGTGGTCTGCTAATCGTTTTCAAACTGGAGCCATTTTGACCCTACTCATCCAGACTTGAAAACTCAATTGCTTTTGGCGGCTGCTGATTTAAAAGTGGCCGTACTGTACTGCAAACATCAGGCATCTAGTTAGTACGGAAAAGCTGCAAGTTCTGAAGCACGGCAATAAAAATCTTGATGCTGTTGTCTTTATATGATTACCAAAGACTTCCTGCTACCATGACGTTCAGGTAGTAGCCTAAAATAATGCCTTACCATCCCAAGCTCGGAGTGCGCAATGGTAATTGACTTTACAGAAGTTTTTGAGAGAAAGTTACACCACTCTCTTTTTTACAGTGGCTGTTTAAGAAGGATTTCCAGTGTGTGGCGGTAACACCAAGTGGGCTATCCTCTCAGCGAGCTTGTTTTTCTTCGCTGATTTGCAGGGTGTGACCACTTGTTGTGGAGTTCTCCGAGCTTCCGCAATAGATAGAAGATGCTTCCGGAACCCGCTCGAGAAACGTTCGGGAACAGTATAGATGACTTTAAAATCATTTTCCGTCACTGCGTGACTGCACTCTAGAAGGTGAGACAAGATGGAACTGTTACTGGACCTGCTTCGCCTTTGTAAAACCACTTTTGGTTGTGTTCGCAAATCCTATGAGATAGGCGCCTCGTGGTACGACCCACGTATCGTGCACCACAGGAACACGAGTAAAGATAAACAAGCATTGATGGAGTCACCGGAAGCAGCCTGTCTTTCGAAGGTTTTGCGAATAAAGGCTTGTTGTAAAATACTATGCGTAGGCGAGCCGCGAAATAGGTCTTTTCAACCGCGTCATTCAGGCCTTTGGACAGGGCATCAACCGCACTGTCGCCTTTGAAAGGAATATGCACAATTAGTTCTTTCTTGGGTACGTTCATCCTCGGTGGTTTTATCTTACGTTCTTTCAAATGTTTGGGGATGAATTTATCTGGATACGCATTCGCTCTTAACGCGTCACCGATCCGCTGCAATTCTTTGGTGATTGTGTCCGGTGTGCGAATTCTATGTGCCCGGTTTCAGGTTTGCCAGTTACTGTGGCTAACCACAGGACGCCTGTGCCTACAGAGGGACCGTGAGTAGTTTGCGCTACACCACCCACAGCTCCAAGTATAAACCCCATATCCAATGTAAACCCGAAGAAATAAGACCGGAAGGCATGTGGACAGGAGCCAGGTTCCATCAACGGAGCCGGTCCACACTCCTTCACAGGCGAAAACAGGCGCGCTGTATTTGGGAATCAATCTCACACAAGGCGGTGGCTGGACTGTAGTCCGCTCCACACTGAGTGCATGATATCACTCTTCGAGCCGAGCACAACCACAAGGACCGTGCACCCTGTGCCCTACAGCAAAGGCCAACTGTCTTCTGGAGCCAGTATGGACGAGGTAGTGGGTAATATACAGGTAGGCACCTTGTCAATATGCACATCCAGCGCAGTCACACCGCGATATCAAACAACAGCCAACCACTTGAAATGCCATTAACAAATAAAATTTATCTGTTAAAGAATACGGCTATGCCGACATGACTCTTCGATAAATTAACGTATGAATTAAGTAAGTTATCAATGTATCCGAGATAAGTACAAAATGTCTCCAATTTACTCAAATAATGCTGCAAACATAATAAAGTTAACGAAGAAAACCACAGTTAGCGTGAGCAAAGTAACCAGTTAATAGAAGATCATTCAGATACGTAGAACAAAGCAAATAAAGTGGAATGAAACGTATCCGGCATAAAAGAGCCAGTTTAACTGTAAGTTGGTTTAGCCCAACTGCAGTGTAGAAGCATTATTAGCCTCAGCATGGGGCATATATATATATATATATATATATATATATATATATATATATATATATATATATATATATATATATATATATATATATATATATATATATATATATATATATTAATAGAGACAAATCTGTCTAAGGTGACCGCTCAAGGGACTGACAAAAGTGATTGCCTTGCACAGGAGCTCGCCGTAGACAGGTTCATGCATGGGGACATAACACACCGGGAAGAGTGCTGGGGATATTTTTGGCTGGTCTCCAGAGACTGGTGGTCACCATAGACTGGTTGTCGTTATGGTAGGATGTACTGTCCCTTAGTCGACACCTGGCATACAATACAAACTGAGGATTTTGATTAGTAACTGATATTTTAACACCAAAATATTATTGTCTAACTATGAGAAAATACGAGCTCTATTAGTGAATTTGTTTCTAATGCAATCAAACCAGCAGCTGAATGGACGTTGTATCATTCTTCTCTTATCGCTTCTTCTTCCGATCATCATCTTGCGTTTGTTTGGCGATGAAAACTTTGTGGTAATGCATCTGAGAAACTTCGGATAACTGAAGGCCTTTTAGCAGCTGTTTGTAAACAGCGTAGCAAGCGTAGAAAGATCAGCTTAAATTTTGGTGAAAAATTATACTGTCTCTATACCTACGGAAACGCACAACTGTTATAAAACTCCATCTTTCACCACACGCTTGTTCCCACCTTTATACTGTATACCATTACGCCTGACTCGCACTAACAAAACATCTAACTTCCAGTTTTTTCTAGGTTGTTTCGCAATTTATGCCGCTCTCATGGTGGAAGACAGACAGAGTGTATGAATCACTATCCTGGCTACGGGAAATCTTGGCGTCACAACACCGGATAGTCACGCTCAGAGAATTGCACAAATGCGACCACACAAAGCACGACGTTTGTTGACCAGATTTCTTCTTCTCCATGTGCACATTCAGTTGTATCACAAAGCTCAAAGCAGCACGATAGAGTATTAGAGCTCTAACAACAAAGATCCTTCAGACATATTGTGTCCTGTGCGTAAAAAAGGATTCCACATTCTCGTTTTTTTCTTCGCTAAACTACCATAGAAGACCAGTGATTGATTCACAGCTTGTAGATAATGAATTTGACCTTTATCCCCTAACCTTTGCCCGTCCATAAATCGCTGCTGGTCGATATCTCAATCTCTCTCACTATTTCGCAGTCCTTGAATCAACCAGCGAATAAGGGGTATCCCACAATTTCTATTTAGAATTACTTTCTCCAACCGTGTAGCCTAATAGTAACGAAATGTTATGTTTGCTTGGCTAATTGAGAGATTGGTCAACTATGCCATAAAAATGTTATAATCGCAGTTACTGGGGCGTTGAGCAGTCAGAACAAAGACTTTCACCCCACCGGACAATGTACTGACCAGATCTCGTCACATGAAACAGGCAAGGCAGCCGACAATATAGATTGTGTGTCGGACAGGCGGCGGCCTGATGCATAGGAACCACAATAGACCAGTGGGTGAGAGTGAAGTTCACGGTCAGGTGTATGGGGCGAACTCGTACTTTTAAGGCGCCGGATCAATTGGCGTAACATCTGTTTTTGAAAACATGTTCTCCAGACTCATACGAATGAAATGCTGGATTCACCTGTAAACCTCGGATTAGTTTAGTTGTCCGCATAGGTCTCCGACTATCTGGCATGGCTCTATGCACGTTTCTGTGGGCTCAATAAGCCCCAGAGCTTTTGCTAGTTTAAACGTGTCCAACAAGTTATCGAACGGCAACTCGAAAGCAGAAGTGGTTGCATGTTCGATCCGTTGTTTGCGCAATTGAATAACGTACCGAACAAAAAACAACGGTCCGAAAGACATCTCCTACAGCACATTGCGTTTCCTTTTTCGTACAACTGCAGACTGCCAGTTTTGGTGGTTCGGCCTTGTATCCAACGTGTACACCGGCTCCCCTTGTAGAAAACTTCTGCTCACGCCTGATGCCAGTGGTCGTTGCCTAATCTTAGGGCGTACTGCATTAATTGGAAGACGTATCTCACGCCCGAATTGGACTTCCGCTGGGGATATGACGTCTGGTACAGGAACAGCTGTATCGTCTCCTCTGTCGGTCCTTCCCCCCGGCAGTTTTAATAGTGAACGTTTGCAGGTATCCATAAATCTTCCTGCTTGCCCGTTGAACTGGGGATGCCCCAGAGGCGACCGGCAATGCATGATACCATTACGCTGACAGAAAGCACCAAAATCATCGGAGATAAATTGCGAACCGTTATCGGAAACCAAGGTGTTTGGTGAACCGAACTGTGCAAATAACTGTGGTAGTTTTCCTACTGTGACCGCTGTCGTGGTTGTGTTCATCAGGTATACGTTCGGCCATTTGGTATATGCAACAACCACAATCAAACATCTCTGGACCACCGAAATCAACGGGAATTCTCTACCAAGGCTTAGAAGCCGGTATCTGGGGTTGGATGATATTTCTTGGGAGTTCCGCTGCTAATGCATAATTAGTACATGCGGCGACACAATCTTGGAAAGCGTTGTCAATAAAAGGCCAATATAAGTAACTTCTGACTACAGTTTTCATCCGTGATATTCCGGGGTGATGTAGATGCAAATATTTTAATACCCTTGCCTGCAGGGACTTCGGAATAACCACGCGCACACCGAACATTACACAATCATCAACCAGTGCTAAAGAGTCACGTCGACAATAAAATTGTTTATGGTGTGTGTCAGTAATCCTACATGACCACTTTGTGTTTACAAAGCGAATAACGTTTGGCAAAAGAGAGTCGAGTTTATTATGCTCCTGAATGTCCACAGAAGTATTCGAGAGAGCTCTGATTAAACTACACAGAAGCTGCTTCACGTCCGATTCAAGCGAAACTGACGAGATCAAATGGTCTTCTTATATGCTCGGTTGTTTTGCGATAAGGCGAGACAGCGCATCGACGTAGCCGAAATCTGCCGTGCGCACATGAGTTATTATAAAATGATATCCAAGCAACCGTGTCGCCCAGTCTTGGAGGCGAGTCGCCGTGTAAAGATATATACCGTTCTTCAAACCGCAAAATCTTAATAATGGTTTATGGTCATTCTCCAAGACAAATTCTCTACCTTGCAACATCCGATGACACCTTTGAAAGTTAAAACTAGTGCCTCTTTCTCTAGCTATGAGTAAGTTTCTTTTAGACTTCCTTGAGGCGTGTGGTGCGTAGACAACATATCTCATGGGGCTAGAGTCTAACCGCTGACGGCGAACTGCTCCAACACCAGAACGAGAGGTATTTGAGGAGATAAAGATATCTGCTTTTGGGTCATAATGTGCCAGCATTAAGTCAGATTTCTTAATGAGCTTAAACGCTTCATCACTTTTGAATGACCAAACCCAGGGTCGATTTTTACCCAGCAAGTCATACATTGACACGCGAACTCGATGCAAATCAGGAACAAATACACTGAAATAACTTACCATGCCCAGAAACGATTGCAGGGTAGGTAAATCGTGTAGTGCAGGTAAATCCCCTATGAGACGTATTTTTTCAATATCAGGTATTCCCCCGTCACAATCAACAATAAAACCAAGGTAGTTCAGTTGAAGCATAAACAAATAACATTCATCAACTCTCAGAGTCAAACGACATTAGTGTAGAAGTAAGAATACCTACAAGGGGTGGCAGCTATGATGTGTTCTGTCTGTTGATGCGACGATACCATCATCCAAGTATGCACAAGCCGATGGTATCTCCGCTAGCATAGTATCCATTCGTTTTTGAAAGAGTCCAGGAGCAGCGTCCGAACCGTAGCCGATTGTACTGATACAGGCCACAAAGAGTGTAAATTGTAAGAAGTCGCCGTGCGTCGTCATCGACTGCCACTTGAAGATTGGCACCCGAGAGAATGATCTTTGAGAACATACGATTGCAATTGAGTTTGGCGAAAAGCTACTCCGGTAGTGGCATCGGGTATTGCTGTAGATTCAGTACTGCGTTCAGACCGGTTGAATAATTTCCACATAGGCGGATGGTTCCGCGTGCTATTTTCACTATCATTATAGACGCTGCCCAGTCGGAATACTCCAATTTGGAAATCTCCCCTGACTGCTCTAAGCGATCCAATTCCACGTGACCAAGTGCAAAGTCATAAGCATACGCCATCGGTTTATCCATGCATATCGACTTAGGGACCAGCAGTTACAACATGCTTCTCAAGAAAACGACCTTGGGGTGATTGTGCAGGACGAATTCGGTTGCTTAAGACAGGCTTAAAAGGCATCAAAAAGTGCTAATCAACATCTCGGACTCTTACGGAGAGATTTCCGCAATTTTGAGCCATCAAATTCTCCGCAAATGCTGAACGCCTATGTGAGGCCTCACGTGGAATATGCGATCCAGGCCTGGCGCAAGCGCGACATCGATGCACTTGAAGCTCCACAACGTAGAGCGACCAAACTCCTTAGAGGATTGTTTCATCTCCCCTACCATCGCAGACTGCAGTCCCTGAGAGCATACAGCGGTGAATCTCGACGTCAGCGAGACTTGATCCCGGTTTACATAATATTGACGAACCCAACTCACCATTTTCGCAATCTGTTGCAGGTGAGCCAAAATACTAACCTGAGAGGTCATCAGCTCAAATTCGCTGCGCACTACAGTCGAATTGATTGTCGACGAAACGTTTTCTCCCTCAGTGTGTCCCGTGACTGGAATGCCCTTCCGACTTACGTTATCCTTGCCCCTACATTAACGCTTTTCAAAAACGCCTTGATGAAACGCTTTCAAACTTGCATTACTTGATGTAGTCCGTTCCACTTGGAGGACGAAATAACGCAAACCTAAGCATGTGCTTAACGGCCCTCTCCGCAACGTGGCGATGAGGATACATGCGGAAGTGTTCATGTGATTAGCCTGGATGTAGCTAAACTGGATTAACATACCACATCTGTCAAATGAAGAAACAAACGAGTGTTTTCTTTTTTTATTTCTGGACTATGACAACTCTCTATACTATTTTGCATATGCACATCCCATTCCCACTTTAGACTACTGTTATGCAGTAGTGCATTTAACTCGGTGGACGCTTGAAATAACGAGTTACTTATTCGATGATCCTATAAATTTTAATTTTACTCCAACCATCCTACGGGACTTGTCAAGCACATGCTTTTTTACCCGTGATAAATCATTGTTCGTTGTTCAATTCATTGTCAACTAACGTACCAGACGCATACGGCGCCGATCTTTTGTGTCGAAAAATAGGCTTTGCGTCATCTTTTAGCTACAGTGATGTCCTGAACTTGGTGTAACAGCCAAGTGTGGGGTTGACCACTTCTGGGATTTGCTTCTCCCTATCGTCAGCGATTGTAGTATTCTGTGCTGCAAAGCACTGTGATGACATGTCCGGACCGGAGAGACTTCCCTCGGTATGATGGCACACAGAGTCAAGGAGAACGCTCCGCTGATTCGGCGCGGTTATCAAATCCATACCAAGTACGTTTAATCCCGGGTTGTCAGAAATGTGACAGACGCCGGTTCGCTTGTCTTTTCTGTAGACATGTTCACAAGAAACTTGACCATATAGCTGTAGGATACTGTTCGATGCACTCCTTGCGGTATGTTCCGCATTGTACAGCATCGGTTTACCGATAGCCGACCATGTCGGGCTGAAGATGGTAAATAAATAAATCTTTTATTCTCATGCATTTTGGGCACGATCAGAATAGTGCAATGTCGTATATAATAGTATAATTACCTGGATCAAGAGCGGGAGCAATACTGATGTAATCAGTAGTGTAGGCCCACATGGTCCAAAGATTGAATGAAGTCTATCCTCTCAGAGTGCGAGATGTATAGATAAGAATTAGAGATCATTTGAGTGTAGTATGCTGGTGAGGAACCGGTCCGATGAGGATGTGTACATAGTGACGGTCAGGTGAGTGAAGCATGAGGAAAAAGTTGCAAAATTATTTTAAGAATAGTGGCATGTCACTGATCAGACATGTAGGCATAGTCGTGTGAGAGCAGATGTATGCACAGAAATTGTGAAATGTGCTATCGGTCTACTTGCCAATGTGTGGTTGGAGCAGTGACTTTATTGAATGGTGAGTCACATCTGCCAAGTCGCAGTGTTGCTAAACAGACATTTGTGGTTCTTCCTAGGGAGACCGCTTACCAGACGAAAACCCACCACGACCTGTAACACTGCAGACCGGTGATAGGACATTGACAAAGTTGAGTCGGACCGATTGTCCTTGCGGCTATTCGCAGTCATGTTTCGTCAATTATTATCCGATGGCAGTGTGGTTAGCTTCTTCGGAGTCGAACGTGAGTGATTATAGCTGCTGAAATCGAACGGCTCAGGTGACTTGTATTCATGAGATTCGCTTTCTGGATTCCTCTGATGTGTCAGGATTGCAAAGTGCGGACGATTTTAATAATATCTGTTGATTCCGTGGCCAGTTAGGCGTCGCAGATGTCCTCGGAGGCGTTTCATGTAGGTATTTATATCCTTTAGAAGGTAGGAGAAGAGAAAAATGGACCAAGCAAACTGCCAAGGAAATTGAACAGAACTATGTTAATGTATGAATACAAATTTTTGGTGACGTTATGGTGATTAAAAGCCATGGCATGACCGAATATGTTATGAAGCATATCTTGTATTTTGCGTGCAAGAACGAAAGCCGATATTTATTGAATGCGAGAGACAAATACTCTCCGAATTGACCTAATATAAGCATTAGTTGCTCTGTGTGGAAATCGGAAGTGTTGTATACGAAAAGGTCACTCTCGGAAACGGACTGCTGTAATCTGATCAATGTCTAACTGGGTGAGTACATTAAAGTGTTACAAGGAGAATGATGAACCAATAGGGAAGCAGAGAATTGGACGCTCTGTGTGTGTGTGTGTGTGTCTGGGGTTGTGTGCACCTGTCTGTTTAGACTAGGTCAAGAATGCTGACAGAATACACAACATCACCTCTCCGCCTAATCGTTTGATACGTCAAATCCATATCGATTCGGTCGTCTTTGTTCTCGGCCTGTCCTGTGGAGCTGCGTGCTTTGCGTGGTTTCGTCTGTAAAGGTTGGTGGCATATGCTCCGTTCGTTTGATACTTGTGAATAATCTCCGGGCGTTGACTGTGCGGCCATCCTCCAACCGGTAAGTGCCTGGCCTACATGCACGCGTTATTCTTATCGGATCTGATAACGTGGGCTGTCCTTTTGATGCAGTGTTGACCTTCACACGCACGAATGTTCCGGGCTGGAGCGGAGTAGTATGCTGCCGGTAAGTGGTCTGATATCGATGGCGACGATCTAACTCGTCGGAATTATTGGTTGCAGGAATAGAAAGTGCGGCATTCAACTTTGTCCGAAGCTCACGCCCAAGCATGAGTTTAGCTGGCGTTTTGTCTGTAGCTCGGTGGTGTGCGGTTCGGTAAGAAAATAGTGCTTGTAGTCCTGCATCCTCCCAACCTGTACCAGATAAGCGAATAGTTTGGATACTCTCTTTTAAGGATCGATTGAACCGCTCTACCATGCCGTTTGCCACTGGATTATACGGCGTTGTACGTGAGTGTCGGATAGCGTGAAGTTGAAGGAACGAATGAAACTCGTGGCTTGTAAACTGCGGCCCGTTGTCCGTCACTATCTCCTCTGGTAATCCGAAGCGGGAGAACATATATTTCAGCCATCGAATAATGCTGGCAGTAGTCACCTCTCCACACAAATGGACTTCCGGCCACTTACTGTAGAAGCAGGTCGCCACCAAACAGTTCCTTTGATGCTGAGGCGCTGAGCTAAATGGACCCATGATGTCAACAGCTATCTTGGCTCACGGTCTCATAGGATAGTCAATGGGTTGTATAGGGGATGAAACCGGCCTTGAACTCTTGTCTGCTCTTTGACATGAAGAGCAGTCATGAACAAGATTTTTTATTTCGTGTGACATTTTGGGCCACCAGAAACATGCGTCAACCTTTCGTTTCGTACGAACGATACCAGGGTGGCTTTCGTGAGCACATAGCATGATCTTTTGTATCAAGCTCCGAGGAGCCACAAACTTTTCGCCACGCATTAAACATCCATCTATAAATGAAAGTTCGTGACGCAACACGTAGTATGGACGAAACTCGCCTGTGATCTTATTGTTTTGTGGCCAACCGTTTAGCAGATACCCCTGAACGTGGCAGAGTCTCTCATCTTGCTGAGTCGCCTTCTGGAGTTCTTCCCTAGTCAGATTAGTTCATTACTCAGCGAAGACACCAGTAACCTCTCATTATCATCCTCATTATTTTCAGTTTCTTTGAGCAGTAGTCGAGAGAGCCCATCCGCTACCTGGTTTTCGCGTCCGGGACGGAATTTAATTTGAAAATCGTATGTTAACAATCGTGCATACCAGCGATGTATCCGAAGTGGCCTGATGCCATGTGTTCCTCGAGTAAGTAAACTAGTTAGCGCGGCGTGGTCTGTACGAAGAGTGAAGGGTCTTCCAAACAAGAACAAATTCCACTTCTCACAAGCCCAAACACAGGCAAGGGCTTCTTTTTCCACGGCAGAGTAAGAAAGCTCCGCCGCCGATAATTTTCTGGAAGCGTATGCCCATTTTGAATTTGAGATAGTATAGCACCCAACCCAATGTTTGATGCATAAGTAGAGACAATCGTTGGGCACGTCTCGTCGAAAATCGCCATAACTGGTGTGGAAGCATTGCGGCGTTTTATCTCATCAAATGCCTTTTGTTGGGGTGGACTCCAAACAAATACACTTTTCTCCTTTGTCAGTTCACGCAGTGGCTCAGCAATGTTTGTGAAATCCTGCAGAAAACGTAGGTTGTAAGGACACATACCTAGAAAATGCTTTATTTCAGTGGAGTTCTGTGGGCAAGGAGCCTCGGTGATGGCACTTGCGTTGTCAAAACTCGGCTTCATACCGTCATTTGTTATAATGTGGCCCAGGAACTCGATCTCACTAGCATTAAATTTGCACTTCTGGAGGTTCAATCGGAGGTTAAGATCGTGTAGTCGACGTAACACAGCATGCAGTCTTGAATCATGTTCTTCTGGAGTCCTATCGAATACACAGATGTCGTCCATGTATACTATTTGACCAGGTAAATTGGCAAATGAGTGAACCATAAACTTTTGCCAAGCTGCTGGCGCTGAACTCAAGCCCATTGGCAAGACTTTGTACTGCAAGAGTCCGTCCATAGGGAGAAATGCGGTCAACGGTCTTGACTCCTTAATTAGAGGCATGTGAAAGAAAGCCTTCCTAAGGTCCAGTTTTGAAAAATATCGGGCGCCAGCTAGTTTAACTATTAGTTCATCCGCGGTTGGAAGCACAAACTTTTCTACCACGATTTGCCGATTTAGGGCCTGCAGGTCATTGCATATTCTTACTGTACCGTCCTTCTTGAGGACTGTAACCATAGGGTGGACCCATTCAGAACAGTTAATGGGTTCAATGAGATCATCTGCAATCATCTGCCGTAATGCTGTCGAAACAGCCTCTCTTCTGGCCAAAGGAATTGGACGTGGATGAGCAATAGCTACCGGTTTAGCATCCTGCTTCAGACATATGCGGTGAACGGAGGAGGGAGCGCGCCCTATTGTTTGTTCAAATAATTTCGGGTACTGTATCTGTAGGTCTGATAGATTAGTTGCCATGATACGCATACGAGCTAGGGACGGCGTGACTCCCAGTGCAACCATAGCGTTGCGTCCGAGTAAGGGACGGTTATTTCCGCGGGTAACGTACACAGCAACTGATGATTTCACGGCCCCAAGTTGCAACACAATCACCTCAAATCCTCGTATTTCTACCGCAGCCTTTGTATAACTGTCAAATCGATAGGCTGAAGGATGTATAGGCATGTCATGTAGGTGAATGTCATAAAAACTACTCGGTACTATAGTGATAGGAGAGGCTGATTCAAGTTCCATGTCAACATGTGTTATTCTATCTTGTGCAAAAACTGTAACAGTACGAATGTCAGGCATAGGTAGTTTAGGCTCTGGACAATAGAAACGATAGTTAGACACAGTACTTGTGTTATCAATGGAAAATACATTTTCAGAGGACTGTAACTGTTGCTTAGAAACGGAATCTGTAGGATTCAACTGAGAAATGCGTGCTGAACGACAACAACGAGCAAAATGTCCACGCTTACCGCACTTCCTACAATTCATTTCTAAGGCAGGGTTCTTTGTAAAATTGGCTTTATGCTGTAGGCTGCCGCAGCGGAAGCATTTCTGTGGGGATTGGAATTCGGTTGGCGAGCGATGGATCTTGGCAACCTCCTGTATGTCTGTGTGGGTGGCGAAACATCGCACCTGTTCGGCCGTGCATGTTTTGAGGCGAGCTAATTCCACAGTCTTATCCCAAGTCAATTTGGAAGCGTCTTCGGAAAGTAGGCATTCCCGAGTTCGGTTGTTGGTGATACCACTAATCAACTGCTGGACTAGCATTACGCCCTCGATTCTATTTTTCGGTATGGTTGGATACTTGCAGGGTCGTACACCGCGAATGAGGCGATCAACGAAACCGTCTAGAGTTTCCGATGGTTCCTGTGTAAGTCGGCCGAATTTGAGGCGAGCCATGAAGAGATTTGTACGCTGTCCCCATGACTTGTCCAGCACCTCTAGCGCTGACAGAATACACAACAGGAAGTATCAGGCGTTGTTAACAGGTGAATGAGTTGAGGGAATCAAAAGTGCATGGAACATAGTGAAATATGCGATTAGGGTATCGGTTGCGCGATCAGTCCCCAATGGTGGAGCTTATCGTCTGAACATGTAAGAGGGTCAGTGGAGTTTCTTCGCCAGGCTAGAGACCCAAAAAACACGTAACAAGTTCAGTAATCGTACGCTAAGTATGATGGGTGCTGGTATGAGACGGAGTGTCGAAGAAGTTGGGACGAGAATAGAAGGGACTACATACTACAGCCGTAGCGAGAATACGGTTGTAAAGCCAGCTCTGAAAGGGATCTGGAATAGCGAACAAAGATAGAAAGCACTAAAGATACTAAGTGTTCTATTCTGAGGTGGACTTCTACAGTGAAATGTACAAGTCAAATAGACGGCAGAGAAGATGGATGCTGGGAGTCGGATTAATTGTGAAGAAAGAACAACTCGCTATTATCGTAAGACGCGACACGGACCAGTAGGCATTCAACGTTTAAAACAGGAGCGAGAAGAGAAGGAATTACATACTACGGCTGTAACGAGAAAAAGGTTACAGATCCAGCTCTGAAAGGGACCAGTAGTAGCAGTATAGTATGTGCACCAGTGCCAAAAGATACTGTTCCACTATAAGGTGGACATGCACGGTGGAACGTTAAAAGTCAAATAGACGGCTGGGAAGAGAATAACTGGGAGCCGGATTAAGTAATAAGCAGGAACGGCAGGCCATGTTAGGCTCAGACGTGGACTAATAGGTATGGTTGGCGGCATCCGGTTTCGGAATTGCCTGTCACTGTGACAAGCCACAAGACGCCTGCGCCTACAGAGGGACCATGGGTGGCTTGCGCTGCACCACCCACAGCTCCAACCACACACACCATATCCAGTGTAAACCCGAAGGAATAAGACCGGGAGGCATGTGGATGGGAACCACGTTTCATCAATGGAGCCGGCCCACACTCCTTCACAGGCAAACACAAGCACACTCTATTTGGGGAATCAACCGCACACAAGGCGGTGGCTGGACCGTAGTCCGCTCCACACTGAGTGCATGCAACCACTCTTTGAGCCTAGCACGGCCACAAGGACCGTGCACCTCGTCCCATCCAGCAAAGACTAACTGTCTCCTGGGCCCAGTATGAACAAGGTAGTGGGTAATAGACAGGTAAGCAACTTGTCAACATGCACATCAAGCGCAGGCACACCGGGGATATCAAGTAACAGCCAATCACTTGAGAGAAAGATAACATAAAATAAATCGAGTGATGCATAAGGAAACGGTGACATAGATCTTAAATTAGTGAGCATATGAAATAAGTTGTTTACAAAAGAATACGAGGTAAGTTCACGAGGTCAAAAGGTTTATTTTACGGAGATGCTACAAACACGAAAATATTATCGAGATAACTACAAGTGGTTTAAGCGACGTGTGCAAGTGTATAGAAGAGAGTATAACAAGGCATTTATATTGGAAAGAAAAGCATCAGGGCAAAATTGAAAACCAACCACCTGAAATAAAGAGACTTAGCATGCAAGCACGCAGTTAGTAAACTGAATGCAGCGTACCTACAAACGCTGCGCCGATTCTGCCTACGTTCTCTGCAGGACCCGTCGTCGCTTCGGTAGTGATCCCGAGTGACCTCTCTCATGGCTCACTAGGCCTGCCTGACTACGGCACTCACGACCGCATGTTCTACAGCACCATGCGCTTGATGTCGATGGAGTACTTTCCGTCGGTGCTTGCCGCTTACGCACTTGCCACTTCTTCTCTGCATGCATGAGGTCTTTCTCCCGCACTTCGGCAACTGCCTTCGTGATTAGATCGCGCCTTGGACGCCGAACAACCGCCTTCGATTCCCATGACCTACAATCAAGATTAGAACGCGTGAAGATCACTTTCATCAGGTGCTGGTCACGTAACAATGGTTTCCCCACATGCCGATTCCCAGTACTCAGCTGACCATATAAGAGTTGTTTCAGTATCAGCGTCGAGTCCATACGGCTCACATGACCGATCCACCACAGTTGTCACAGTAAAAGTATGCACCCCACTGCATACATCCCCCTTCTGCGCAACACTTCCGTGTCTGCAACTCTGGCGCTCCAAGTGATGCGCAAAATCCGTCGCAAACACTGCTGAGGAAACCGCTCGAGATATCGCACATCCCGACGGTACATCGTCCACGCTTCACTGCCGTGTAGAAGGACGGACAGTACCATGGATTTGTACACCATCAGCTTCGTGCCAATGGTATGCTGATGGTTGTTCCACACTCGGTACTCTAGCTTCCCGAATGCCGCAGCTGCATTCGAGACGCGAATACGCAACTCACTGTGTAGCTGCTGATCAGTCGACATCACACTCCCAAGGTAGCAGAAGCGGGAGGGGATTTCCAATACTTCAGCCCAGCCTTGCTTCACACTAGTGACAACTACAAAGTTATCCGAGGTCTCTCCAATCAGCTGCACCCTCGCTCGCATACCGCTGAGCAGACATTCAATTAAACGTACAAACTTACGCGGGCAACCAAACTTACCCAACACCAGCCACAATGCCTCGCGGTTCACCGTATCAAATGCTACCGTGAAATCAACAAAAAAGTGAGTACAATGGCTGGTGTCGTTCTTTGCACTTCTCTTGCAACTGACGAGCCACAAACATCATATCTATAGTGCTGCGACCCGAACGGAATCCACACTGCTCCTTTGATACGTTAGGTTCCACAACCTGAATGACGAGACGGTTGAGCAGGATTCGGGCAATCACCTTGCCCACACAACTCAGCAAGTTGCTACCACGATAATTCGTGCAAAATTGCTTGCCCCCTTTGCCCTTGTACGATGGTAGCACAAAGACATCCTTCAGCTCAGCAGGCACCTCCTCCTCAATCCACACGCGTTGCACCAAGTGGTGCAGCGGGATCACCAACGCAGGTCCGCTGTGTTTTAATACTTCAGGTGGGATCCATCGGCCCTAGCACACTTGCCGTTTCGCAGCTGAGCAAGTACTCTCTGCGTCTCATCCAGTGTCGGCGTGTCCGCCAGACTCACCTTCACATAGTGCTGCTTCACGCCGTTCAATGTAGGCCAGTCAATCTCTGAACGGTTGTTCAAGAGGCTGTCAAAGTGTTTCCGCCAGATCTGCATTATGTCTGCAGTCTGTGTGCAGATAGCGCCTAAACTACCATCGATTGGCGTCCGCAGCAGCTACAATCTCGGTCCATACACCGCCTTCAGGGAGTCAAAGAATTTCTTGTTTTGGCGGCGTTCGGCGTAGCATTCCAACTGCTTCGCCATCACCGTCCACCATGCATTTTTATGCGACGGAGCTCTCGGGTCAGTCGCCGTCGAAGTTTGCGAAACTGACTACTCTTCCCCAAGTCACCTTTGTCTGCCACATGTGCAGCAAATGCTGCATTCTTCTCTGACACTAATGCGCCAATCGTCGCATTATTCTCATCAAACCAATCAGACCGCTTACAGTTTGCGCGCCCGATGGTCTCCTCGACAGCAGCTGTCACCTGGTCGCGAATGTGGTGCCACAAGTCACGCACTGTGGCTATGCATTCCACATCACACAGGGGTGTACCCATCGCCTTCTCCAGCTCAGTACGTTTCGCCACAGTACCGATGGAGAGAATGTTAAATTTACGCCGATTCACGGCGGGAGTGCAATACATAGATTAACGAAAATATATGCACACTTTGGTGTACACCAATTTGTGATCGGTGCCACAGTCAGCTCCACGCAGTACACGTGTCATGCGCACTTCACGCATATCACGCTGACGTACGATGACAAAGTCGAGCAGGTGAGCGTGACCACTCCGTGGGTGCGTCCAAGTTGCTATATCACTCGCACTCAGTGCAAACCGAGTGTTCGTGATCGTCAGGCCGTGAGTGGCACACAGTGAGAGCAGCCTGTCACCGTTCGCATTCGCTGAACCAATGCCATGCGGACCGATAACATCTGTCCACACCGATGCATCAAGCCCAGCACGCGCGTTGAAATCACCCAGCAGAAATAGTTGGTCGCTCCTCGGCACAGACAGTATCACGGAGGATATCTCAGTGTAGAAATGATCACGCGTGTCATCAGGATAACACCTGGTCGGACCGTACGTGCTTATAAAATTGGCAAACGTATCTCTTCGAGTCGTAAGCGAACAGTCATCAGTCGCGCGCTGATGCCTGTTGGTTCACCCACGAGCTGGCTATGGCGATGATCGGATATAGCAAATCCTACCCCATGATCACGTGGTGCTGAGGCGGCGTTGCCCACCCAGTAGGATATGTAGCCAGCACCTGCTTCATGCAACTTACCTTGCTCAGCTAGCCGAGTTCCAGTGAGCAACGCAATATCGATATGGTAGCGCGCCAGTTCCATCGCGACGAGTGCAGTGCGTCGCTCCGGGTGCTCGCTGGACTTCCGGTCCAGCAGTGTGCGCACGTTCCAGCAACCGATGCTGAGTCCACTCCAAAGTGGACTTCTACTGTGAAACATACAAGTCTAATCGGCGGCAGAGAATAGTAAGGGCACATGCCGGATTAGTTGTGACACAGGAACCGCGGCACCTAGTTGTAGGCGCACTGAATGACTATTAATAGGAACAGTGATAAACTTAGGAAGTAAAAGAAATCCTTCCTGTGCAGTTGCATAAACCCCAGTAGACCACTATTTGAGTATGCGTTGTTGAAACGGTTTTGATTGATCCCCCGATAAGGGCTACGTTTGGTTGATCGGCTGTGTCGCTTTCTGACCTTTCTTGTGGCAGACGGTGCAAAGGTGATTGATGAACGGACAGTTTCGGGAAAGTGCCACTCACCATAATTCCAACAAACATGTGATGGTTTCTGTCCTGCGGTGTTATAGACATCTGTCAACGTTCGGGTAGAAATGGAATCAACTATCACGATCTCTGATATCAGTTGTCTTGACTGCAACATTAGTGAGTCACTTTTTAAGTTGACCAGACACTGACACTCTGCAGTGATGTCCAGGATGGTGAAATCTGGAGATGAGTCCAGTTTGGATAACTGACTTGCTCTGGTTCCTGCGTCAGCTGCAGAGGTCAAACCGGATACAAAATGTGTGACGGATTGATCATCCGTAATTTGTTTGAGATCATAACGTTCACCTGAATGGTTCACTTTGCCCGCATATGAAACATAATCCTGGGAGTGGTTCTTACCCAGCTTCAAATACTGATAACGGATGTTGAAAACTGATGACCTTACACCAAAAATGGAAGTGAATACATCTACAGCCTCCTGGAAATTACATTCGCGGAAATGTTTCGGTAGAAAGAAATTAGGCTACTGGTTGTTTTCATCTGCACCCAGCTTCCCCTCCCCCAGCAGCTTCGGGCTTTGCAAAGCGTTCCTATAAAATTGGCAGGGATCGCCTACTGCGCTGACCCTTGGTAAGGATCAGCTAGAAGTCGTTCGGAAATTCAACTACTTTGGAAGTTTTATAAGCGCTCGTGGAATCGTAGATAAGATCACGAACCGGATAGCAAAACTTCGAAGTGCTTTCGTTAACCTTCGCCACCTATGGCGGCGGCGCGACCTTACTCTCACTCTGAAGGGTAGAGTGCACAATGCAGCGGTACATTCGACCCTACTGTACGATTGCGAAACCTTGCCCCTAAGATCCGCAGACATGAAGAGGCTAGTTACGTTCGACCATCGGGGCCTTCGTAATTTAGCTCACATCTGGTGGGAACACCGCATGAGTAACGAGCGTGTTCGACGCCTTGTTTACGGCCCAGGAATAGGAGCTCAACCGCTCAGCACCGTCATTTCACGCACCACGCTTCCCGATGGCTGGGCCACATGTAGCGCATGCCAGCCCACCGACCTCCACGACGTGCGTTGTTTGCTCACCAGGGATGTAAATGGAAGAAGAGTACAGGCGGCCAAGCGATGACTTGGTCGAGAGGAATGAAGTCCCTCCCTTCGGACCTAGCCTCGGTTGGAGGGTCACGGCTCCCTGGTTGGGGTCCAAAAGACGGTGAACACGTTTGGCGGGATACACTTGCTGACATGTCAAGAAGCCGACCTCAGTGGCGTTCCTGCTGTGAGTTTCTTTGTCCCTCCACATCCCTTTTAGCCTCCCCTCCACCTACCATCTCATTTCTTAGCGTAAAACATAATAAGTTTTCTTTTTGCCTGGTGGCCGGCTGGTAGATTACCGGAACGAGGCCTATCCGTTGATGGTAACTCAGCTGGCATGCAGCTGTTGTATTTATTTTCCTTTTCCTTTATGTATTGCGACACACCTCTACCTGACGTGTATAATGAATGAATGGATGACTTTGGCGGCATTATAAAGCGTAATCGCGTTAACCAGAAAGATGTTTTCATGCCGCCTGTACCAGTTTGACAATGTGATACCTTTCTCTGCATCATTTTGGAACTCTTGCATTCCGTTTGCCAACGTTCCAGCTGAAGTAGACTCAGTTTTCACTGTGGTGAGTGTTCGATTTAGGGATGAGAGTTTCTCAGTGAATGCTAGGAATAACAATGCCTGTCTCCGTTCTTGTCGAAGCATAGCCCACTGCTGTTGCTGGATGTAAGCATGCTGCAGTTGTAGCAATTGTGTTAGCTGTGCATGATCAGCGTTCTCCATCGCTAGCGATATAATCGCGGTTACTAAGACGTCGTGCCTTCAGAACAAAGACTTTCACAACACCAGACAGCGTATTGACCAGAACTCAAGTCACATGAAACATGCAAGGTAGCCGAAAATATAGCAAAAAGTGCGTGTATCGGAAGGAGTCGGCCTGATGCATATGAACAAAAGTAGACCAGTGGGTGAGAGTGAAGTTCAAGATCAGGCGTTTGGGGCGAACTTGTACTTTTAAGGCACCGGATGGCCTGGTGTAACAAGGAAGGGACTCGTCGTGAACCATAGTCTTTGTTTGCCGTTATACAAACGATTTCAGCCTATCAACGAGCCCACCCGATGTTTAATGTGTCTTACTCTCTTTAGTAAATCGGCTGATGAAAAAAACCGATCGAAACGGTGAATTTCAAGAGTAGGCGTAAACTGCTGTCATAACCCTTTGAACCAGTAGATGTGGCACTTAATTGAACCTAATTTGCTAGTTGCTGTGGCACTTGTTCCAGAAGACCAGGACAATCAATGATTGCTATGGTAATTTACCTCATGATAAATAACAGGTGAGTGGCTCAATGTCATTTTTGGTCATCGGTGGACTGAATTTTGTGCTACACAATCTCTTTGTGCTTTAATAAGTAAGAAAATTAGGTACAGCGTCCACCGAAGCAATAGCAGGGGGCAGTTAATTCCTCAGCTTTGAAAGAATCAGAATCATCTGCAATCCGACCGGAATAAATGTACTATTGGCGGATAAGGTGCCAAGGACACAATGACATAAAATGAAGCTAGAAATGAACGGGCGCTGGCAGGGTCGTAGTACTGTCAGACGCACTCTGCTGAGCGTAAACACGTACACCACATATACCGAACGGAGGAATTGAAAAACAACGCATCAAAAACGTTCGTAATAGGCAAAATTGCTACACTGAGCAAAATGTCTAGGCAGTTACGAGGATATATATATATATATATATATATATATATATATATATATATATATATGGCGGCGTCCGTATCCGGATTTGCCTGTCACTGTGACGTCCATGGGGACAGTCACAAGACGCCTGCGCCTACAAAGGGGACCATGGGTGGCTTGCGCTGCACTACCCGCAGTTCCACCCGCACATCCCATATCCGGTGTAAACCCGAAGGAATAAGACCGACAGGCATGTGAATGGGAGTCACGTTTCATCAACGGAGCCGACCCACACTCCTTCAACAAGCAGAACGGAAGCATTCCGGCCTAATTGGGAAATCATACACACCAGACGTACACGAGGCGGTGGTTGGACCGTAGCCCGTTCCACACAGGTTGCATGGAACCCCTCTTTAAGCCTAGCACCGTCACGAGGAATGTGCACCCCGTCCCCACTTGCAACGACCAACAGTCTCCTGGAGCCAGTATGGAAGAGGTAGTGGGTAATAGACAGGTAGGCACCTTGTCAACATTCACATCAGGCGCGTGCACACAAGGGGAGCACAAGCAACATCTACTTCTGAAATGCAAGATTACTCATCCCACAGGCAAACGTACCACATGTGCCGCCATATTGGCCTGGATTAGTAAAGTGACTGGGAACATACTCATGTTGCTTCTATTCCGCATGCAATAGTACCTTCTCCGGCACCTGAGAAACCGCCTTTTTGAACATTCCACGGAATACGCATCAATCAAATTTGCCTTGGAATTGCAACACCTGAAATCAACATGAGTTTGTCAAAAGCTCCCCTTCATGTTCTGGTAAAGTTATTTCGGTTTGCTCGAATGTCGTTTTACTGCATTAACTTGGCCGTACAAAAGCGGTATGAGTATCCTCGTGGAATTCAATCGGTATCCATATATACATAGATATACAGGATATATATACAAGCATGCATGCATATAATGATATATAGTTGGCGGCATCCGGTTTCGGATTTGCCTGTCACTGTGGCAAGCCACAGGACGCCTGCGCCTACAGAGGGACCATGGAGGGCTTGCGCTGCACCACCCACAGCTCCAACCACATACCCCATATCCAGTGTAAACCCGAAGGAATAAGACCGGGAGGCATGCGGATGGGAACCACGTTTCATCAACGGAGCCGGCCCACACTCCTTCACAGGCAAACACAAGCACACTGTATTTGGGGAATCAACCGCACACAAGGCGGTGGCTGGACCGTAGTCCGCTCCACACTGACTGCATGGAACCGCTCTTTGAGCCTAGCACGGCCACAAGAACCGTGCACCCCGTCCCCTCCAGCAACGACCAACTGTCTCCTGGAGCCAGTATGGAAGAGGTAGTGGGTAATAGACAGGTAGGCTCCTTGTCAACATGCACATCAGGCGCAGCCACACCGGGGATATCAAGCAACAACCATTCAATTTAAACGACAAGCTGAAATAAAATTAATCCAATAATGCATACAGATACGGTGGCATAACTCTTCGCTAAATTACCATATGAAGTAAGTTGGTTAGCAACAAATCCGTGATAAGTAAGAAATGTCCACAAGTTACTTAAAATGCTACAAACACAACAAAATTATCGAAGGTAAGCAAAATTAGCGTAAGCAACGTGGCCAGTTAATAGAACATTATTCAGGGAGGCAGAACAAACCAAATAAAGCGGAATGAAATTTATCCAGTTTAAAAAGACCTAGTTTAAGTGTAAGTTGGTTTAGCCCAACTGCGGTGAAGAAGCATCAAGAATGCAACATCAGCATATATGTATATATATAAATTGTATAGCTGCAGAACAACAACGGCCGTGTTCTTTGACATACCGTGCCTTGCCTCTAATATCATCTACCAGTTCACTTGCAGTTGCTGTGACACTTACATAGGCAAGACCGGTCGCCGGCTGGCTCAAATGGTGGCGGAACACTTCCCATTGTGGCTAAGGCGGTTGCTGTCTAACCAAAGCGAAGCGAACCAAAGAATGAACCGGAACCCTGCCTCGTCTATCACCAAACACCTTATGATGACTAGTCACCAGGTGAACCCAATCGATTCATTCAAGGTGCTATTGCGTAACAGGAACCCGACATTGTTAGCAATGGGCGACGCTCTACTGATAAGGTTGAATTGTCCCATGCTCTTTGCCCAGTAACATTTGAGGCAATCAATTTGATTGCCTTGGACCTTATTATATCGTTCCCATAAATTTTATCTATTTATCTGTGTTAATAAGTGTGGACCCTATTTATTGCGTGTTTTGTTCGTCCTGTATTGCGTAGCGACTGACAAGTGCAATCGAAATGTTAACATATCGCAACCTATGTCTTCTTATTGCGTTAATGAAGTGGCATAAGGGAAATCTGTGTTTCAAGTAACAGGAATGTGTTGGAACAATCATGCAGGCTGGTGAAGGGTATGTTCAATCTATCCGCAGGCGTTCTGCTTCAGTGCAGAAACCGCTTGTTGCAGTTGGCTGGAAGTGTTTTTTGTATCCCTCATGATCCCACCACATTCGTTCACAATATTTTGTTGCGATCGGTCTAGTGTACTTTGCCTTGTTTTGTACACTCGCCGCTTCAGACAGCCCCATAGAAAAAGTCCATGGGGTTCAAGTCTGGTGAGCGAGCAGGCCACTCCATTGGTCCACCACGTCCGATCCAGTGGTGAGCAAATTTGTCGGTGAGGTAAGCACGCACCGCTTTAACAGAATGTGCCGACGCACCATCCTGCTGTCAGCAAATGGTCCTGCATGCCCCTTCGGTCTCCAACTGGGGAAGCACAAATGTCTGCAGCCATTCCACGTACGATGGCGCTAGGAAAAGAGGAGGTTTTAGTACTTCGAAACAACAACCTAATAATCACATTCCCGGCAAAGAAATATGGGTGCAAGATTTTCTGGCTTCTGACTCCAGCCCAAGCCATAAGTTTCACACTGTGGTGCAAAAGTGATGCGGTAAATTCTCGTGACTTGCTGGTAACCCAAGAGTAATATTGCATTGTTCCATGCAGATGAAAAAATGCCTCATCTGTAAAGATAACAGAACGAATATCTCCGTGAACCAGAAACCAGCGGAAAAATTCATGCCGCTTCTCCGGACCGCACGAATTCAAGACCTGCACTTGAAGTGCACGGAATCGTCGAAATTTTCGTACCTGTAATATCCGGTGTACCGCCTATCGGATCGCGTCTCAGTGCTGTGCAATCCGACGTATGCTGAGATCGGGACTTTTTGACACTTCACTGACTACAGCGCAAGCTGAACAGTCATCCACGGCGATACGAAGCGGTCCGGTTCTCTTCATATCATACATACTCCCAGTTCGCTCAAACTTCTTCGTTACTTTAAGCACGTACTGGGTATTGACGGGACGCATTTATGCGTTCATTGCATTGTATTTTCTCGAAGTGGATGCGGCGTTTAAACCGCATTCACCGTACAGCCAAACAATCAGCTGGCTGAGTAGCAGGCCCGCTACGTGATCCATACTGCTTTGCCTGCTCGTGCTCCATTACCTGTGCTCGTGATTTAATGACATTGACATGACTTGCGATGCCTAACCTTGTCCTCAGGTAATCTAACACCCTGTTCTCTGAGCTGCCATCACATGCGCACATTCATGCCTCAGTTCCGTTACGCGTGGTATCTCGCCTACACCGACTTCGTTGTGTAGCCAGCAAGACACCCAGATAACAATCGATCACTTCAACGCCTACGGTTAGCCATGAACTTCCACACTCTGTACGAAGTTTGCTGACAGCTAATGGACGCTGGAAACACGTTGTGGCTGTCTGTACTCATCTCGCTCAATGACCAAAACAGCCGCATGTCGGTGCGTCTTTATCAGTTTACGCCTGCACTAAGCCCAGCCCCACACTAAATCACTCGTCTGCCGAGAATTCTATACGTCTTCACCACTAAGGTGAGAGAAATTCATGTCTCTGCATGCGCAGCAGTATTTTGCGAATTTCGCCACACCTTGGATGGCTACTGGATACTGGGGACAACGACCGTAAATGACCGGCATTCACCATAAGCGAGGCATGGTAGGTAAATGAACACGGTCATCCTCCTGCGGTCCTACCTACGATATATATATATATATATATATATATATATATATCGCTGTCCCCACGGACGCCGCGGTTTTTCTTCGCCTTGCTTCGCTTTTGCTTTACCGTGTCTCGAATTGCTGCGTTGTGCATGTTCGCTTTGTGTGAATTTTGCACTAGTGCTTCGCTGTTGGTGTATTTCCCCATCTATGCGATTTTGGTGGTACCCTTTTTGTACTTTTGGAGACCTCACTTATTGGCCCAACTTCCCTCTGTGGCCGCCATCTTGAATTTATTCTACAGTTGTCGAACACCTTTCCTTCAGACCGCCAGCTTGATTGTCGGGGTTTGGATTCAGCATACCAGTGCCTAAGTTGCAACGAACGACCTCCGCAGATGTGACGTCCACAATGGCACCTACTGGTTGCCCAAGGAAAGCTAAGCCCAAACCTTCCGAATTAAACGTTAGCTGTCACGTAGGCAGCTGTGTAAAACTTGTGCAATTCTGCACATTATGCAGAAACTGCTGACAATAATTCCATTCTCGATGTGCTCGCCGCATTCTCAGCCAGCTGAACGATGCTTACTGGTACGACTGATTTTCTCTGCTACTGCACCGAGTGTACTTCTTTTGCAATCTTCAGATGTAAAACTGGGTTGGTGCTAATGTACAAGCTGGCAAAGATTATAGATCAGGCAGCAGCGGTAAAAGCGGGCTCACATGAACCAGCCAAATCAATGCCTCCAACCCGATGCTTAACATCAAACTCTAATTCAGCACAGTGTAGGAGTAACGTGTCAGAGTTAGCCACTGTGACACTAGCGTCTGCTCACAAAGATGCGTTTGTCAAGCAATCTTCAACGAAATCTCTCGCCACACTAAACACTGTTAGAGGACCGACAACTTACGCGTCCGTTGTTGTTACCCATGTGACGGAGGCACTTCCCATTGCAGCCCGGCCCTACTGCCAAACGAGTTATTACTGCCAATACCACCACCGAACTCAAGACCCCATCATTTGTCCAATCGAAGAAAGCATGCAATGGTCCCGTCAAAAATGAGAACATGAAACACTACCATAATTATCTAACTGTTACATGCACGAATCTGACTGAATCCGGAGCGAACTCTATAAATTCTAAGCTACTCAACGACAGGAAACAGTGGGACACCCTGTGTAAAATAATGGGGGTTCAAGCTAAACCAGTCAGTATGATGCGTCTCGTCAGTCACCCAAACTCCGTACACTACGGTGAACCGCGGTCACTCGAGGTAACACTTTAGTCGGATAATGATGCAGAGGCAGTTCTCTTGTCAGACAATCGCCACCGTACCACTACATGCACTGTTCGAATATTTCCAGATGTTCCTTGGAACGCAAGCCAGAAACGCAAACAAAACCCGGATGACTTCCGTAAATTACAAGACGTGAAATTTATTCTGGTTCACGGTATCCCCGGGCTCCAGTCACTAAACGAGCTAGAGGTCAAAGCGCATGACTGGGCTGAATGGCGTTTTATTCGTAAAGTACCCTCACTCGAAAATGTTATCGTTAATTCGATAAGAAGGTTACCGCTGTTTCTTGACTGCAAGGGGTGTGGTCCCCTAGTGCTGAAAGTATCACTGCACTCCGAACTGATGGCAGAACATGTGATCAAAATGTGGCACAAAAAACGTAAAATGCTGCCATCAGAAATACGTATAAAGGCAATAGGCACGGGGCCACAGATAGAAAATGTAACTCCGAGCAATCAACTTACCAATACAAATCTGTCACCTTGTAGCTCAGAACGGAACCCATGCCAATACACACCGACAGCTGAAGGAGGACAGGATAGTCACCATCTTGTTGGCGCTGAAAAATCTACACAACAAGCTGACCTGGCCCTAGGGCCTGCGTCATGGGTCCTACAAAAACCAAACGGCAGCCGACCACGCAAGTGTCGGTATAGACCGTAACCAGAAACCAGCATTCACAAAAACGCGCCTGACTACCGCTACCCTAAGCTGCTTGTATACCAATGCACAAGGTCTTCTCAGCAAGCTAATGGAACTTCGTGTACGTCAGGTTTCCACGCCTTGGGACCTAATTATGGTTACCGAAACATGGCTGACCACGGAGATTACGGATGCTGAGATTGCACTATCCGGCATGACTTCCATAAGAAACAATCAACCCAGAAGAGGAGGGGAGTGTTCTGTATTATCGATCCGACATGCATCTTGATGTCATTGAGGACGCAGAAACGAAAGTCGTCGATTCTCTTTGGTGTCGTATGCACCTAAGGTGTGGTGATGTGTGTTTACTAGCAATAGTTTACCGCCCTCCAATGTCCATCTTAGAAATGTATCAATGCCTAGCTTCTGCGATGAAACGAGTCCTCGCGCAACCATACAATCACGTTCTTCTGGTGGGAGACTTCAACCTGCAGGCACTTGAAGTTCCAGCATTGCACAGCGAATAATTCAGCGCTGGTTTACAAGAGCTGATTACCGATGTACCTCTGTACAACCATGTCACTTCTCCCACGCGATTTCGGACGGGTGACACATATTCTGTTTTGGACCTTGTACTCGCCATGGAGGAACTAATGGTCGACTCCGTGACCATAGGAGCACCACTTGGACGGAGCTATCACGCGATGTTGCTCTTTCGTTACATCTGTTAGTCGGAGTACATCGGTGAGAACAACGTGGAAACCTATGTCGTTACACAATACGATATACTGTCCAACCTCGTTCAAGAAATGGACTGGTTCTTCCTGCCCTAGCAGCCGCCCGATGTCGCTTGGATGGTGTTTGTCACTCAGCTCACTGAGCTAGTGGCAAATGAGTCAAAAAAACAAGGTCCTTCGCCTGAAACAAGTGAATTCGTTCCTGAGGAGCCCTATTAGAAAATGTATGGCCTTAAGGGGATTCAGCCTGGCGCGCTTACAAAGTCTGTCTAAGTAATCTGACCCAAGGTACTTACCAAACTCAAGGAAACCACTGCGTCAAGTTGATCCGCGAAGACAAACTCCAGCATCAACAGAACTTAACGGCGAAATTCAGTACAAATCCCAAGTTGCTGTATGGACACGTCAACAAGCTCCGTAGAGTGCAGCGCCGGATCCCGGTTTCAAGTGCAACAGATGGTCTTGCGCAAACCTCACAAGATGGAGACAATGTGCTTCGCCAACACTTCATCCGTACTTTCCGGAGAGGGTCATCAGTTCATCCGCTTTTTACATAGCTTCCAACGCCACCAGGTTTAAACCACGTATCGTTCACGGCAGCCAGTATGATGAAAATTCTAATGTCATTGCGCATGCACAGCTCACCTGGTCTGGACGGCATCAAAACGAAAGCTTTGAAGACAGCGGTCATGAATCTTGCCGAACCATTAGCTCGGTTGTTTTGGACGTTGTCGCGAGGAAATACAGGTTCGCACAATGTGGAAACAAGGAGCAGTCACACCTATTTATAAAAGCGGTAAACGTACGGAGCCCACGAACTATCGTCCAAGCGCGCTTCCCCCAGTTTTATCCGAGGTAATGAAAAATGAACAATGAATTTATACGGGTTAAGAAGCGTTGCTTTACAAGTCCCGTTGGATAGTTGGTGGAGATATCAACATAACAATAATGATGATAAGGATAGTAAAATAGTTAATACTTTAAATATGAAAATAAGGGCTTATCGTTTGCTTCGCCGCAGTCTTGCGATCCTCTTAGATTCACAGCACCCACAGTTGACAACAAATAATTCCATGGTAAACTCCAGGTGTAGGATGGAGACGTAGTGTTAAGTGACAAAGTGTAAGTGGATGAGTGCTTCGTCCAACCGTCTTTTAAGTACTGTTAGTGTCGGTGCAGAGACGACCGATTCTGGGAGAACATTCCACGGGTGACAGACACGAATGGAAAAGAAATTTCTGCGACACTCCAGACGACTGTATTGTTATTCAAGTTTTAATGAGTGGCCCCTCAGGTTTGTATTGTTGCTGAGTTGCAGTAAAGGGTGGCACACATGATGTGGTTCTCGGAGAATCAAGTATGCCATAATCAAGTCGCCTCGTAGTCTACGATAGCTTCCACTGGATACCCCCAGTCGTTACAGCCTCTCCTGGTAGGAAAGATTGCGCATTCCAATTCCGTTCTTAAATGCCCGGCGTTGTGGCTGCTCCAGTGCATTAAGGTCGTGTTTCAGCCATGGATGCCAGGCTTGAATTGCATATTCGACATGAAGGCGAACATACGCACTGAGCATTTGTCCAAATATGGAGCTGTTTATTTGTTCAAACACCCGTTGCAACAGCCCGACGTGTTGGTTCCCAGTCTTCGAGGCCTTTACGGATTGCCTGGAGCAACACAAGTCATCTTGAACCAGGACACCCAAGTCACGTTCGAGAGTTGATTGTTGCAGTACATCCGTTCCGAGTCAGTATGAGTAGCTGCCGTGATGTCGGATGGAAAGCACCTTGCATGTACTGACGTTGAAATGCAATAAATTTTAGGTCTACCATTGATACACTGTATCTAAGTCACTCTGAAGCACATGTTGGTCGGCGTTCGCCTAGCTCCTGCGCCAGATCTCGATACCGTCGGCAAACATTAGGAAGTTTGAAGCGATTCCCTGTGCAAGGTCATCAATAAACACTAAAAACCAACGTGGACTTAGAAGTGAGCCTTGCGGCACACCACACTCGACTTGTATGGGGTCCGATAAAGAGCTCCGAACTCTGACCACTAATTGCCGTTGAAGTAGAAAGTTGGCGATGCAGCTTAAAAGAGGGTCGCCGATCCCGTAATGCTGCAGCTTGGATAGTAGTATCCGATGGTCTAGACGATCGAAAGCCTTGGAAAAATCCAGGTAGATCACATCAACACCTTCTCCAGCGTCAGCTGCCTCGGTCCAACTACTGCGTGCAATTAGTCAATTCGTTGTACATGACCGCTGTCGACGGAAACCGTGCTGTTCAGGAGTGATGAGGTTGCAGTTTTCCAGATAGCACACCAGTGCATCGGCAACTATGGATTCCATGAGCTTGGAGAGTATAGGAAGAAGGGATACTGGGCGATAGTTAGAGGGATCAGTTCTGCTTCCACCTTTGTGAATCGGGGTTATTATTCCGAGCTTCCACATGGCGGGAACTTGGTTCTGGTCTAAGCAGCGCTGGAAAAACTGAGCTAAAGGTCCTGCAAGTTGGCTTGCTGCTGCTCCCAATGCCTCTGGACGAATGGTGTCGAAACCCGAAGAGCTGTGTTTGCGTAGAGAAGCCAGCTTTTGCAATACAGCCTCTGCGGTAAAAGTGATTTGGGTTAGTCATGGTGTGCAGAATACAAAGCTTGGCGTTTGCAGTTTCCGTAGCCGTTCTTGTTGGGCCATCAGCCGTCTTGAGTGGAAGAAATCCTTGCCTCACCTTTCGTAGGCTATTAACGTGCTTGTACAGCAGTTTGTGGTCAGCATTGAAGGTTTTTGCGATGTTCTGCTGATAGGCGGCTTTGTCTTCTCTTAACAGTGGAGTGCAGTGGCTACGTTGCGCTACGTAGTTGTCCCAACTTTCTGGTGCTGGAGCTTCTCTGTACACTCGCCATGCTGCGTTGCGTACTGTCATCCATTTTCGAGTTCTGCTCCTAACGAAAGAAACTGATGTGCACTTATTGCTAGCTTTTATCTCTGAAGCCTGTGCAATCAGCTGACTGAATTTGTTGACGAATTCGAGCCAGGCGACTTCCGGGGTTCTTCTTCGAGGAAAGACCACGTTGTGGCGCTGACTAGCTGGGCGAGTCGGTCGTACCTTGTGATGGTTCACACAGTCGCATCGTTATCATTCAGATAGTCTGCATAGCAAATGATGTTGTAACTGATGACGGCGTGATCACTGCGACCCAACGGGCAGTCTAAAACCAACGCATCAATCATATGCTCTTCGTTGGTAAGCACAAGATCCAGCACAGATGGCATGTTACCAGTTCTGAACCGAGTGGGCAAAGTGATGTGGTTGTAAAGAGGAACAGTAGTTACTAGATCTTGTAGATCGGTTTTGAATTGTTCTCCGATCTTGGCAGGGGCTTCTAAACAATGTACGTTGGAAGCACCCATGATAAGAATGTGAGTGTACTTTGGTTGTAAACTGCACCTTAAAGCAACCGCGAGGTGGTAGTCGGTTTCAGGTGTTGAGTTAGGGGCGCGGTACACCAAGACAATAAGGCAAGCGTCCATGCCTTTTAACTGCAACCGGCCCCAAAGAGAGTCTGGGAACTGCGAGTCTGAATCCTCCACGGCTTCGCACTGTAAGTCGTTCCGGAAATACAGGATTACCCCTCCTCCTTCTGTGAGCCTATCGTTCCGGATCAGCGACATGCCCGGTAGCTAAACTTTAGCGTCCGTCATTCCCGTGTGCAACCATGTCTCGGTGATATCAATGACATCATACGAGCCGGAAGCTTGGCGATCTTTCTGTTCAGCCAGTTTGTTAGGAAGACCCTGAGCATTCGTATACAAGCAGGCCAGTTGCTCGGTCTCTAGCAGCCCGCAGAGATGTGAAGCTGCCAAGTGTAGGAGGATGCCGACCGATGGGAGGTCGGCAGTTAATCGTTTTTCTATGGGTCAATGGTACCTCGTTTGCAACTTGATTCGGCCTAGGTGCGTCCCAACCTTCGTTTAGACCTACGTCAGAGTCAATTAAAGCAGCAGCCAAGTTACGCTACAGTACCTTCGTCGATTTGCTTGCTGTTTCAGTTGCTTTAATATTTGGGCTGTGCAAAGTGTTTGCGACCTTTAACCGAATTTCGGAAGGAAGATGTTTCCGATTTTTCCGCCATCGATCCAAAACATACTTTGCTTGTTGCTCTGACTGAACCACAAGTTTAGGATTCTAAGGCCGCATCTTCTATAATTCGATGAGAGAGGTATCCTGGTGAGCGATAGTGCCACAACATCATCCAAAGAAAGTGTTCCGCGAATGAACCGCCACTGTTCTAAATCGTACTTTCCGGTCTCTTGAACATCGTTAGAAGGATGTTCTGGCACGCCATGCATGAAGATTGTGTTTAGGCGGTCTTGCTTGCTGTGCCTCTCTTCGGTGTTTCGTTTTGGTTGTCGCACGCTCCAAGGGACATCAGGATAGATACGTATCCCACAGGATTCGTGTTTTAGCGCGCTTGCGGAGATCAAAACGTCTTCTACGTAGGTGGAGGATTCTAGTGTTACTCGAATAAGTCTGGGTTCACCAAAGTGTGGCGAGTTTGGATGACGAGTAATTCGTATTAGGTTTATGGGCTGGGCTTTGATACTCATCTGCATACACAGTGAGTTCCATTGGTCTTCGTCTTCTGATAACTTATCCCGCAATGTGATGGCGGTAGATTCAGAGACATTTGTACATACAACAGTCCGGGTACTGGTGTTGGATCCTTTTTCGTCGATCTACAAGGTATGGTACTCATTTGTCCTGACTTGCTGACAAGTGATTGTTTGCTCTTTTTCTCTCCATTTGCGTTAACGGCGTTTACAATGGAAGAGAACGCAACGGCGGCCTCTCGGTGGACCCTTGCAGCAATCTCTGCATAAGTAACTGGTGGTCTGGGAGGATTAGTCTGGATAAGAGATATTTGAGCTACAGGTACCAAGAGTTGGTGTTGGGCTGCTTCATCCTTGTTAATGCTAGATGTCAGGTCTACTGGAATTTGCTTAACCAGGCGTTTTGAGTGGTGCCTGATTTTCTTTGCTGTGAGTACTGTTTGATTCATGTAGGTGTAGTCTGTTTTTGCCCGGCGTTCTGCCAAAGTTGGAGAAGACAACGGAGATGGAGACATGGCTGATTGCGGTGCAGGGGAAGCGGATTATGCAGCATTCCGCTGCTTAGCAGCCGCAGATCGGTTACCTCTTTTTGATATCATCTCAGATAATTTCGACAAGACCCTATGTCACTTAGAGGCACAGTATTAGGAACCAGGTTGCCAATAACATGAGAATGGAAACGATGTCCAGGGCAGCGGAATGTCTGCAATGCGCTCAACCTAACTTTTCACTTGACGCGATTAAATATCACAATGGTGATGGTTCCTCAGGTGTAACTGTATGTGGAGTGGAAGAGTAGCCTGTTCCAAACATATGATCGACACACAAGTCACAGAGGTCACATACGATCGAGATAGAGAACGGCTCTTGGGCGCAATGACACTTTCACCGACTTAAGGCTTGGTGAGACATTTCATGGGCACTTTGTGACAGCTATGCCGGTTCCTTTTAAATGATATGTTAGACAGTGAGCCCTTTCACATTTTTCTTCATTGGGCAATTACACATACACACACACACACACACACCGAAACCGCTGACGCAGCTGTACTATTTCGTTGAAAAAAGACTAGGCTTACACCCTACTGTTCTCGTGGGTTTATATGGTGGTGACATCTGGTGAACCATAGTTCCCCAGGAAAAGAAGTAGGCTGGGTGGATGGCCATCGAGTGGATGCATGTTGATATATGTTAGTGAGCAGAAGTGTACCAACAGAAACGAACATGTCAGACGGTTGTACTATTTTCCACTACCCTTTCAACGAGCACAGCATCATTACCTAATTGCTGCGTGTCAACTCGCATGAAAATCACCGTTGAGTAGGGAACGAATCTATCTGCATTATGAGATTCGACAGTTAATTAATCTACCACCTCCTGCAATCACGTGAAGACCAGTAAATACAAACCACCTCCAGCCACTGCTTCGTTTCGCATAGGAAGTAGTGCCAGCTCACAGGGGTTACTGCTGCTACCTTAACTTCACAAGACGCTTGTTTTAACAAAATCTTCTGATCATGCCTTGTTGGTGTGCCTCGTGCAACACCGAGAATATAAATTTATTTATTTCTTTAAAATGCCAGTAGCAATGCCGAGCTCCTTACTGTCATTGCTGCTACCTCTTACTGACCGAAAACATTACCGGCGACAAGTGCCTTGACTTATTCTACCAACCTTGTCACAACTGAAAGGAATGCTCTTCTTCTGATCCCTAGAATCTTCATACTACTACGAAGTTGTCAAGCAAGCTCGCCGTGTTGTAACAAGTAACATCCGAGCTGTGCGAGGCAATATAGTGCCGCAACGGCTGACATTGTTTCTAAGGTGAATAGTGAAATAGAAAATGTACACACTACACTGATCACGTTAGGGAAAAGTTACACTTTAGAACCGTTGACATAATGCTTAAATTCACTGTCAAAATAAAAGGATATGCCTTCTAATCCTTATCCAATGCACATATAGCATGCCAATAACCTAATAGGATGGTCAATGAAATATACTGATGGATAACCACTTCGCAACGGTCCCAGTGATTACACTGATCAAGCTTCCCTTGATGTGTACTTCGATGTGAATTGCAGTCTACCTTGAGATTGCGCGTCGCAATCCGTTCACAGAACGACTACTTCAAATGACCCTCCAACACATCGAGTATTCTTGCGGCAGAACATGAGTCACTTAAGGAGCATTTCAACTGTACTTTGGATTCAAAGAGCTGGCAAATGTGTAGTAATGTTTTTCCCCGCACCATCATTGATTCGCTGTTTTTATATTAATGAATGCCCTCTCTGTTCACCTAAGGAAATTCTTGCTAATGAGAGGGGAGCAATACCGCATCCGGTTAGAATACTTGCCGTTGAACATTATGTGGTATACTTCAACGTTAACGAGTTCATGCAGCTGAAAAATGCGAAGAGTACTTTATTGGTACCAGTCTTTTGATAGAGTGTCTAGCGTCTATCAGGCAGCTTCTTTGATCTCAGCACCAGCTTACACACCGTAAGCTTCAGCAGTAACCAGACAATAAAACGAACGCTCGAAACTGGGTGGTTGAGATCGGTAGTATAACTACGACAGCTATCACTGCGAACTGATACAACTGTAGCCGGAGGCAGAAAACTACCAGTCTCCTTTGGCTAGTGAGGTTACGCTATGTTGACTTCTTTTTGGCATTGAATAACATCCGCCACATAACGTTTTTAACTGAATGTTTATGCCCTTCATTCGAATGAGCAGGTTACTTCCGGCCACAGCAATTATGAATAACGGCCATTTGGTTTTGCAAACCGGAACTCGGGAACTATGCACTCAGAACGATGCTAGACCGCTGAAACTGTTACGAGATTGTCTAGTTGACACACATTTTTTGTGAACGAGCTGAATAGCCGTGCGTTATTCTTCCTATTTTCTACTCCTGGACTGTTGTCTAAACGCTCCACTGTGTTAGCCCGCTCGACACACACACCTCATTGTCACTGTACGCCCATCTTCATGTCACCTTCAGCAGTGCCATTTGCAAGAACACATGCTCTTGGTTTTTCTCCACATCACTTTTCTACTTGGTTATGTCAAAGAAATATTTAGTTATCACACAATCATTGTACTATTTTTTTAATTTTTGTGTCTGCACTTCTTATTCTCGATTGCTTCTTGACATTTGTTTAAACGCTGCATTTCGTTATTCTGATGGGTCAATGCCCGTTAGTTTAAACCGATGTTTGCTTTACGCTTCGGGTTCCATGATGCTCATTTAAAGGACATATACGATTCACTCTTGATTACACGGTTGCTTATTCGCCCGTTGCATTTGACCTTTTCCTTCTGTTGGTTGGCTCAAGTGTAATGTAGTGGCTTCCCAACATTTTACCTTCAAAACTCTACGACTCGTGAATACTTCCCATAAAATCAGAAGGTCGCAATTGCACGAGGAACATTCTTTTCAATAAATCTCCTCGGGCATTTACAATTAAAGAGGAAAATTTGAAAACCGATTGGCTAATGAAAGCTAGGTCTAAATTAGAAGGAACCAGGAAATCAACGCAATCTATTGGCTTGGCAAGGCTGGCCATCGATCAATGTCTTAGTCAATCGATGTACGCCGCTCGGACAAAACACACACAGTAGGTGAAGGAAGTCAGATCAGCGGTGACCAATGCTGCTCGCCTGTCATGTTTGATTTGAGGAATTCTCGCCGGACTACGTTCATGGCCAAGGTAGGATAAAAATTTGCAACAGCTTCCGGTGTTTGCACAGTTCTGGTTTGAAAACCCTGATTGCAATGGCCTCGGCTGTTGTTAACAAGCGTTTGTTAAGTCCTTTGGAGTATCCTTTCGGGATAGTATATTTAAACTTTGAATGACTCATTTGCCTGAGCCTGGTGTCCTGTGTCAACCAAATGCTCAAGTATCGCACTGTTGATGTTCCTTACGGTGCCTTTTCGTAGCGAAGCCGAGCAGGGTTCAGCGATCCTTTTGGACAGGCGCCTGGTCGAATGTACTAGGTACCTTGCACCACAGGTGCAAATATATTGATATGGGATGAAAGATTCGGACCGAACCGGGAGTCCGTCCTTCAAGCGCTGAGAAACCAGCGGTCTAGTTACGACAAGCGATTTAGGGTTGGCTGCCGAGAATGTCTGAGCAATCGCGGTCGACAGCCTTCTCTTCAACAGCTCAAAAGCGACGTCCCCTTTAGAAAGAACTATAATGAAGACGTCCTTTTTCGGTACTGTAGTAACAGCACTGGTAGAATGAAGCAGCGTGGAGTGCTTTTTCGTAAACTGGGGAAGATATCCATTCTCCTGCAATGTGCTTCTGTTTCATGTTTCACTGTTCATTGTCTCAGGGCGGCAGATGGCCCTGGTGCGATAAAACAGGCATCGGGTTAAGTTTCGCTTGGATCTAAGCGGCACACAACTGAGAAATTGGGTTTACTGGCCTACACACGTCACTTTTCGAAATACGCATCTTTCAATTGACTCATTCTCTTGACTTCGCAATAGCACCTCCAGGAATGCCAACATCCCGTCCTTTCCAGTTTCAATGATAAATTTTAATGGCAGGTGTGCACTGTAAAATTAGTCTAGCAACTCGTTGCTATCAGTGAAAGCGGCACAAATGATGAATGTGTCGTCCACATATCTGTACTGTAAATCGAGTCGCGCGATCAGGTAGTGAAGTGGTCCACACTCAAGTTTCACGACGAAGATACCTGCCAAGAGCGCGCCTAGGACAGAGCCCATTGCAACCCATCTATCTGGCGGTAGTAAATTCTATCAACTAAGTAATGTATCTTGAGAGTGTGGCAGTCTGGACATTCCCCGGTTTGCTTGTGTAAAATTCTAACTAAAATTATTTCATTGTACACCTAGGCAACCGGTGTGGTTTGTTGAACTGATTGCTCAGTTCAAATGCTTGACTTGCTCATCGCCATTTTTGCTAGGCGCTCGTTTCGGTTGCAACTCGCAACTGCCCTGTGTGCTGTGCATGCTCCTTTCCCCTAGCTAGAGCGTTCACGGTGTCGTTCCTTTATAGCTAGATAACACGGAATCTTTTACTGTACCAATAAAAGTTTCCCTCCAACTCGATCTGTCTTCTCGAATCGCTCTCTGGACTCCCGGCACAGGCGACCCTCTAAATTTGTGACCCCGACTCCGGAACAATCTCAGCGCCGGATATTTTGAACTTTTCTCCGGTGAGCTCGTTCCATTTATTTTTCATATTTTCCGGTTAATTTTTGCATACGGTAGGTGATAAACAGGAAATACAGTCACCTTCTAGTCGCCGACGATTTCAACCTACTTGCTCTAGAATCCCAGACCACGCCAGGAGAGCAATTCAAAGCAGACCTGCGAGAGCTTGTCTCAGCTATTCCGCTTTATGACCACGTCACTACGCCCACCAGATTCAGGGGAAATAACAGTTATCCATATTGGAGCGAATATTCACTAATAAAGAACTGATGATCGAGAGAGTAATCATGGACACTCTTCTAGGCCGCAGTGATCACGTGACTTTATATTTCATGAACACTCGCTGTGCTGAATATTCCGAGGACCTAACTCAAACAATGCGAACTGTAACCAGTGGCGACACCTTAACCCGACTGGTTGAAGCGACCGACTGCAGTTTCCTAACAGAGGATGCACCGGATATTGCCTGGGAACGTTTCCTCAGTAAGTTTAACACCCTGGTTATTGGAACATCGGAAACTAAAAGTATCAGTTCGCGAAATATGGCGTTGTTTATACGGAGTAGGACATGCAAACGCATGGTGATGCGCAACGCTGCGTGGTATACCCACAAAACCGAACAGAGTCCGAGTAACTGGAAGGCATACGTGGTCTACCGTAACCACTGTACCCAGTTAGTGCGCGAGGACAATGTAGCTTATCAACATGCCTTAACCGAGCTATTAACTGCAAATCCTAAGCTTCTGTACAAGCATGTGAACAGCCTCCGCAAGGTGAAAAGTGGATTTCCCCTCTTCAAACCGCGGATGGTCTAACTCGAACTTTTAAAGAAGTGTCGAGTATTTTGCAACCACAATATGCACCAGCGTTTCGTTAAATATCATGGTCTCCTGAATCGTTGGAATCTATGGTGTCCACACCAGGACTCGCCTAGATAAATTTTACGGCAGACATCGTGATGAGAAAGCTGTTATCCATGCGCCTACACACCTGTCCAGGAATTGACGACATCCGCCCAAAGATGCTTGCTGTTGCGGGTATTGTTTTGGCTGAACCGTTGACGCGGCTGTTCCAGCACTACCTTGACAAGCAGCACGTTCCTGCAATGTGGAAACACGGAAGTATAACTCCCATTTACAAAAGGGGTAGTCGTTCCAACCCAGTTACTTATCGACCAGTGACCCAACTCCCAGTTCTTTCAAAAGTTATGGAGGCTATCATTACCGACGCACTCATGTCTTATCTGGACGGTGTTGGTTACATTGCTCAGCAGCAACACGGCTTCTACCAGACTCCGGTCATGCACAACCAACCTATTGTTAGCACGAGACAGGTGGATTGAAACTGTGGACATTGGTACAGAAGTTGATGTAGCTTGCCTTAATTTCTCCAAAGCATTCGATAGGCTGGACCATGGTATCCTTCTCGCCAAGCTTCAAGTATGTGGCATTGGAGACCATCTCCTCGGGTGGATCAGAAATTTTCTCTCGCACAGGCATCTGAAGGTGAGAGTAGGTGAATCCATGTCAGACGCAATTCACGTCGAATGCGGTGTGCCATACGGTTCGGTATTAAGGCCCCGTCTATTCTTGATCTTGATAAAAGATCTAGTGAGTCAAATTGAGTCAAGCTGTTTACTCTATGCCGATGACATCAAAGTTTGGCGAGTGATCAGAGCTCCAGAAGACCGTATCCAGCTTCAAATTGACCTTGACAAGATTTATGGATGGTCGGTACAAAATCGCCTTTTATTCAGTGTGGCTAAATGTCGAGTGCTCGATTTAAGACACCGAATGGTTCGGACATATAAGCTGGGGAACCAGAACCTACAACACTGTTCTCTCGATAAAGATTTCGGTGTGCTGGTCCAGGAAGATCTCGGTTGCTCACAGCAATCCAAAATGGCATTGAAGAAGGGGATCCGAATCGTAGGGTTTTTACCGAGAGTTTTCGGACAATTTGAACTGATGATTTTCCGCCACGTACTTCCCGCTTATATATACCCACAATTTGAATTTGCAATTCATGCATTGCACCCATGGCTAAAGCGGGATCTCACGGTCTTGCAGCTTCCACAACTTCGAGCAACTAAAACTGTCAAGGGACTGCGCCACTTGTCATACGAACGGCGCTTCAGGGTGCTTGGCATTTTCAGTGGACGTTATCGTCGTTTGCGTGATGACCCAATCATGATTTCCCAAATAGTAAGCAACACTAATCATCCCTGCCATCACCCTGCCATTGTAGCTGGGTCACAACAGCCAACTGAG
>OX104070.1:67725319-67752147 GCA_944474145.2 Dicrocoelium dendriticum | reverse complement strand
CAATAAAAGTTTCCCTCCAACTCGATCTGTCTCCTCGAATAGCTCTCTGCGCTCCCGGTACAGGCGACCCTCTTAAAGAGTGCATCGTAAGAGCAATTCCTTCAGCTTTTGCACTGGTATACCAAGGTTCAAGTTCCTTTCAGTGAGATAATCATAAATCGAATTCGCTGTTTCTAACAGTGGTTAGTTGGCGAAGAGTGTTTCCACATCAAAGAAAAACATCACTTTATCACTCACATTTAACTCTTTTACTCGCCTAATAAAAGCAAATGTAGCTGTCACAATATGAATAGATAATTCTCTACATACTGGTTCAAGCAACTTCATTGTCCACTTGGCGACTGAATGAGAGGAGAAAAAAGACATGTCTATTATTCGCCGCGTGGGAATGGTGGCTTTATGCAACATAAATTGTCCGTATACTCGTAGAGGATGTGAGCCTTATGGAATCAGCCTTGTGAAAAGCGAATTTTCCATCGGTTCGCTTCTTTCAACTCTTTCATTATGTTAGTGGTTATAGTTTCCTCCTGCGAAGTCGTCTCTTTCAGCAATGCATCCCGTCGGAGCTTACTGGTAGCACTCAGAATCGTCTGCAACTTGGAGATATAGTCCGACTTTTTCATCAGTACCCAGCCAGACCATTTAGCTGCTCGAGAAATCATCAGCTCTGTTTTGGACAGTAGTTCCTTGACCGCGTCTTGATGTTTTCGTGTTAGGATGCCAGATGTTTAGGGCTTAGAGTCCCGATACTGTTGTGCGAGATGTACCAGTGTAGTCTTAAATGTGTCGTTTGCAAGTGGAGATAAAGATGTTCATTCCACTAGTTAGTGCACATGGTTCTCAAAGTGAGTCTCTAGATGAACTTGTCCACTTTTCGGTTGGGAGAAGCAACACTATAGCTCATGGGACAAAACTTCTAGCTACAGCTGATTCAACTGCATGCCAGACAAGTTGTGTACATATTGCTCATGGTTGGTCGGAAACTTAGACTCTGGGGAACATGGTTCCAAGGGTTTGATCGATGGCCAGCCACGACAAACCTACGGTAGGTTGTGTGGATTTCTTGGTTCTTCCTACTTTAGACCTAACTTTCATTAGCCAATTTCTTTTCTAATTTTGTTTTATTATTATAAATGCTTGAGGAGATTTATCGAAAATAATGTTCTTTGCACAATTGTGGTCTTCCGAATACTACAAAGGCAAATGTGTCGTTATGTATACAAGTCTCGTTTCGGCTGGTCTTTGAACTTCTTCTTGTGTTCTTGGAGTGTTGGCGTCAGTGGCGGCACAACAGATTTTCTGGGTTCGAAGGTTCCGGCAAACATGTCGCTTTCTTTCCATCAAATGTAGACCCTCCTTCATCATAAACAACTTCAGTTTGAAAAATCACGGCGGCAGTTAATTCACTTGCTATCAGAAAACCTGAACATCCAAGTGGATTAGGATCTTGAATCCAGGTTGATACCGCAGGAAATTTTATCTGAACGCCACAAGCTGCTCATTTTGAATAATGCCCCTTAAATGATGGAATCTTCAGAGCCCAGAAAAGAACCCCATTCATGTCATACAGCCATTTGTGGCCAAAATGTGAATCAAGATATGCCGTACCGGAAGTCCCCGACTGCATCTTGGAACGGTGGTGAGAAACATTCTGCGAGAGTTCGAGTCTACAGATATTCTCATTATCCAGAAGCTCGCAACGTCAAACGCTTGCGTATTCCTAAAGTGCAGGCACGCTTTAAACTGAAAAGGGTCAGTTTTCACAATGCATCAAGGTGTTCAGGGAAAATAAGACATTTGATAGTGAAACGCGATTATGTTCCTGTGTTACCACAGCCACAACCAATGTCTGCTATCACCATCGTTTCTCGATCGAAAAGGACAAAACTTTACAAGTCGTCGGTCAAATTAAGAAAACCCATGACCCAAATTACACCATGGGTACTGTTACAGCCAGAGTAATCGCCTGTGAACAAAAACTCAAGGAACTGCAACTCCTGGAAACCATTTGTGTAGCCAGTTACGGATGTTCCTCTGCCCGGAGTGGAAGGAATTCAGAAGCTATGTTCGCCAAGTGAGTCAACAAATCATATCATGTCTAGCACCAATGAAAAAACATGTCCTGAATACTCCTGTCACGACAACTTACTTGAACGCGCCATAATGAACTCTTGCTCTGAGCCCGAACCACTATGGTCGTAAATGCATTTGGACTTAAGTGGATCCTGCTGTCCGAAAAGCCACACCCTCCCCAGGAAAACTCATTTTTCCAGAGTGGGAGATGTTGGGATAATAATTATTTGATATTCATTTTTTGTGAACGACCTTAAGAGCCATTCATTATTCTTCCTATTTTCTACTTCTTGACTGTTGTTTAAACGCTCCATTGCGTTAACCCGATTGGTACACACGCGTCGTTGCTACTGGACGCACATCTCCGGGTCACCATCAGCGGTGCCATTTATAAAACACATTCCAATGGATTTTCTTTGCATCACTTTCTACATGCTAATTTTCAAGGAATAGTTACTTGGTACGCAATTATTTTACTATTTTGTAAGTTTTGGGTCTGCACTTCCAATTCTCTGTTGCGTTGTGACATTTGTTTAAACGCTACCTTTCGTTATTCTGATTGGCCAGTGCCCGTCACTGTAAGTGGACGTTCGCTGTACGCTTCGGGTCTCATGATGCTAATTTAGTGATATATGCGATTCGCTCTTGATTACACATTTGCTTATTCACCGGTTGCATTTGACGTTTTCATTCTGTTGCTTGGCTCAAGTGCAAGTATAGAAGCTTCCCAATATTTTGTCTTCAAAACTATATAAGCAAATGTGATTTCATGCAAACAAGTCTCTTTGGAATTCTTCTTGCGGTCTTGGTTTGGAGGCGTCAGTGGAGAGACAACAAAAACCTTCGAAATGTCCAATGCTGCTTAAATACCCGTTCGTCAAATCCAACTTACATGCGCAAACGGAGATTACGAAATCGTTGTATTCCGACTGTTTAGTCAAAACAATTCTATACCTTAGTCGTGGTACCTCAATACTCTCGATAATGTAATGAAGCTCAACAAAGTATTAAGTATGGTGGCTAAGCTTACTGGTTTATTGGCCCTTAAGTGGTTTGTTGGAAGAAGGTTAACCTGAGGATGACTTTAGTCTACAGTAGTTGCTGAGGAAGTGGATGTAACTAAACTACTTTGTCGTCGATACGGCCTTGAATAAGTACCGCAGAATTAGGTGCCAGTCAAAATTACGTACTGGAAACACAAGCAGGTACAAAATACTAACTTTGGGATATCAAGTATTCTACTAGAATGACCTAATTTATGCGGTTCAAACTGAGTTATTTAGGGATTACTGATCTCAGAAGCGTATTAGTCAACTAGTTTCTTAATCCCTATATCAGAGAAAATCCTACCGATCCACTCAAATACTCATTATTCGTCTGTTTTAGGAATCGTGCGAATTCTGTTACGTAACCCAATAGGGCCCTTTCATTTGACTGGATGGGATCTACTAATTCATTTGCTCTGCCCATATTTTGGCATCGGTTATTAAATTAGTGTTGTCATAAAATTGGTGCACCGTTTCGCCCACGGATTTTCTGCATACTCAACGAAATCTCAACCTCAGTTTCTCCCCCACTGACAGAACACTTCGGGGGTGTTCTACTTCATCTTGCCGATCAAAAGCTAGGTAACCAATAGTGATTTTATCTTTTCTGTTTCTGGATGACTGCATACTCAAAACAATGAAAAGCGTGCAACACTCTTTCCCAGACGTTTGAAAATGTGTGCCAATATTTTCGTATCAGCGAAATTTGGTTGAGTGCAACAGTCGGTGAATGATAAGCCTACTATCTTAGAGCGAATTATGGGGATTTGCATATTTTGAGTAGGCTTGCAGCAACTAGATTTCGTCATATGGTTAACATAGATCCGGAAAACTCTAGGTGGCCGTTTACTCCCGCTACGTGAAACAGTACACTGCTGAAAGCAAGTTAAATCAAATGACCTTTATGAACAAAAATGGTTTGCCGCTCTACAGTGAGTGAGCGGAAAATGGGCAAAACGAACATGTGCAGCCCACCAGGCAACACAACATCTTGTGCTATTTCATGTACTCCATTTGAAGCCAAAAATCCATCAAGACATTAGTACATTACCTGCGCTCTTTTCCAGTATCTATGTATCACGGTTTCAAAATTGAATCAACAAGGAACGTTGTGGGTTGGGTAGCATGCTTAATCAAAGCTGCCGGTGGTTTCTGCTGTCACCGAATATCCAAATCAAATGATGCAGATATCTGCCAATTTCGATGAGCGTAACACACGCGTTCAAGGCATTTAGAGTGATTCTGTGCTCTACGGTAATGCTGGTGAGCCTGCGCAGGCCTTCACACGTTTCTAGAGACAGGCGAAGCAGCACGCACTCAGCCAACTTCAGTGCAAAACAGCACATCAAGTCCAGTGACGTTGTATCGACAAAACCTATGACACCAGTTGGTTGAAGGATGCTGACAAGCTGGACCTCACTTTTCAATGGTGTTTGCAAATTACTTCCACATCTGGTGGAACCAACTGGTCAGCAAAGCTGTGCTGCTGGTTAGAACAACAAAACCGATTTGGTGCAGCCCCCGGATATTCTGTACAACAGGAACCACCCAAATTGTCCAGGTCACATACTTCAACAATCAGTCTAGAACCTGGACCTGCGATTTTTTTCAAAGCACATCCATAAGTTGAATAAACGTCTGGATGACTGATTAGCCGTTGACACAACAGGGCATAAGAATGGATAGAGATCTTGACATGAGTTAATAAACAAGGGGAAATGATTTTATACCTGGTTTAGGTGCGCTGCTTTACAAGCCCCGTTTGATAGTCTGGTGAGTTATCGAAAATGGTTCATGAAAAAATGCAGTTAGTAATTCTACAATCAAAAGAATGAAGTTGTCGTATGTAATGCAGTTGCCCTGCATTTCGAGTGTTCCCATAGTTTCAATAGACCGATAAAAACAATTTTCAAGAAATTTACCAGGTGTAGGATGGAGAGTAGCCTCAAGTAACAAAAGGTAAGTGGCAGAGTACGTCATCCAACCGAAATTTAAAGGTGGCTAGCGTCGATGTAGAAACAACTCCTTTCGGGGAGACCGTTCCATGGTTGACACACACAAGAATGGAAAAAATTTCTACGGCACTCCAGATGGCTGTAATCTTCTGCTACTTTCGAGGAGTGGCCTCTAAGTTTGTTGTTGCTGCTGAGTTGCAGTCAATAGCGGCATACATGTTTGGATTGTGTAAAATCAAAAACGCCATAAGCAAGTCGCCTCGTAGTCGACAATACCGCCCGCTGAATACTTCCAAACGTTGTAACCTCTGCTCGTATGAAAGGTGACGCATTCCAATGATGGATTTAGAATCTCGACATTGAGATTAATCCAGTGCAGTAAGATCATGCTTTTGCCACGGCTGCCAGGCTTGGATTGTGTATTCGACATGGGGGCGAACATACGTATCAGCATCTGTCTGAAAATAGTGTTGTCTAATTGTCCGAACACCCGTCGTAGCAAGCCGACCTGCTAGTTACCAGTTTTCGATGTCTTTAAGGATTCCCTGAAACAAGCCGTTATTCTGAACAAGCACGCCAATGTCGCATCCGATGGATGGTCCGTTGCTATACTTGTGTTCCGAGCCTGTAGGAATAGGTATTCTGGTGTTGTATGGAGAGTACCTTGCGTTTATCCACTTGAGCTATAACAGATTTCGGGTTGAGCAATCATGTATCCTATCTAGCTCACAACGAAGTAAACTCTGATCGGCATCCGCCTGAATCCGGCGCCATATCTTGATATAGTCAGCAAACATCACGAAATTTGAAGCGTTATTCGGTGCAAGATCATTGATGCATCCCAAATCAGTCGTGGACCTAGAACTGAGCTATGGGACACATCAGACTCGAGTGGTATGAGATCAGGTAAGGAACTCCGGACTCAGACCACTAGTTGTCGTTGCAGGAGAAAGTTGACGATCCGGCTCAAGAGAGGGCTCGCGATCCCTTAATATTGGAGCTTGACAAGGAGAATTCCGTGATCTAAGCGATCGAATGCCTTCGACAAATCCAAGTAGATCACATCAACGGCCTCTCCAGCGTCAGCTGATTCGGTCCAACTACGCAGTGCAATTAATAAATTCGTTGTGCATGATCGTTATCGATAAAAGCCGTGTTGCTCGGTAGTAATAATGTTACCCTTTTCTGACTAACCCATCCAACGCATCGGCAACAATGGATCCCATGACCTTGGGTCGATACGTGTTGTAAGCGACCATTCGCTTTGAAGGGCCTTGAGCCAACGCGTATCCAGCCAGTCAAAGAACAAGAACACTGGACAAGATGACGGTACTATTAATGAACAATCAGGAAGCAATAATATTACAAACCTCAATAGTAGCACTTCCACTCAACGCAGTTTCAAAAGAAATACAATTCGGTCCGAGAACAACAAGAAAGGGTTCAGATCGTCAATGCGATACAGAATACAGAACACTGGTTATATAGGACAAGTGAAGTCCATGCGATTGGTCAAACACAGACCGGATGAAGGCCGGATGCGTGAAATGTGAGTGTGTGGGAGGATAGGTACATTGCTCATGATCAGTGCGAGAATAATTGGGGTGATTGTTGCCGTGGTAAGGGCAAAGATAATTGAGGTGATAGTTGCGGTGGTAGTGGCGAAGATACTTGGGGGGTGGTAGTTGCGGTGGCAATGGCGAAGATAATTGGGGAGGGGGCGATAGTTGCGCTCGGAGTAGTCCATACTCGATGGTTGGCGGATGGCAAAGTTCAACACAGGACATGGAGAATCCTACACTCCCGCCAAATTTCGGACAGAAATTTCACTTCGGGATCTTGAGGTACTCTGGTTCACCCTAGCCTGCTTCATCCACTATGGAGAAGAGTAGGACTTACATCGGTACGCCTAAACTTCTCCACTTCGGTCTGTTGAACTCACGGTGGTCCTCTCTGAGGCAGCAGATCCGAAAACCCACCTCCCACTTGCGGTGATTCAACAGCCGGGACTGACCCCTTGCCCCATTCGCTGCCTTCGATAAGGCAGATCTTTATAACATCGCGCGCAAACAACCCATTTATTCTAACCGACCTTGTTTTTACTAGGCCGTCCTGGGTGGTCTTACAACTCTCAGCCACTGTCAAAGGCTAACTGCCCCGACAGTGTGAATCCGAAGTGACTAAATCCACGTCCTTATGTCTAACGTTGCATTGTAAGTTCGGCCACCTTCGCTTCAGGTGCATTAACGTGAGATACTCCTTGCTCCACCGTTTCCAAATTAGTGTGGCTAAGTAGTTAGTTTGTCTACAACATTGTGCAGACCCGTTATAAAGCTTCGCTGGTGCTGTTCCCTCTGTATTCGATCTGAGTATCAGCAGATCATTAGACGTGAGAACTGGTTGATCAACCGCGAATATCGTCAGCAGGTTAGGAGGCCTACTGTTAATGATAGGCTCTGCTTTGGCGAGGAACAGAGGGGGCTCTGCCGATACTGTAACAACGTGGGCTATCGTGCATTTATTTTCCACTGAGAGTGCATGATCACCTGTATCCACACGAGCAAAGTCGTTGTTGCACAATCTTCCTAACTGTTCTTCAGCTGTCGGCCTACTAACATGGCAATCATGTACGGAATCAAAGGAAGTGCTGCCTTCTCCAACTGGGCCTAACAACGTCCAACCGAGTAAGGTTTTCACAGCAAAAGGATGATTTCTATCCCCAAGACGTTGCTCTAAATGCCAGTGTGCCTCTGGCACGTTAGCACCTAAGAGTATTCGGATCCGACTATCCCGGATTTCCTCAAATGGTATATCCGCCATGTGTGGCCACTGGCGCGCCAAATCCCTCTTCGGGGTTATAATGAGTTCCAAGGGCAGTCTTGGCAAGCAGTAGGCCTGCCTAACAGAAATCGAAGCAGTGCCATCTAGGGATGACAAAGTGAAACCTACATAACCCGCTTCGATCGAGGATGTGCCCGACATCGTCGTGAATTCCAAACGACTTGGTGTGACCCCGATGCCGACTTCTTCCATAAGTCCTTCTTCTACCAAAGTTACATTCGAACCTGTATCTAACAAAGCGTATGTTTCCAATAATCTTCTTTGGCTTTCTATACGCACTGGTACCACTCCCAAACACACCTGCTGCTGTGCAGTGAAGGTAGCAGTGCAAGTGTTTGCTACGGTCGGTGAAGTCACTTGTCTGGACTCTGAGGGAAGCAGTGGATGATGATGCCCTCTGCAGTCAGACACATTACATTCTTTGCTATTTTGACAGGTGTCAGATTTGTGACCTGTTTCTGGACACCTGAAGCACCCACCTCTGGACTTCATGAGCCTCCACCTGCTAGGAACATCCAAAGAGAGAAAACAACGGCACGAGGCCGTGGCATGATCACTACCACAATTCAAACACGCTGTTTTAGGAGAGGCACCTGACCTGGTGTGGAGGATGTGGCTACGATCGTTTCGTCTGTGCTCTACTAGCGGTGGTCTGGCATCTAAATGCTGCCGCGACGCATTTGACGAAGCGATTTGACCGAATCTACTTCGCGCAACACGAGATTCCGCGGCAACGAAATCAGCCAAGTCCTTGAAATCGACCTCCCGCCCATCATGCGTGATCGAATCTGCTACCCTTGCCCACTGGGCCTGAAGGCTGCTGGGTAAAACACGCACTACTCGTTCAATCGTTGCAATGGAATTCAAGTCCGCAGTAAAGTTCATCTGCGACAGAGCGATGTAGCAATTTTCCATTTTCATGGACAATTTACTCAATTCATCTGGGTTGGCAGAGAGTGGCCTCAAGCCAGTCATGAGAGCATCAATTAACGATCTGGCTACGACATGGCTTTCTCCAAAGAGTTCACGGAGAACCTTTCTCGCTCTATCGTAGGCCACAGAGGGAGGCAACATCACACATTCACTGATGGCCTCCTTGGCGTAGCCACGACAATAATGAATCAAATAAAGCAGTCGATGGCCACTGTCAAACACGCGGCTTTCGACGTAGTATTCGAACTGCTTTACAAATTTCCAATACTTAGCAGGGTTACAATGGAAATATTCTAGTTCCACCTTTGGCAGATCTAGCTGTAGGCACTGCTGTGACACTAACCTACCCCGATTGGCTCTGTGATCGTATGCCTCGGCTGCCGACAACTGACACTGATCAACAAAAGCGCCTATACCCTGATTCCTCTCACCAGAACTAGGGGCCGATATCACTTTAAGATTAGAGTGGACATTGCTTTCTTCCAATTCTACTCGAAGCTTGGCCATTTCTAATTCAAGATCTACTAAACTCTTCTGCTTATCCAAATCTGACTGTCTTTTTCTTAACTCCGCTACGGTCATTACAGCGTACGAACGACGGGAAATAATACTATGCTCAATCTTATGGCTAACATGTGAACCAGAGCATGAAGCACCATCATGATATTCATCAATGACTTGCCGGTGTGCTGCATCATCCATGGGATTTTCAGAGGTAAAATTCCTTGCAGACATTGTCCGACATGATTGAGTGAGTTCCAATTCACTTCAAGGCGTAAAGAACCGTCAAATTCCGGAATCCAGTTGAAAGCAAACGAAATGCTGTTGAGTACGGCACTCGAAACTTCAAAATTCACTCCAAACGAGGAAGCAGTATTGAGTACTGTAAGCGACAATTCGCTTTGAAGGGCCTTGAGCCAACGCGTATCCAGCCAGTCAAAGAACAAGAACACTGGACAAGATGACGGTACTATTAATGAACAATCAGGAAGCAATAATATTACAAACCTCAATAGTAGCACTTCCACTCAACGCAGTTTCAAAAGAAATACAATTCGGTCCGAGAACAACGAGAAAGGGTTCAGATCGTCAATGCGATACAGAATACAGAACACTGGTTATATAGGACAAGTGAAGTCCATGCGATTGGTCAAACACAGACCGGATGAAGGCCGGATGCGTGAAATGTGAGTGTGTGGGAGGATAGGTACATTGCTCATGATCAGTGCGAGAATAATTGGGGTGATTGTTGCCGTGGTAAGGGCAAAGATAATTGAGGTGATAGTTGCGGTGGTAGTGACAAAGATAATTGAGGTGATAGTTGCGGTGGTAGTGGCGAAGATACTTGGGGGGTGGTAGTTGCGGTGGCAATGGCGAAGATAATTGGGGAGGGGGCGATAGTTGCGCTCGGAGTAGTCCATACTCGATGGTTGGCGGATGGCAAAGTTCAACACAGGGCATGGAGAATCCTACACATGCCGTTTTAAGGATTAGAACTGGCGTGCAGCGTCTTTGGCGAAAGAAAACATCTGTTATAACGCATTTGAGAGGAAGATGACAGTTGCCATTCGACTTTTAACCACAGGTCCTCAAGATTTACACTGTAGGAATTGTTGTTTTTCAGTTGATTTTATATTAAACGTCTTCGTCAAGTGTTGCTTCTTTAACTCTTTAATATTAGTCATGTTTGCATGCGTCATAAAATGTAAATCACCGCATTACGGACCACTGACATAGATGAAACAATTGAAGGTGCAGTACTCGTCCTAATAAGTCTGGCAATTGCTTGTGTAAAGAGAGGACTTTGTAATGCTTGTTTGGTACACCAAAGTCCAAGTTGGCAACCGAAGTTTGTTCGACAACTACTAGTGTTTAAATGAAGGGGTTTTTATTTCAACGACAGTGAATAGACGAAGCGTAAAAGCACCTATTGTTCAATGAATTTGAGAATTCGTCATAGCTCAGTCTCAGTCAGCAGACTTTGGCAAGTCCGCAAAGGTACCAGACAGCGCTGTTTCATCCCTCTGAGTCCCCGTGGGAGCTGAGCCTTCCATCGGACCCCTGCAGGGTTCTGACCCCAATAGGTTTTTAATGTGGATAGTGGGGGAGTCAGTACCAAAGACAACCAACTAAAATAAAGCCAGCAATTTTCCTTATTGATACATAGTAGTGAGTAGCTGACAGTACCACCTTCAATTTGAACATCATGCCAAATATAGAAAAATTGAGTTAGATGATTTTCCAGTGGTTGTGTGTTTCGTAGACTTCTCTCGTAGAATACGCGCTAGTCTTAGGCGATGAACGAACTAGAGGCAAAATCTCTCGGGCAAACGGGGGGATGATATCGCAACACAAGAATATACTATGTAGTTTGATACGCTGTTTCAGTGCAAATGCTGCACTGACAACTTTGCAATCGCTATCGTATGTGATCATTGCTCTATCAGATGAGCTAGTTATGGCGGCTATGACTCACGGTTGAGTAAAGTCACTGTCCACAATTACACTCTGGCATTTTGACTAGAGACATTTCTCACTATTTTATTGACACTTCCAAATAAGATGCTCTAAGTCTTCACATACTGTCATCACTACACCTACTGCGTTTTTCCTGTTAACTCTACGCACACACGAATCCAATTCATCTTCACCACACTGACGATTTTGCTCCTCATGAGTACTTCTTTCGTTTCTACAACTTGTACAAATTTTGGCCACAGCGAATTACGTGCATTGTACCTTATCTGTTGCACAACATAATTGCTTTTAACGTTTGATCATGCCTGAGTTGGTGTGCCTCGATGAATTCGAGAATAAAATATTTGATTAATAGTGAGTAGACAGATTTGGGTATGCTTCGATTTGGTTCATCACAATTAGATTCCAAGCCGCATAGGGTAAGCTACCAATCCAGAAAAGCACCAGACTCAGTTTTCGCCCTATTGGGGATCGTCAGTGGTGCGCGTCCATCGATCCCCTACTGAGGATCGAACCCATAACCGTCAGCGGCTAACGCCAACTACCAAGCAGCTTATGCCCCTGAGCCATGGGGAACGATAGCCGACCATTACTAATTGAAACCTAACTGAGATATAGCCAGACCCATCCTCCACTGCCATGTAGGTAATTGCCCGTACAGAGGACAGTGGTTGGCCGTCAAGGTCAGGTCTTCCCTTGCTAGCACCGGGAATCTCCATACAGCAGTTTTGAATGTCCATTTATTTACTTATTTATTCACGAAGGATTCCGGACCACAATTCTCCACCAATCCATGGGCAAGGCCCAACTTTTCCTAAGCGTCCAGGCAAACTGTGGTTGATACGAACATTATGTCAAGCACGAAACGGACGTGTACTTGGTCGTGTCCCTTTTATCAAATGCCATGGGCACTTTCCGTCGCTGATACTGTAGTGGAGCAGAAGACAGTAATCACGCAGAAGACCGAAAAGCCACTAGAACGAGCGAGGACCGAAACGGGTACAGACATCATTGAGGAGATCGGGCGGCTCAACACTAACCCAACGATACAAGCAGAGAGCGGAACGCGAACAACGCATGGGAACGTGCCTGGGCCAAAGGGTACAGAAATGGGATGTGTCGATAAGCCAATAAATCAGACAGAACCACCTTTGTCTGTGCACGCGGGAGTAACCCCACGCCGAATAACTCAACCGACATCAATCAAATCAGGGTCTTTAGAACACCTCCAGGCTGATCAGAATGCGAGCTACAAAAACAAAGCTACCGGGTCAGACAGGGAGCCAGGGCAGCGAAGTATTCAGGCCAACGAGGCACGAACGTGACCTGTTGTGAGTCCCCACGCATGTTGTGCTGTGGGACGGAAACATGGTCGATAAACGCGTGCGTGCGCGCAGCGTGTGGAAATCGCGGTCACGTGCACCAAAGATTGTGTCTTGTTGCCGCTTCGTCCTTGTGACAATAGTACGATGTTCCGCGGTTCCGCTTGCAAGCAAACTAGTTATCGAGTTAGGTCGGTTACAAAGATCCATGCTTAAAAAAGCATACTTTTGAAAAGATAAGATTTCCGTTGCTCTAAGAGGTGTCGGTTCAGTGTAATTAGCCGGTTAAAGACCTGGAGACTTGGGTAAAACTAACAGAAGTTCCAGAGAAGGTACAAGATTGTACCCTAGACGACTGAACATACTGTTCACCAGAGACTTGCACGCTAATCCACCTAGTAGTTAATATTTGATAGACATTGTAAGATCGGACGCAACTAAATGTAGACTCCACAATGCTTAACTTGCACTAAAAGATGATCCGTTTTGGCTGCGCCAGGTGAGACTAAACCTTTTGGTCACTTTTGGTAACTTAAACAGAAAAATACAATCCTCAAAATAGGTATTACAACTATAAGAACCAGCAATGTATTGCACCAGAAACAACAAAGTATTAGTGAAAAGATCAAGGACTAAGCAGTCGAACAAGTTTTTCCCCACCCGATACTCCGTATAATGGAAGAGACTTCCAAGTGAGATACGTGAATTTCAGGGATAAATTTTCGAAGGCATTACATTCATTTCTCAGCACTGAAACAGCTAACAGTATGCCGAGACCAAATATGACAAATCAATGTCCTCACGAAAATGGAGCGACATGAGCGTAAGTTATCTGACCTATTTCCTCTTTTGTGCCCGACTCCATTGGTTCAGCGACAGTTAGCCGGGGCATTAGCGTACTTTTTGAATAACGCGAATTTACCGCCCAACCTTAGATCTACGCTTACTAAGACGAAAATTTGCTTTAGTCATTTTTGTTTGTATTTCCTTGCACTTGTTCACCCTGTCAAATAACTTCTATGATTATTATTATTATTTCCTGAAAGGAACACGCCGGCTATATGCTGCAAATTTCCATGCTCCCCAAAATACACATCGAATTCAATTTCGTTAATTTCCTACTGGCTTCTGTTGAAGGAACCACCTGCGAAATATTCCAGGAGCTGCACTATTTGTAAATACTTCGAAAGCATTACCGAGAAACAATCTTTATCTGTTTATTTACTTGCCCACCTCGTTTGATTGTACAAGCGGTAACCAAGTCCGCCAGATTACATATCACTCTGGAGAAGCAAACAAGCTTTACATTTTAATACCTTTTATTCTAATCCATTAATTTCCTTTTTCTTTCCATGGTCGGTCAAGACTGGGCAAATCTCCTGTGATGATGAATTGAAGCTTCCAAGATAAATAATTAAAACCACTCAAGATAAATTAATACAGATCATCCATTGGTGAGATAAAAAGGTGCCGGACTCAGTAAAGTAGTCTAAATATTGACAGCCTATTACATATAACAGCGACCGAAAATACCCAGTCATCTTAAGGACAGCTTACTTGCCTTTATTCCACATTAGCACATGGACAGACGAGGTTCAACGGTTCAGTGGTGTATGATGGGATAAAAGGCACAACTTTACAAGACCCACAGGATGGATTTGCAAAAGAAAATTAAAATCAAAATGTTCCAACGCGGAACTTAAAGTATCAGTGGTTAAATCAGCGAACTTTAACAAAGTGTTGTGTATCGTTTAGCACTAAGATGAAAATCTAAGAGTCTTTCGAATGTCGTCATGTCTGGTGCTTTCACCACATAGTTTGGTAATGCATTCCAGTGAGAACAGATTCTAAGTGAGAAAAAATACTTTTTACAATTCAAACGAGAGTGTTGCGTCATTAATTTCAGTTGGTTGCCTCGGCTTTGTTTGTATGGGGCTAGAGTCAACAGTGATGTACATGGATGCTCACTTTCGGTTAGTATCCGGTATGTGAGAGTAAGATCCCCGCGAAGCCGTCGGTATTCTAATGAGAATGGAAGTGTGGACGAAACCACTCGAGGGACTACATCACATGGAAGTAGGTCCTCAGGAGACGGATCCACGGACGCCCGTATTACTTTACTTGCACTATTGACTATGCTCACATTTATTCCTACATTCTACTTCCCGCATTTTTATTACTTTTAAGTAATTGAACACCGAAAAGCTACTCTGGGAGCCACGTTGTGAATTTCAAAGAATTTTCTCCGCCATCCGAGTATGTTGTACATACTAATCAGACAACACATTTGGTCTGTGTCTAGCACAGTCGAAAAATATACTATTTATTTATAGAATGGGAGATCGGATGCTGTGTATTGAGTACGAACCAGGTACAGTCCGTCCAGGTATAGTTAACCGTAAATTACGGTTACTCACAGCAATACCAGAGAAAGTGCAGAAAACCTGACGGTTTCATCGGAGAATTCCACCTCCAGTTTTGCCATAAGAAACTTGCCTGAGGAAATCAAGACGGAAACTGCTTTATTTGCGATATCTTACGTAAATGAAAAAATAGAGGAAATGTAGCCACCTGGTTGCCTCCCAAGAGATAGTCTTAGCTAATCGAACCGATGTCCACAAGAAGACGGTTTTATTTGCACTCTGTGTGTACATGAAGTGAATGAGTCTCTGGCATCCCGCGAGTGATCCGTCGAAACATTTACGGAGTCTCAACTGTCAAGGCGCAGCTGTCGGAATGGCGCTCGCTCGACGAAGTCTTTGTCATCGAGTTTTGTCCTCAGCCAATGGACGATACGCACGTGATGTGTAGCGTGGACTATGAAGCACGAGATCCTAGGTACATGCTGTCTGTTCAAAACACCATTTTATGTGGTTTATCGTGTTTTCCAAGAGAAAATAGGGACTTCAGATATTTGATCAACATCTGTGAATCTTCTCGGGCTTTGATTGCCTCACAGACTGTATTGTCGATTGTGATCTGATCTTGTTTCCGGAGATCACTCGGTTTATACGTCGATTGATGTCCTGATGGTTTGGTTAGTAGGTTTGCGTCATCAAAAGAAGTGCTTTTGTTTGGTTTGCTTCTGGCGAAATATTCCCTCGAGTGCACGTGGGCTGGCAATTTGAATTGCTGAAAAAGGAATAGATTAAAGCATTTAGCAGGTCGTCATGTGAGTCAAACTACTGGGTATATAATAACAATAACATTATGGAAAATATCAAAGCAGGTATGTTTATCTAGCCGTTAAACAATGTTTAAGATTGCCTGAGCATAACCACAGCATGGTGCCAAAGTAAAAAATAGCGGAAAGAAGAGTATCCAGGCGAGAATGTTACCATAAACCGTGTACGACTGGTGTATGAAGCGAGCTCGCAAAGTACAGCAAAGCCGATCAGGTTTAATGTGATAAATTCGATGTAAACCCAGTTAAGACTAGTACGTGGGTTTGAACTCCAGTAATATAAAATGTACTCAGTGTGTGTCGAGTTCTCATCCGTACTTCAATAAATGTGCTTTTATGACTCAAAAACTGAAGCCCTAACCAAACTTACCTTCCAGAATGTGAATTGCATGTGGCTGCAAATCGATCGAAATGATTGTTCTATACTGCAGTTTTCAACAAAAGTTAGACTATTGCCGCAGTCTTTGGGCAATAGACTCTCACCAAGTTTTTATTCGCATTTTACCAACATAACGCAATTCCAAAGCAGACACGGTTTAGTTCAATCAGACTCACTGGATGATATCTTGCGTATCTTTCAAGTCACTCAATTATAATGTCCGCGCTGAGTAATAACAAAGCCTGTCTTACAAAATTTCTCTGAAGGACATTTAGGGGAAGCTTCAAAAACGCTATTACTCCAATGTTTTTAAAATACTAGATGACTAAACTTGTACATTTGTATACCGTTTGTTGTGTCGCCGCTGACGTCTTCACCCCACGACTCCAAGAAGAAGTCCAAAGACGAGCCAGAAGGAGACTTGTATACATGAAACCACAGTTGTTTATATAGTTTTGAGGGCAAAATGAAGAGAAGCTACTAAACTACACTTAAGCCAACCAGCAGAAGGAAAAACATCAAGTGCAACGGCGAATAAGCAACCGTGTACTCAAGAGCGAATCCCATGGGTTCGCGGCATCCGGTTTCGGATTTGCCTGTCACTGTGGCAAGCCACAGGACGCCTGCGCCTACAGAGGGACCATGGATGGCTTGCGCTGCACCACCCACAGCTTCAACCACACAACCCATATCCAGTGTAAACCCGAAGGAATAAGACCGGGAGGCATGTGGATGGGAGCCACGTTTCATCAACGGATCCGGTCCACACTCTTTCACAGGCAAACACAAGCACACTGTATTTGGGAAATCAAGAGCGCACAACGCGGTGGCTGGACAATAGTCCGCTCCACACTGAGTGCATGGAATTACTCTTTGAGCCTAGCACGGCCACAAGAACCGTGCACCCCGTGCCCTCCAGCAACGACGAACTGTCTCCTGGTGGCAGTATGGGCGAGGTAGTGGGTAATAGACAGGTAGGCACCTTGTCAACATGCACACCAAGCGCAGCCACACCGGGGATATCAAGCAACAGCCAATCGCCTGGAACGACAAGATGAAATAAAACAAATCCAATAATGCATACAGATACGGTGGCATAACGCTAAGCTAAATAAGCATATGAAGTAAGTTGGTTAGCAACGAATCCGCGATAAGGAAAAATGCCCACAAGTTATTTAAAAATGCTACGAAACGCAACAAAGTTACCGAAGATAAGCGCAATTAATGTAAGCAACGTGGTCAGTTAATAGAAGAGTATTCAGGTAGGCAGAACAACCCAAAGAAAGTTGGAATGAAATTTAGCCAGCTTAAAAAGACCTAGTTTAAGTGTAAGTTAGTTTAGCCCAACTGCGGTGAAGAAGTATCAAGAATGCTACAACAGTCCCAGCATGGGGTACACATGAAGGAAATACATACATACATATAATACAATAAACAAAGGAAAAATGGATACAACAGTTGCATGCCAGCTGAGCTACCAGCAAGGGATAGGCATCGTTCCGGTAAGCTTCCAGCCAGCTACTAGGCAAAAAGAAAAAATTTATTATGTTCTACTCTAGGAAATGAGATCGTAGATGGAGGGGGAGACTGAAAGGGATAGGGAGGGACAAAGAAACTCACAGCAGGAACGCCACTGAGGTCGGCTTCTTGACTTGTCAGCAAGTGTATCCAGCCAAACGTGTTCACCGTCTTTTGGACCCCAACCAGGGAGCCGTGACCCTCCAACCGAGGCTAGCTCCGAAGTGATGGATTTCATTCCTCTGGACCAAGTCATCGCTTGGCCACCTCTCCTCTTCTTCCACCCACATCCCCGGTGAGCAAACAACGCACGTCGCGGGAGTCGGTGGGAAGGCATGCGTAACACGTGGCCGAGCCATCAGAGCCTGGTGCGAGAAATAACGGTGCTGAGCGGTTCAGATCCTTTTCCTGGGCCGTAAACAATGCGTCGAACACGCTCGTTACTCACGCGGTGTTCCCACCATATGTGAGCCAAACTGCGAAGCCACCGATGGTCGAATGTAACTAGCCTCTTCATGTCTGCCGACCTTAGGGGCAAGGTTTCGCAACCGTACAGTAAGGTCGAAAGTACCGCTGCATTGTACACTCTACCCTTCAGAGTGAGAGTAATGTCGCGCCGCCGCCATAGGTGGCGAAGATTAGCAAAAGCACTTCTAGCTTTCGCTATGCGGTTCGTGATCTCGTCTTCGATCCCAAGGGCGCTGATACAACTTCCCAGGTAATTGAATTTCGGAAGGAATTCTAGCTGATCCCCACCAACGGTCAGCGCAGGAGGCGATCCCTGCCAATCTTGGAGGAACGCTTTGCACTTCGATGGTGCAAAGCAAAGCCCGAAGCGGCTGACAGTCAGAGCTAATCTGTCCAGCGCGGCTTGGCACGTCTGGGAGCTGTCACAGATGAGGGCAATATCGTCTGCATACTCCAAGTCAAGAAGTCGTTCTCCAGGGAGGAAGTCCACACCTTCCAAGTCATGTCCTGTAAATGCAATCTCCATGACTTCGTCAATAGCGAAGTTGGAAAGGGAAGGTGAGAGCGGGCTTCCTTGTCTCACACCGCTGGTGATATTGAAGGATGGCCACAGCTTGCCGTAATCCCCCACTCTGCCCGTACTACGCGCGTATAATGCTCGGATAATATTTACATATTTCTCGGGTACACCTTTCCTGAGTAGACAACTCCAAAGGGCATATCGATCAACCGAATCGAAGGCGCTTTGCTGTCAAGGAACACGACCAATATGTGTGACCGTGCTCCAACAACTGACGCAAGGTGAAGATGTGGTCAATGCAGACACGACCCCGACGAAATCCGGCTTACTGCTCACTAATCTGGATTTCACGAGCGTCAGTCACTCTGTGAAGTATTGTGGAGGCGAGTAATTTGGAGGCGATGGAGATCAGACTGATTCCTATATGGTTGCCACATTCCGAGCGCGAGCCGCCTTTGAAGATGGGAACAATAACGGAGCGGCTCCAGTTGGTTGGGACAGTCTTCTGCTCCCACAGTTTCACTAGTAATTCATGTAAAGCATCAACAGGAGCAGAGCCTCCGAATTTGAACAGGAGGAAGGTCATCTGGTCCCTCGGCTTTGTTCAAATTCAACAGTCCGATCTCAAGTTCGACTTCTGAGCAAGAGGATGGATCCAAAGGGACAGCCCACGGAGCAGGGCCATTCCATGTTGTTCATATTGTCTTACATTGTTTGTCCAATGCTTGCCTACGCAGATCTTTGCGATTAAGAGTGCATTCAGCGCATTGAGGTTTGCCATTCCGCTGCGCATAGACTCATTCACTCAGTTAACATCACTTCATGTGCCTATCGGCCGAATACAGTTACGATCTTGTACCCCGTTCCAATGTTGCTTCGTACCGCATCAACCACCCTTGCCCAAAACAGTATTGTTCTGGAACCACCGAATGAGGATGTACTGTCGCTCATTAGGTGAAGTGAATACATGTGTCTGATGGACGCCCCGCGATCACACTGCATAAAGAGGTGTTAAGGGACCTCGTGGAACAGGATAAGTGCAACCCGTTGAGAAAGAATTCCAAGTCAGCAGGTAAATAAGAGGACATTAAAAAATCACTCCAAGGAAATAAGAAATAAGCATAGGCATTAAAACAAATGGTCAGGAAATCAATGAAAAAACACAAGTAGAGCAAAGTAAGAATGAACATTTAGGGACCCTGAACGTGCACAATACTGCACGTATTACCATTCGGAGTTCTAAAGGTATGCAACAGGTGAACAATAGCTACGAAGTCAGTAACAGAGAAGCACACACATTTGCAAAGTATATCACCCACACGGAATGATTGTAGATCATCGCTGACACCTGAGATGCAAATATGTTGCAAACGGAAGAAGGTATCCGGAGATGGTACAACGCATGCACGCGTGTGAAAGCTTTACAAACAATGGTCTCACATTCTGAGCCTACATGGTCAAACCGGACAATGCAATACGGGTAATCAGATACGATGATCACGTTATCAGATGCGCTGCATGCGTACGGTGTACCATCCAGAACAACAATTCATGACGTTTTAATGCACGATGTTGTATACGAGTAACCTGAGATTCAGGCCCATGCGATAAAGTGGAGACGTCCGCATATTCCAAGCACGGTCTCACAATCTGTGCCGCGGGGTTTCGTGCGTTTCGCCCTACTCGCTTCTGGACGCCTATATAAGACTCGATTGAACATACGGAGAAATCATCAAGCGTTCTATGCACACCCACATCCAATGCTAGGTGGCTTAGGCAGTGAACATTGAACGTCATCTGGTCTTTCCCGTACAGGCGGTAGTACCCGTGTATGAAATTAAGCATCAACCGTTTCGCGAAAGACCAGTAGTGCTTATGCAACAGCGGGTGAAAGAAAATGTATATTCCTAGATGAATGTGTAAAAAGTTGTCGTAATAATCTCGCGGTAGCACGTTTATCAACATTGCAGGCGCGGCGTATAAAACAAACTGCATAAATTCCACGGATTTCCAAACTTTAAACATAGATATACCTCTGCAACGCCTAGGGAAATCACATGACCATGCAGTCGTATTTTGTAACAATAAATAATCTATAGCACGCAATGTATCATTAGGCACTTTCAATTACTTCCATGCCAGTGCCTCTATCTATAAACAGATTATACGTCACACCACCCCTAAGCACACGCAATGCATGTAGTCACTGGAAAATTTCGAAACCACATCAGTACCGAGGTATTCAAAAGGGGACATTAAAGATCGCTTCCTTTTCATAACCGATTTATGAGACCTAAGGCGGCATGTGGTAGATGGGAAGGTAACCTTCCGGTTGACATAACTACCTCTCTGAATGCATTTACCGCAACTGCTGTACCCTGTGTGCCCCTTCGTCCTCTTCACATATGCTCGAGCAGGCGCGTCACATATATGATTGACGTCATCCGGTTTCGGATTTGCCTGTCACTGTGGCAAGCCATAGGTGACTTGCGCTGCACCACCCACAGCTCCAACCCCATATCCAGTATAAACCCTAAGGAATAAGACCGGGAGGCATGCAGATGGGAGCCACGTTTCATCAACGGATCCGGCCCACACTCCCTCACAGGCAAACACAACCACCCTGTATTTGGGAAATCAAGCGCACACAACGCGGTGGCTGGACCGTAGTCCGCTCCACACTGACTGCATGGAACCACTCTTCGAGCCTAGCATGGCCACAAGGACCGTGCACCCTGTCCCTTCCAGCAACGACCAACTGTCTCCTGGAGCCAATATGGACGAGGTAGTGGGTAATAGACAGGTAGGCACCTTGTCAACATGCACATCAAGCGCAGCCACACCGGGGATATCAAACAACAGCCAATCACTTGAGGGAGAGATACAAAGAAAATAACTCGATTAATGCATACAGAAACGGTGACATAAACCTTAAGTTAATTAGCTTATGAAATTAGTTGTTTACAAACGAATCCTAGATAAGTTCACGAGGTCAAAAAGTATACTTTACGGAAACGCCACGAACAAAATATGTTATGGAAATCGAATACAATTGGCTTAAGCGAGGTGTGCAAGTTAATGGAATAGAGTACAGGTAGACGTTTATATGAACAAGAAAAGTATAAAGGCAAAATTGAAAACCCACCACCTGAAATAAAGAGAATTAGCATGCAAGCACGCGGTTAGTAAATCGAATGCAGCGTACCTACAGACGCCGCGCTGGTTCTGCCTACGTTTTCTGCAGGACCCGTCGTCGCTTCTGTAGCGGTCCCGAGTGGCCTCGCTCATGGCTCAATAGACTTATATATGACAAAGAAAGGCATTATGACAATACTGAAAATCCACGGCCTGAAACAAAGAGACTTAGCATGCAATCACGCGGTTAGTAAATGGAACGCAGCGTACCTACAGACGCCGCGCTGGTTCTGCCTACGTTCTCTGCAGGACCCGTCGTCGCTTCAGTAGTGGTCCCGAGTGGCCTCGCTCATGGCTCACTAAGCCTCCCTGAATAAGGCACTCGCGACCACATGTGCTACAGCACCATGCGCTTGATGTCGATGGAGAACAACCCATCGGTGCTTGCCGCTTCTTGTCTGCATGCATGAGGGTTTTCTCCTGCACTTCGGCAACTGCCTTCGTGATCAGATCGCGCCATACACGCCGATCAACCACCTTCGATTCCCATGATCTGCAATCAAGCTTAGAACGTGTGAGGCTCACTTTAATCATGTCCTGGTAACGTAACTTTGGTTTCCCCACGTGCTGCTTCCCAATACCCAGCTGACCGTATAAAAGTTGTTTCGGTATCCGCGCCGAATCCATACGGCTCACATGACCGAGCCATCTCAGGTGTCGCAGTAAAAGTATGCCGTCCACTGCATACATCCCCCTTCTTAGCAACACTTCCGTGTCTGCAACTCTGGCGCCCCAACCGATGCGCAAAATCCGTCGCAAACACTGCTGATGGAACCGCTCGACATATCGCACATCCCGACGGTACATCCTCAACGTTTCACGGCCGTATAGAAAAACGGACAGCACCATAGATTTGTACACCATCAGCTTCGTGCCAATGGTAAACTGATGGTTGTTCCACACTCGGTACTCAAGCTTCCCGAATGCTGCCGCTGCCTTCGGTACGCGGATACGCAGCTCACTGTATAGCTGCTGATCAGTCGACATCACACTCCCAAGGTAGCAAAAGCGGGAGGTGGTTTCCAATACTTCAGCACCAATGCTGATTCGCGGCAATATTGAAGATTGCACCTCCGGTGAAGGCTGAAAGAGACAGACAGTTTTGTTTGTGTTGATGGTGAGCCCAAATTTGGCCGCTGTCGAAGCCAGAGCACTAGTCATGTACTGCAACTCATCCGCGCTGTGTAAAAACAACGCACAGTCGTCAGCAAACAGCAACATACGGATATTTGTCTCACAGACTAGAGTTCTCGCACCGAAACGACGGATGTTCAGCAACCCACCATCAATGCGGTGCTCCACACGAACACCGTAAACACAAGCGGCATCAAACGCACAGGACAACATTGCATGAAGATAGATATTAAACAGGGCAGGAGCTAAGACACAGCCTTGCGTCACACCAGGGACAACTGCAAAGTCATCCGAGGTCTCTCCATTCAGCTGCACGCTCGATCGCATACCACTGTGCAGACATTCAATTAAACTTACAAACTTACTCGGGCAACCAAACTTACCCAACACCAGCCACAATGCCTCGCGGTTCACCGTATCAAATGCCTTGGTGAAATCAACAAAAAGCGAGTACAATGGCTGGTGTCGTTCTCTGCACTTCTCTTGCAACTGACGAGCCGCAAACACCATATCTATAGTGCTGCGACCCGAACGGAATCCACACTGCTCTTCCGCCACGTTAGGTTCCACAACCTGACTGACGAGGCGGTTGAGCAGGATTCGAGCAATCACCTTGCCCACACAACTCAGCAAGTTTATGCCACCATAATTCGTGCAACATTGCTTGCTACCTTTGCCCTTGTACAGTGGTAGCACAAGGTCATCCTTCAGCTCAGCAGGCACCTCCTCCTCAATCCACACGCGTTGCACCAAGTGGTGCAGCGCAGTCAACAACGCGGGTCCGCCGTGTTTCAATACTTCAGGCGGGATCCCGTCGGCCCCAGCACACTTGCCGTTTCGCAGTTGAGCAAGTGCTCTCTGCGTCTCATCCAGTGTCGACGTATCCGCCAGACCCGCCTTCACATCGTGCTGCTTCAGACCGTTCAATGTAGGCCAGTCGATCTCTGAACGGTTGCCCAAGAGACATTCAAGGTGTTTCCGCCAGATCTGCATTGTGTCTGTAGTCTGTGTGCAGGTAGCGCCTGAACTACCATCGATCAGTGTCCTCAACGGCTCCAATCTCGGTCCATACACCGCCTTCAGGGAGTCAAAGAATTCCTTGTGTTGGCGGTGTACAGTGTAGCATTCCATCTGCTTCGCCTTCTCTGTCCACCATGCATTTTTAATGCGACGGAGCTCTCGGGTCAGTCGCCGTTGAAGTTTGCTAAACTGACAACCCTTTCCCAAGTCACTGGGGTCTGCCACATGTGCAGCAAATGCTGCATTCTTCTCTGACACCAATGCGCCAGTCGTCGCATTGTTCTCATCAAACCAATCAGGCCGCTTACGGTTTGCGCGCCCGATAGTCTCCTCGGCAGCAGCTGTCGCCTGGTCGCGAATTTGGTTCCACAGGTCGCCCACTGTGGCTATGTAGTCCACATCACACAGGCGTGCAGCCATCGCCTTCTCCAGCTCAGTACGCTTCGCCACAGTACCGAGAGAGAGAATGTTAAAGTTACGCCGATTCACAGCGGGAGTGCAATGCATAGATTTACATAACTATATGCACAGTTTGGTCCGCACCAATTTGTGATCGGTGCCACACTCAGCTCCACGCAGTACACGTGTCATGCGCACTTCACGCATATCACGCTGACGTACGATGACATAGTCGAGCAGGTGAGCGTGACCACTCCGTGGGTGCGTCCAAGTTGCTACCTCTCGCGCACTTAGTGTAAACCGAGTGTTCGTGATCGTCAGGCCGTGAGTGGCACACAGTGAGAGCAGCCTGTCACCGTTCGCATTCGCTGAACCAATGCCATGCGAACCGATAACATCTGTCCACACTGATGCATCACGCACAACGCGCATTGAAATCACCCAGCAGAAATAGTCGGTCACTCCTCGGCACAGACCGTATCACGGAGGATAGCTCAGTGTAGAATTGATCACGCGTGTCATCAGGATAACACATGGTCGGACCGTACGTGCTTATAAAAGTAGCAAACTTACCTCTTCCGAGTCGTAGGCGAACGGTCATCAGTCGCGCGCTGATGCCTGTTGGTTCATCCATCAGCTAGCCATGGAGGCGATCGGATATTGCAAATCCGACCCCATGATCACGTGGTGCTGAGGCGGCGTTGCCCACCCAGTAGAATGTGTAGCCAGCACCTGCTTCATGCAACTTACCTTGCTCAGCGAGCCGGGTTTCACTGAGCGCCGCAATATCGATGTTGTAGCGCGCCAGCTCCATCGCGACCAGTGCAGTGCGTCGCTCCGGGCGCTCGCTGGAGTTCCGGTCCAGCAGTGTGCGCACGTTCCAGCACCCGATGCTGAGTGCTTTGGACGCAGGCATACGATTGCATTGGTGGGCAATCGCATGCGAGGTGGTCGTTGTGCTTCGGAGGTTTTCTTGAGGGACTCCACCCGGAGCCTTTGGCTCAACAGCCTGACCCACAAGGCAGTGAGGAGCAGATCCAGCTCAGGAATGTGATTGCAGAGACAGATTGGGATCTGATTGACGGCCGTCACACGCAGTCTTTGAGGTTCTGGAACGTTTCATATATGTTTTGCGACCGTAGTAGGATACGCACCTGCGACCACGGCCAGACGCAGGTGAGTTTTGGCGGGTTTGCACCAATTTGACCAGGGGCTGCCTGGCTTGAGGCGGGCAGTAGCAAACCATTGAACACCCGGAGGTGTCCTCCCACCGTCAGAGACAATGCGTGGCGCTGTTGCTCTACGCAAATCGAGTTGTGAGCTTATAACCCGTAGACCTGTTGTCTCTCATGGCTAGGTTTTACGGGAAGTGGGTCATCGACGACTTCCTAACCTCCGAAGAGGATGGACTAGGATACTGCTGGGGCGCCCACTCCTGACAGGAGAACGACTCGGGTCCTCAGCCATAGCCTTCGATTAAATGAATACCCGAATGGCAGTGGGTCTAGCACATGGTCAGTTCACTGACTCATGCGGATTGGTGTCCTGGATCTTAGCAGGGAGAAGGGCGAAACCCAAATCTCATCCAGCAGTCGCCACGAGGATGCGCCCAGGACATGAGCAAATGGCACAACAGTAGCAGCACTGGGTAGACCATCTGTCATGATCTAGCCACCACCAGCCTCAGCACACCATAGACTCTCCCGCGTCACATATAAGCCCCTAATTCAACAGATATGGGCCTGGAGCATGCAGGAGCCGTGAAACACGTTGACAACAGCACCTGCAAATCACGTATCAGGGGAGTTAGAAATTCATTTACATCCGGTTTCTCAGGACCACCGTAAACACCGACAACAAATGGTTTTGACTTCATGGGGTAAATAGATCGACACTGAATTGGCCAGATCTGCATTTTCGAGGAGTTGAATGGGATGAAAGTCTCTATGTGCAGCTGGACAACAACCCTTTCCGGTGGCTGTATGTCATCATCCTGGTAAATATGAATGGACCCCGCATCAGCCCAATGTGTCCATATGCACCAGCACCAATGCCAATGGTCTGCACATTTCTTGGGGTTCTCATAAGCGTTCGGTAATCTTTCGGTATCCAAGGTATGCTCTTGGAAAGGGCCGCAAGCAACTGGTTCACGGAAGAAATGCTGGGTCATGTGCTTCGCACCCATTGTCTTAAGTCTTCCATAATATCAGTGGTTGCAATGCGATCGGCTTCCCTGCAGATAAGTGATTGCTCCGCTTCCAATTCTGACGATGAAGCCCATACACCACTACCAATGGTTGGCACTGCCGTCGTACTCCGCTGCGCCACGTCATTCTGCAGGCTTCGTTGTAACTGTATGTCAT
>OX104070.1:67629627-67725186 GCA_944474145.2 Dicrocoelium dendriticum | reverse complement strand
ACTAATCCTGCTATGGACCATTGTTTTAGATAGTCTTAGAAGCAGTCATGTGTGCACTCCATGACACACGTTGTTATCGACTCGGCAACTACTCGGAAACATTTTGTCATCGGAAAGTAGGTAATTCTGGAGGCATTGTTGAAGGAGGAAAAGTGCTCCAAACTCTATGCTTATACTGCGTATGTAGTGCTCGTTGTCAGATCATATCAGGACCGTAGGGTCACTTGGTATTTCAAGCTTATCAATCACTTGGAAGTGAAGTGCAAATATCATGTTGAAACGCAGGATTGATATACATCTTACGACCTTAACATAACGGCAGGTCCATGGGTCCTGAAGTGGTAACTGTTTGCCGAAGTGGCCCACAGGTGTAGAGACGATCGTACACGCACTAATGTGGTGTCATCGCCACACTAAGAACCCTCCTCTTTGATGGCTCTGGACAATGGATCCGTAGGCCAGTTCGTTTTGGAAATGCATGTGATTGTTAAGGCAGTGTGAAGTAATCAGGAAGAATACAGTAATTCGTATGAAAGAGGTAAGCTAGGACTTGCTCGCAAATAGAAATTGTAAAGCCTTTATAGCTACAAGCCTTTATAGTTCCCGTGCTGTGTTGTTTCAGCTGACTGTACACTCATGCGACTGTTGTAACTAAGTACTGCTGATGTAGTCAGCGAATTGCATATTAAGGTAAAGTTCGCTGGGTAAGTAAGAACATCAGTGTAGCTGTAGCCGTTGTTCCAAAGAGGAGGATTCTTAGTTTTGAAATGACACCACATTAGTGCGTGTTCGTTCGTCTCTACACCTGTGGGCCACTTCGGCAAACAGTTACCACTTCAGGACCCATGGACCTGCCGTTATGTTAAGGTCGTAAGATGTATATCAATCCTGCGTTTCAACATGATATTTACACTTCACTTCCAAGTGATTGATAAGCTTGAAATACCAAGTGACCCTACGGTCCTGATATGATCTGACAACGAGCACTACATACGCAGTATAAGCATAGAGTTTGGAGCACTTTTCCTCCTTCAACAATGCCTCCAGAATTACCTACTTTCCGATGACAAAATGTTTCCGAGTAGTTGCCGAGTCGATAACAACGTGTGTCATGGAGTGCACACATGACTGCTTCTAAGACTATCTAAAACAATGGTCCATAGCAGGATTAGTGGGCGCGATCGCCTTTGTAAATGATTGCAAACACATTGTAGGAACGCCCGTGGGTGAGACAACAGTGTTTGGCTGTTCCAGGTGCTCACCTGAATTACCAGAGTAAAATGCGTGCGTCGCCACTAATTATCAGCCTTGCGCTTTTTCTGGCAGGATGATATGGTATGTATAAATACGTTAGTCATTGTATCCCCTGTAGGTGGTTCTTTGTTGAGTAATGCCGGTTTCGTGAGGACAGCATTCCAGTCCATGGACGTTATGGGGAGGTTCCATCTGTATGGACTGTGCTTCTAATGGTGCCATCCGGAGAGCCACTTGTCAAAGCGTCTCAACATGTATGGGCGACCATATGAAAGTAAAGCCTAATTATCCTATGAATACATAGGTTCCTATGACCTTTAAATAACGCCATACATGGAGACACTGAAGCGATAACTTATAAAGAAAGGCGCCCATGGGTGTGGAGACAAAGGAACACTCACTAACGTCGTGTCAACGCCACACTTGGAATCCCCGTTAGTTTGTGTTTAGTCATCAACTGTGATGGAAGTAAGCAAACATAGAACTTCGTTGTTCAGTTACAGGTTGGTGTACCAACTTCAATGGGAACAATGTCCCCATGATCGTCGCAATAACAATCGCACAAAATTGTACAACCGCCTAGCAGCCATTTCTGAACTGCGGAATACCAGTTAGAAGGTTGCCTGTCTCCGCCATCATGGTTAGGCCAGTGAATAAGCCACCACCAGGTAGCCACTACCGAGCACTATAGACCGCTTCATGTGCTGGTTAGTATGTCTGTCCGCACTGGTTACAGCATAAGGTTCGGATCATGGTGTAGGTAGGGTCTCCTCCTTAGACAGGCATCACAAGCTGCCCATTGGACGGTTTCAGTTTGGAGACCAATCAGCGAGTTTTCCTTCAGATAGGCATCAAGACAGAACAGGAGGTGGTGTTCGAGCACTTTCATTGGACTGTGTGTCGCCTGTGCTGGGGGCTACCAACCGATGTCCTATTGGCTGAAGTCCCATGACCAATGAGAGTGTCAACCACGCCAAAACAGCGTTCTTAGCCTCGGCAACTTGAAATCACTGCACGTGATGTGGAAAATGCGTCACGCTAAAAGCTTGGCATAATTCGCTATCATGCCTGTGAAATGGTATAATTAAGGCTCTGTTTTATGTGTGATTGCAGGACGATGTTGTTCTCTTCTCCTTCGTGAAGCAATTTTGCTTTAACTATCTATTGATACGTAAGCGCCTTGACACCATTAACATCTGGCGGTACTCGAGAATTTGAGCAAATAGCCGCAAAGTATATCAAGGGGTTTTTCCATCTTCCATGTCAACTTATGCTGAGGACTATAAGATTTTAAAGCGTTTGTTATGTGCGCTTAGGTGGCGAGCTATTAATGGCTTAGCCGATTCTGTATAACCTCAATCCCATCCCCAGCCTACTGCAACTCAGTCACAGCGTGAAGTGAAAGTGCTTCTCGCTCCATTTGGCCACGTAATACAACGGCTAGAATTTTGGCGATACTCTTACTCTCTTCCTGTGTGTGTGTGTGTGCTAGCAATTGAACGCCGTCCCAAATTACGTTTAATCAGTAGCCGATTTATTAGTTTCTGTAAAACTTCTTGACGTTGCCCCAACCTCCTGCATTTCGTCATATAGCCTGTGTACATCGAGAGACGATATCACGGGAGAAATTTTCACAGCGTCTATATTAAGCCATACAACTGAGGATGCCATATTTTGGATGCCTCTGTGTGGACATCGTAGTGAGGCTAGCACAAAGGGCATTTAGTTTATCACTTTGTATGCCTTTCACCATTTTATGGTTCCTATGCTGACCATCTTGCGGAACTTGTTAAGCAACCGCTTTTCTACCCGTACTATATATCATGGTTCCATTGTTTTAATGGTTACGTACCTCTTACTGCGCAAGGTTTTGTACATTATATGAATGTGAAGACAGCGGGTGACTGACCATTTGTTGCCTCAGTGTGAGAAGTCTATAGTGTGAGACAACCACCTAGACGATGTTGTTTGTAGGCGGTTGCACATTGTTTGCACGCATCGAAATCCACACTAACAATACCATGCAGCCACTGCCAGTTTCAAACTGGCGGATAAACCACACGAAATAGACACCTTTGGAAGGCTATACCGTAAGGGATTTGGGTGTGTTTCAGTAAGATCGAATTGATAAGGAAGACTTTCAGACCGACGTGACGCTCCGTTATCTCCGGCGTGTGCTGTCAACTTATGTGTGGTTAAGCACCAAGTTCAACTGTCTTGTAACAAGGTCCAGCTTGGAATGCACTAAATTGGAACGTTTTAATCCTTCTTGCCTGCAATTATGCTGAATTATTGAAATGGTTCAATAACAGACGCTGATGTGATTCGCGGAACGAATTTGCGGTACCTGAACTGCATGTTGCTGCTACGATATTTTAGGCGAAAAAGCAAGTCCATTGCGTAGACTCCGTATTCCATAAACGGGGTTTCATGCCTAAAGCCCATACGGATCTTGCGCACAATCGACGTTCACAAACATATATGTCCGCATGGAGAATTCCCGATACAGAAGAATACCCACACCGGACGTGCATTCGCATTATGATTATCTAGTGATCTGGAAATTGTCTCGCTTTACCTGAACACGATATGTGGAAATATGCATAAAAATTACTTCCCCACTGTGCACTGCATCTCCAACTAACTAAATCTGTATTGCCGAAAATGAAGTATGCAAAACGGAAGTATGTCAAAACTCGGTTGTCTTTCTTGATAATCCATTGATAACAATACAATGAGAAGTGACGAAGCGTGTTGATCTTATATCGTCTAACGTGAGGAATTTGCTAAACCGGCGAAATTTGGGGGCTTTAATTGGTCAAGTTGTCCTGTGGGCATTCGCCGTGTTTTGCAAAAGGGGCATAAGCAGATAATACTATGCGAATGGTACTAAGGAAACAATTACGCGATCTGGAGAAATTTACAGCGAACCAAAGCCGAGGTAATAAAAAAGACTCGACAGTAGAATACAGGCAAGAAAACTATCGTCACATAGATGTGTGCAATTGCGCGACAGAAGCAGGTGAATATTAGCTCATCATCCCTACAGCACAGCAATAAATGCGGAAATGTAGATTACAAAATGACCTAATCTTGTCAGTCTCCAGTGCGAACAGAATATGCATATGAAAACGATGCTTCGGTTTATCAACGCCCCGTCATGATTTATCTCCTCAACTTTCTTGCTTTTTGCTGAGGAAGAACACGATCTACTCCAACATAACTTAGATGGTCAACGAGGAACATAGTGAAGTTGAACACGGTCAAGTGCAACCTCATCCATTTGCGTCACCTACCAGTGAGCGTGCGCAAGCTTGGAGCTGTAGCGCCCAAAAAACAACTCTTATCTTACATGTGCAATTTACCTGTTGACCGATTGTACATTATTCCTTCTTGTTTTAATCGTCCTTACAACCGGCTCGAGACACAACAGCCTTGTAGGTTCCCGCGCTCAAGTGTACGCTCTCGCCTCGCTTCATCCGTCCGCTTCTTATTGTAGCCCATCGAATACAGTCCGCTGTGTCCGACTCCCATTGCCTTCTGATATCCGCGCTTAATTTCGCGCACCGTCTCGGACTAGTATTAACTAGCCCTACAGAGCTCACGGTAAGTGACAAATTCGTTTGGAGCTCCAATGGCACGTAAAAGCTCCCGGGTTCAACCGAGAAAGTAGCCCAGGCGTTAAGTAACGTACAATTGAACAAAATAGTAAGCAAATACAAAATGGCATACCTCAAGAGTGTCCGTTCAGTGTTAAAAGAACCGGGTCTGTACAAGGCACACAAAGGAGGCAAATTACCTTAATTGCCATCGCACAGCTGCATTGCGCAACAATCCGCAAGCAGACTTGACTCGGCTCCTTTACTTGGTCCAGTAACCCTATGCGATTGGTTCGCTTTACACTGCATAGAAGGGTGTAGTGTCTCGAGGCTAATTGGGAGGCAGGGAATAACACGGAGGGATGACCCCATGTGATTGGGGATTGGCTCAAGTCGACGTATGATGGGACAACTGGGCATGGTACACAGTACGGAAGCAGCGCGGTTTAGAATGAAACCAAGTAGACATGGTTAGGAAAATAAACGAATGGTACACTAGTCCGTCGGAGCAGGTGTCAGATAAGGTTAGTTGAAACAAATCGCTATACGCATGTTGCGAGTTGCAAGGGAAACATGAAACATCGCATAGTGAATCGCACGGGGGTACACAAATAATCGGCCCCCGGGGCCTCGGCAGATGGCGCAGATGGTTTGGTTAGCTGGCCTATGATCTTGACATCCAGCCTGGGGTTTTCATGGTAGTTTTGCCGTTAACAACCACACCTTGCAGTAGGCCTCTCAAGAACGTGACCTGGGTTTACTGGTACAGGAAGATCTCGGATGCTCAAAACAAGCAGAGAAGGGGTCGAGAACCGGAAATCAACCCTTTGGCCTTCTTCGCAGAGGGTTCGGACGGTTGGACCTCTCCCAAATGCTTAAAGCATACGTGTAACCGCACGTGGAGTATGCTATCTAGGCGTGGCAGTCGTGGCAGAAACAGGCTCTCGTTGCTATGGAGACTCCTAAAAGTAAGGCAACCAAGAACACTAGGGGACTCTTGCATCTGCCTTATCAGCTTAGACTGAAGTCTCTAAGAATGTACAGCAGTCAATATCGGCGTTTGCGGGGGGATTTCCTAACGGTTTACCATATTCTGAAGAACTTAAACAACAGCTGCCGACATCAGCCGAAACCGAACCACACACTAACCTAAGAGGTCATGCTCTGAAACTGACAATACAGTATAACACACTGGGATGCCGTAGAAATTTCTTTTCTCTCCGCGTATGACAGCCGCGGAGCGCTCTCCAAATTTACGTCATTTCTACCCACAATCTAGCGATATTTAAAAACGATTTGATGAAGCCTCGTCTCGTTTGTATTTCCTTTTATCACTTATTAGTTAGGGGCTACAAAAAAAGCAACCAAACGTTGTGTTACCAAACCACTAAACAATGTATGTACGCATGTATATTTTTATAATGGAAATACCTTCACTTTTCTATATAACATTATATTGAGTGCACTCAAAAGCTAATCAGGTTAACACGAATATTTATTTTCGCAATAATTTCCATCCCACGGGGCTTTTTAATTACTGTTCTCTTACCCGTTGTTTGCTCACCGGGGGTGTGGATGGAAGAAAAGGAGGGGCGGCCAAGCGATCACTTGGTCCAGAGGAATGAAGGCCCTCACTTCGGAGCTGGCCTCGGTTGGAGCGTCACGGCTCTCTGGTTGGAGTCCAAAAGACGATGAACACGTTTGGCTGGATACACTTGCTGACATGGCAAAGAGCCGACCTCAGTGGTGTTCCTGCTGTGAGTTTCTTTGTCCCTCCACATCTCTTTTAGCCTCCCCCACCATCTACGCTCTCATTTCATAGCGTAAAACATAATAGTTCATCTTTTTGCCTAGTAGCCGGCTGGTAGGTTACCGGAACGACGCCTATACGTTGCTGGTAGCTCAGTTAGCGTGTAACTGTTGTATTTATTTTCCTTTTCCTTTATGTATTGTGACACAGTAGCTGAGGTGTTTCCCACCTCTAGCTGACGTGTATAATGAGTGATGAATGAATGTTCTTTTACCCGTAATACACCATTGTTCCACAGAGGTAACTGCTACCAAGAAATATCCTCTATAGTGTAAATTATTGTTTACTAGCAGGGGTGATGTGCCACATCCAGCGTATGGTGACTGCAATTAGGTTATCTGTGCGAATGTATGCGTATAACTGAAAGCTCGGCATTTAATCTCAACTGAAGCACTGGGTTGAGTTGCACTTAAGGTGAGTACTGATAAAATACCAAACCACCTGATATCATCACATATGCTATTAGTTCCAGTAGATTACGAATAGCTGCAACGGTGAAAGTAACATGAAGGTTTTGCAACAGTACTAGTCCGAAAGAGATGTTCAATCATGCGGCAGACTACAGTTCAGTTACCGTTCAGTTTGATCAAAAATAACGTGTCGGCTCCAAATCAGTCGTGCCACTATCCACGGGTTCGAAATGATATGGTTTGTGGGTGCAAAGCAAGTCTTTTATAGTCCACTGCATGGGGCGTGTTTGGTGGCTGTTCGCATTAGCCATAACACACAGGTCCTCAAATGGATGCCACTGGGACACTAGTGAAGCTGCAACATGCCGGTAAACATGACTTCAACTATTGGGTTGAGGCCCCTTATTATTCAAGTTCAATGCGGGGAATGAAGATTTCATTAATCATAAAGCCGGGTCACCGCCGATTCAAAAATGGAATTTCTGGGGGCTACCACGCACTAGGTGAACTGAGTAGTCTTACTTTGCCAAGATCAATGCGCGTTTTGGTGACGATCACCATGCTCGGATGGACTCGACGCAAAGGACATCCGTTGTAACGAAAGGGTCCAGTAACCAAAAGTAATCCGGTTGACTTATGCCGACCAAGGCATACAACTCGCTTTCCACGGTGTATCCCTGCAAGGAGGATTACTACCATTCCCCGACCGCGTAGGCTAGGGCGGAGCCGCCAACGTTCCAACACAGTGGGTGGCTTCTTATTCTTCTTTCGCAAATTCGAATCCGTTGTTTGAAAGCGATCTTTCAGTCTACGTTCCATCAAGCGATCATTGTTGCGCTCACGCTGTTTGTCTTTTCTTTCGTGTAAATCCGGATCTGCCTAAGATATAAACGAGAAAACAAAATACAATATTTTCATTCGCACCTGTTAATAGCATAGGTTAATAGGTAAAGCACAATTATCTGAAACCACTAAGGAGTATTTTCGCTTGGTTCGTGGGTTAAAGCTAGAACTCCGAACGTTTGTCGATGAGCGTTTGTGAACCTTCCTTTTACGCAATTCACATGGCTGTAATTCATATACCTTATGTATTTTCAGTGAATAAATAAATTGCGGAATTTTTGATGCTTTCCCAATTGTGGAACGACCGTTTGGATGTGAAGAGGCTGCTTCGAAAATTGATTTCTAAATCCCACCTTACGCAACTCCGTAAAGGTGCCAGAATATCAATCCTACAAAGATTATACGTAATGCCCTCAACCCTATTAGAAGATATAGGCGCAGTGAAGCGCTTAAATCCCTGATCTTGGTCAGCCTCCAACATGCTGGGTGTCACAGCTGTGGTAAATATCCGTCGCCCAACTTCTTTCGCTGTTCTATAAACACAATTTTCGCCGGATGGCAGTATTTGCGGTTTAATCTCGTCAAGCGCAAGCAGAAGTCAGAATGAATGGGAACTGGTTAGTTTCCTTTTAGTTCAGTTGCTTAACTGCGCAGTGCGCCCTAAACTGAGATAGATTCGGATGCCTGGACACAAATGACCGAAAATAGTAGTAAGTAAGAGGATTAATGGTAATACCAGAGGGGCGGACATAATACTGGCCCGTTAGACATAGTCATCATGTGTCTGAAGGAACACATGCAAAAGCGACACTGAATTAGCGACTGTAACGCAGCCGATGGCATAACCAATCTACACGACGCTGATCCATAAATTTGATCCTGGTTCGTTTTATGGTAAACTTTTAATGATCTTGGCGTCGACCGACTACCTCTCAGCATTAAATGTCAATAAGCTTCGAGAAAATCAACATGAAGGCATGCGATGGACACGACCCAGCCAGGGAAGCAGTTCACTTTCAACAGAAGCTCAAAACGGTACCAGCAAGTCCGTTGACAAATACCAAATGATTCACCTCGGTATCTTTTGTTCTGTGCCCCAAGTTATACATTGTGCTACTCTGCAGTCCTCTCATGTTTTTCACTGACCAGTTTTCTTTTTCATACCAGTAACACTGGCCGAACTGCGGAATATTACACCATTCCATTTCACGGAAAACGAAGTTCTACGATTTTGATGAGTAGTGGCGATTTTGGTAAACCTCACAGGCCTTTATATAGTGTGCACGATAACTCCAACCGGGTGCACCACCATTCCATTGGACTGTCGCAATTATTCGCCACGCAGTTCATGAAAACTGGTGATGTTCAGCCCAACTGTATAACAGTATCTCATACGTTTAAGACGTGTTGAGTATCGAACTACTCAACAGTACCTCCACGTCATTTGGCAGTAAACACAACAACCTGCGCAGACAGTGTATTCCAAATGTGTCCGTGAGTAATTCAGTATGATCGTTATTCAAGAATGGATGTAAGAGAGTCGAAGGGAATTAAGCACGATTATTCCGAGCGTAGTATCAGTAAGGCTACAGCTTTTATGAGAATGCAGTTGAGAAAGACTATCAATGCTAAATGTATCCTCTGTGAAACAGCACTCGAGACAATGTCTTACTTCTGATGGGCGACCAACTGAAACATTCAGGTCAAATACAAAAATTTCGATTCCAGTACTTCTGACACATGCATACAGATACAGTTTGTATTGCCCACTATAGTGACTACACAAACTGAATTTTGATGGCAAGGCTGCTAGAACCTCTTCGACCTCAGCTAAGGTGGAGATTAAGATCGAATTTTCTGGACTTGCCCCATTAAGCTGACTTGTTTGAAAGGTCCCTTGGCCAAGTGGAAAGGTACACCCCAGTGTAGCTCCCTATCAAGGATGAATGCAAAGCATTGCAACAAGATGATGTTCATTTGAACAGGCAACAGAATGTCGGTTTCTGGATTGAACCGAACGTTGATCACATTGTAGGGGGAAAAGTGATACCCGTTACTGACAAGCTATCATAATGATTATACACCGTAATTAGTCCAAAGCAGGCAATGCACTGATTAATGCCATTAACGCATGACATCGAAAAATGACAAAGTTCTTAAGTAAAACGGTCATATTTGTGGCATTTAGTTATTTGGAATGCTGCAATTAAGCGTGCTTGTGTGTTAACGGCCGGAAAGCTGTCTTAGTATAGCAAGGGATTTTGAGTCAACTACGTTTAGCAGAGTTTTGACTTCATCGTCGCATAAGCTATACAGTCGCACATTCCTAATGCACTAATAGCGTGGCTAACTAAAAAAAATACTCTACGAATAATTCAGAGTGAGTAAAGTCCCAGGCTTATGCACGATCAATTAACAGGTTTAAGGCACTGAGTTCCCTTTATCATTCTAAAAAAGAGAATGAGAAGACTGGTATTGCGAGATGGAACCATTTCGTGTTATCTGCTCACTCGCAAACTAACAACATAAAGATGTGAATCACGTGACAGGAAAATCAAAGATTTGAAACTGGTCACAGAGGAAAATTACGTAGACGCAAGAATAACAGATCAACGAGCTTGATCTTAGGGTCATGAGCCCCAAAGAAGCTTCAGGGAGACTGTTAATTGTTTTTGTACACAAAGGATAGGGCGATGCCGGTTAAGTGCTACCGTTTCAGCAAACCTCAATACTTTGAGGTTGTCATTTCGATAGATAACTGTAAATGTTGACCTAGGGTCAACCTGGTGGTCTGATTCGAGTAGATGTCTAACAAGCGATGATGCCTGTAGCTTAGATATCTTTTCTCGTTCGGCTGCTGGTTGTGTCGATATTTTAGCAATCCGTTTTGGGATATGCTCTCCAAAGCGCTTACCCAAGGGTCGATCTGTTCTGCTAATGTAACTACTACCGCAGTTACAAACGAATTGGTAAATACAATGAGTTGTGGCGGAGATCGGTTGAGTAGGCTTCTCTGAAGGCATAGGCAACTTCCTGGTCTCCCTAATGGGGCAGAATTTGGCGGCATCGAATGTCCGACGAACCGCTGTATGCATACGACTTTCAATTTGGGCAGCCACGATATCACCTTTGAAAGGTAATTGAAAGTAGGCAGACAGTTTGGGCACAGTAAGTACCCTCGATCTGTTTTCCTTCAGATGACTGTGGAATCGAATAAACATCTCCGGATCTCTCTTGGCCCGTAAGGTCTGTGTGATGAACAGTTATTCCGATAATTAACAGATAATACGAAGTGGTTCCGTCTCGCAATACCAGTCTTTTCATTGTCTTATTTAAAATTAACAGGTTTGAGTTGGAGGGGAATAATCCAAATAATGGGCTTTTTTATCCTAACAACTATGAAATCTAATAACCCACATGCATTGACTGTCCGCAGTAAGCTAATAGTTATCAGTCCTAATATCTCTCAGGCATGATTTTTGCAGTTATACACAGACCGATTGCTTTAATGAGTGGTCCTGAAAAACAGCTCCCTGGAAGAGTAGTTTTCTGTCGTTCATTCTGCGATTGAAGGATGGGTGGGTCTGGTTTCCGATTCAAGCAAAAATGTAGGCACATCTTGGTGTTATCTGTTATTTTTAACCGACTCGGATGTCTGCTTATGACTGTCATCCGAACGAAGGCAACCACAAGCAGTTAGACATGCAAGATCTAGAGGGGAAAGCGCCCCAACTAGATTGACGATGTAAACCGTCTTTTTCGTCGACGTTAAACTATCGCAAGTTCAGCAACATGTTGCGGTAAACTAAAGTGGCCTCCTCCGCCTCGGTTTAAAGCGGTGTACAATTGATGTATTAGAAAGTAACAATGACGTGTCTGTTTTTTGGTGGGAAGGGGTACATGGTACCCATGAGCCACAGTAGTACAAGAAAGCCACGCTTAATATATCTCTGGGTCAGTAAGAAACCATTTGGCTGGAAGCGAACTGTGACTAACCTTTTCTAATTTGCAGCAAAATCCCCTTCTCATACACGAGTTTGATGTAGTTCCCCAATGTCGGCTATCAATGTGCATGGCGAAGTAGGAGGGATATGTATGCAAATAACACTATTTCATTGTATTTTTCTTTTATAACGTTTTTCATTATTTGTAAAACCGCTGCTTTTACACCACACACACCCATGGTTCCTCTGCCATGTTAGACTGGAGTTGTGATCTCGGACGCCTAGCACATTTTCGGAATTGTATTAATATGTCATTACCTGCGAGCAATGAGCTAACCAGCAAGGTGTAAATAGACTTTGTAGTGAGTAAATGTGTTTCCAAACTGAAGCCACTTTGAAACAAATGTAACAATGTGGGTCAGCACTAAGTAAAGACAAGGTCAAGCTCATCAGCTTAAGTAGTGGATACTTATCTGATAGATGTAGAAGAACGGTTACGGTTCAATTGATATAAACGTTATTATTAGTTTACAAAGGGGACGGAATGCCACCTACCACCATTTGGTGAACTGTAGCGCTAGTGGGAGGAAAGGGTTAACCAGTTGTCATTATTGCAATAACCGAAAGCTGGAGGCGTGTGGCTATGGTTACCGTCTTGTAGGTTCCCCAACATGAACAAAGTATCACATCAGCTTTGTATCGAACGAAGAATCGTAAACTTATGGAATACACTACCCGAAGGATTAATAGAGGTCGATTCTGTGAAGTGTTTTAAAACCCATATCGACGAGTATTTCGGAAAACTGTGCTTTTGTGAAACGAAGCACATACAATGCCAAAAGAAGACATTGTATGCCCGGAAATAATGATACTAGTACAAATTCCTAACAGAACAAAGATAAACGATTAACGGACCAGACACAACTGCTGATGATTCACAACTAAATGTTTTTAATTTTGCGTAATTTGATAAAGTTGTACAGAAAACTTTCCACTTGCTCTTAAATACAGCCTCAGTTTCAGTCAAGTTTACACACAAAACATACAACCAAACATGAAAGTGCTTTTCGCTGGCTGCGATGTGGATTTTTTGCTTTTAATTCGGCCTCACTAGCCTGTTTCTGCCGCATGCACATTTTGGTGCATTTTCAGTCGTTTGACCGCGTTGTTATTCGAAAGCTAGACGTAAACAGATCTGCGGGCTGATCAGTTTGTTGTTACTAATCAGCAAGATTGAAACGGATTTTGATCGACTCCGATGGGTGCGAGTCGCTACAACCTTTAGGCGGCAAGGAATTTTCTTTCAGCTTGAGAAAAATCACGAAAAGTTTAGCAACGTTATCTACTTGTATGTACGCGCGTTTTTAAATCTTCAAGGTTAAGACTATGCTTAAAATTGGTCGTTTTCTCTTCCGTTAATCGACAATCACTTTATGTAACTCATCGGTACAAAATGGCAGGAAGTTTCGAAAAGCAATAGGCTCAAGATCGGTCGTTACACTCGTACACAAAAGCCAGGGTATTTCAAGGAATTTTGGAAAATCTTGCTGGTAGTAAAGAAAAATTAAATATGTAGTGATCTTTCCTGTAAGATGCGCATTAGATAATTTTTGGTAACTCTTTTAAAAAATATTCTGTTTATATCATCATCAGGATATGCCGGATGGTAGACAAACTCAGAAATCATCGCTAGCGTTTCTGTCCCAGTAAGGAGAACCCAAGCTTCGGAGCAAATTAGAACCCTACATTTTTGATAATATGCTTGACAGGGGAAGATGCTAGGGGTATACTGTAGTCAGTAACCACCTACTGAAGATGCTGATCTCACTCATAGTTCCGTGGCTTTGAAACGTTGACTCGTAAGAGTAAAGTCCGGTAACTCGACTCAGCAGGACTCGCTTCTGTTGTGTCACAATAAGAAGCTATATATATATATATATATATATATATATATATATATATATATATATATATATATATAACACTACCTGTGCTACAGAGATTGTGCCATCGGAATCAAGGCTGAACAGGCGGACTGTATGAATAATAAGCAAATAACAACAACAACAACAACAACAACAACAACAAAGGCTTTTCATCCAGTTTGCCACACACCGTTTTTGAAATGTCTTCAGTTTGTTTGCTTGTTTGCTTCAGGGGGAAGAAGGAGGGACACGGTAACACACCGATGCACATATCCACCACCGACATCGACCTTGAGCCACGGCTTCCAAGATCTTCAACCAGCAAGTAACTGCATCACTCAGACTATAACCAGGTAGTCGACAACAACCGGCCGAGGCCAACTGTTTCCTCAGCTTTTCATGCGACCTCTCCAAGTTGCAGACTGTCCACCAGACCGTCTCTTCCAGCCCTGTCCAGCAACCGCAAACAACGCACGACGCGAGTCATGCTGGATAGGCATGCTCAATACATGTTCCAGCCACCGCAGTTTATGCAGTGAGACGAGCTCTTCGAGCGAGTGGCTTCCAGGTCACAAGACACGCTGTCTTACTTCCACATTGCTTACTGGGTGCCGCCACCACACACGAAGAATAGAACGCAGACAACGGTGCACGAAGACGGATAGTCTGCGTAATTCACCTTTACGAGTGGGCCAGGTCTCGCATCCGTACAACAGTACAGCACGAACAGTTGCACAATATACCCGCCTTTTGATGAAGAGACGTATGTCGTGGCGACGCTACAAGTGCCTCAGACTAGAAAAAAGCGAGACGTGCTCTTAAGATGCGCATGGAAATCTCATCTCCAACAACCCCCCAGCAGTGATGCAGCTTCCCAAGTAGACAAAACTCTCCACAACCTCCAGTATCTCACCACCAAGAGTGAGTGCAGGCACAGACACCTGCCAGCCTTGAAAGAGTGCCTTGCATTTGGATGACGACAAGTACATACCGTACGTTTATACTTCAAAATCGCTAAGCCCTTTAGTGCAAGTTGGGCGGCGTGTGGATCGTCACCCAGCAAGACGATATCATCAACATAATCCAACTCAACAACTCGACCATTTGGGAGGAGCTCAACGCCAACGTTCAAGGAATCACCCAGAGCGTTCTTCAGGACATCTTCAATGGCAAAGTTTTATAGGGAAGGAGTGATAGGGAATCCTTGTCGAACTCCACTGGAGACAACAAAGGAAGGCGAAAGCTTGCCATAAGTTCTAATTCTGCATGACATCAGACCACAGAGAGCACAGTATGGAGGCGATGCTGTAGAGTCAGTCGTTTTATGAACGGGTGGCGGCTCTTACTGTGGCTATTTGGTAGGAGTCTACTCACAATAAGAAGATCTTGACGGGATGTCTTAATGTATCCTCGCAACGGTTTTATAGACCATGGTTGATTCTATACAAGAAAGCTTACATCAAAGTGACTGGAACTGACGAAAGTGATGAAAGCAACTAATCAGCATGTATGAATTAGATTCAATTAGTAAACGAATCAGTCAGACTGACGGGATCGTAAAGACTCTGACATTGAGCGAGCTAATAATCGTGATTATATACGGTTCCATCTAATGTTCAGCAATGTTTACTTAGGCGTAGTGGGTTCTGTAGCATGCCGTTTGCTTAAGTCTAAATAGGAAACGCCACACATTTTCCCGGTTTCATTCGTCCGATCAACTATCTATCTCGGCAGGAATGCACACCTTGATAGCCAGAATTGATAAGTGTGCATTGGTAAGAATATTTGATCACTAATCACACAAATTGTTTCTAAGTGTGTATGAACTCAAATTTTGGTCACTACGTGTATCAGAGTAAGATACTGTACTCATACAGCCGAGAAAACCGTTCACTAAACAAAGTGAACTTGTTTGTAACCATTAAAACTTCTGGGAAATATAGGCAAAGCCCGATATAAATGGTGAGGAAAAGCTATCCACCGAGTTTGGGCAATCTACCGCTCTCATACGCTTAACGTAACCAAATGAATGTGCAGGCGTTTTCTGCATGGGAGTTGAAATTCTGTCACGCAACGAAGTGTGACACTTTCCAGTAGCCGTCCGTTGTCCCTTACAAACCTCTCCTAGGTTGCTCAACTATGAAGTCTATTTCGTGGACATCAAGATGAGGCAGATATTCAAAGTAAAACGGTCGTCATAAATTCGTTGCTACATGTGCCCTTGTACAATATGCGCTTGAGATGAAACAGGGATTAGTTGCGGCTATCATTTATAGGTGGTTCATACATCGTACAAACTTCGATATTTCATGAACAGCCACGTCGCGACTGCCTAAATGAACGTAGCACAGAGATATACCTTTGGGAAGGTAGACTATCAAAGTAACCCATGAGATCATACTTATGGTCAGTTAAAAACGTACCACCACCTCCTGGTAGCAAAAGCACTGCTTTAATATAGTTGACAAACGATAAATACTCCAAACTCCGATTTTAGACTAGGTAGACTGTGTCTCGAGTACGGTGGATGTAACAGTGCCTGGTTATGTTGCGAAAACGCCAATACCTAAACCTGACCGAAAGTGTGAGCTGAAAAAAGCAAATACGGTAGAAACCGTTGGATAAAAATAGCATTAAATTGGATATGATACTGATTGATTGAAGGTTGCAATTTGAAAGCAGGTGATGCGATGCAAAAGATCCTCTAAACTCTGAACCGAGTCATATCTGGTGACATTTGTGGTAAGTTTCCCAGCATTTCTCTAAAGCTCTACCCGAAAAGAAAATGAAAGACAGCTTAATCCTTAAATTGACTTCTCCATATTCCTCATGTGTGCAGTTGACTGGTCATATTGACATGTGATCGAATCATACACGGCAGCGCCAAAGTCATTGACAAGTTGACACAAAACCCAAGCTCATACAATTTGCACATTTTAGCCGTTATCTACGTGCACTCTAAATGGATTATGGATTATACTAGTGCCTCTTAACCCGTATGAAATCATTGTTCATCGGTAAGTGTAGGCCACCCGCAGGCATCGGAAAGATATGCTTTAATCGATGTAGGCGGTTCGACCACGAAAATAAGTTTGTTTTGGCACCAGAGGGTGTATCGTTTGCTATCAATTAGCGCAATGAGATACTCGATGTAGAAAACTTGCGCTGCCAAGATATCGTTTTCCATTGTCATCTACTTAAGCAAGTTTATCGTCGATATCAAAATAGTGGTTTTTAGTTGAAACGGACTTTAAGCGGGTGTTCGGACAGCGAGAGGCAAACCAGTTGAAGATTCATCCCACCAGTAATGATCACAGTATCAATGTGTGAATAAGCGATGAAAACTACGGACGTTCATCACATTTGACAATTTTTGACTAGGAAGAAAAAACACTGAACTTCAGCCGTCACATTTTTGCTGTGATTACGCGCTTAAATTGACTCTGTCACAGGAGGCGTCACGAATCCTGGACATGGGATCACTGAAGACTCCTGGTGTCAAAACTCTTAAAGCCATCCTCAGCTGATGTTCTAAAACCCCATTGGTATGTGTGCATGATCCCGAGCCACTCATATCCTCCGCGGTTGCAAGTAAAGTCACATCAATTTGATGTGGTGTAAAAGCCCTGAGATACATTAGAACGAGGAGATCAGCGGTTTTACAGAGGATTCACACACAATCAATGTTTGAAAATACACACCAATCCAATTAGTCAGTAGCCGTTGTGATATGGTTGTTGGCGATTCGCCGGCTCAGACAGGTAAAAACTTCGGTCAGCGTGCCCCACGTTAAGGACTTGAGTTGCAGTCCTTCAATAACTGTCTAGAGCTCGTTACTACTTACGAAATCGGTTATGGATTACAATGTACGAACGGTAGACACTCGAAACCGATCTCTTTTGATTGCGGTGCCAGTGACCAACAGATGCACTTCGAATGGAAGCGCCGTCCAGTTTGGAATTGATTTCTGTTAACCAAATAGTACCATGGTTGCCTCAAAAGGATTACCAACAACGATCTGATTGCATCGTTATTTATAGCTGGTGAAATTGGGATGGTCGAGTATTCGTTAAGATAAGAATAGAAGATTTGTAAAGGATAAGAAAATAGGGCAAGTGAAATCTCATTTCTGTAACAAAATCTTTGCTCCCTACCGTTATTGTGACAGTTGGAGCTTGCCCTTAGCCTTTATCACTTCGTTGTCTAAACTGGGCAACATTGGGATAGAGTAATTATTCATCCAAAGCGGATTAGTATGTTACGTAAACCTGAAGATAAGGGACAGAAGTGAGTATTCTTGTTTTTACTTTTCACATGTAACATATCAGCTATAACTGCCGCCATGTTGCCACGTCAATCACATTCAATTCCCACCTACACTACTATTATTCAGCAACGTTTCTGCTAGATAAACGCTCAAACAGACAACCCATCTATTGTTTGATAATTGTAGTTTTACCCCCACCATCCTGCGGGACTTGTCAAGCAACGTTTTTGTACCCGACATAAAGCATTGTTCATTGTTCATAGTTTGGCCATAAATATGAGAGGTTATGGTTTGTTCCCCGGGAGGCAACCCACATTTTGATGAATGCAACCCATTTAAGCTTAGGTCATCCACTTGCAACAAGTTGGTACGTACAATTCAAACATTCGCGTTCGGTGTAAAAATTTCTGGCTATAAAGGAAACCGTGGTTTTTCAATACTCACGGATAACGTGAATATGCCAGCCTCATTCAACAAATGACGACAGAGTGCGACCAAGTTTAGTAAAAATGTGTACGAACGCACCTACGCTCATAGGTTGAAACCCGCCTTACACAGATCACCTTTAAGGAACCCAAGTCAATCGCATTCAACAAAAACATTTGAACCAGTTAGTTCCCTTCAGTAATTTGAAAAGCGCAGTAAGAAGACGAAGACTGGCAAATGCACGTATTTCGTATTGTCTCATCAGTGCCCTTAACAATAACTCGCAATAATATTTATTCAGTGGAGGGTGCGACCAAACATACATCCAAACAGACAAACAGACCAACACATGATAAGTGAGACAGGGTTATCACCCCTATCCCCAGGGCAATCTAATGCTGACCGATAATTGTTTCTGAACTTAAAGCATCGGCTTAGTCCGGTTAATTGCAATCGCCTCTGCGAAACGGAGGAGGCGAGAATTGGTGTGCTATAATAGGATTGTGAACGCCGAATTTACCTCTACTCGGTGACCTGTGGTCAATAAGTGTGGGCCGATAGAGGAGGCTGGTGGCTTACGCAGATAAGCAGCTTGACTCTGGCCAGTTTCCTGCGCGGTCGAACTTTGAATCCACTTAGGTTTATGCTTCTTCATTCGGGAACTCAATGTTCTATCGGTCTTGCCTATGTAACTGGCGTCACAGTCACAAATGAATTGGTAAATGTAATGCGATTAAGCCCCAATAGACTGAGCCCTTTTTACAGAAGGAAGTGGCAGTTTTTTGGGTTTTGTTAATGACAGCGACCTTGGCGGCGTAGTAAGTTGTCTGCAGGGCACAGGTCAGACGCCTTGTGGTCCTCAACGAGGAGACGTCACCTTTGAATGGCAGTTCCATGATTACAGGCTTCTTAGGTACCGTGTGGACTAGGTCCCTTGGTCGTACTTGACTATGTTTCTCGATGAACCTTCGGGGGTAGCGGTTTCCGATGAGCGTGTTGGTAATCAACTGCAGTTCGTCAGCCAGGCAATCAGCAGAGCAGATTCGTCTGGCACGGCTAATCAGGGTTCTCACGAGCGTCCGCTTGTATCGCATTGGTGTGAAGCTAGTGAAATGCAGATACTGCCCGGACCATGTTGGTTTCCTGTAGACAGACCTCTTAATCTGCACGTTTTCTCTGCGGCTGATAAGGATATCTAAGTACGGAAGGCAATTTTGCTTCTCTACCTCACAGGTGACCCGCAATTTGTCATGCGCAGAATTTAGTTGCGTTACCAACTGCTCCACCTGATGCTCCGATGATCAAATTGCCAAAATATCATCCACGTAACGTTTGTAATGTGGAAGTCGAGATATTTCTCCAGACATACTCTACCATTAACATAAAGAAATCAGCGAGTACTGGGCCCAATGGACTGCCCATCGCTACTCCATCAATCTGACAGTACGGTGTGTATCTGAAATGAAAATTGACGTTCTCCGTACACAGCAACAAAGAGTCTATTAGTAGCTCAACGGGCATCTGTAGGGGACACGGCGAATTTTCTGCTAGTTCACAAATGTAATCAACAATTTGGTGCAAAGGAACATTGGTAAAAAGCGATTCCACATCTAAAGAGCACATGAATTTAAGTTACAATATATAAAATGGATATCCGCACATGTTTATCGGACCACTAACATCAATTTACCTGAACGGTAAAGGATCTTGGAAACCGGGTTTTCCGCCTCTCCTTTATTCTATCTTTTTCCTTTTGGTGAGCTTTTGCTTCAATTCTGCTTCTCAGCCTAGCTTTCTGTGTGATGCGTTTTTTCTCCCTGGATTGTTTATTGCGAAGTATTTGTCCAATTTGATTCTCCTGTTGTGGAGGCTGATGCTGCCCTTTTAATGCTTTATTCTTCCTTTTAGGCTGCGAGCTTTCTATGTTACTGGTGGGTTTTTGCTTTGAGTGTTCTTTGCTCTCCATCTTTTCAGTTGTGCCAGTCACTTGACACACCGATAATGCCTCAGTTCGGTTCGTTATCATCGGGGGCTTTGGAAGCCGTCTAGGCTTAACTACCAGCGTTTTCTTAACTGATCCATCTTCATTTCGGTCAAGGATGGAAAATGCACCATTTTCCCCTTTCCGTTCATGAAGATTTTTGCTTCTCTGTTGCTTCGTGGTGGTAGGTGTAGACGCGGAATGGATCTTTATCTGAGGAGCGAACCTAATGGTTTTTGCCTTCCCAAAATTAGAGCTTAATTCATCGGTTCTGTCAATAGCCGTTAACTTTTGTTTGTGCGGTTTATGTTGATCAGTTGCAATTTCCGTTGAATGTGTGTCCAACATATGGTGTTGCTGTGTTTCTGCAACTTGTAGGAGAAGCAGTTCTTGAGAGGCCCAGTGAGTGTCGCCCTCCGTGTCAGTATGCTCCTGAACCTCCTCTACCATTTCTTCGAACTCAGTGGCTTGAATGAACACATGTTCCTCTCGATGTTGTGGGCTGCAACCCATGGGCAAACTTTCATTCGTTGAAATCGACTGCGGGATCACAGGAAACTCTTCTACCATTATGGAGTAGTTCTCGGAAAGTGTGAAATCATCCAACACAGGTGAGCCATCTGTGTGCGAAATGTCAAGCACTTGATCCATTTGCTCAACATCGTCATCAACATGTTGACGTCTTCTCTCCTTACTCTTCTGCTTTTTTCCCTTTGTTTTGACGACTGATTCGGATGGGGTGATGACAGGATCCTTCAAAAAGATATGATCTCCGAACATCGACTCAGTGAGTTCCATCTGAGAAGCTTGCTGAAAAGTTAGATTTCCCTGTTCGGAAGCAAGTGTCTTCCTTTTCGGTGATCTGTCTTTCTTTTTTCTTCGTTTTTCTGTTTTCGAGTCTCCTGATGACAAGCCAATATCCGTATCTTCAAGAATAACTACGCTTTTGTCATGTTTCTTTTCCACATCTTTCTCAACCGCTTGTCGTTCTACGAAGCATGTTTCTCTTGTTTCCTCCTTTTGCTCCACTGTTTTCTTGCTCCGTCTAGGCTTGCGTTTTTCCCTGTTTATGACAGTCCACTGACCAGTATCGATTGACTGACTTGCCTGCTCATTCTCACTCATGTCTTTCTCACTTTCGATTTCATAATGTTCACGTTTATGCCTCTTCGTATGCTGTTTGGCTGTCGGCACTCCAAAGGGAGCAGATTCTAAGTCTTCTTCTGTAACTTGACTGTCGTTTGTGCCCATGGATATTGCAGTGTCTATCGGCTCAAATACGTTAACCTCCATTCCGTTCAGAGCGAACGCACTTTGCATATCAGGTGACATTTGAGCGTGGTCGCACTCTTCAGGAAAACTGCTGTCTAAATGGCTAGATTGTTGAGTAGTCATCAGATCGGTGCGAATTGGGGACAATCGGAGTTGCTGCATAGTCGGTATTTCAATTAAACTGCTCCGCCCGAAAGTGCTAGCTTCCAAATTGTCCGTGTCCCACTTCAGTTCTGTATCCACCTGCATATCAACCGGTTGCATTTCCGGGATCGACAAATCTAACTGCAGTTCGGCTTGAGTCTGAGGATGATCTAAGGTCAGAGAATGTGTTTCCATATCTACTGGGTGGCGTTGGACAACACCCAGTGAGTCGCCACATGTGCTCGACTCGGTTGCGGAGAAGTAAGCTTCACTAGAAAACAAGGGTGAGCGTTCTGTTCCTCTGAAAAGAAAAGAAATAGATCGCAATGACTTTTCAATCTACGACCAAAATTCGCACAATTGCATTCGCATTCGTAAACAGAGATTCCATGAGCAGATTATAGATAGATAAAAGTGATATTTTTAAAATCCTTACCTTGGTCCTTAAGACCATTTTCATGTTCTTTAGTGATTTACAGTCCCAGTGAATTGCCTGATCCGTAAACTATCATCTCGGGAACCTGGGAGATCTACCTAATTTTGATAAAATAGCGATTAGTGAAATTAGTAGAAGTTCCTCATATCTAAACTCAATCGAACAGCTATGACACGCTGGGAAATGTACTGTATGGCCGCTTCCTCCTTACAGGTATTGTCAACCTTACGTATTTAATATATCCCCTTTGAGGCCCGAAGTCGCAATCCGACTGTTGCCAGTCCGTGGTTGAAACCAATGAGCTACCGGGGAAGGCAATGACCCTAGTGAATAAGTTAGTAGATGTGATATAGCGCCGCTCACTATCCCCTGACTTGAACGTTACTGCCGTGCAGCGAATCGGGAGCCCACTCATCAAGCGACGAACTTACCAAACGTAAGCCGCTAATTAACTTATGGCATTATAAGCAGTTTGGTCTACGTACTGATTACAGTTTGGTAGTAGAGGGAGTCGAATGGTATAGGTAGCAATTCGCCACATCCATACTCACTCAGACAGCCACCACCCGCCTGGAAAGCCCTGTACTTGCATTTCATCCCTTTTGAAAATTGTCCGCAGTGCGCATTCCATTGGACTTTAGTAGGGCTCGAACCCGCAGCTCGACTGTTACCCGTCCGTGGATAAGGGACGGTGATAACTTATGTTATAATAAATACTACTTAAATTGGTCGCATGTTATGGGGTGGGAGCACAGTCGCGTGGTTAGTAAACATCGAACAAACTGCATCAGTACTATGGACAAGGATGAGCTTCGGTTAGTAAAGTATTGGCAGATTTCAATTTTAACGTTATTGGATTGCGATACAAGTGATGTCTACAAAGTAAAAGAATTCTGCAGGTGTCCGGTGCAACAGTTGGTGAAATCTATTAAAAGTAAAGGGTAATGCAGTGAGGAACAGTATGTGCATGGTTTATTGACCATTCTACTATAATTTAATTATATTGCTTATCTCTTGACTTACATATTAACTGATGACATGTCATTCAGACACGTAGCTAGCTGCTGATGCAATTGCGCGGCTCGCAAACTGTTGGAACTATTGGTGAAGTTGACCTTTTATTTTGCAACATTCCCACAAGATGATCGAGATTGCTGCTTGTATCCAGTTGTGACAGAACATCCAGATGAAAAACACATGTTCAACTATCTCAGGGAGCGTCGACAGATCCATACCTTTTACTAGTGGATCAGAGGCAGTGCCTTCAATTTTTGCTGTGTGCTGAGCATGGAGTGATACTGTTAACAAAGACTCCATGTGAGTGATTTTACGACAGTTTTCGATGGTGGCGTCGTTAGACCATAATCACACCAAGAAATCTGGTGAATTACCAGTTGGTTCTACTTCAGAGAGTGATATCGAGTGCTACTTTACATGCACCTGTGATGTAGGATACTTCAGGCAAGCTGCCTTCCGCTTGGCGAGACGGATAGCAGAAAATTGTGGAAAGGTACGGTTAGAAGTTTCAACAGCTCTAGTTTGGAATACTTAGACTAAACCCATCATCACACTGGGACTACAGACGCTATCAGGCTGGATGGGGTCTTGAGAAAGTCCCCATCATTGGTTGAAGACTATATCAGACATGGCGCAGTTGCACAGTCAGTGGTGTTCCTGCACTCGGTTTCTTGCATCTAGCTAATAACTTTCATCGCATCTTGATTGGTTTAATGTGTCTCCTACTTTATTCCACTTTCTTTACGTTCCATTCACATTCAACCTCATTTTATTGTCGTTGTTACCTGTTATTATTCAGTCGATGTGAGCCATGGGAACTGGATACACAGCGTTTCGGTGCCCGTATCCTAGTTGTTCAACTGAACGGAATTGAACAAACACTTAAAAAGTTTTCAATGTTGTGACAAAACGATACTCTAAGGAACCTCGAAAACGGCCACTAATGACTACCTAGTTAGGATGAACCCGAAAGAATGAAACAGCTTCAGCTACCTGCTTATTTTTCAGGTTGCAATCAGTCTGTGGCCAACAGTGTTTTTTGAAATAGGTTTGTTTCGATATTAAGTCTAATAGCATCGGATTCGGAGGTGCAGGCCCTGTTGAGGTAAAAGTGCGTTTTTTGCGAAGTTATTTCTAAAAGAACAACAAAGAGAAATTGGGACCCAATGGAAAGAGTATTTCGACGTGACCCAACATTAAACAATGGTCAGTGAGTTTGTATTAGCTACTATGTTGAATGGGTGTTGTACAGAGATACAATCGGTACTCAAACTGCAACTGTTAGAAAGATGATCAAAGTGTCGTGAGATTTTACAATGAATAAGGTACTGGTTTACTTATTAGTTGCAGAATGATCCATAAACTTAATGTCCACTATAGCTTCAAATAAAGCTGTGGGTACCTGAAGACCAAAGTGCCGTGAAGCGCAACGCATCATAGTTGAAACGGAAATTATATCACTTAAAAACCATGCGCAAGTAGAACAGTCGCATCCCTATTAAGGCTTACTTTCAAAAAGCAATAGAACACACCACAACGTTAGCACCAGAAGGCTGTTACAACAGCCATACAAATAGAGCCAGCTTTGCTGTTTGGTTTGAACAAGCCATCGAATCGGGTGTTTTTAATTACTGTTACTGTAAGAACGTGTACCATTTCTTTTCAATGGAAGGATTTTGGTGAGTATTTTTGTTCGTCGCAATCAGCCGATAATTCAGATATGTCGACCAGCTGACCGGTAAAGCACCAGACGGCCGGTTCGCCCTATTGGGGCTCATCAGTGGTGCGCATCCTTCGGTCATGGGTTCGATCCTCCGCAGAGGACCGAAGGATGCGCACCACTGATGAGCCCCAATAGGGCGAACCGGCCGTCTGGTGCTTTTCCGGATAGCTGGTCGACATATCTGAATTGTCGGCTGATTGCGACGAACAAAAACGTGTACCTTTTTCGACCAGTATAGAGTAGTAGCCAGTAACTTGTGGATAGTTCGGTTTCAGTTCATAAATTAGTACGGTTCTAATGAATATTATCATATTTTCCATCGGCACAATTTTCGACAGGAGGGCAACTGTAGCTGCCTTTACATACTTGTTGCACCGAAACAGTTATGGCTATTGATAGTACAGTTTTTCTGTTTAAATTGAATGTAGGCCATACACCTCTTTTTGCTAATGCTCAACGCCTACATGAGTCCACTTGCGGAATACAGCCCTGATAACAGCATAATCGCACTGCTCCAGAGACTCGATAACGAAGGGCGAGCAAAAGTATTAGGGGCTCGAACCATCTCTTTTACCAACCTATTAGAGTGAAGACCCTAACGGCTCTCAGTAGACAATACCGTCGTCTGCAAAGTGATATTTTATTGGTGTTTCAGATCCTCAAAGATTTCAACGAATCATTGTAATAATTATTAATACTCGACTAGAACACATCACTGAGAGAGCGAAAATTAAATTTGTGCACACAGTATAGCCGGTTGGAATTCCGCTGCAACTTAGTCGCTATTCGTGTGTTCCAGTCGCGAAATGTTTTGCTGCATTCTGCCATCTTCGTTTTTACAAAAAGGCTCATGTCAAAATTTGACTCGGTGCGGTAGTACATTAACTGCGTTACATGACTGTTAGGGAGCTGGCTACTTAACCCACAGTTTCATGAATTATGTTAGTTGCCTATTTCTTTGTTTGCGCAGTTACCTGCTTCTCTGCTACATTTTGGACACGCCGCTTTTCCTCAGCCTCATTCGCAATCGCTCACAGCTAATTTCAGCCGTCTCATTCTGTGGACATTTTTATTGGTTTCTTTTGCTCAGCGTTCCTTAGCTTTTTCACGTGGATGTATTATTCAGCCGACACATATTTATTATACCTGTTTTTATTTTCCTGGTGCGTATCATTCTCACTATCAACTGTTCTGGCATTTGTTTAAACGCATCACTTCTCCACACTGATTGGACGCTACTCACCGTTTTTAATGGTCGCTCACCAGAAGGTTACTCCCAAGGATTAACTCCGCAGACACTATTTTCTTTGCCGTACTTCATTGGCTCGTAATTTTCGCGATTCTCATTTTGTTGTTCCATTTTGTGTTTTCTCCATGCCTGTTGGATCTCATGCGTTTAGTAGCTTGGATTCGCCCTTGTTTGTAAAGCTATATAACTGGTGCCGTGCTGTAATAGAAAATCTTTTCATCCCGGCTCATCTTGGACTTCTTCTTGCGGTCGTGGGGTGAATGCGTACTGGGCGTCACAACAATGACTTAACCCACTTGTTGAAACACGGGACAATGTAACCGAACTATGTGCATACATTAAATTTGTGGTGAGTCCACCGTGACGCGTTACGGTTCCTTCATACATTTAAGTTTAGATCTCAGTTTTTACTTACGGACGCTGTTAAACTCTTGTTTTCCATCTGTTTGGAAGGAATACGCGAGTCGAACAAGCCAGGACGCCATCGCCGCTGCCGGCGATCCATACTCAACCGCCCTGATTGGGGCGAACAGAGAGCTAACCAGGAGAAGCGGCCAATGAACGCTAGGTCGAAGTTCCTTTATTGGCTGTAAGTTAACCTTTCCAGAGCTTTCCGCGCTCGCTTTAAATACTATTCACGAACTTTCCATTTTACCTTTATAATGAACGGTGTGATTTGCTAATTCATTCCTGTTGCTCTGCTCGTCCGATCCGGTCTTCTCTCTGTCCTGTGGGGGCCAGCGACTTCGGGTTTGATTGGGAATCACGCGTTCATTCAGGCGAGGGAAGAACACTTCATTATCTATTTTACGTCTAGCTTTCTAGCGTTTACAACTAAGGAGTACAGTTGTTTTTAACCAGGTGTAGAAACTGCTTTAAGTTTCGATAGACAAAATGGATTGCAAACCATGGAAGACCTTTTCAGAGTCAATAACTGATTTCTAATTTTCGCACAACAGCTTAGATAGCAAATGAAGCATGGGAGAGAAACACACCCGCAGCTTCCCAAGCGGAAAAATCAACGTGTATCTGTGTCCCTCTACGTAGTATGGTAGCGTTGTAACTGTGCAGTCATTGCGCTCTTGTTATTATTATTAGTAGTACTAGTATTATTATGATTAGTATTATTATTACTGCGCAACTAACCTAGTGTCACTCTGAATGATCGGACGAAAGTAACCGTTAACCAGATAATCGAGGGTATGACAGTATGTCTTAACATGTCTTACTTCGTTTTTCAGTCAAAGCTTTACAGTCAGGAACAAGGTCTCGCCATGGGATCGCCAATATCCCCGGTACTGGCGAACCTGTATATGGAAGACTTCAAGAACGGGGGGTTAACAAACATCATTAACTCACGAAAAGTTTGGTGGCGTTATGTAGACGACATATTTGTACTTGTTAAACGGGATAAGAAGGACGAATTGCCTGATCACTTAAACTCCATTGATGAGAGAATACAGTTTACTATTGAGTTGGAATCTTGTAGCGGTACAGTACCAATTCTTGACCGCCTGGTCCACAAGAATGAGGGAAATTTAAAGACGACAATATATCGCAAGCCAACGGGTACTGACGGCGTACTCCACTACACATCGGGTCATCCGAAACAGGTTTACGCTGGGATAGCGTCAGCGCTTTTCTACGGCGCACAAACCTTGTGCACGATGGAGGAGGACAAAAACGCTCGCGGAAAGTGGCAATGAGCAAACTATTAGAAAGCGGTTACCCACGGCGACTAGTCAAACATTAATTGCATAAAGTGTTACACCGGCAGTCAAGACCCACAGCGGAGTGGATAGGGACGGTCGGAATTCCGTACAAGGAAGGCACTTCGGAGGCACTTCGGAGGGTACTAAACAGTGAAAATATAAGGGTGATCTTTCAGCGAGGTCGAACGTTACGTTCGGGGCTGGTACACCTGAAGGACCCCTTCCAAAGGATGGGACGATAACTGTGTTTATAAAATTAAATGTAAGGACTGCGCACATGTGTACATAGGCCAAACAGCGAGAGAACTACGCACGCGAATTTCGGAGCATAGGAGGCGCATTTCAAGACCACTAAGAAACGAGTTTGAATACCAGGCAATAGTAAGAGACTCGGCCGTCGCAGTGCATGCACCAGACACGGGTCACCTGGTAGACTTCGAAAACGTAGAGGACATTAGGAGGGGCGTACGATCAACATCTCAGCGGTTGATTGCCGAGGCGGTGGAAATTGCCAAATCTGACGACTGCGTGAATAGAATGGAGGGGGTAGAACTTCTTAATGCGTGGCGGGCGGCTTTAAGCCGGCCAGCTTGGCGAGCATCGGTGCGTGGATCAAATTGGAAAGTGCAAACCGACTCCCACTGTCAACACTATGGGTTTATCCGTCAACGTCATGAAGCACAAACGAACACCTGGACTATTTCCGATGTGTTTAAACCACCTGAGGTGACATCACGAACGGTAGATGTAATGATACCATGACTCAAGTCTTGGGTAACGCGCTTATCGCCCCTGTTCGCTATAAAATCCCACCCAAATTGCAAAGATTGTCCCGGTCTGACGAAGCTCTTGTGTCAAGAACGAAACGTTACCAAACACTATATTAACCGATTGTATCCAAACCTTTCTGAACTCAAGATTACTCGATCGGTTCCAAGTAACTTCCAAGAATTTGTAACCTAGTGACAACATGTACCCTGTCCAAAACCGGTCGCCCGACCACAACGCGACACGTGACTTGTGCCAAGAGTAGACCGGCTGATTTGGATCAGAGTATCTCATTCTATTAGCACAAGTTATGCACCCAACGCATTGTCCAGAAAGATCTGTCTGGACGTTTGCACTGCGTTCTTCTGCCGTAACGTCAAGGTATTGTAGGGGGAAACAGGGACGATGGACCGTGTATTAGCAGCATTTGGGTGAGTCGTAGAAAATTGTCTCCTTGATTGGTCGTAACTACGTTCGTTAACTAAGTAATGATAAGGTGTATTTCTCGTGGTACCGAGAAATCGAGCCAAAAAAGGGAGGGATCACATATACATTGCAACATCCAGTTGCTCATTTGTTCGCCGAGCTGCGAAATTTGTTTGCAAACGTTTCACCGCCATGCGAGGCGGCATCATCAGTGCGTCGAGATGTGGAGTGTAATCTCGCTGATTGAATTGTCGACCCGTGATCGGCGTCCAGGTGACTTTACGAAAGTGACGGCTTCCATCTGTGTCCCGTGATCTCTACCCATTTCCCCGTGGCGGAGGTCGTCGTTTGGGTTGTTCCTATTCAAGCGGCGTCTCATAATTTCTCTAAGTTCTCTCAATCGGAGGGGTTGGTAAACTAGGTCAATCTCGATATGCATGTTGATCAAGTCTTTTGTTGAGAACCATGCTTCCAGGAATTCCCTTGCTCTTCTTGTTTCACCTCGTGCCAGGACTTCCGTTTTGACCTAATCAAAGCTGTGTTCTTTTCCATACACGTGTGCTGTGACTACCGATGATGCATAGTGTCTTTTGCATGTTCTTTTATGCTCTTGTAATCGTGTTATTAATCTTCTGCCTGTTTGGCCAACATAGTCCTTTTCGCAATTTCTACAACTTAGTCTATATACAACATTACTTCGCTCATGTGTTTCCAGTTTCTCTTTCGGTTCCGACAGAGTTTTCCTCAATGTAGCAGTTGGTTTGTGTGCTGCGATGAGGTGATGTTTGAATAGTCTTGCTGCCATTTCGGATATATTCTTCATATAAGGTAAAACAACGCGTGTCTCCGTCGTCGGTGTAGACTGTCTGTTTGGTTTGTTGTGGTTCAGACACCTTCGGATGAAGCTTCGTGGATATCCGTTGAGTTGGAAACATTTAAATAGATGCTTCTCTTCCTGTTGCTTTGCCTCCGGGGTACTGCAGTGTGTTTGCACCCTACCAAGTAGTGTCCGCACACAGCTTACTTTGTGGCATTTCGGATGGTTACTGTTAAAATTCAGAATTTGGTCCGTATGTGTCCATTTTCTGTAAACTGATGTTTGTAGCCTCCCTTCCATGGTTCTGGTTACTAATACATCCAGGAAAGGCAGATGGTTTTCCTTCTCCATTTCCATCGTAAACCAGATGTCTTCAATGACGTTGTTCAATAGCTGCTGTGCGACTGTAACTTGATTGCGTTTGATGATCACAAAAGTGTTGTCAACATATGGAACCCACAGTTTCGGATTAATGAGTGGGAGTACATCTCCCTCCAATTTCTGCATTACCATCTCCGCGATGAGTCCCGATATAGGTGATCCCATTGGTGCGTCTTTCAATTGCTCGTAGATCTTCCCGTTTGAAAGAGAGGTAGGTTGGTAGACACAATTGAAGTAGCTTGCATACATTTTCGGTCGTTTGGTTCCCGACTGGTTGTTCACTGCTGTTTAGGCATTCTGTGATGACTGTTGTTGCCATTTGTAAGTTTACAGACGTAAAGAGAGCAGTCACGTCGAAAGATATCATTGCTTCCTTATCATCTATTCGCAGGTCTTTGAGCTTTTGTAGAAATTGCAGGGCATTATTAATGAAAGTGACACCGATCCAACCTCACAGCGGGCAAACAAATTAAACAAAACGTTGAAACAACTTCAAGAAAAGAATCAAATCAAGAAGGAGGAGAGCGAACGAATGAGAGCCCGTGACTCGAGCATCGCGCAATTCTATGGACTCCCAAACGTACACAAAGATGAAGTACCATTACGACCGATCGTGTCACTACCAGGAACACCCACCTACAACTTGGCGAAAGAAATGTGGAGACGCCTCAAACATCTGACCTGTGGATCACAATATCCCATTAATAATGCCCAGCAATTTCTACAAAAGCTCAAAGACCTGCGAATAGATGATGAGGAAGCAATGATATCTTTCGACGTGACTGCTCTCTTTACGTCTGTAAACTTACAAATGGCAACAACAGTCATCACAGAATGCCTAAACAGCAGTGAACAACCAGTCGGGAACCAAACGACCGAAAATGTATGCAAGCTACTTCAATTGTGTCTACCAACCTACCTCTCTTTCAAACGGGAAGATCTACGAGCAATTGAAAGGCGCACCAATGGGATCACCTATATCGGGACTCATCGCGAAGATGGTAATGCAGAAATTGGAGGGAGATGTACTCCCACTCATTAATCCGAAACTGTGGGTTCCATATGTTGACAACACTTTTGTGATCATCAAACGCAATCAAGTTACAGTCGCACAGCAGCTATTGAACAACGTCATTGAAGACATCTGGTTTACGATGGAAATGGGGAAGGAAAACCATCTGCCTTTCCTGGATGTATTAGTAACCAGAACCATGGAAGGGAGGCTACAAACATCAGTTTACAGAAAATGGACACATACGGACCAAATTCTGAATTTTAACAGTAACCATCCGAAATGCCACAAAGTAAGCTGTGTGCGGACACTACTTGGTAGAGTGCAAACACACTGCAGTACCCCGGAGGCAAAGCAACAGGAAGAGAAGCATCTATTTAAATGTTTCCAACTCAACGGATATCCACGAAGCTTCATCCGAAGGTGTCTGAACCACAACAAACCAAACAGACAGTCTACACCGACGACGGAGACACGCGTTGTTTTACCTTACATGAAGAATATATCCGAAATGGCAGCAAGACTATTCAAACATCACCTCATCGTAGCACACAAACCAACTGCTACATTGAGGAAAACTCTGTCGAAACCGAAAGAGAAACTGGAAACTCATGAGCGAAGTAATGTTGTATATAGACTAAGTTGTAGAAATTGCGAAAAGGACTATGTTGGCCAAACAGGCAGAAGATTAATAACACGATTACAAGAGCATAAAAGAACATGCAAAAGACACTATGCATCATCGGTAGTCACAGCACACGTGTATGGAAAAGAACACAGCTTTGATTAGGTCAAAACGGAAGTGCTGGCACGAGGTGAAACAAGAAGAGCAAGGGAATTCCTGGAAGCATGGTTCTCAACAAAAGACTTGATCAACATGCATATCGAGATTGACCCAGTTTATCAACCCCTCCGATTGAGAGAACTTAGAGAAATTATGAGACGCCGCTTGAATAGGAACAACCCAAACGACGACCTCCGCCACGGGGAAATGGGTAGAGATCACGGGACACAGAAGGAAGCCGTCACTTTCGTAAAGTCACCTGGACGCCGATCACGGGTCGACAATTCAATCAGCGAGATTACACTCCACGTCTCGACGCACTGATGATGCCGCCTCGCATGGCGGTGAAACGTTTGCAAATAAATTTCGCAGCTCGGCGAACAAATGAGCAACTGAATTATGAACCCGAGCTACCAGTTTTCTAAAATACTTCAACATGCTCAGGCACGCGAGGCTGTCAATTGTTTGGATTTTTATAGGATTACAATAGAGATGTCTATGTGATTAGTTTCATTTATAACTTTTGTCGCCATATACACAACCAGTTCCCTGGCAGTCTCATTTTTTGCTTTTGGTGCGGTTTGGTGCTGCCAGTATGGCTGCCTTTGATGGGAGGTGGGGGGAAGAAGGAATATGAAAAGAATGAAAAAGTTAGAGTCCCCAATCATAATCAAATGAGAAATACACAATATTACTTAATCGACTGGATTAATACAGTTGGAGCTATTTTTGAGTAGCAAGTTAGGGATTTGCTGAAGTTAAGAAAATAGTATATTAAAGTAACTCCACTGGATCATCAATCACAAGTTACTTTATCTCAATAATATAGGCAGTATTCGCATCGTAGGGATTTAAGGCATAGCGTGTAGACCTTCCTCGGTCGGATTATGGAGTTAAACTAATCAAGTTGTGCGTTTGAGCTGCCAGATGGATGAGACGTTGGATGAGCTCAGTTGCATTCCTTTCAGCCTTCACTTTTAGATGGATATTTTATGGCATGCTTGACTATGCACGCAAAAAGTAATGTTAAAAAGGAAGAATTAAACCGATAGGTAGCCAAAGAAATAAGCGCCTATTCAATGTAGTCAGGACTTATTCAGTGGCTCGTAGTCTTGTAGTAGGTGCCAAAGACAGGGTAATTAGGAAAATGTGCAATAGTTTTCCGATTCTTGTTGTAGATTGATAGAGGAAATGTACCACAACTAACAGCGCCACTATGATCTAAGGAATAAGTTAATGGGAAATATCGGTAAGACTGTAGGACGGTAGAGGGGAAGTAACTAGGAATCAGGAGCACAACAGATTCAGTGCAAAATGAAGTTGGGTAAGAAAGAACAAGTGAAGTAATACGGTGCTTCGTGGAACCGTTTTCTGGGGACCTGCTTCCATGCGAGTGGTTGCACCCGCACCTCCACGCCCCATTTTGTCGTGTATCGGTGAGGTTTAAAAACACCCTGGCCACTACCGATTTCACTCATCACACATGCAGCTTTTTTCTGGTGAGCTAGTTACTCAAACTAGTCATCCCTTTCGTCATTCATGGTATTTTTGCGTGCATGACGACCGGGATAAGATACAATTGAAAAGTATGATATACGCTACCCTCAGTGGCAGAGAACATGATTCAGTTGCTAATTTTGATTCGTTGCAAATACTTGATCGATAAACACAAAGTGCTTGGTGTCAGGTCATAAAACATCTTGCTAATAACAGAGGAATGCGGGTTAGTTTGATACATCTAAAACAGACAATGTGTGTAGTTAACACACCTATCGGCAGGCCAATGTAGATCAGTTGTCAAAAATGGCGTTAACCAGTTCAAGGGTCTCTTATTCCGGTCTCAACCAGACCAACATTATTCGTTAGCACACGAAAGTGGCAGCAGTAGATGGAAACGGTATGGTAGCCTATAAAGAGTTACATCTTCGTATGTGCTACAGCCTGCTAGTGTTTCGTACAATGTACCCAAAGCCAATGGGTTTCACAGCAGGACACGTGACATACAAGCTCAAGTAGATGGTATTCTGCAGTGCTCAGGCTGGTATCAGATCACAGTGGTGAGTGTTATAAGCAGAACATGTTCTGGTCTTCAATACTCAGCGCAAGCAACTGGGGGGGGGGGGGGCTTCACGTGTCGTAGACATTGACACTTGTTAGTCCGTGGTATAGCCTTGGTGGAATTGTTGCCATTTCATCCGGACTGGTGAGATCTCCAATCCCAACCTCTACGCATCACATGAATGATAACTGGGACTACAAGTGATGAACAACTAGGTGTAGAATGCATTGTTATGCACATTTAGGGATTAAAGTACTGTGAAAAGAGATATCAGCGTATTTCATCTGCTGAAATTTGTTCATTTTATTACGCATTGCGTAACAGAATAGCGATAGGCATGATCTAACACGGTAACCGAACAACACCGCCCATGGCATATTGCCGTGGTCTTATATGCAAAGTAGCAGTAGTTTGAAATTAAGTCAAAAACAGCCCTCTATATGATCGACGACCCCACTTGTCTCTCCGAGTCTGCCAACCCCGGAACGCCCTACTAGACTCAGCTCGTTGTGCCTCCACCTAAGCGATTTAAAGAAAACGCTTGGATAAAGCGCTTAGCACATTAAACCTTTTTAAATGAAAGGATAATTTAGAACGTATTCCGACTACCTTTTCGGAAGTACGATCCATACTAAGACACGTGTGTCGGTGTAAGCAGATGACCAATCCGATCGTTCTTTACAATGAGCATTAACTATATAAACTCATTATTCAGTTTTTAATAGTTCTATCCTAATTCCACAATCAGGATTCTAATATGCCTTTACACTGTTGCTTCACCAATACACATTTTATTTTGTCCACATCCATAGTCTACGAATTTACTATTCATTTCTTTACCCCCTTACGGAACATGTTAAGCTTACGGATTTTCTCCCCGTCAAAAACCATTGTTCCGTTTCCCATGGGCAATTGCACATTCATTTTACAAACTATGTCCGTTAACGACATAACATGCACTTCGAAAATAGTAACCTGCGATTCCGTATAAATGTTATTTCGCGGCCACAATTTAAGGTGACGCACTGATTCTGTCAGACACTTCATCTCGGTCTGCGAATTCTTATTATTTCCCAAAGAAATTTCGAGTCGGGTGATGTTTTCCGAGCTGGATAGATGGTGTAGGTGCATTGACGTGATCTGATCACTTGGCTGCAACACTCAAATAGTCCATACGCATTTACGCGAGTCAAATAGGACTCCATACTTCATAGATCATCCAGTGCGTGGTTTCCATGTGATGCATTGCTATCGTCGGTAGTTGTGTACAACAAGAAAATGCACATCAAACTTGCAAAATCAATTTTATTCTACCTCTTTTGTAATTCTGGCACCTAAATTATTAGCGACACAATGAGCGACACTTCTTCTCCAACAGTACGGGAATTCGTTTCGTTAGTCAAGATGATTTACACACACACGTTCATAGGCCCAGTAGTGGACCATTAGTTGTTCACTGCGTCAATGTACTTGGTGTCTCATGAAATAGCTCAGACATTCAACTAAAGCTGGCCAATTATAGCATAGCTAACATGTTATGTCCAAATGCTTTGTATCCGTCATAGTCTTGTAAATCAACATTGTGCAAAAAAAACGTCTGACACCAGCATTTTATGCGCTTCTGCAGGCGCACGTTTTAACTGAGTACACCTTCCAATACCTACCTAAGCCCATGCCAGCGGAGAAACCAGGTCTAAACAGAACGGTCAAGAGTCTATGAGAAGACAAAGACAATGGTTGCTTGTAGAATAACAGACCGTCTATAGCAGAATAACCTACCTTGGTTAGGTTTGACTAGGGAATAAGAGATACCGCTTATCCCAGCTTTCAAACTCTGGGACATGTAGCTGCTAGCTAGTAACCCTCAAAGCCGCGGGTTTTAAATTACGTAAAATAGATACAAGCAGCAGACCGTTGTCTTAAGCTAATTTCATGTGATCGAATTCCTGCCCTAACGGAGGTACATCTGTAAAACTACCGTTGGTATCCTGTTTGCGCATTCCCTGCAAATCGTATAGCAATGTTGCTGAACAAACAATGCCATTAAGGATAGAGGAGGGCTCATTTTATGCGCTGCTTCAATGGGTAAACAAAAGAGATAAGTCTGTTTACTAAATGACTCCAAAGATGCGGTAGCCTAGAGTGAAAAAGTTAAATGACTAACAAAACTTTGCAAAATTGGCGATTCCAGAAACAGCATAGTTTAATTCACATCGGGCACGGTTTTACTTCGTACAAGCAAGTGCATATGCATCGCAACACAATGGGCTGCTGAGGAAATGACTTCCTTCAACGTCGCAGTTTCTGAGCCGTCCTAGGATGGCTTTTGGAGCAGAGTACTACCGGGTTCAAAAAGAAACCGCACATTTGAAATTGCGCTGCGGATACTGAGCACACGCAGATGTTTGGTCTGATAAGAACCTGACCTTCACCGCATTTCGCTCTGACCGTTAATTGGAGTGTTAGGCGCAAGCTACTTGTCAGTAGCTGCAGCAATTTTCTTCTGCTGACCGGAGCACTATTTCGGATCAGCGGGTTCTTGTTGAACACGGTAGTATGTTAGGAAAGCACCAAATGACGAGAATTGATCGTATACTTAGAGAAGCATGGAAATCTAATGAAGTCGCAACCTAAGATTGGGCTGTGACCCTTCTCCGAACATTCTAGCCTTAAAGGATACCCTTATTCTTGTATGTGGCACAGGCCCAGACCTTGGCCTAAGATATTCTACCTCATTTAATTTTTTAAAGCATGTTATATCCTTTCAGGCTTCTGCCAGAAAAGTGATCGCCTAGATAAGTCGGACTCTAATCTTGAGGGATTCCATGCTTCAAGCCTTTGAAATATGTGTTAGGCCGAAGCTTGAGTACTGTACGATAATGCACGATAATCTGAGAAAAGTGGACATCATAACACTAGAAAACATGCAACGATCAATCACTAAGAGGTTTTTGAACCTGCGTTATACTAGGACATACCGTGAACGTTGCAACCCTCTAAAATTGGAGCCGCTAATGGCTATTGAGACTCAAGCTTAATCTGTGCCTTCTATACCACTTAATATTCGGATTAAGCTTCACTGCTCAGCCCCAACTCGAGTTTCAGACTGGTATGCGCTATGAACTAAGAAACAGCGAGCGCACATTGCAAATACCAAAGTCTCGCACCAAGCTCCCCTCAAATTTTTCTCCATAAAATAGGCGTTAATATGGAACAAACTTCCACTGAGTATTGGAAACTGCACTACCTATCCACAATACACACGCATGATTAATCTTCACCTGACGGTTTCAAATAGCTAGTCAACACTTATCCAAAAGATGACTCTAGGTGATTTGTATGGTAAAGGTCCTGGATACACCTGAATGTCGCCATCTCCCTTATTTGTCTCAATATTATAATGTTGCCTACATATAGTTGAATCCTTGAGTATGTATCCGTAAATGATATTACTCTCATCACTCCGCCTAACCAATTCTGTTTTGTCCTTGGATGCACTGGTTCGAAGATGCACTGTACCTTTCAAGCTGATATCTCTGTACCATCATCGTCACTCGACAAGATATTCTACCAAATTGTGATTGATCTGTCGGCAAGATACTATATTCTTTATTATGTTAGTTTAATTCCGTATGCTTTATATTCTGCCTTGTTTCATTGTTGGCCATGACTGGGCTGATCACTTGTGGTGACGGATCGCAGCTTCCAAAATAAAAACTATACCCACGCAAATCATACTGCTACTGACTCGCTGGCTTATAACAAAGAAATGCCACATTTGGTTGATCCGTATGACGGAATGGGCTGAGGCTTCTTCGCCCATAATGTATGCATAAAACAGCCCTTATGAAAAATAAATATTTGTTACCCAGCTGATGGCTTATTTACTATTTTCCACACCGGTACAGAGCCAGTTGGAGCATGGAGGTGTGGATGAAATCCATCGAGGGAATACCCTGCATTGAAGCAGATCCCTGGGGACAGTTCCATGGATGGTCGCATTACTTTATTTGAACTCCTTGAAATCTATTTTTGTTATTGTTCTCAGCTTCTTACTCTCTCTAATACTTGCAAACTGCTAATCACTTCAAAAATCCCATATGGGAACCATTGGACAAAACACGTAAAATTAAGCATATTATGCGATCACGTTGTACAGGTCGATAAGATCACTCAATTGGTCTGAGCCTCGCACTGTCGAAGAATAAATGTTGTATTTATATTTATTTATTTATGATGTACATACCCTGTTGGCTAATTTTCTTCACCGTGACGGCGACATTTGCATTAAGCGCATAAGTGGACTGCGTAACTAGGTCTGCGACTCATGCCATCAAATTATGGCGATAAAAATAAACTGTGGTGGGTCTAGTGATGAAAAGCGTCACGCATTCGTGATTCATTCAATGATGTTGAAAAAGAGCTTTATGTTCTGGACGTCTCCGAAATGTAGATTTTCTCATGAGACCCTTCTGCATTGTGCTGAGGTTAAACAACCATCTACTTCTAAAGATGATTATGCAAATATGGGCTGTAACTTAGTTGAATATAGCAAACGTGGGTTTTTATACGAAGGAGTGGAGTGTTAGATGAAGTATCGAATGTCTGTGATTCTTTCCGATGTGGTTCGGTTTATATTCGACTACTGATCGTCTATTCCCTCCAGAACACTGGGATCTTAAGTCATTGTAGGGATGCCCCTGATGTAATGTGATTGACTACGTTGATGTGCGAATCAAAACCAGATAACACATAAGTACCGCTGATGGCAACTGAAAGAACGAGAACCGTAGTTACTATACAGCAATCACCCTCGTCCACTTTTAGCCCGCCACATATATACCAATTCAGTGTGGTCAGTGCATATAAATGCAATGCTAAATAAAGTTTCAAGCTGAAGCTACAGTTATTTTCCGGATATGCCAATTGTATCTAGAAAGCAATTTAAGCTGTACAAAGTGGTTTGCGTCTTCTAATTCGGGTTAACGCTTTAGACTTTCAATAGAAATAAGGGACCAGAACGTCGTTAGAACCAAGCGTTGAATGTATGAATTGCTTAGGCAGAACTACAGGTCAACATATACTTTCCGTCGATGCGGATACATATTTCATTCAAAAGAATCCGATTTAATCGCTATCGAATTGATCCGTTTTGCATGAAGCAAGACAAGCTTATCTCTTCGCTTTCTGTGTCGCATGAACTTCTTTCCTAAATGAGATATAGCTACCGGCTTAAATCGTCCAATATCATCCTCGTTGATGCACCTTAACTTTCTGTATTAAAACAAGTGCAATCCTCATCACCTTTTATCTCAATTGATTACTCGGCTCTAACAAGCAAGGTCTGGGTTACAGGCGATTCAGTGTACCGCTTGCGTCTTAGCAGCTTGCGGTATTTAGGCAACTCTGCAGTTAACTGTCCGGCGAAATCGTCAAAACGGTAAATGAGTACGCGGCAGCCACCGACTCCTAGGCCTAAGGAAAGACGTTCGCAGATTAGCGGACGTAAGCTAAGCGCTGCATTCAGTTGATAGAGACCAAAATGTCAACATTATACATAGTTGGAGTCTGGTTACCTACTCTGTTGTCAACGTTGAGATTCGCTTGTGGCGAATCCCAGCACCCCTAACAAACGCACTGGCTGTCTGGAAAACGGGAAAGGCACTTCATTCAGGGTTGCCATCCACTGCATCTGATGTGTTTGCAGCGCGGGGATCCCGTACCCAAGTGCACCGGAATGCGCACTCACTCCACTAGGGAAAGGTTTCTGTCACTGCGTCTATTACTGTGGCTACGTGGTTCTTACAAAATCCACCCGTTTTTGTACATTTGCAGCGTTGTTTCTGAAACAGTCTCCTGCAGTTATTACTTATTGGCTTGCTGCGACAGCGATCGATTTAGCGGTAGGCCACACAGAGACATAACTACTGTTTAAGTTTCGCTGTGGTAGCTGTTTACTGTTTATTGTCTTTAACGCTCAGATCAATAAAGCACGGTGACGTACTTTTACCGCTTGGTTGGAATGGGTGAACCGAAGGCTTGCAACCAACGCATCTTACGAATCACCCGAGGTTGGGTCGTTTTGCATCTCCTCCCTTGCCCAGCGATAAGTCATCGATGCGTACCAGCAGAAATCCGACGACCACCATGATATTAAGCCCTATCTATAAAAAGCATCCACTCGCTTAAACCATGCTAAATTTCATGTAATTAGAATTAAGCTTGGTCACCAACGGAATCTCCTTGCTTCGTAGGTATGCACTGTACTAGCCAAAAGATTGGATGGTTGTTTTAGCGTGGTGATTGATGGTAATTTGAAAAATCGAAGCACTCTCATCAAATTAGTTGTGTTGTCTATTGGTCAGCGTGATTCCACGTAAGTCACCGTTCCATTACCGCTGATATGACAAATGTAATTCGCGTCGTTATCTGTGGTCTAGTCGTAACCTGATCTGGTTTGTGAGCAAAAAGCTTGGTGTCAGAATAAGACATCTCGAAGAAGGGGCATAGCAGTTATAAGATTCCAAGGGGAATTTTGCTTCGCATTTACACATTGGGATCATATTTCAGGTGCCAACTTCAGTAACTGATTGAGAATAAAAAAGGCCATTAGTAAAAAGTGGCTAACTTCACCTGATACAAAAACATCACTGCATAATTAGTCGATTATTTTATAACAAAAAAGCAAAACCTATATATGGATTGTGCGTCATAGTCTAAATGCAATGGTGTATGAGGATCATGTGTGTAGTAAACAGGTGCATAGAAACCTGGTCACTGCGAAGCAACTGCATCAATCGTCATCTGCAACCTCGTCGAGCAGGTGTCAAGTCTTATGCTGACTACTCAAGCTTCGGGTTGCGACGAATGCAAGCCACACAAGGAAAGAATATAGGAAGCAGCGAAATGGCGGACGAGCTACTATTCGAATACCAATTTATATCCCGTCACAGTTTCAGTTACCAAGAGTTTGCGTTAAATCAATTGAAGCGTCAGTAAATACTACAGCCCAACCTTCTATGACGAGCACCTGTCTATGGCGACCAGCTAACAACATCCCCAATGTTTTCTGCTAAAAATAATGTCCCTAAGCATAAGCCTATCCATGGCGAGCACTTGTCCAAGGCGACCACGTTCTGTCGGTCCCTTGAGTGATCGCTTTGGACAGGTTTGACTGTATTAAGTAATGCATAAACGTATGTACAGCATACTAGGTACTAGGTGTTGTCTTTCTTGATTTGTTGGGCCGAAATTCAGTCGCGGGGGTACGTAGAATAAAAGCGATTTAGCGAGACGGCCAGGCTATAGGGATGGTCAACATCGACTCTTTTAATGTATGTAAACATTTCAGTGAATGCTGTTGGTCCCCAAACATGATTCAAAGCGGCGGCGAATACGCTTTAAGGTAATAAGGTGAAGGCTCTAGGATGTGGATGAAGTATTCAAATGGTTTTAGGTTGGTCCGTACCAAATGCGTAGCGTATTTGGCCCAAAAACTTAAGCAGTGGAACATGATAGCCTATACCTTTTGTTTTTCATTTTAATGTGTTTTTCCCAGCAGCTCAAAAGCGACATAGTAACTAGCCCTATCCGGGAAAGCAGATTTTCTTTTTGTCCAACATGCCGAATAATTCCAGTTGTTACTGGTCTATGTATGCTCAAGATGAAGTGTAGTAGGTTAACTCAGTAACTCGAGCATTTGATGGATATAAGGAGTGTGCATGCAGAAGTGAATATGGCCACACTCATACCTCAACTAGGCACCTCAAGCTCCGCTTATAGGTCGAAGAAGAGAGTCAGACGCTCCAACCTTACTACAGCACTTGTATCTTCAATTCCTCTGGCCCACTTCACGCCTCCAGGGGAACAAGAATCAAGCCTACCTGCCTCCACCTCTTTCAGCGGTGCAGACCAGACTTAGTCAGTGGTGACAATAACAGTCCCTAGGCAGGGTCAGCCGACCATCAAGAAAGCAGTACATCGCGCGTATCGGTTGCTTCCATGCAGTGAGAACATCGCTGACTACGGTATTCGCACCGAGAAACATTAGGGTGATATAGATACCACAGCCCGCCAAACCGTTAAAAACGACATCAAATATCACCCTTCAACCGACAGTTAAAAGCAACCATGACGCCTTAACTGTCCTGTCCGCAACTGTCCCGAGATCACAGAGGACACTGAAGAAAAACCATGGTTTGATGCACTTTCTTGTCGCTTTGCTTGGCTTGCAGAAGGATTCCCGGCTCACTGTCCTCTGTCCGTCCACCCGCGTCGTGAACTATCGCCCCTGTGCGATTCGATCCAAGATCCATGGATATCTACCCCAACTAAGTGCCGATTCATCTACATAACTTTCCTACTGCTTTTCCTGCGAACACCGAAAAATGACCGAATCCGAACAGGATCACTTCCCCGCAGCCTAACAATCCAAACTTGATAAAAGGGGCTGTTCAGTATGGCCCTTAGCCGACGAACGGAACAGAACGCTTACACAGAGTATGGAACCGTTTTACTAAAAGCATCCTATGTTACACAGGCTAGAAATGCCAGAAAAAAGCAATGAAATAATGAAGGTAATGCAAGGTCATTGTCAATCAGTCATGTGAGCACCTGTGTTCACGAATCAATATTCAACTGCATACGTGACACCCCTCTTCCCTGGTCAAGGCTGCAGACTCCGAGTTGATACCAATCAAGTGGCTTACGCGTACGTTTTGCGCCTTTTAATTGTGGTTGTTCCGATTTCGTAAGTGGTTCCTGGTTTTGTGAGGCAGATTCTCCGTCCGCTTTTGGGTCAGTGTATATTATATTTATATATTTAATCCCAAGTCTTTAAACGGACAAATGTGTCATCCGAAACATGGTGGGAGGGAAAGGAGAATATAATGTTCGAAGCGGAGAGAGAGAGAGAGAGTAAAACGTTAGGAAAATGCTTTTTTCAGTTTTACACACGCCGTTTTGAGTGTTTTTGTTTTCATGTTTTGTTCAACATTAAAAAGTACAAGATGAAAAGATGGTAGAACAGCATTGACGCCATTGACTTCTATTACGGGCTATATCCTCCAAGACTTCCAACCATTGAGCATCAGCTTCACATGGTCCCCAGCCTAGGAGACGCACGGATCCAACTGACGCTAGACATGACTTTAGGATCTTCATACTGCTTTTCCAGGTCATCGGTTGTCCGCCGCCGTTTTTTTTCCATTCGTGTCCAGGAAGTGCAAATAATGCGCGACGTGGAAGTCAGTGGGCCGGCATGCGCAGTACGTGACCGAGCCGACGCAAGCAGTACTGGTTGATTACGCTCTGGAGACCTGAACTGTTCGCTCAAATGATTCTGCTTCTATCTTCCGGGTTGCTCACAAGGTGTTCTCACTATACGCGCGCAATCGAACGCAAGCAGCGGTTATCGAAAATAGACAGTCGTCTTAAATTTTCCGATTGAACATGCCAGGTCTCGCAGTCGTACAATAGGACAGCACAACCTGTGGCATTGTACACTCCGTCTTTGAGCTTGCGACTGACATCGTGACGACGTCACAAGTGTCTAAGGTTAGTAAATGCAAGGCGAGTTTTGGCAATTCATTATGAAATTGCATCGCAAATGCCGCTGCCAGCAGTAATGCAACCTTCGATGTAAGTAAAGCTGCTAACGAGCTTCAGGCTGACACCCGAAATGGGGAGCGTGGGCACAGGAGCCTGCCAATCCTAGAGTAAAGCTTTACACTTGGATGGAACAAAATACAGACCATACTTAGATGTCGCTATTGATAAGGGGTTCAGAATGCTTTGAACAACCTGCGAGTCGTCCTCCAGCAAACCGATGTCATCAGCATAATCCAGGTCCACGACTCTGCTCCCGGATAGAAGCTCAACGCCGCAGCTCTGGACACCTTCAAGTGACCGATGTAGGACATCTTCGATGGTAAAATTGAACAGGAACGGCGAGATAGAACAACCTTTGCGCAGAAGAAGAAAGCCTGCCATAAGCTCTAACTCTGCCAGAGGTGTGACTATACAGCTCTTTCAAAAGTATGACAAACTTGTCGGGAACGCCGTACCCTAGCAAACAGTTCCACAGTGACGATCTATCTACTGAATCAAAATCGGCTCGGATATCCAAACGCACCGGCATTGTTGGTCTTCGGTGGACATGACGAGATTCGAGAATTTGACGCAACGTGAAAATTTGTTCAGTGCAACCACAGCCAGAAAGAAAGCCAGCCTCACGACACAAAGTCTCGCGGGTAACTGAGAGCCTATGCAACAGAATGGATAAAGTGAGATTCTTCGGTAATTAGTGCATTCACTACGAGAGCCCATCTTGTGGATCGGAACCACAACAGATTCTCTCTATGAGTTAGGAACCTTTTTATCGCTCTATACTTTGTGAAGGGATAGAATTTCGGCGACAACTGAGTTCCTCCATCTTTGGGTAAGTCTCGAGGGAGACTGTAAAGCTCAGGAGCTTTGTGGCTTTTCAAAGTCTGGATCGCTCTTCGCATTTCTGTTTCAGTGAGAGGATCTATGCAGACTGACCAAGGATCACATGATGGCAGTGGATGTGTAACCGGAGGTTGTGTTGGGCAATTACACTGTAGAGGAAAGTGCTCTGCCCAGAGATCCAAGCGTCTGCGTAATTTGGTGATCATTGTACCGTCTGACTCACAGATTGTCTGACTGATGGCATGAACTTTGCGTCCTGTGGATCTAATGAGATTAAACAACCTATGGCTATTACCAGCAGAGGCAGCAACTTCCATTTTCTTGGCCTGTTTAGACAACCAGGATTCACGATCACGGTGGACTCACTTTCAGTTGTCTGGAAATAGAACGACGGAGTTCAGTGTGCTCTACACTGACGGGTATAGCCCGCCGATAGTCGACAAGTTCCGCGGAGGTGGCCGAGACCCAACTTTTAGTTGTGTAACGAACAAGGCCGCAACTGGATAAACCCGCTGAAAATATGATATGTTGCAATCCCGACCAATGTTGATCAACGTCCCAAGCAGGCAGATAAGTGAGGTTCTCACGAAGCTGCTTTTTTAGATTCCAATGGCACGGCGAAGACTTCAAGTTTACCAGAGTTAAGTCGAATTTGTCTAGTTCTAGGCGAGCCACCGAAACGCACGCAAACCGACGCAGGCAACTGCGCATGATAAATTTCCACACATGTTGACTAATAAGTTCTGCAGTCCCGAATACTGTCACGCCAGCGGTAACTTATGGCGATGTGATCAATCTGTGACCAACGTTGAGGTGATGATGGTGCGTGCCAGGTAGCGTAGTGACGTCTAGGGTGGCGAAAGTTCGTGCTGGGGAGGTAATGCTGGTGGGCGGCACACAGACTGAGTAGTCTTCCTTCACTGTCTGAGTGAAAGTTGTTGTATACATGCGGACCCCCAATATGGCGTTCGCTTGGTAAAAACCGACCAACACGCGAGTTGAAATCCCCCGTCATAATAATGATGTCCTTTATGGGGGCGCTTAGGAGTATATCAGGTAGGTTCTGATAGAATTGATCCTTGAAGATAGCTGGGCTACAGTCAACGGAAGCATAGGCGCATATTACAAAATGAACACGTTTGTCCTCTCGTCGCTTGTTAAACTTACACGAGCCGTGGAGCCTGACAGCACAAAGGTGACTGTTGATCGGGATCCATTCGAGAAAGGCAGCTTCGGATCTGGTACTAAGGGCAACCCCAACACCAGGTTGCCCAGAAGCGGTAGCCTCGGTGTCTCCAGTAAGTCGAAGGTGGAAACGGGTATAAGGGTGCATTGGTGACGACAATGGGTAGATTGTGCTGAAATTCTGAAGTCGTGTTTCGGACAAACAACAGACATCAATTGCAGGAGTTGATAGAGTGCGCGCAAGATCGGCTTGATGTCCAATCTGTTTTAAGCTGCGCACATTGAGCGCCGCCAAGTTGAACTGTGTCTTCGGTTGCAAAAGCGGAGAGGGTAGAGTCCGGGACTGTTCCATCCCGGTTTGGCGCTGTGTGATTATGTCAGAGGATGGAGCGGCAACAGTGATATCGGAGGAAGTAATGCTGCTCATCATTGATTGATCAGACAAAAACGGGGATGAATGATACGGGGGCAGAGTAGCCAAGCGAGTGGTGTGTGATAGAAGAGCGTTTGCATTAGTAGCACGATAGTACAGTATCAGCAAAGGGAAGAGTGCAGTTCAGTTCCATGGTTCATCAGTAGGCGATATACTACCCGGTTGCTTAGGTCGAAGTAGGGGATTGTCTTAGAGGGCCGCTACTCCGAGCCTTTGGCTCAATAGCCTACCCGCAAGGCAGCAAGACGAATTCAGGGAATCACACCCATTGGGAGCCGATGACCGATTACTTGGTTCCTAATCTTTTCCTTTGGTTAAGTACCAAACAGGGGCCCAATGCTCCCCACGATGACAGTATCGGGCAGCTAGAATACAATGCTCCACTGGAGTGAAGCAAGGGGCAGTGACTTTATTTAGCCGCGAGTCACATCCGCTACGTCGCAGTGTTGTCAAACGGACATATAGGGAGAAAGCGTGCCACCGCCACGTCCTGAAACATTGCCGCCGAAACTTTCGCTGGAACGGGGAAATTCCGAACCACCCAGCTAGCACCACGAGGAGGTTGTTCGACAAGCCAGCCAGTTGTTCGACAAGTAGGCCATTGTTCGACAAGCCAGTAGTGGGTCAGTAGCTGTCGCTTTTTGATCCCGCTCCTGTGGTTCGTCTGAGCGTGACCGGCTATGGTCAAAATGGCGGCGCACCATACGGCCGCCCTCCAGCTGCAGCTTTGTTTGGTTACTTGTTGAGGACATGAGTGTAGCAGATTGCCAGCTTGTTTCGGGAGGCTGACTTGTGGATACCGGATCAAAATCATTAAGACACCTTTCCTCGGGCATCTTTTCATCCACACACATTTCTCCTGCTTTTCCTCCATTCTCCGTCGAACGTTCGGAAAGAGTAAAGGCAGTCCCGTTCCTAGTGGCCGACCAAACATTAATCCTGCGGGTGACTTCCCTGTCGACTCAGTCGGTGTCGTGCGGTAAAAGCACAGGAGACGAGCCAAGTTAGTTTGCAGAGTTCCATGAGTCTGTTTGAGGAGACCTTGCTTAACAGTCTGAACTGCACGTTCCTCCATTCCATTCGACGCGGGATGGTACGACGCCGACTTGATGTGCTGTATTCCTTTGTTACTCAGGAACTGTTGAAACTCTTAACTTGTTGATGGGGTTCCGTTGTCGACGCAAGCCGTCTCTGGGATCCCGAAAATGGCAAATATGGAGCGTATTTTTACAACTGTTACTGCAGAAGTCGCATGCGGGGCTGGATGTACTGCTATCCATTAAGAATGGACATCAATCAAAAGTGTACACATCATCTCAATGACTGGGCCAAACTAGACCGCGTTTACCCGCTGCTAGGACCTCTCAGGCCAACGCCGTGGACGTGTCGGTCCGGGAGATGTTTGTCCTGAGTATTTCTGCCATTGTTCGCAATTTTTCAGCAACCGCTCTATATCCTGGTCAATGTTCGGTCACCAACGGTAACCAAGTGCCAGCGCCTTGATCCTGTTCAGGCCGGGGTGTGCGTCATGCAGCTTTCTCAGCAATTGGGGCTGTAGTTCTTCTGGTAGAACTATGCGCAAGCCTCGAAATATACAACCGTCACATAGACTCAACTCATTACTCCAACAGGCGAATTGTTTCAGCTCCTCTGAAGTGCTTGTAGGCCATCTGGTCATCACGAACCGTTTCACCATTGACAACACAGTGTCCCAGTCAATCAGGCGCCGCACCAAGTCCCTCCGGATGGGTATCTTTTCAAGGTGTTGTATCAAATTGATAAACTCCATGGGTTCACTGTTCCTTTTTGTGCCATGCTGTTGCGGGAGTGTGGCGATTGTAAATATTGTACTACTTGATACTCCTCAAATTTATTACCTATGCTGCGGATTAATAGTAACCGCATACTACTAAATTACAATTCGTTTATTCGCACTCTGTATCGAGGCTAGCTTCGGGTGGAGCTTAACGTCATCCCAGATTCGCTAAGTACTACAATTGGCGTAGCCGTCAGTGCCAAGCTCTCCATGAATCCAAATGCTGAAATTCTGGACCTAAATTCTTCCCCACAGAAAATTGTGAAATATCTCGAGCAGATGGAGGTTTGGTGGCTTACGAAGCCTGAATTCGGAGAAGAATTGATAACTGTACATTTTCTGACAACTATTGGTCGTAACGCTTATTCAATTTTGAGGAATTTGGCATATCCAGACTTATCGTCGAAACTTTTGTAAGAGCAACTGAGGACCCTATTACGCGGTCATTTGTTGCCATAAAGTTTCGTCGCGGCAGAACGGAAAACGTTTAATATCCTGCAACTTCAACCAAATCAATTTGTTACTGGTTTTATTCTGCAGCCACATACTCAAGGCTCCCGATATTCATTTCGTGATAAAGTGGATGAGTATCTCAAAGATCGTTTAATCGCTGGAATTAATATCCCAACCTACAAGAAGATAAACTGTTTTGTAAAAATTTCCAAGACGTCGCTCAAATCGTTGGGGCCGCCATGAGCAGTCCATTGGGACCGGTTTTGGCAGATATCTTTCTCGGCTTGATTGAAAGCTAGTTGCTGCCAGTATTGATGGGGCGAAACCCTACAAAACGGTACGTGCATGACATTTTGGTATTCACCAGTAGCGAACATTTTGTGCGACTATTAACCACTTTGGATGCAATTCACCCCAACTTATCTGTGTCCCACGAGATAGAACAACATGGCTGCCTGTCATTTTTGGATATCCTCAACAAGAGCCGGAATGGAGGTACACTGCAGCGCACCGTTTACCGCAAGGCGACCTGGAGTGGGCAGTACCTTCACTTTTCCAGTTTCGCCCCGATTGCATACAAACGCGGCTTAGTGAAAATGCTCTTCTACAGGACCAGACAAATTTGTAGTCCGGCACTGCTGGCAGCTGAAGAAAAGCTTCTGTATATGACCTTAGGTGCGAATGGTTATACCGAAAGTTCATCCAAGTGCACAGTAGACCCCAAAAAAAGAAAGTGCCGGTGCAAACGGCAGACAAAATAGCGGTCTATTTAGTTCTGTCATTCATGAGGGACCATGTGGCAGATGATATCTGACACGAGCTTAGGTCCGCTCTAACTAGCAAGTCACGACGACCCAGTTACGTCTAATGCACCCTACCCGGAAACTGGTTCTTCAAGACTGTCAGAGCTACCCTTCGGCTTGTTCGGCCTCTTACGTAGTTTATCAGTTCACGTGCAGTTTCGGTGATGTTTACATAGGCAAGACTAAGCGTCCGTTGTTTCAGTGAGTCGCTGAGCAGTTGTCAATGTGGGTCAAACAAATAATGGCGCAACAAAATGCAGCACACCACAGAATGAATCTGAGTCCGCCATCATCTATCGCCAAACACTTGTTGACAACTGGTCATCAAATGAACCCGAATAGCGTTTAAGGTGTTATTAGGTAACAGGAAACTGATAATCTTGGCACTCAGTGAAGCGTTGTTAATTAGAGCTTATCAACCTGTGGTAGGTGCACAGAAACTCGGGGCAATCAATGAGATTGCCTTGGTCTTGATTTTGACAGTTTAATTGGTGTGCCAAGTTTTTCCATGTATATATTTGTATCGGTGTTTCTGCTTGTATTGTGTATGTGACTGATGAGAACATTCGAACTGTTGACATATCGCAATCTGTCTTCTTTCCACTTTGATGAAGTAGCTGAAGGTGACCCAAGATTTTAAATCCTAAAACACTTGGTTCAATCCGAGCAAGCAGCGATGCATATGTTACATTGTTGACGTAACAATCGAAAAAACTTTCCATCAGAAATTCGGCTAAGGACCGTAGATGTTGCTCTAAGTCCAGTTACGAATTCATCTGCAAAAGCAGACGTACTGGTGATGATTGCCCCCTTAACTGATACTGACGTAAATCTATATATATGGGTTGGAACGCGCCTTGGCCAGAACAAGGTACGGAGTTAATATCAGTATCTCATCTAAAAAAAGAAATAACGGCCGACCTCCCATTGGTTGGCACTCCGACACACCAAACTTCTTTGACCCACTACTAGTCTACTAGCCTGCTTCTACACGAATGCTCAGGGCCTCTTCAGTAATCTGACGGAACTAAAAGCGCACCAAGTTTCCCAGAAATATATCATGGGCATCATGGAGAGGTGATTACAACGGAAATGATGAATGCTGAAATTTTGCTACCTGATATTCGGAACCACAGACTGATAAAAGGAAGAGGCGTAATGGTGTATTACCGAAGCAACTTACAGTGCGAGATTATAGTGGATTCAGCTTCGCTTATTCCTGATTCGTTTTGGGGCCTCCTGCAGTTAAGAGGCAGAAACACTTGCCTTATAGCCTTGGTGCATCGTCTCTCTAACTCTCTATCTGAAACGGTGTACAAAATTGCGACTGCCCTACGGCGAAGTCTAAAAGGAAGATAAACTCACATCTTGACCATTGATGGTTTCAGTGTGCATTGTTTAGAAAGCCCTGCCAAGAGCGGAGAACAATTTAAAGCCGATCCGCAGAAGCTTGTAACCTGTGTTCCGCTTTATGAACACGTCACTTCACCCACTCAGTTCAGAACAGATAATAGGCCATCTGTGCTTGATCTTGTACTTATCAACGAAGAACACATGATTGATGCGTTGGTTGTAGACTTCCCGTTAGGTTGCAGTGGTCATGCAGTTTTATTAGTTTCAATTTCATCTGCTATGCAGAACACAGAAATGCAGACTGTGAGACGACGTGAACCATCACATGCTATGACCGATTAGCCCACCTTGTCAGTGTCACATCCTGGTAGTTCCTCGCCGAAGACCCCCAGATGTAGCCTGTCTCAAGTTCGTGAACAAATTCAATTGGTTGGTTATGGATGCTTCAGAGATAAAAGTTTACAAACGGTCTGAAACAGTTAGTTACGTAACAAATCAGAACTCGAAAGCTGCTGGCAGTACGCAACACAGCGTGGCAAGAGTATAGATTACTTTCAACACCAGAAAATTGGGATAACTACGTAGCCCAACCAATTCATTGCACTCAACTACTCAGAGAGGACAAAGCTGCGCATCAGCAGAACATGGCGCAAACCTTCAACGCCAATCACAAACTGTTGTATAAGTATGTCAATGGTCTACGGAGGGTGAGGCAAGGAGTTTCGCTATTCACGACGGCTGATGGCCCAATACGAATGGCTACGGAAGCAGCAAACGCACTGCGGATACAATATGCTCCCACCTTCCAGACGGTAATACTATCTGCTTTTATCGCCCGGCCGCCGGGACTCACTCACCTCTCCTTTAACACCGAGGATGTGTTGCAGAAGCTCACCACTCTACACAAACACAAAGCCCCGGGTGTCAATACTATTCGCCCAAAGGCATTGGGATCAGCAGCAAGTCAACTGGCAGAGCCACTGGCCCAGTTCTACCAGAGCTGCTTAGACCAGAACCAAGTCCGTGTCATGTGGCAGTTTGGCATAATAACACCCATACACAAAGATGGAAGCGGAAATGAGGCTTCAGATCACCGCCCAGTTTCCCTTCTCTTTATGCTGTCCAACCTGATAAACAAGGAATAATTAGTAATGATTTATCAAGGGTAAAATGGCATGTGCTTGACAAGTCCCGTAGGATGGTTGCGGGAAGAATTAAAAGTGATAGGATCATCGAATAAGTAAATCGTCATTTTAGTCGTCTACCGAGTTAAATGCACTAGTGCGTAACGATAGTTTGAAATGGCAATGGGATGTGTACACACAAAAAAGAATAGAGAACTGCTATGGTTCGGTCAGTGTGTGAGAAATAAAAAGGGAAACGACAACGTTCACTCGTGTGTTGCTTCATTTGACAGATGCGGTATATTAGCCCAGTTTTGATACATCCATGCTGCTCCCAATGGCTTTCTACACGTATCCTCATCGCTACGTTACAGAGAGGGCTGTTAAGCACATGCATTGTTTCGAGTTCTTTCGTTCTCCGTGTGAAACAAAGTACATCAAATAATGCAAGTTGGATAGCGGGTCATCAAGGCGTTTTTATATAGCTTTACTGTAGGAGCACGGATAACGTCAATCGGAAGGGCGTTATAGGTACGGGACACATGGATGGAGAAAACGTTTCGTCAACAGTCAAGTCGACTGTAGTGCGTAGTTAGTTTGAGTAGATGGCCTCTCAGGTTGATATTTTGGCTCATCTGCAACAGATTGCGACGAGTGAGTTGGGTTCGTCAGCATCAGGTAAACCATGCTTAGGTTTCCTCGCTGACGTCGATATTCACCATTGTACAATCTCAGGGACTGCAGTATGTGCAGGTAGGAGAGATAAACTAATCCTCTAACGAGTTTGCTTGCTCTACTTTGTGGAACTTCAAGCGCTTGCGCTAGAGGCGTCAGACCTGGATCGCATATTCCATGTCAGGCCTCACGTAGGCGTTCAGCATTTACAGAAATATTGATGGCTCAAAATTTCCGAAAGGTCTCTGTAAGGGTCCAAGATGTTGTCTGGCTCCTTTTGATGTCTTTATAGCCTGTCTCGAGCAACCAAGATCGTACTGCACGATCACCCCAAGGTCGTTTTCTTGGGAAGTACGTTGCAACTGCTGGTCCCCAAGTCGATATTCATAGAGAAGCTGATGACGTATGCTTACGACTTTGCACTTGGTCACGTTGAACTGGAGCCGGTTATCGGATGACCACGCATAAGCCCTGTTGAGATCGCCCTGCAATGCCATGTGATCATCTGCTGTCTTGCCATCATGCCAACATTTGACATCATCTGTAAATGGTAAGAAGTTCGACGGCAGTACACTAGCAAGATTGTTAATGAATGTTAGGAATAAACGTGGCCCCAGTATCGATCCTTGGGGCACGCCACACTGGCCGTCAATTGGGTCGGAAAAAACCTGCGGACCCTCACATTCAGCTGACATTGAGTGGGGAACTTGCTGACCCAACCGAGCACAGGGTCACCGATTGCATAGCTTCAAAGCTTGTAAAGGAGAATGCAGTGATCCAAATGCTCGAACGCTTTAGAGAAGCCCAGGATGACAACGTGGACTGCCACTCTGGCGTCGGCTGACTTTTTCCAGCTTGCTCGGGCTGGCAGCACGTTTGTAGTGCAAGACCGATTCCAGCAGAACCCGTATGGCTCTGACATTCGTATGTTTTTGCTCTCAAGGTATCCCATGAGCGCCTCAGCGATCGTGTCTTCCAATACTTTGGACGAAACTGGGAGGAGAGTGATTGGACGGTAGTTCGAGGACTCCGAACGATTATCACTTTTGTAAATAGGAGTGATTAGTCTATGTTTCTACATTGTGGGAACCCGCATTCCGTCGAGACAACATTGAAAGAAACGAGCTAATGGTTCGACAATGCACATGGCTGCTGTCTTCAATGCCTTCGGTTTGATGTCGTCCACGCCAGGTGGGTAGTGCAAGCGTAGTGACATTCGCATTTTCACCACATTGGCTGCTATACACGATATGTGGCTTAATCCTGGTGACGAAGGGAGCTTTGTCAAAAGCGGATGAAATGACGATTCACACTTGGAAAGTGTGGATGAATGGTTGGCCAAGCATCTTGGCCGCATTTTTGTGGTGTGCGCCAGGCCATCTGTTGCATGTAAAATTGAGATCCCACGCTGCACTCCACGGAGCTTGTTGGCGTTCTATAAAGCAACTTAGAATTTGTACTGAGTTTCGCCGCTAAGTTCTGTTTGTGCTGGAGTATGTCTTCGCGGATCACCTTGGCGCAGTGGTTTCGTTGAATTGTGTAAGCACCCCAGGTCAGGCTACTTGGACAGACTTTGTAAGCGCGCCAGGCTGAATCACTTAAGGCCATGCATTTTCTATTACGGCTCCTCAGGAACGAATTCACTTGCTACGGGCAACGGACCTTGCTTTATGACGCATTTGTCACTAGCTCAGTGAATTGGGTGACAAACACCATCCAAACGACATCAGATGGCTGCTGGGCCAGAAAGGACCAGTCGGTTGATTGAACGAATCAATCAATCAACAACAGCAATGCATCAGTCATTTGAACTGATGCTTCATTGCCATACAACCATGAGGACCCATGAAATAAAGAATGAGGGATAGAAGGGGGACTTATCTGAAAACCTTAATGCCCTAAGCAAACATTCAGGGGCAAGGCGCCTGCACCTTGTGTAGACAACATTCCGTCACAAACAGCTGGCTATCATGCAAAGATAAGGCGGCATCGGCGACACAGTTTCCTCGTGGCTTTCACTGCCCCGCGTCATAATCAGCCATTACCCCGCAGATAACTCAGCCACAAACATGTTAAACAGGCAATCCGATTAGTAGACGGCAGCAGACGCGGCGCTGGTGTCGGTTGCGAGCAATGTCCTGTAAAGTCTCGAGCCATGCACACGGCGAGTCACGTGGACTCCAGCCCGGAAGGCGAGGCGGACCAACAGCACCCACTTTGGTCGTCAGTGACTTCATTTCCCGCTGCCAAGTCAACTTCTGTCCACCTGGAGCCTTGCGACACCTTACACCTGGTAGACTAAACAAGGCCCTCCTAGGTAAGCGGTGACCAGGCATACGTAGCACGTGTCCCAGCCAACGCCACTTATTCAGTGCTATCTGTTACTTTAGGGAGCTAGCATGATTATCACCACCTGGTACTCGCCTACGCACGTCATCGTTGCGGACCGGCTGGTGGCATCCGACACCAGCAACGCTTCGCAGACAAGGATAATCAAAGACCTGAAGGCGCCTCGGATCTTCAGACCGAAGGGGCCAAGTTCCACTACCATAGAGCAGAAAGGCCCTCACTGTGGCCTTGTATACACGGCCTTTCAGACGGAGGCAAACTCCTTTCTGTCGCCAAAGATGTCGCAGGTTCAAGAAGGTAGCTCTGACTTTTTCAATGCGTGAGCTGACGTCAGTTTCTATGCGTCCATCATTTCTGATGCAGCTGCCAAGATAAGTGAATTGATCAACCACTTCGAGTTCTTCGTTAGCAAGCGTCAAGGGGTCATCAAGTGGCTGGTGGTCCTGCAGCAACACTTTGCACTTTGAAGGTGCGAAGTGCATACCAAATAATGGGACCACTCTGGACAGGCTATTCAGGGTTGATTGTGCCGCCACAATATCGTCGAAAAGGAAGAGGATTTCGTCCACCTAATATAGGTCAACTAACCTTTCACCATGCAGCACTTCAACGTCTACATCGTGAGATTCCGCAAGCGAACACTCCATGATAGAACCCACGACGAAATTGAAGAAAAATGAGGAAATCGGACAATCCTGGCGAACGCCACTTGTGGTCGGAAAGCTATCCTATAGGATACCATAGACCCTGACGCGGCCTGTAGTGTTCGAGTATAGAGAACGAATGATGTTCACATATTTCGTGTGAACACCTTTCCTCTCAAGTATTACGAACAGAATCGATCGATCAACTGAATCGAACGCACACTTGAAATAATGGAACAAAGCTATTGTCGGTCTTCGGTATGCGTGGCGCTGTCCTAGCACCTGCCGCAAAGTGAATATATGGTCTATACATCCAAGTCCTGGGCGAAAGCCGGCCTGCTCTACCATAACACAAGATTTTCGTTCCGCAAGAAGGCGACGAACGATATTCTAGGCCAGTAATTTTGTCACAACTGGCGTTAGGCTAATACCCCTGTGGTTAGAACAGTCTGTGCGACTGCCCTTGTTGTATATCGCCACTATAATCGATTCGCTCCAATTAGCCGGCACACTGTCTTCCTTCCAGATACGTTCGAATAGGGAGGTCAGTGCCCTGCAGAGGACCTCACCTCCATTCTTAAATAGTGCAGATGGGAGGGAATCCGGGCCAGCGGCACGGAAACGATTGAGAGCTGTAATCGCGTTTCGAACGTCGGTCTCCGACGGAAGCTCTAAACTAACGGTTCATGGCTCACCCTGTATCACCTGGGTAGGAAGAGGTGCGGGAGCAGGGGGCCAGCTGAACTGATCTTGAAAGTGTTCCACCCAAAAGGCCATACGGCGCTCCTTATTGTGTATCAGTGCACCCGCGCTGTCTCTCATTGTCTCACTGACGCCTGGTTTTCTGGGACCAGTGGTGCGGATTAGCTGGAAGAGCTTGCGGTAATTGCCTACTGCTCCTGCTTCCTCCATTTCTTGAGCCCGACTGGTCCACCAGGCTTCCTTGTCAGCACGAAGCCTCTGCTTTAGTTTACGCCTAATTGCTCGTCTGGTTCCATTGTGTTCAGAGCCAGCCGAGAGGTGTCTTCTAGATTCCAAAAGTTTCACCGACCTCTCGGATTTCCAGCAACTGGTGGGTTAACGATGGTTAGAGCTACAAACAAATGCTCCTGCGTCATGCATGGCGGCTGAGATCTTATCCCACTGAAGCTCAGTGTCATTAGAACAAGACAGCGGAAGTTCGATATGCAGTGCGTCTTGATAGGCTTGCCTGACCAAGGGCTGAGACAATTTCTCCGTTGCCAATGGCAAGGGGCACTTGATGCGCCTCCCGGTAAAATCCATGGAGAAACGACAGCGTACCAAGGCATGATCAGAGTCGACACAGGTACTCCAGTCCTAGCGGGAATCCAGGATGGAAGCACGCCGTCTGTGATTTTTGGCAATGTGGTCAATTTGGGTCTATCACTGGCCAGCTAAAGGTGGACGCCAAGTGGCACTTCGGCGTTCACTGTGTCTAAAAGCAGCGCTACTAAGAAACAACTGGTGCTCCGCACACAGTTGCAGCAGACGGTCGCCGTTGTCAGTCCGTTCGGAATTAAGCCTACTAGTACCACGCAGCTGAGCTTCTGAAGAGCTCAGCCACCCTATCTGTGCGCTCATATCCACTGCAAGCACTATAGTAGCTGAACTAGTAGCACTGCTTAGTAGCGTGTTCAGTTCGTCGTATAATGTGACTTTGACATCTGAACTGCAGTCGGGTGCGAGCATTAAAGGTCATCACAAACAAACAAAACGTTTTGTACTACTTCGTGAATCAACCTTAGCTGATGTCGTCAGACGGACTTCACATAAACGGCTGTTCACCGGAAGCCAATCAACCAACGATGACACGGTGTTGGAGCTTAGAATGATACCTGCGTCAGCTTGACCCGTGATTGCTGGATCGGCATCTCCGGATGCGTGTAATTAATAACGAGAGGATAAGTCGGGTGCAGTTAACTCAATAACCCCGTTAGGGTCATTGATCCCAGTTTCGGACACATAACACACATCAATACCCAGTGTGTCCAAATTGCGTGCGAGTGCAGCCTGTTGGGCTGTTTATCTTAGAGTGCGAACGTTGAATGTCGCCATGGAAACGGGATAGCGTGGCCTTATAAGGGACTTTCGCCGATAGGCGTCCGATAGGTGCGATGGAATGATGGCTGCAGATGATTCTACTCCAGTGGCACTTCGGTTGTTGTTAATTAAGCTGGGAATTATAGAAGGAAGGTTAGTAATGGTAGTCGGGATGAGAATAAGAGAAAAAGGTGGAAAAGAAAGAAGGGAGGCGCCAGCAGTAGCATGTTTTCACTTATCCGCCCTGCTGTATGCAGCAGATAAGGCGACCCTTGATAATGTGCGAGACGGCCGATGCAGGATGAAGTTTATGTTTGAAGAAAATGTCATGGTTGTATGTGGGCTGAGATACTGTCAGGGCGCCCAAACCTAGACAGGAGGACGAATAGGGTCCTCATCCAAAGCCTTTGGCTCAAAAGCCTGTCCGCAAGGCAGAGGATGTGGCAGCGATTTAGTTTTACAGAAATGGACGCCATCCCATTTCAAACCCCCAACCTGGAGGACCAGGAGACTGAGTTTGTCTGACCTCTCACAATTGACCAACCTGGTAGGTGTAGCTCTCAAGGTGCCCGGAGACATCACCCAGTGTAGCTCAATGGGTCAATGAGGTGCGCAAACCGTCGCACCACGTAAAGGTCCAGTATCTTTGCGACGACATTTGGACGGGAACTTGTAATGTGTAATTACATAGGTTTCCACGTTGTTCTCACTGATGAACTCAGAGTAACAAATGTAACGAAAGAGCAATATCGCTTAAATGCTACGTCCAAGTGGTGCATCTATGGTCACGGTGTCGATCATTAGTTTGTCTTTGGTCAGCACAAGGTGCAAAACAGGATGTGTGTCACCCGTTCGGAATCGAGTGGGAGAAGCAATATGGTTGCACAGAGGTACATCGGCAATCATCTCTTGTAAGTCAGGCTTGAATTGTTTGCTGTGCAATGCTGGAAGTTCCAGTGCGTGCAGGTTGAATTCTCCCACTAGAAGGACGTGACTGTATGGTCGTGTCATGGCTCGCTTCATCGCAGAAACTAGGCTTTGATCCAATTCCAAGATGAACATTGGAGAGCGGTAAAGTATTGTTAGTAAACACGCATCACTGTCCTAGGTGCATACAACGCCAAACAGAATCGACGACATTTGTTTCTGCGTCCTCAATGACATCAACATGCAGGTCGGTTCGATAATACAGAAACACTCCGCCTCCTCTGCCAGGTCGGTCGTTTCGTATGGGTGATGCCGGATAGTGTAATCTCAGCATCCGTAATCTCCGTGTGCAGCCATGTTTCGGTGAACATAACTAGGTCCCAAAGCTTCATTATACACGTCAGCCAGAGGTGGGAAACACCTCAGCTAGTGTGCCGCAATACATAAAGGAAAATGAAAGTAAATGCAACAGTTGCATGCCAGCTGAGCTACTAGCAACGGATAGGCATCATTCCGGTAAGCCACCAGCCTGCTACTAGTCAAAAAGAAAAATTATTATGTTTTACATTACGAAATGAGATCGTAGGTGGAGAGGGAGGCTAAAAAGGATGGGGAGGGACAAAGAAACTCACAGCAGGAACGCCACTGAGGTCGGCTCTTTACCATGTCAGCAATTGTATCCAGCCAAACGTGTTCACCGTCTTTTGGACCCCAACCAGGGAGCCGTGACGCTCCAACCGAGGCCAGCTCCGAAGTGAGGATCTTCATTCCTCTGGACCAAGTCATCTTCCCAAGGCGTGGAGATCTGACGAATATGAAGTACGGTTAAAATGCTGAGAAGATCTTATGCAGTGGTATACAAGCAAGTGCGGGCGTCGGTGGTCAGAGGCGTGTTTGTGCATGCTGATTTCCGGTGAGGGTCTATACCGACCCTTGCGGGGTCGGCTGCCGGCCGTTCCCTTGTAGGACCCATGAAGCAGGCCCTCGGAGCCAGTTAAAGCTGTTGTATAGAGTTTGCAGAGCCAGCAAGTGAGTGGCCATCCTGTTCTCCTTCAGCTGCTGGTGTGTTTTGACATTGTTTCCGTTGTGAACTATAAGGTGACGAAATGGTATTGGCAGATTCCCTGCACAGTGTTACCTTATTGATCTGTGGCCCGGTGCCTATCGCCTTTATACGTAATTCGGATCGCAGCATTTTACCTGTCTGTGCCATATTATGATCATACCTTCAGCCTTCATTTCGGAGTGCAATGATACTTTCATTACTCGAGAACCACGCCCTTTGTACTTAGGTGATAGTGGTAACCGTGATGTCGAATTAGTGATGACGTTTTCGAGTGAGAGCACTTCTCTAATAAAACGCCATTCAGCCCAGTCATGCGCTTTGGTCTCTAGCTCGTTTAGTGACTGGAGCTCGGGGACACCGTAAACAAAGAAAAATGTTACATCTTATTGTTTACGGAAGTCATTCGGAGTTTGTTTGAATTTCTGGTGTTCGCTCCAAAGAACACCTGGAAATATTCAAACAGTGCTTCTGGTGGTACGGAGGCGATCCTCTGACATGAGAACTGCCTCTGCCCCCCTTATCCGACTGAAGTGTTACCTGGAGTAACCGCGGTTCACCGTAGTGTGCGGAGTCTGGGTGACGGACGAGAAGCATCATACTGACTGGTTTAGCTTGAACCCCTATTAGTTGACACACGGAGTCGCACTGTTTCCTGTCGTTTAGTAGCTTAGCTTTTATGGAGTTCGCCGCGGATTCAGTCACATTAGAGCATGTAACCGTTAGAGAATTATGGTAGTGTTTCATGTTCTCCATTTTGGAGCCACCAGTGGCTGCTTTTTTCGGTTGGGTAGCTGATGGGGTAGTGAGTCCGGTGGTGGTGGTGTTAATCGTATTAATTTTTTTGGCAGCTGAAATCCATTATAGCCGATTCTGTAGTGGGATATTTGGAAAACTAACATTATTATTTCTGAGCATCGTAGAAATCGATCATGCACATCGAATTTGCTAATAGCACGGAGTAGTTGGACACAGTCAGCTGACGCTGGAGAGGGCGTCGATGTGATCTACCTGGATTTCTCGAAAGCATTCAACCGTTTAGATCATCAGATTTTCCTTTCCTAGCTAAGGCGTTATGGGATCGGTGACTCTCTTCTAAGCTGGATGGCCAGCTATATCCTTCAGCGGCCATTGGTGCTCAGAGTTCGGAGCTTCTTCTCCGACCGCATACAATTTGAATGTGATGTGTCTCTAGGCCCGGTGCTAGGTCCCCGATTCTTTTTGGTAGTTATCAATGGCCTCACACAGACAATTACATCTAATTTCCTCTTGTTTGCCAATAACCTCAACGTTTGGCACACGATTCTGGGGAATACTGACCAGCAACTGCTGCAGAGTGATCTAGACACGTTACATCAGTGGTCCATCCAAAATTCACTGCAATGCAATGTGAGTAAATGTAAGGTGCTCTACATACGGCACCAGAGCCACCACAGTTATAAGCTCGGAACGCATGTGTTCCAACGAACTGCCACTAAACCTGATTTGGACTTTCTGGTTCAGAATGATCTGGGATGCTCCAGCCAATCAGCGAAATCCTCCAACAACCAAAGGGCATTCGGACAAATAGATAATTCTATTTTTCGGCAGATGCTTAGTGGGTACTTTCGTTCTCATGTCGAATATGCAATACAAACATGTCACCCATGGCTGTAACACGACCTTAGTGAACTGAAGCAGTCCCATCGTCGAGCATCAAGGTACGTTATTGCAATGCACCATCTTCCATCCGAGGTGAGGCTGGAACAAATGCGGATGTTCAGCGAACGTTACCGCCGTGTACGAGGTGACTTGATAGTGTTGTGCTTAATGCTGCACGATTCACATCAGGTGTGTCGCACTTTACTGCAACTTAGCAAATAATACCAAATTGAAAGGTCATTAACTAAAACTGGCAGAACAGTATAGCCCTCTGGATTGCCGCAGGAATGTCTTCTGTCCGCGTGTATCACCCGTGAAATGCGCTTCCAGAATCAGCCTTTTCGCAACATCACTACCCATATTTAAAAGACGTTTAGATTACTCACTTACTCGTCTACACTTTGTTATCTAGTACTACATCTCCAACCCACTCCTGGAGTATACATTGGATTTATGTGCTATTACATCTATATGCTGTGAAAGTAGACAGCGAAATAAAAACATAAGTCTCACTTTCAGGTGTAAATAACCCAACGCTTTTATTCGGTAAGCCTGCAAATCACTCAATGGAACATGTAAAGCATTGGTTCTTAACCTGTATAAATTCATTTTTTTATTGTTCATTGGGTTACGAGACTGTCAGCGTAGTTGCACTACGGAGGAACTTGGAGCTATTCTTTCCCGCTTACATGGCTCTGGGATTTTCTCGGGATTGAACCTAACGGATGCCTATTTACTGATACCTCTTAGTGAGTTATCAAGTGATCTAACTACCATTAATACGCCTTTCGGTTTGTATCGTTCTCGCTTTCTTCCTTTTAGCCTTAGTGTATCTTCCCCCGCTTTTCAGGATGTCATGAATTCACTTGTGAAAGTTTTATGAAGGTGTTGAAGTCTACCAAGATGCTGTGCTGGTAGATACCGCTGACCAATATCCTCATGATTCCCGCCTACTTGCACTATTGAAACGATTCAAAGACGATAATGTAAATGAGAATCCCAAAATGCGTGTAATCTGTGTTGAAGAAATCAGTTGTCTGGGTTACCAGTTACATCCTCTGGATTTAGCCCTGAGGCCCATCGTCTCAAAACCCCTGATTGATATGCAATCACAAACAAATATTCATGAACTACGATCCCTGAAGGGAACGTTACGACGCTACTCAAAGTTTATACAAAATGTCGCCCCTATTACTACTCCTCTGTTCTATTTACTGAACTCCAAGTATTGTGTGGTCTACAGAACATGAAACACTGCTGTGCAAGTTACTAAGGTTACTCCAGTCTGAGATTCCTTCTGTGCTTATTATCGATACTTCTCCAAGCGGTATTGGTGCTGTGCTTTTCCCACAGACTCAGTAAGGAGGAGATGGGATACGCTCAGACACATCGTGAAGCATTGGCTGTGTATTGGGCTGTGATTCTGCTACACAAATATATGTTCGGTTCAAAGTTCACCATAGAAACTGACCACGAATCCTCGAAGTATACATACAATCCATCTAGTTCGTTAGCAAAATCCTCTGCTGCAATGGTTCAGAGATGGAGCATCGCACCCAGTGCCTATGATTATGAGATAGTACACAGAAGTGTTAAAGACATACCTCATGTGCATTATCTCTCTCTCGACATGCTTGTTCGTTTGAAGCTGATTCCGAATTTGACTGCCTACTTGCTCAACCACGCCCTATATCTCGAGCAGCTCTAATTAATGAAACACGGAAGCGCTTTGGCTCAATACAATGAGCTTTAAAACAAGGCTGGTCACCTCTGTTGAAGTGAAGGTTTGTCCAGCTTTATCAACCCCCTGATGAATGATGTGTTCCTATTTATGGCATATTGTGTGTCAATGATCGTATTGCGATTCCTCAGACTTTGCTAGCTGCGGTTCTGACTGATCTTCATGTTGGACATTTGGGCATTGATAAGATAAAGTCTATCGCCCTATCTTTGTGTTGGTGACCTGAGATCGATGCCGACATTCGACAGACTGCTTAAAGATGTGAAGGCTACCGACACAAGGTAAGAACTCAGCCATCTAAATGGATGCCCTGGCCAACGGTCTCTGAAGCCTGGCAGCGTGTCCACACTGGTTACTGTGGTTCATTCCTTCAGAAGTATTATGCGCTCGTAATCATTGATTCTTATTCCAAGTAACCTGAAATATTCATGACGGATAAACCAAATGCCAATTTTACTATCCGTCCCCTAAGCAAAGTGTTTAGCCGTGAAGGTGTACTTTTGGCTATTGTGAGTGATAATGATTCACGTTTCACTGGATCGGTGTGTTTCCGATTGGTTACGGAGCCTTGGCTGTAGTCATCTGTTTACTGCCCCCAGACGTCCTTGCTTCAACGAATTAGCTGACAAGTTTGATAACTTTGGAAATGTGCAATTGCTTCATGTCCTACAACAACATTCGATCAACTCGATCGTTTCTTTGATCACTTCTTACTTCAGTATCGTAATTGTATCCATTCCACTACCGGCCAGACACCTGGTAAAATGTACAAGTCTCGACCACTTCGTTCTAATAAGCTCGGTTTGAGTACTGCCGAGGTGTCCTATTTCAGGATCAATGATTTCCGACCCAGCTCAAGGAATTGTTGTGACTAATCTCGGAAGGCGTATGGTGCGGATATCGGACTTAGATTATGTAGCTATGCACAATCGTCATGTTGATCAGATACGGTTCAGAGACCCAGGTCAGTCGACAGCAAATTACAATGCATCTGAGATAGATACTAATGCACTTTTTCTAGATTCTATTCCAGCTACTGAAGATGAGAGGCTATTGAAAAGGTCACGATGAATTAAAGATAAGCCATCGAAGAATTACATATCTCCCGAGTTGTATTCGAGCTGCGGTGGAGATAGTGATTGTAAATATTGTGCTACTTGACATTTCTTATATTGTATTACCTATGATACTGAATATTGACCGCGTAATTTGAAATTCTAAATAAGATAATAAGAAGACTAGTATTGCGTGATGGTAACATGTCGTGTTATCTGTTCACTCGCAAACTAACAACATATAGATGAATCACGTGACAGAAAAAATCGAAGATTTGAAACTGGTCACAAGGGAAAAATTACGTAGACACAACAATGACAGATTAGCATCCTGATCTTAGGGTCATGAGCCCCAAGGAAGCTTCAGGGAGACTGTTAATTGTTTTTGCACGCATAGGGTAGGGCGATGCCGGTTAAGTGCCACGGCTTCGGCAAACCTCAACACTTTGGGGTTGTCATTACGATAGATAGCTCTAAATGTTGACCTGGGGTCAACCTGATGACCTGGTTCCAGTAGATGTTTGGCGATCGATGAGGCCGGCATCTTAGATCCCTTTTCTCGTTCGCCTGCTTCTTGTGTTGATAGTTTGGCAATCCATTTTGGGATATGCTCTCCAATGCGCTTACCCAAGGATAGATCTGTTCTGCCAATGTAACTACTACCGCAGTTACAAACGAAATGGTAAATACAATGGGTTGTGGCGGAGATCGGTTGAGTTGGCTTCACTGGAGGCATAGGTAACTTCTTGGTCTCCCAAATGGGGCAGAATTTGGCTGCGTTGAATGCCCGCTGAATGGCTGTATGCACACGACTTTCGAGTTGGGCGGCCACGATATCACCTTTGAAAGGTAATTGAAGGTAGACAGACAATTTGGGCACAGTAAGTACCGTCGGCCTGTTTTCCTTCAGTTGACTGTGGAATCGAATAAACGCTTCTGGATATCCGTTGGCTCGTAGCGTCTGTGTGATAAACAGCAATTCCGATTCCAAACAGTCGTCAGTGCATATTCTGGGGGCTTGATTAAACAGCGTCTTGACTAAGCACCGCTTGTATTGTATAGGGGCGAAGCTGTTGAAGTGTTCATACAATCCTGTCCATGTAGCTTTCCTGTGTACAGAACGCTTAATGAAGCCATCTTCTCGTCTGGTCAACAACACATCCAAAAACGGAAGGCAATTGTTATCCTCCAGTTCGCAGGTAAAACGGGCGTTCGGATGTGTGTTATCAAGCACGTTGAGGAAAGATAGAACAGCGTCTCCACTTGGGGCGATCACTAATGTGTTATCTACGTATCGCTTGTATAAACACATTTGATTGATGTGCTGCTCACATCTCATTTCAACCATCGTCATGAAGATGTCAGCCAATACCGGACCTAGCGGACTTCCCATAGCTACACCATCCACCTGTAGATACGGTTGTTGTCCCTTTATATCACATCTAACTTCGGGTGGAGGTCTGCGTTATCCTGGACTCGATAAGTACTACAGGGAGGTGACTAAGTGCATCGGCAATGGTAGGACTTGTTTCGTTTACATACTGAGGTTTATAGTTATAGGCGCTCAAAAGTATTGCCCAACATTGCATTCGGGGCGAAGACATCTGTAGAATTCCTTTCTCCTCACGCAGAAGCGAAAGAAGTGGTTTTTGGTCGGTGTGGATAACAAACTGTCTTCCCCAGACTTACTTCTGGAAATGTCTGACTCCGAACATAATCACTAAGGCATCTCTGTCCAGTTGGGAGTACTTCCTTTCAGCGGGTTGCAGGGTAGGAGAGGCAAAAGCGATTGGACGAAGAGAACTGTCGTCCGTCCGGTGGCAGAGGACTGCGCCTACCCCGCGTGGGGAAGCATCACACTGAAGCATTAGAGGCCGGTTCGGATCGAAATGCACGAGATACGAGGAGGCGCTCAGCACCCATTTTGCATCTGTGAAGGCCTTTCTTTGATCCGGAACCCAGGTCCAGGACTTCCCCTTGTGCAACAGTTTGTACAAGGGTGCAAACACTGTTGAGGCGACGACAGTGAGAAAACATCCCTAAAATTGATCGGCGTTCAGCTTCATTCTTGGGTTTAGGTGCGACAAGGATGTGCTTTCCTTTGTCTTCTAACACGTGTAATCCATTTCTATCGAAGCGGTAACCAAGGTAACGAACAAACTCTGAGAAAAATGTACTCTTAGACTTTTTCAGTTTGTGTCCACTCTCTTGTAGACGTGTGAATGGATAGTGTTTGTAAATGTTCAGAATCTGTACATTCTGTAATTAGAATGTCGACAAGATAGGTGGGTATAAGGAAAAGCTTTGATCAGGTTGTCAATGATCCTTTGGAATATCGTCGGGGCCGAACTGATTCCGAAGGGCAGACGTTTGTACTGGAATAGACCCATATGGGTACTTATCGTAGTGCATGAGCGAGAGGTCTCGTTTAACACAATTTTTAAGTACGCGTGACTCTGGTCGATCTGTGCAAACTTTTGTCGCCTGCCAACGTAACATACAGATCCTCTATCCGAGTTAAAGGATACTTATCCAGAATTAAACAACGATTAACAGGTAGTTTATAGTCAGTACAAATACGCATAGCACCATCTAGCTTCAGGACTGGAAGTACTGGAGTTCCCCACTCACCGTATTGGACGGGCTCGATTGTTCCTGCTGATTTCAACTTCTTTATCTCGTCTTCCACCTCTGATTATAGGGAATAAGATAGGGTATGTGCCCTGAAAAATCGGGGCTGAGTTCCCGGCCGTAATTTATTAATATCCTGATATTCACGCAAGGTTCCTAATTTATCATCAAAACATCAGAAGATTTGTCGAGCACATCTTCTAAGCGCTGGTTAATTGATTTGAACTTCGCTGTCTCCTTCGTGACCGGAAGGTATTTAATCCAGTCGCGCCCGAGTAAGTTCGGACAATTCTCCACCACAACATCCGCATGTAAGGTCCATCTTTCCCCATGGTAATTTACATGAACAATGCATTTCCTCAGGACTGTTATCGGCTGCCCAGTGTACATACGCAAAGTTGATTCACAGGGGGATAACTTGGGTAATCTTTTAACTGAGGCAGCACCGATTATTATAACTGAGACACGGATAACAACTTCCATTTCAACCAACTGGACTTCAATTTATAATTTCACAGTGCAGGGTGATTGCATACTACGGATGCTCGACCTTGTGTTCCAGATTGTGTTTATCTGGCCTTATTCGTCTGAAAACTGCACAACCTTCACGGGTTTCTTGAGAAAACGTGATGTCGCAGCTGTGCCAGCTTTAGATCGGCAAACTCGGGCCAAGTGTCCTAGTTTTCCAAGTCGGTGGCAGATACTCTGTTTATGACGACATTCGTCGACCGATAAATGCTGACTTCTATAGCGGTAGCAGGTAAAAGGCAATTCGGACCGTCTCGGGGTAACATCTTTTCGGTCAATTGCTTAGATTATCGCTGTATGAGGTTACGAGGAATAAGCTGCTAACCGTTTATGTACATTTTCCAGTTGTCGAACAATATTGTAGGTCTTCTTCCAGATCATCTTCGTTGTATCTTCCGACAACAGCTTTTTACGAGCCTGTTCGTTACGGATAGTGGATGTCAAGCAGCGTACAGTCATCGCCCTTTGGAACTTCGTGACTGGGATTCCCCTATACTGATGCTCTGATAGAGCATGCTGAATCCGCGCAATCAAATCGGTGACAATTGTTTCAGGGTTTTGACGCAAGGTCAAGAAAGAATAACGCACAGTGTATGCGTTCAGTCATGAACCCCAAGACCCGCTGAGGACTTCTAGCGCGCTGTTGACTGTGGCCCTCTCACCGACATGGAGGACAACAAAATGTCTTTGACCTTCATCCTCCAGAATTTGCCTCAATAATTCAGTTTTGTGCCTCTCAGAGTAACCTATTTGGTTGTAAGAATGGGGGTAGTTACAAAGAATCCAAAAAAGTGCTCTTCACACGGTTCCAGGCAGCCCGTGTTGGTTTCTCAGGAGAAATATTCCCAAGTAGGGATGGATGTTGCAACCTCGCCGTAGTTTAACCTCGTCCCCAGTATGTTAAGTATGACCCTTAGCCGATGAAGGGAACAGAATGCGCACGCGGAGTATGAAACAGTCTTACTAAAAGCTTCCTACTTTACAGTGGCTGGAGATCTTAGAAAGAAAAACCAAGGAACTAATGAAGGTAAGGTCGTTGTCAACGAATCATGTGAGCGCCTGTGTTCAGGAATCAATACTCAACTGCATACGTGACATGATCCAGTGTGCAGAACCCCTCGGTGCAGAGTTGGCCAAACTCGAGCACAACAACGTTCTATTGATTGCAAGGACGCTCCATATAACTCTTCTTGAGACCGTCCTTCCGGACCTGGTCCATTTTTTGCAATGGACAGCGAAAGCTACACAGAGTTAGCTGTTCGCTTGGGTAAACTTTTCGCGGTCCCTCAAGCTGCACCGTAAATGAACGCACTGGCACTTTTCTTCAATCCTTATGGTTTGTCGCCGAGTTCTCAGGCGACTCTAACTTAAAAAGCGTGTCAAGCCCGCAGACTCAGTGACATGTTCCAACGCACCAACTGAGCTTTCTTCATCTGCGCTAGCTTCACCGTGCATCTCATCGATGTCTGCGTTCCTCCTTGGACCTTATCAAATCGGGCGTGCTCGAACAAAGGAGTTCACAAGCAACTTAGTCCCTCTCAGCGAAGTGCGGTTGCAACAGCTCCTTTACAGAAAATATCATTGACAACTGATCATTGTGTTTCTCTATTTCATTATTCCAGAGATAGAAGAAAAGTGGACGCATCGCTGCGTATTAAAGAGGTGCATAACCTGAGCTTTATGCGCAATACATCTTGCAATCTGTCGTCTGCCACCATTCGTAAATGGGTTAGTCTGATCGATCGATTCATTGTCAAACTAAAAGGCAAACGAATTACATGGAATGCATGGCTACAGCGTCATACTGTGCGACGAGCACACTGGCATTCACAAAAGGAGAGTGAGTACCGCCTCATGAGACCCTTGTGCAAATCACCTGATGTGGCGCCAACGCTGCAGCTCTGCACAGAATGGAGGAAATGTTAGACCAAGTTACTACACGATCTTGGTGGGGTGAACCATGACTTTCTGTGCACTTTCTTCGATTACCTTGAACTCATTCGTGAAGACCAGTCAACTCGCATCCCGCCGGAAGTGGGAACCCGAGAAGCTCAGACTGCTGCAGAGAGGTGCAACTTTTGTGACTAAGAAGTCGTCGTGCGTCCTAATCACGGCACTGACAATTTTAGGACACAACTGACATAAATGAGCAAGCGTATGATGGTTCGACTGGAAATCTATGTGCTCCTTGAAGGTTTATCTGTTCCCAACTAGTTGCCTGGCTCCTGGTATCCTAGCACATACCGGCTTGAAGAAGTTCCCATCTCCAGTGGACCCCCTCGAAAATGACTGGGATGCTGCACTTCATTGCGCTTATCTGGTGGACGTTGTATGATTTCTATTACTGAGATTCCCGTCCGGTCGTCGCTCATCAGTTTGGAGCTTGATCCGACGGTCCCTCTGTCACTTTGATGCATCCATCTTAAACCTGCTGCACATCATCGCGGGGGGTTGTGAACCTACTGATGAAGACGAGTGGTTGCTTCCCGTGTTATTCGAACCGTAATCGGGAGACTATCAGATAGTCTAGCCTCTTTACTCTTTAGTAGGGAACTTCGCACTGCGGACCGTCAGTTCCTCGCGGACTTCACTCTTCCTCTCTCTTCCTGCTTTCTGAGTCTTAGCGAGCGCTCACCAGCAGGCAAGAGTGCGTACAACTATACACTGACCCGGTAGTCCGTGTTTCGCCCCACCCACTTCAAGCATTTTGCGGTAGGTGGCTGTGATGGCTTCCCCACCGGACTTTTCTAACGTACACACATACATCTCCGCATGCATTCAATCGTTTATGTCCTACTTCCGTACGCCGGCTCTTATTTTGTTTGTCCATCGAAAGAAACAGACAGTTTACCTCAAGTGTATTCCAATTGCTGTCTGATTTCAAGTCATAAGGGACTACTACATCCTATTTTCCTTCACGCTGTCAAATCACCATCGTTTCACCGGACCTCTGCGCTTTTGCTGTGTTGACACCAACTGCATCCACTTCCACATATCAGTCATCTTTCACTGCTGAGGGCTTGACCTGAAAATTTCTCAATTTCGGTTTGGCCTCTTCTTCGTGGATCACGACATTTTCAAACACCGCAGGTTCGCCCACCCCAATCCATTGGCACACCCATGTCCACAGACACACACCCACATACACAAATACACCCTTAGCACTTGTTTCTAGCCCAACAATTGGTGTTTTTTATTTGTCTTTCTGTTCTTTCGCTATCCACTGTTTCCGTAACTGCAAGTGGCACACAAAGGTAGTTCCCACTGTGTTTTTGATTTTGGCTGCTTTGGAATCCATCCATATGAATGTTAAAGGGCGGTCGTGACAATCACGGTATCTTCACACGCGTTTCAATATTTCTGACTTTCACATCCTTTTTCATCTATTTGTTGTCACTATTCCCGTGCTCTTTGTTGTGACATGCATCGACGTCAACTATGGCCACAGTTAGCCGTGGTTGAAGAACTAAGGCGAAAACCAGTGGTAATCAATTTGTGGTGCGAATAGCGTTGCGATTGAAAGTACGACGCTGAGACAACCCACCTTTTACACATTTTGAGCACGTTGCGATCAGTCTCGATTTCTCTGGGTAGCACATGATTCCGCTGACGACACAGAGATCGTGCTACTGTCGTCGCGCAACTTAGGAACTATTTTTAACCGGTAAGTCACTTCAACCTCCAAAACAAAGTATTCCGCTTCAAGGAAGTAGTCTATGTGAACATCACACCCACAACCGGTTTTGGTTTGCGATATAACGATGATCACCAGGACTACAAATGGGGTGATTGTTAACTTTGCTACAAAGGATTTACGCCATGACATACCACTATGTGTTAACGTAATCTGGCTAGCTAGTAACCTACAACATTCGCTCTCCTTCAAATTAATCTCGCAAGCCCGATACGAAGGTGCACTTTCTGTTGGGCATACAGCAATCTGTTCTAGTTATGGTACACCGCGTTAGATAAATCATTGGCCAGCGCAAACGATTCGGGCATTGTCAAGCTTCGCACGGTAGAATGTTTCGCAGCCAACCCAATTTTTGGACATGCTTCGTCCTTGTGTGCTCTCGTCTGCAACGGAACAGAGGCAACCTGAGTAGATTGACACGGAAATAACAGAAGTCCGGTGCACAGCTAGTTATTCGCGTTTATCACATGTGTCCGCAGACCGGTTAACTGACTGATAACTTGTCGTCCACTTAAAGTGATTTGAAGCATTAGTTGCGCATAGAAAGAGAAGTGTTGAAGCCGCAACGAAAGCCAAATCCTCAAACACGCGAGACATTTAAAACGATCAGAAGTAATGGTGGCTGAGCGTTGTCGCCCCCACACCATATAGTCACTTTTGCACATTTCTAAGGCACTTACGGTTGCGTGCAAGAGAACTGCACTTGAGAGAACTTTTTATTAGCTCGCCTTCGGGTGTCAGCTGTTTCCCGGTATCTACATAATGCTTTGTCGTCTTAGAAAATTTTTCATTTAACAGGATACACGTAGTCAGTTGACTAGACAACTATTTCATTTATCAAAATGTTTCGTATTTTCCCGCCTGGTGATCGGAAAAAGTACCAAAGGGCCGAGAGGTTTTGCGGCGATTTATTAAACGCGAGCAATTTACTTACCACACTGGGCCCAATCGATCTGGTAACCCAACGGAACACAAATAGCATCGTAGTTCGACGCTCAGCTTGAGACCAAAATGGAACAACTCTCAACGCACGAACAGATCTAGTTCAACCACAACAATGTCAGTGACTCCACTTACAAGCAGCTGGATAAAGTTGCTCCGTTTATTTTACTTGTAAGTTCGTAAAGTACTGTGAAATGCAGGAACGCAGGATTTCACCGTGTGTCCAAAAAATAGGACGGTTCAATGCACCTGTGAATGGAGAGATTTTAACATCTTTATTACAACCTTAGTTCAATTGGTAAGACATCAAACGGATCACGTTTGAGCGGTGATGACGAGTTTCCTTCTAGTAGACACAAAGCGAGAATTTGTTATTTTTAGAGCACAATCGAATGTCCTATTCTTCCGTAAACCTGCAGTAGAACGTGGCCTTTACATTTGCATCCCCAAGTTACACATACACAAATCTAGTGGGCTCCGGTGTAACGTGGCCCCAAGCACAAAAGTGGAGTCAACACGGACTCTGGAAACAATAGTGGTGATCCTGAGACGATAACTAGCCGAAATTCTCTAACTTTGTCCACGGGGCGTTTTCTAACTGCGTAACCGGACCATCCCAGCTTAAACTTATAACACAGAGGTGACTCATTAACGGAATGAGCGTAGGCTGACAAGTGACGCGGAGGTAATGAGGTAAGGCAGGGTTGTACATTTGATGAGCAGCACGGAGTAGCACTTCAATATTCCTATCACATTGATGATGTGAATAGTATACCTGTTATAAGCTATATTATGCAGTGGACCGTATACTTTTGCTGAGACACCTGAGGCGGTTCGATCACGTGAGCCATATGGGTTCGATGCGGATACCGAAACAACTATTATATGGTCAGCCGAGTATTGGGAAGGGGCATGTGGCGAAACCGAAACTTCGTTACCAGGGCGTGATCAAAGTGAGCCTCTCACGTTCTAATCTTGTTTTTGGGTCATGGGAATCGAATGCTGTTGATCGGCATGCATGGCGCGATCTGATCACGAAGGCAGTTGTCGAGGTGCGAGAGAAAGACCTCATGCATACAGGGAAGAGGCGGCAAGTGCGGAGGCAGCAGGCGCCGATGGGTTGTACTCCATCGACATCGAGCGCATGGTGCTGTAGCACATGCGGTCGCGAGCGCGTGAGTCAGACAGGCCTAGTAAGCTATGGGCAAGGTCATTCGGTGCCAGCACCGAAACAAGGACGACAAGCCCTGCCGACAGCGTTTGTAGGTATGCTGCATTCGATTTACTAGCCGCGTGCTTGCATACTGAGTCTCTCTATTTCAGGTGGTGGGCTTAATATATTGTCCTAATGCCTTTTTATCGCATATTAATGTCTACATGAACTATCTTATATAAACTTGAACACGTCCCTTAAGCTAAGTGTAGTTAACTTCGATTACATTTTCATGTTTGTGACATTTCCTTAAGATATCTTTTCTGACGTTTTGAACTTATCGTGGATTTGTTCGTAACCGATTTCTTTCACATACTCTTTTAGTGAAGAGTTCTGCCACCGTATCTGTATGAATTATTGTATTTATTTTATTTCATCTTGTCGTTTCAAGTGATTGGCTGTTGTTTGACATCCCAGGTGTGGCTGCGCTTGATGTGCATGTTGACAAGGCGCCTACCTGTCTATTACCCACTATCTTGTCCATACTGACTCCAGGAGACAGTTGGTCGTTGCTGGAGGGGACGGGGTGCACGGTCCTTGTTGTCATGCTAGGCTCGAAGAGTGCTTCCATGCACTCAGTGTGGAGCGGACTACGTTCCAGCCACCGCCTTGTGTGCGCTTGATTCCCAAATACGGCGTGCTTGTGTTTGCCTGTGAAGGAGTGTGGGCCGGCTCCGTTGATGAAACGTAGCTCCCATCAACATGCCTCCCGGTCTTATTCGCTCGGGTGTACACTGGATATGGGGTGTGTGGATGGAACTGTGTGTGGTGCAGCGCAAGCCACCCATGGTCCCCCTGTAGGCGCAGTCGTCCTGTGGCTGGCCACAGTGACAGGCAAATCTGAAACCGGATGTCGCCAATCATAAGTCATATGTCACTGTTATGGTTTGCACCTGAAAGGAAAAGAGCATGTGAGTTTTGACCAGCAGTCCAGTGTATCCGGTTTATTTTTGGAAGTTTTCATCACCGGCCTCCACGTGTACTGGTGTTCCATGTGAAATAGATTGAAAATTTTGTCAGGATAATTGGTCATTATCAAACCAAACGGAAGCTCCCACACACACTGGAATAGCGTTAAAGAGCTCAGAGCTCACAAGCAGTATGCGTTGCTTTCGAGCTATGTTCCCTTTCTTGCAAGCGAGTAAAGTAAAGTAGTGGGAAATTACTGGAAAACGGAATCGGACGAACTGAATAAGCAGCTGGGATATAACATTACTTGGCATTTCCTGTCATAGGAGTTACTGTCGCACAAAGGCCTACTGGTTGGCATTAAAAATGGTCGGTTATTCCCCCGGCTTCGAGAAACAAAAGCTGTTATTCAAACACAATTTCAAACACACCGGGAGGAAAACAGGGGCAATTGATACAGTGTTTGGTCTACTTTTTATCTTAATCGATCCTTTATCACAGTTGCGCTTACGAATGCAGGTGAAGTCTTGGATGTGCAAATTTTTCTGGTAATTCTGTATATTCAGCTCTTGGTGATGCAGTCGGTTTTACTGGGAATCCACTCCGTGTGTGGGCTTGTTTTGCTCGCAAATACTGATTGACAACAATGTTTCGGAACAAATGGAACTGTGTCAATGCAACCAATAGGTCTCACGCAAGTGTTTTGATACTCACAGTGGGGTAGTGAAGAGTTCTGAATTGGTTGCATTGTTTTACCTAAGTTGTGCAACAGTATACGACGCAAAAGCGAGGCACCCGGATTGACGCATCAATCAGGGACACCAAGTTCACCGGAGCAAATCATAAGTAAAAGCACCTAGTGTACAATTTCGGAGAGTGTAGCCAGTCCAGATACAGGGCTGCTTGTGCACTACATATTTTCCTTTAGGTAGCTATAGCAACCAAACCGTTGTCCGGGAAGGTTGTGGGTCAATATCTACGATCAATGTTAAATGATTGTTTGGTTTGGTTGGATCGCAATGCTCGGACACATCGGCACTATTTGGTTCCGATTTCCTCCATCAGTATGTGTGTGTGTGTGCACGGATATCTGTTGATCATGTGTGTACGTCAGACACGTGTGTGTGTGTGTGTGTGTGTGTGTGTGTGTGTGTGTGTGTGTGTGTGTGTGTGTGTGTGTGTGGAAATGGCTACAAAACGCGTGCACCTGAACTGCTAACACAAGTGGCTTGTGCTTCACCACACACAGATCCAGTGAAAATTGGGGAGAAAGGACCAGGAGATAGCCAGAATAGCCGTGATCGTTTCGAACCCACCTCTCTTTCCGTCAACTTGCGTAGCGTTCAGAAATAGGTGGTTCCGCTTGAGAACCCTCCCAGGTCATGGTGGTGCTTAAGACGTACGGGTGCAGCGTACGTCGCAAATGGGACCTTGCTTTGGACCAGATCGCTATCCGTCAGTCATTCATGTAACGGTAGTTGAGTTGCAGTCTGTTCAATAGTGCCAAGCGCTGCTGCGAACGCGGGACACCACATTCCCACCATTATCCAGTATTAGTTCCTGAACGCCAATGGGAGAAGTGGCGGCATACGAAAAGCATTCATCTACTCATCTAATGGGGGGTTCAACACCTTTTTCGCGATTAGTGCGTAGCCATACTATTCGTCGTTGACGCAGCATCCGAAAACTTCAGTCCAATTAGCTCAAAGACCAGATAAGCCCACAGGGCAATACTTAAGCAATGTGGCTGTGATTTACTGTGATCTGTTCCATGTTGCCTAATTCAGGTACAAGGTAACCGTAATTCCGGCGAGGAAGTTCTAACATGTGAATGGTTGAATCCAACAAGTAAACAAAGTAATAATATGCAACAGCGAAAAGCTCGATTAGAGTAAACCGATAATATGGAACTTGATTGGGTAAGTTGAATGCTACAGTCTCAACGGGACGAAACATTTGACATCAAATGCGCTCGCTACGGCCTTTGTACCAAAGGGGCAGCAGAATGTACTGCTGAAGGTCAATGAAAGAAGACGAGATTGTGTTGCTTATAGGAAGTTCAAAGAGTCATGTGTAATGTGGAAGCACCTGTTCCGGAGACCAAGGCAAAATATCTGGTCGCGCAGGTATTCGGGAATAGCCAAGGCCTAGGTAATAAAATCGTATTCAGTCGCTCTAAAAGACTGTTAGTATTCGTGTAGAAAATATGCCACATACGACTTTCATTGTTCCCGGGTTGGGTGTACTGACACCATGGTTTCACTGACCCCCATATATGCTATATCCCGCGATGTACATTAAGACCAGAAAAACCGGTGCCAAGTGAAGCTAAGGTCAACAAAACGGTTTCAATGTTACTGTTATCTATCTAATAATTTATACTCACTCTTTTGTTGATTCAAGTCCCTTTGGGGTTTCAACTTCCGAACGCTCCCCTGTGGCCACAAGTAGAGATTCTTTCCTACGAAGTGTAGCGCTCATCTCTCTGTCTGGTTCCACCAACTCTGTTACATGTTTGCGTGGGATAAGTCCAAGAGTATTGCAATATTGTTCATAGGTTATAACTCCTTCTGTGAACGGGAACAGTTTCATCCAGCTGGTAACAAACTTTTCCGTATAATTCATTTTTTTCATATATTCCCTCAGATCTTCCATCGTTATTTTGCCAGTATTTTTTACATCGATGGCATGGAAGCATTTCCTAAATTCGGCCATATCTAAGCTGACGATGATAAGGAACCTAACAACTGTCCTGAGCTGGTGTGGCTAGTAACTGTCTTAAGTGCGCCATGTATAGCGCGTAGAACGCCTACACAGCTGGCAACGCTGCCATTCGCTGGGTATCACGTGTGTCGTAGCCGTCGGAAGGATTTTGTCCAATAGAGGTCGAGAACGATTATAGATTGCAATGTGGCGTTTGTAGCTTACCCCGATACCGTGTTTGGACAAGAAACAACCGAATGGTTTGGCCACGCTGTTTCCCTCACCGAACACATCTCTCTGTGCTTTGTTAAGATAGTAAAATTGTTCACTTTTGAGGTCCCTTTTGCATACGAATCTTCGACTTTCTAATTTCACCTCAAGGATGACATACATGCAGATCATCTGACTGAGTTTACTGTTAAGGACTGAAGGTCTAATTAAAAAGATTCAATCCTAGGTCAACTGGAAGTAATTTATGGTTTTTGCAGAATTTGGTGATATGATACCACATTGAACTGAAAGTATCACGAAAATGCATAATTGCAGTAGCACCAAGTGCAGATAATGGTGAACGTTTACCGTCTGATCCCACTTGCTTTGACCCAGCAATATAACTAATCCGACGTTACCCGCCTCATGTATCCAGTTGATAACCTTTTCTAGTATGATCACATTGTTACTTGATTCGTCCGGGCTTTTAGGGTTGGCAGACTGTTTCATGTGATTGTTCTTTCTACTAGTCCCATAACTGCTTCGGAACCATGTGGACGACTTTACCAGTAAGACATACGAGGGCAGTGCAATACGTTTCCGGATACTCAGTACACAGATTAGATGCGGATGACCTGGCAAGAAAATATGAACTGTAATCCATTCTGAACCTTGTCCAGTGATTTCAGTTCACAGAACCCTGTATCAGCAGTGCTCCTGAGCCTTTCAGGACGTACCACATTGGTGGGGCGTTGCTCAGAAACTCAATCCTTGAAGAAGACCTCGGCGTGTTGGTCTCCTCTGATCTACGGACTACACAGGACACGTTACGAAGGATTGCTGTTGCCAACAGGATGTCCCATGACATACGAAGAGTCTTTTCACGTATGATTCCGGAGATCTTCCGACTATTGTTTACTTCGAGTATGTGCGCCCCATACTCGAATACGGATTACCTGCCGTCTTCCCTCACACCAAGTTCGTATGTGACCTCGTTGAGAAAGTCCAACGGCGGGGATCGAAACACATCTTGGAGGTACTGGACTTGCCTTATCCCCTGAGACTTCAGCGCATGAATCTGTTCACCCTGAATTAACGCCCACGTCGCGGTGACCTGATTTTCACCAGGCGTATCCTGAGAGGAGAGACGGGGACGGAGCTGCAGGCATGCTTTCAATTCAATGCAGACAGTTCAACTCGAGGCCACAACTGGAAACTGTTTAAACCAGAAGGCTCCGGGTCTATCCTGCTCTCAATCTATCAACTCGCGCAGTCAACGCTTGGAACGACTTACCGAAGCATCTGGTGGATGCCCAGACAGAGGAATGTTTCAAGCGGATGTTAGATTCTTATCTTTTGAATACGATGGGCCCTTGCAGCTTCCACTGTAGCTGCCATGGTCCTTGGTGGATTACGGCTTAATATCGAATCGCGGCCTCCACACAATGATCGGGAAGCGATGGAGCTGAAAAAGGATTTCTCCTTCTGCTCTCTACAATCCTATGATCCTATGAGCAGTCCGGCACAACTCACAACGGTCGCCAAATTCAGACCGTAAGTATCGAATTGAGTCCATCTCACTAGAGGGTGAGGATTTGGTGAGCTTATAAATGTGGTTTAAAGCAGCGCCAGTGTGTTGAGCGAGTGCTTGCTGCATTTGGTGATAGTACGCCTTCAAGAACCACCACGTTTGAGTGGTTTGCCGAATTCAAACGGGGCAGGCGGTCTCTGGATAATGAGGCACTTGTGCTCGACCTATGCAAACCACCACTGCCGACTACATTGATGTTGTGCAAGCGATGCTGGAGAGGGACGCGCGGATAACTGTGGTGCAGCCGGAGAAAAGCATCGGAATCGAATTGAGAGCAATCCGCACTACCCCACGTGAGAACCTCGGCCTCACATAAATTGTCCATGCTGGATAATCCATCAGCTAAGTGAGGATAAGAAAGCAGCTCGCGTGACTTAGTGGTGCACCATGCTTGCCATGTATGATGGTGGACGCTCCAATGCTGTTTGGGAGATCCTCATTGGTAATGAGACGTTGGTGTACAGTTTCGATACAGAGACCAAGCAACAATGGGCTCTGTGAACGGCCGTTGGGCACCGTTTCAGAAATTCCGACTTGAACGCAGTGTCACGAAGTAGAATTTAGTAGTGTTCTTGTCCAAAATCGGTCATGTGGCTATCGTACCGCTCGCACACGAACGCAAGGGTCACCGGAGAATGGTATGCCATCCAACGCATGCCACAAGTGCTGGAAGCTGTAACTAGACTTCGTCCAAGAACTCAAGCACCATTGACCTTGCTGCACCATGACAACCTAACTGAAATCTGGCCTCATGTCGTCGCATACTTTGTGAACAGCGAACGCATCCAGCAGGTTGGTCACCGATCCTACTATCCAGACTTGGTATGGTGTGAGATATTTTGTTCCAAAATGTAAAGCGCTTTATGCGTGAAATCCACTACGAGTTTCTGGAAGCTGCAGTAAATCTCGTTATTTGTAACGGGGTTTAGGAAACCAGTCCAGTATGCTCGACCTTACCACCTAAGCGCAGGTTACCGGAGTCAGCGGATCAGTTCGATCGAGAGAAAGCGTGAACCCACCGGGAGACACAGCGATGGCTGGACAGCGAATCACGAGTGGCACACGTATCTAGAAACCGACAAACCGGATTGGACAATAGAACATAGAGGGCGCACTAGCAATTCGAGAATCGCTTTTAACGGCAAGTTTCAGAGTGCAAAGTCAAATATGAGCGGTCCAAAGAAATACGGCCAATCAGATGCCGAGCACGAAAGACGTGATCATTGCGCGAGACAGGAAGACAGCGACCGAAGAGGAATAACATAACCCAATGAACTAAAAAGGGGAACACAACCAATGAGGTGAGCCGAAAACCATGATACCCACTGAGAAGGCTCGAAGATTAACAGTGTTTATTTCCATTAAATAAGCTACACTATACTGAATGAACGCCTGCTTTCCGCCCGCCGCCATCGTGACTTTTTGATCGTGTCCGTGTCACTTTACATTATTGAGGTGCTTGCAGGGTTACCCGTTTCGACATGGTCTAACTGCTTCTCCAAATAGTTTGCGTGCATGGAACTGTGCATGAACGCTAGTGGGGAGTACTTTGAGAGAATGTAATGCTTATTTTGTAAAAAAAATAACACTGTGCATTCGGAAACTCTGCTCTACCTTAGTTAGATTGAAAGCCAGATGCAAAGTGATCTCTGCTGCCAAAATTTTTTATTTCAGTGTTTTACATAAGGCAGCGCACTCTTGAATGATTATTTGTGATGGATGTCGACTTCAACCACATTTCCAACACAACATTTCCTTTGCGGACCTTCAAGGAGAGAAGTTTGAGATCTAATTATAATCTAGGACTCGGATGTACGCAGCGAGTGTGTCGTTTACTTACGTTCTAGTTCTATTTGATCATGATGCGCTAATGTTTCCTCCTTCATCTGCGTGACAGCATTGGTGACGTGGCCACGTGATCGCTGCTGACCAACCACCTGTCCTTGCCATCAGATGAACTTAACCTTGGCTAGTAATATGCCATGAATTAGTGCCTCTTACCTTGATACTAGTTGTAAAAGCAGATGTTGGATAATAATACAAAAGGTACGTTTGTCAAGGTAATAATGGTACCAGAAAAGTGAGGGACCTATTGCGTGTCCTAGTATATAATGGTCGTGAGTCCAGATCAGGTTTGCTTCGCAGTTAAGTGTAATGCCAGATAGGATTTGGAACGCGGGTGAAGCATGTCGAGCCAGTTTTCAACTCATCCAATTGTGGATGTTGGGCGTCTTGATGTGACACAAGTACATCCGTTTTGTAACCTGGTATGAGATAAAGTCTGTCCCAATCACCATGGATCTTACGTGCTTGGACGCGAACGTCGTGCTAATGGATAAAAGCTTGCCTTGTCGCCTATGCGATGACGTGCTAATTGAATGTGGACCCCGTGGTTTGTTGAGTGGGTGCAGTGCCAGTGTTAAAAGTAGGTAGATCAGATGAACTGAAAATGCGAAAATATTCTAACCACATAGTTGCTGCGTATGCAAATTGGGTGTTGCCCGCTTGAAAACACTGCATTCCACTACGCGTTTCGACTTGTTGGATATCATCAGGCAGAGATAGAAAGTCTCAAACCCGGGCTCGTTCGGATTTTAGTTTGGGACCACTACTCGTGTCAATGTCCATAAGCTTCAGCTACGTTCCTAGGGCTCGAATTCGTTAAGGTTCACTTAAATGTGCATTGCGGTCTACACTGATCCTGCGAGTCGCAATCCAGTAACACAACGTACTTTAAAATGACCCTCCATCAGTAATTAACCGCTGTGCCAGACGTTGCCAGGAGTTGCCCGTCGTGACTCGGTGGCTTAAGAGCAGCGGCCACAATTAGCATCACAATGGTCCCGGTTTTCGAGGCATGCTATCCCTACCTGATAAGATCAAATGAGGTTGGAAAGCGTCATGGAGTGCAGCGTTTTCGAGCGGACAACACCCAAGTTCCATCTGCTTCAGCCACGGTCCGATTGAGCGAATTGACCAAAGTTCGGTTCAATGCGAACCACTGTCGACAAAGAGGTTATGCGTCGTAATGCAATCACACAACAAGCATTTCAAGATGACCTTCCAGAACCGTTGCTACTTGTATACCTTCCGGCTCTCTGCAACCAAATAACCATAAGACTGATACACGGAACTTCGGTCGCGTCCATCTGTTGTCAAGACCGTCTGGCTGCTGTAGCAGCGTATTATTTGTGCAGCTTATGGATCCTCTGCGAATCTCTTCAACGACCGGCTCGGTGCTCTGTCAACATCTGTGCAGAATTCGCCGAATTCGTGCAACTGTTGTCGTTATAGTATAACTCATAAGGTTAGTGATCGCAGCGAGGTCCCCTTGGACAAATGACTGCCAGAATCCGATGGTCTTGACTACCACTGGGTACTGCAGTGAGTAGCTTCTAGGTGTGTTTACCAAACGCATTCTTAGCAGTGTGTTTACCTCTATAAGTGGGTTAGGAATGTTCAAAGAATCCGATGAACTCGAAATGCAAATGAAGGAAGCTACTGCAGAGTCGACTGCTAGTCAAAGGACTGAATTCCATGTCAGTTAAAACAGAAGAGGGAGTGTACCTTCTAGAGCAACCTGGTAACAACTGTCACGTGACTATCGTGTGCTTACTTTAGTGTTGTAGCATTTATAGTTAAAGCTAGTCCATTATTCACACAGAAAAGTAATTTGTGCACGTCCTCGAACAGAAACCATATTTATTAGAGCAGACACACCTGACTGCGGATCTGCAAGTGATGCGTTCGATGTTGAAGATTTGGATGGTGACAGAGTATCTAGCCGATGTTGTATAAAGGAGGTATTCCTCAGTGTGTGGTAAATGAGTCTGAGAATCACAAATTCCTAGTAATCTCTTTGGTGAAACCTGCTGCTCGATTACATTCGGTTCTGAGACCCACTGAATCTGTTTAGCTGCCTGCCTTCTAAATTGGTCTTTCATTTCGAGGAACGGCTAGGGAAATGCATCTGGTGCTGTTGGGCTGTGGCTGAGGCATGTTTTATGGGATTTTTGTGTGTTTTTCCTTCGGGTTTACACTGGAAATGGAGTGTGGTTGGAGGTTTGGGTGGTGTAACGCAAGCCACCCATGGTCCGCCTTTAGGCGCAGGTGTCTTGTGACTGGCCACAGTTATTGGCAAATCCGAAACCGGATACCGCCAACCATGTGTGTCCCGTATCAAAGGGTTAATAGAACAGGTATTCGGTGGCTCTCATCGATGACAACATTTACTTATATCGGTAGTGAGAAGGAACATTCGTCGATTATACTGAGGTACTAAATCATAAGGGGAATAAATTGCACCACAAACAAAATCGCATCAACTTTTCTTATAAAGGGTTCTAAATATTTAAAACAGCGCTGTCAGTCTTGAGAAAGCCCGTGGTATGTCTGAAAATGGAAAAGGAAAAGTATCGATTGTTATTTGTTGTCTAAAGGGACTGAAGAGAAGAACATAGAAAGTGCGCTATTCGTCTTCGGGATTCTGTGACACTTGCTACGTGCATGGCTACCACCTGGTCACACAAATTCAGAATGATATATATATATATATATATATATATATATATATATATATATATATATATATATATATATATATATATATGCCCCAAGCTGAGGCTGATGTTGCATTCTTGATGCTTCTTCACCGCAGTTGGGCTAAACCAACTTACACTTAAACCAGGTCTCTTTAAGCTGCATAAATTTCATTCCACTTTATTTGGTTTGTTCTGCCTACCTGAATAATCTTCTATTAACTAGCCACGTTGCTTACGCTAATTGCGCTTATCTTCGGTAATTTTGTTGTGTTTGTGGCATTTTATCTAACTTGTGAACATTTCTTACTTATCGTGGATTCGTTGTTAACCAACTTACTTCATATACTAATTTAGCGAAGTTATTCCACCGTATCTGTACGCATTATTGGATTTATTTTACTTCATCTTGTCGTTTCAAAGGATCGGCTGTTATTTGATATCTCCGGTTTCGCTGCGCTTGATGCGCATATTGACAAGGTGCCTGCCTGTCTATTACCCACTACCTCGTCCATACTGCCACCAGGAGACAGTTGGTCGTTGCTAGAAGGGGACGGGGTGCACGGTCCTTGTTGTCATGCTAGGCTCGAAGAGTGGTTCCATGTACTCAGTGTGGAGCGGACTACGGTCCAGCCACCGCCTTGTGAGCGTTTGATTCCCAAATACAGTGTGCTTATGTTTGCGTGTGAAGGAGTGTGGGCCGGCTCCGTTGATGAAACGTGGTTCCCATCCACATGCCTCCCGGTCTTATTCCTTCGGGTTTACTCTGAATATGGGTTGTGTGGTTGGAGCTGTGGGTGGTGCAGCGCAAGCCACCTATGGTCCCCCTGTGGCGCAGGTGTCCTGCGGCTGGCCACAGTGATAGGTAAATCCAAAACCAAATTCCATTCTAGGCGGAAAACCGGCAATTTGTTAGAAAGAATTGAGGAGTGAGGCAAGTTTACACTGTTCAACAGACTGCTATACCATTACCGAAACATATTAGTTCGACGCATGCCAGCTTGTGTAATGAACCAACTTGAACATGGTTAAGGCATAAGTAGATATCTTTAGGGCTTTAATTGATTCTGCGATGGCCTAACATGACTCTGCAATTGAATAGAGCAACTCAAGCGTTTAAGTAGCGGGTGCCACCGCAAACTATTCGCTTGGTCGTGAGCTTCAGTCACCTCGATCAAAGGTCGGATCTGGCTCTCAAGATTACTTCATCCGGACAGCCGACGGTACTCAATGTTGAGTGCCGTCCATAGGCCCACCCTAACTCTGTGTATACGATCTTCGTACGAACGCACTTTCTATCATTGTTTTGCATGGTCCGACTCTGAACGCGTTCATGCGCTATCACCACCACAACCCAGCATTGTATGACCCGTTCATGTCGCATCGCAATTTAGACACCTTGAGGGATACTCAGCTTGCGACCTAATCACAAGGTGAACAATGTTGTCATATGTTGAATACCAGATCAACATTGTACTTTGGCCATCCGCCCCTCACCTGTTTCTTCACCTTAAACTGATATCTCGATTGCTCGATCAAGCCCTGTTTGTGCGACCATCGTGACTTCATTCACAACAGGCTCGATCAAGCGACGGAGCGTGACCCCTTGTTTTGGACTTGTTCACTGCGACGTCTGCGTTCGTCCTGAACTACACTGCCTTCCCTCTATCTTCACATCCCAGAGTTTCATATTTAAGTCCAGGTGGTGAGCAAGCCCCTGCTTAAACCCTTTAATTGTCAAAGGCTTATAGCAAACAGTGGTGCGGATGAAACGGACAATTCGGCTTCATCTCGAGAGGTTAGGTTTGATATCCGGTGCCCAGCACGGTTTTCGCAAAGCTCGATCCTGCTCTACCAACTTGTTTTTGGCTAGAGCAAAATGAGCAAAGTCGTTGGATGCTGATGGTGGATGTAGATAGCCTCGGAAATTCAATAGGAATGTTTGCTTTGCTGATGGACGGCACCGTCCGTGATTCGTTGTAGATATTTTCTCCTGGTCGATGGGTGGATCTGAGCTCGCGACAAGGCGTCGCAGCGCTGAGAAAGATAGTCCAGATGTCGAGATTTGCTCGCCGATTTGGCGATTAGAAGCAGAACGGAAGGCCTACACAAGAGTTTTGTGGTCTCTGAGGATAATAAGACGTCATCCATCAAGGAGATAACGGAAAGATTTCGCGGCTAAGTACATGGCGAAACGTTCACGGCCAAGGATACTATACCTGACCTCAGTAGGTTGCAGCTCCCAGGAGAAAAGGAAAGCGGTTGAAATTTCTTACAGATTATCTGTTGCAGAACAGCGTCGACAGTAGAACTTGCAACATTTATCTTAAGGACAAGCGTAGCGTCTTTGTTGGTATTAAGTGATGAAGAGACATTGTCTGGTTAAAGTTCACGGTGACAGCATTAAATGCAGACTCGAGTTCTGGGGTCATAGTGAACTTCTATGAAGTATAGATTACTAACGTGTAGTGGGGATTTTGGTATAATTAGAGTCCACTCTCAGTTCACTCTCAGTCAGCAGGCTTTGGCAAGTGTGGAAAAGCACCAGACAGCATTGTTCCAACCTTTTGAGTCTAGTCAGTGTCGCGTCTTCCATCAGACCTCTGCGGTGTTTCGACCACATGACTTCTGGATGCCCGCAGCTAGTGCCACCAAACCATGGGTGGTGGCCGCGGACCTGCATGATTGGTACTTGACTGTGATATAGCCCGGCTCATATTTCACTGCCATGCCAATTACGAACAATGCAGAGAATAGCAATTAACCTCATGGGCTAGAACTTTTCTCAAAGTGACTTCATACGATACAGCAACCATAAGCTACACTGAGGGATTCGAAGCACGTTTCCCTAAGTCAGTCAATGGGTCGCGTTTTTCACAACTGAATGTTCACACATCTTGAGTGCACAAAGTATCACGTTGATTAAACTTCATTTATCCACAGCTATCTGTTTCACTCTGCCCAATCAAGTCTAGTTCTTTGTGTGTATCGATGCAACTCTTGGACTGCTGTAGCAACTGATGAAAGTGTGCTCACTGTGGCTTCATTTTACAACACATCGATGAATCACGCAGTGTTTCCATCCCATGGAGTTGTGCAGAATTGATACATTGCGGCACACAATTCGTGCTCCACATCCGCCGGACCACGTGTAGGGCCTAGTGTATGCGTTCTCGTGCGCCTCCTGAGCATGGTCGTGGTCACACTCACAATTGTAACGGCAAACTAGGCCGTAAATTTTGCTGTCTTACAATGTTGATGCTCAGTCTTCCGTGCCTGGACAGGTCACCGTTCAGCACTCGTGTATGTGCTAGTAGATATATCGTCCGGAAAAAGACCGCAAACCTTTGGGAATAACAAAGTTAACCTGATCACATTTCCTTGCGCTTCTGCTGAACGGTTTGACTTTTGAGAGAAATATGACACCTGCACTGCGAACAGGATTTGTCACTGATTTACGGAAGTTTGCATTGTGGTAAGTTTTAAAGGTTCCCATGATCGACTTAAGACCACAAGAACAAGTACATTGGCTTAATGCTTTTCTCTATAGTAGAATTGGTTTAATTATATGTCGAATTGGGGTTAAAGAGGCACCGTACTGGTTTCTGGATGACAAATCCGACGTTATCAACAGTAATAGGGTTTTTATGCAGTTGGTGCAGAAATTATGAAGCGAAAACTTGTTTATGAACTTGCCAACCTACGTCTGCTAGCAGTTAGTTCAGTAGGATTGGTTTTAACAAGCGCGTGTTATCCAAACAAGCATTCCTATTTCTTGCGGGTTGTGCTAACCGTACAACAACGGCTATTATTAACAGTAATTTAAATAATCGTTTTAGTTCTCGACAGTGTGAAAGACTTTTTTGTGTAGATTCGTCGCAGTTAGACACAGACAGACAGCCACCACACATCCAGGAAAGCGCTGTCCTGGATGTGTGGTGGCTGTCTGTCTGTGTCTAACTGCGACGAATCTACACAAAAAACCTAATAAATCCCCCTACTACTTACAAAGTGTGAAAGACTGTTACTGCATAGGGACACATCAAAAGGTGCACAGTTGTGTGTCACCTATGATATCATCCAACGTAGGACTGAGGAGAAGTCCCTCCAGCAGATGGATTTTGCATGTATGCATGTTATATCACTGTTAAACCATGTGGCAAGTTCATTGCAATAGCACAAATTAACTTTGTTAACTGATTGGAGTAGTTGAGACTGTTTTGGAGAAAAGCTGGTGGAGACGTCCCTCATATTCATGTAAAGGTAGCTAGATCTGCTCTGGTCACTCGTCACTTTGGCCTTGGTATGGGAAATGAACATAAGCATTTGGCATCGCGGGATTCAGTCACGATTTTCCGCAAAATAAACCTTAGGGCACAGTGGTTCTACTGTACCGATCAAAGCAAATTGCTTCACAAGCAGTACCAAGTTGCGACGAACAGCCAGAATGCGTTTATATGATATCGACAGTAATCTCGAATACTCGTTACCAAGGCTGACAAATCCATAGCATGGATATGATGTTTTGCACCGTGAGATGCTCAATGACAGACGTTATAAACTCATGTAATTTACCACACTGCCCGAAGTTTTGGGGTAATTTATTCCAAAGCTTGGGGTATACAATGAGAAAAAGTTTTCTCATTCTTGCTTTCGTCCTTGGAATTATGATCTTACAGCTAACATCACGCATGAGATATGTGTTGTTCTGTGTCACACACAGATTTACTCCTGCGGTGTGAGCACAATTACGTGTGATTCTGGATAAGCGACACAGGTTTAATATTGTTCTTTGCATCCCTATGAATTGCAATGCATGGTAATTTCCAGGTTCACTGTAAGTCAGTGTTGTGGAATATTTAATTCTTCGTTTTGGTAAATTGGCGTTGAATTCACTCAATAGCCACTCTGTCGGACTTTCGCATGTTTGTGCATGTTTGCCAGTACGCTTGCTTTGTACTTGGAGCCAACATTCAAGGGATGTGAAGGAACAGCAAATAAATCCAACGGTTACTTGTGCCTTTACTGTCTAGAAATCGCATTGCTCTGATACGTTGTACGCAGGCATAGGTCTCGAACTGATGCGCATACAGAAACGTTCAAACAATGTAGGGTAAGGCTGTTTGGTGGAATGTGACAATTATACGATAGGTTAATGCATTTTTCTGTGACAAATGACATCAGCACAAGTGACACCAAGTTTCAAGAGCTGAAACATAGTTTAGAATTAGTTGTAGTACCTCCAGCGCATCCGTATCTCCGTGAGAATTAAACGGATTTTGTGTCGTCCGCAAACAAGAACTTAATGCTATGGTAAATACTGCTATAGATATCATTAGCACACATGAGGAACAGTAGAGGACCAAAGGTACTCCCTGCTTTAGCGCAGGGGTGGCAAACTCAATCTCACGGCGGGTCAAAACTGAGACCAAACTGCACAAACATTCACAGAGCAACGGAAAACTAAAGCGTTTTTTAAAATTAATATAAATTAAAATCGACAAAGTTAAAATAACAACAAATTAAGGCATAATAATTTTTAGCTCTTATGCCAATTTTTCATAGCTAGATGCTCGGCATCGTTCTTGGCAAGAACTTCGCTTATGTTTGTGGTCTAATAGGATTGTACAACCAAGCGTCAAGCGTACCGCAAGCAAACAGAGCAGTTGATTAGACGCCTTCGCGAACAAGTGGGAATTTTCCCATCGACAAACGAGTACGTAACACAGAAAGGCAGATACAACGGTCAAACTAGCCAAGGGGCTGTTTTCGAAAGTTAGAGCCACTCATGAGGACCCTTATCTTATTTTTTGGAGATTCGCATTACATCAGTACCGAACATCGGTCGCAGTCAAGTACAATGTTCGTACAGTAGTAGGACAAGAACTCTAATGCGTACGTCTGCTGAACTCTTACCCTTGTCTCACTATCGTATGAGCAACTGCAAAGGGGCTTAAAAAATGGATGGCAAATCAGAAATAGTATTACGACAGCGCGACCTAGGCATTACCGGAGCTATCAGTAAATGATGAAGTGTGGATTCAACCAATATCGGGTTTCAGTGAACGATGGAACAAAGGTGTGGTAACCGCAAAGTTTGGTGAAAGATAACATGAAGTCAGTACCGGAGGGAAGGTGATCGGAAGGAACCGAGTGCAGCTGAGACGACATTGGGAAGGAAAAAGTGAACCTGAAGCAAAACGCTTGACACCTTACGGAGAGATCACAAAGATAGAGGTAAGAAAAACGGTGCGAGCGGAATTAGCGTAGTGATTCTTCTGCGACACCGATGCAGCTGATGCCGAAAAAGTGAAGGATATGAGACTGAGACTGTATTTTAAGAGCAAGTAGAACGGTTTCTGTACAACTCTATCGAATTGCGAAAAATCAAAATTTACTTGTGAATTATCAGCAGTTGTGTCTAGTCCGTTAATCGTTTATCCGTGTTCGGTTAGAAATTTGTACTAGCGTCATTATTTCCGGACATACAATGTCTTCTTTTGGCACTGTATGTGCATCGTTTCACAAAAGCACAGGTTTCCAAAGTAATCGTAGATACTGGTTTTAAAACACTTCACAGAATCGACCTCTATTAATCCTTCTGGTAGTGTATTCCATAAGTTTACGATTCTTCGTTCGATACAAAGCTGATGTGATACTTTGTTCATGCTGGGGACCCTGAGTTTGTAACGATGTCCTCGGGTGTTACAGGGTTCTCGCAGGTTAAATATTGGCCGCAGTATGGGGAAGTGATTCAAGTGTAGTACTCGATGGGTCATAATAAGATCAATTCTTACTCGGCGATAGGATAGTGTGTAGAGTCTGAGCTTTTCACAACGTTTTTCATATGGAAGCTTACGTAGACTTGGTATCATTCTGGTTGCGATATGCTGTATTTTCTCCAGTTTTTCAGTTTCCCATTGGGTTATTGGATGGTAAGCTGGGGCACCGTATTCAAGGATTGGTCTAATGAGCGAGGTGAATAGACGAGGGACGGTTTCTTCGGACCATGTGGAGAAACTGCGTCGTAATGCCCAGAGCATACGAAGTCCCGCACGGTACAATTTCTCTGTATTTTCTAGTGATCTTAAATCATGTCGTGAGAGAACTCCTAAGTCTCTGACAGATGTGTTGGGATGGAGCAACTGGCCGTCCAAGGTGTATGATCGAGTGGCTGGACGTCTGGTGATACTGATGAACTCCGACTTGCTTGCGTTAAGAGGGAGTTGCATTTCAGTGGACCACGTTGACAGTCTCTCTAAGTCATGCTGGAGGCGAGCGCAGTCGTCCTGGTTTTTAATGATCCTCCAGATTTTCAAATCATCTGCAAACAGGACACATGGTGACTGGAGATGCTGCGGAAGATCGTTGATATGAATAAGAAATAATGCTGGCTCAAGTACAGTTCCATCAGGCACGCCACTGGTCGATGGGAACCATTCTGTCAGATAGTCATTGACCTGTACTCTAAACCTTCGTCCCACAATACACTCTTGAATCCAATGAAGTAAAGTGCCACAGATTCCGTATGTCCTCAGTTTACGAAGGAGTACCTCGTGGTTCACTCTGTCAAACGCCTTACTAAAGTCGATGTACACCACGTAAAAATCCTTCTGTTCATTAAGAGCTCGGACCCACTGGTGGTTTGCGTACATCAAGTTGGTGATGCAGGATCGCCCTTTCGTAAAACCGTATTGCGCTGGCGTCAATATGTCCATCGATTCGAAGAACGACAGCAGACACTTTTTCGCAACCTTCTCGAGAACTTTGGATAATACCTAAGTCAAACAGATCGGTCTATAGTTCTCTATTTTACTCTGATCACCACCCTTGGGAAGCGGTTTAACTATCGAGCATTTCCAGTCGTTCGGGACGGATCCTTCAGAGAGCGATCTATTGGGGGTTTGTCACAACTGGTGAGATGATAATCGATATGGACTTGAGTATTAGTGGGTGAAGTCCGTCTGGCCCGGGGGGCTTTGCACCACTGAGGTTGACGAGTAGCTGATGTACTTCGACCGCATCACATTGTAGGCTGTCGAGCAAGACTTGCGCAACCTGTGCCGGTACTGAAACTGCCGCCGGTTTACTGGAAAATACAGTGCGGAAGTGTGTAGCCAGGGCGTCCGCGCGCTCCGCGCTTGAAATGAGTGTCTTCCCGTCTAAGCTCTCTAAGACCGGTAGGTCGTCTCCAGGTTTCAGTTGACGTTTCAAGTAGGCAAATATTCGCTTGGGTGCAGTTGTGGCCGAGGATGCTAGCTCCTCTTCGAACTGCCGGCGTTTCTTGATCATTGCGGCGTTACATAAGTTACGCTGTTTCCTGTACACCGCGTAATCTTCATCACAACCCGAGCTGATGTATCTATCCCAAAGTTTACGACGTCGTCGCGTTAACTGTCTGTATTCCCTATCAAACCAATGCGGTTTGACAGGTCCGATTTTTGGATACTTAAGGGGAACGAACCGAGTACAGAGCGAGTTAAGCTTCCCCTTTATTAATGACCACCACGCCTCAAGTGATGCATCATGTGGTAGTGTCCAATCAGTCTGACTTGCGGCTTGGACGAGTCCGTTGAAGTCCGTCTTCCAATAGTTGAATGTCGGTTTCTGTTGATTGTAATATGGTAACGACAGTTCTAAGCTTGCTACAATAGAGCAGTGGTCACTGTTCGCCAGAGGTTCGATGACTCAGATCTCTTTTAGCTTCTGTTCGCAGCTCGTAAACATTAGGTCCAGACCAGATGCCGAGTACGGAGTTACGCGCGTCGGTTGAATGACATGTTGCGTTGCCCCAATTTCAATAGTCATTTTAGCGAATTGAGCCTCAACGTTGCCATGACCGGGAAGAAGTTAAACATCTGGCCAAATTATCTTAGGTAAATTTAGATCCCCCATCAGTAAGAACTGAGGGCGGCTCATGTGCTTCTGTACATGTGGTATCCAATCGCAGCAACGGTTTAATGGGCTCCGGTAGATAACCCCTACAATTAGTTCTGCGCGCCTGAGACGGATTGTGCACCACAATTGCTCGCATAAACTATCCTCGCTCCGATAGGTACTGATAAGTTTGCCAGATATTGACGATTTTATGTACAACAGAACACCACCGTGAGCCTTTGATTTTCGGTCAGATCTGAAACAAGAGTATCCTGACAACACGACTTCTTGGGGTATGATGTCGGAGTTCAGCCATGTCTCTGCAAGTCCTAAAATGTCCGGCCGCTCCGAGACAGCGAAGCGGCACAGTTCGTCACGTTTGTTCATTAGGCTGCACAAGTTGGCGAATACGACACGGAGGTCCTGGGAGGTACTGCGGGACGTGCCTGGAGGTTGAGCAACCGGTTGATACGGGTTCGTACACCATTCTTGGTCACGCGAAAATTTACAACTTGTAAGTCAGTCTCACCTTCCTCTGTACGGCCTTTGAGCTCAATGACCGCAGTCTTCAAAAGATCCCTGTTCTCGGGTTCCAAATCTCGGCGGATGTGAACTTTTATGCCTTTCAGCCTTGACAGACGAGACAGTATGAGCTGCGGCATATTAGGATTTGCAAAGGTGATCCTCAGAGGTCGACATGACTGGTTAGTTTTCTGACCAAGTCGGATTACTTGTTTAATCGTCACACTGTCCTCGCCCACATCTAAGAGTCTATCGATGAGCCCCTGGAGGAACTCAACATCGTGATCATAACGTATCTGAGGGTTTTCATCTTTTGACTCCGGTACGTGGAAGACCATGAGATTATGACGCCTCAGCGAAATCAGTGATGAACCAGTGGGAGCAGAACTAGAGGTGCTTAACTGAGTTGGTAGTTGTTTATCAGCAGGTGACGTCTGAACTCGATTACGTGGGCCCTTGCGCTTTTGAGTGGTCCATGGATCCTCGGTGTTCAGTAGTTCACAGACAGGCTCTGAGAAATTCACGGACCGATCAGTGAAGCGGCATTTCGTAGCTTCTGAGTCTGAGTCTTCCATCGGTGGGAAACATTGAACCTGGGGTTCGGCCGGGGTCGAAGACGCTGGTGGTGGTGCAGATCGCGGAGAGACAGTAGAAGGCGAGGTGACATAGGTACTTTCACGAGGGCGTTTGATCCCACGTGGTGAACGGTTTGTTTCTATCTGAAAGAGAGATTTTTCCGTAGTTGTTTGCGGTCGCTGCGTATTCTGATGTCTTGTACCGCGACATTTATCACAAATAACTTGAAAAAACCGATGTCGGATGTCGAGCGATTTTCGAAACACGTCAACGGATAAGCCAATGCACGAAATATGGAACAAAACATCACAGCTAAAGCATCGAAGTGCATGAGCCTTATTTCCCACAACTTTCGAACACGAACCACAAGTAGCTTGAGACGGCATCAAAAGCTAGAGCAAATCCAAGATGGCGGACAGAGATGGCAGTATGGCAAAGCAGTGAGATCTCAGGAATTAGCCAAAGAATAGCTCCCAAATTTGCACCGCTTGGAAAATACGCCAAAAGAAGAATAATGGTGCACAATTCACACAGATAAAACGCTGCTAACACAGTAATCTGAGGCAAAAGTAGTATCCAGCACACGTTGATCCAAAAATCCGCGGCGTCCGTGGGTACAGCCCTATGATAGAATTGTGCAAGCAAGCAAACAGAGCAGTTGTTTGGACGCCTGCGCATATTTTGTCTATGCGCTTATTGGTTCTCTGGAGCAGTTTTGTTTAACTGATTCAAAGGGAGAAACTCACGGTGTGGCAACGTCGTTAGTTATGACAATGGCTTATTTATATCGAGGTTCCTACATGCTTGTCAGGCTGTCATCTTTGCTGAGCTTGCTCTGCTGAATAAACCGTTTGTCCCTGAATGACCGAGTTCTCCAACAGTAAGGTTATTATGACGACTCATAGGGTGGATTGCAGGTGTTAATCAGTAAGACAACTCCTGTGCGATGTTTCCTTAATCTTCATCATAGAGAACAACTTCTCACACAGATATGTGCTATCGGACGTATTCAGGATTCGAGTCACAAGTACGCGAAGCTGGGGCATCGCTTCAGCAATGAAACGTGTGAACTGTGCTGGCACCACAGTGTCGTGCTTTGCCTTTAGCACCCCAGTTTATTGCAGGTCTATGACCTCAATCTGCAAACGTACAGGTGGAGTTTCCATGTCGATAACAAATGGGTTGCGAAACACCTCGAAATTACTTTTCTGTACGTCAGTCACTAAAGCGCCATACAAACTCACCGCGAAGTGAGCTCAGTTTTTCAGCAAAGCTGAATTTGGGAACACCACAGCGCTGACTTGAGTCAACAATGCTTTGCAACAACGAAAGTGAGATATGTTACCTTGGTACATTTGTGTTTTCCGTAGGCGCAGCTTCGTTCAAAATGTCTTCACTGCCTCAAGGATATCAGTGCTCAAATGTTTCCGGCCCTGGAGCCACAGGTTCGAGACGTTGAGATGAGTGATTATGTCAGACAGAAATGCCAAGTTACATTACCACATTAACACAAAACGCTGGGGTCTTTACTTTTGCTGTTCGTAAACTCACTTAATTCCTTAATCAGCTGAAAAATTCCAATGAGAACATTTCCACGACTGAGCCACCGTACTTATGTTTGATAGGGTGGATCCCCGAACTCTGAATCCGGTTCCTGTAAAAAAAACTGCAACTGGCTGTGATTTAAACGTTGGCTCTGATAAAGTTGCTTGTGAGACGATGCTGATTGCATGTTCCATGTTCAAGACTATACCACACATCGATCATTTGTGTATGATACAGTGATATGCTATCAACGCATCAATACAGATGTCCTGCATCTTTAACCACATCCTATCAACCAGCCTACTTATTTCGCCGCACATCACCGGTGCTCCATCTATTGTCAGTCCAACATGTTTGCCCCAAGCAGGTTCATGTCGGTTTCACTTTAACATGCGTTAGCATAAATATCTGTTCCCGTCGTTGTCCCACGCGTCGACTTCAAGTCCAATTTTTCCTCTGTAACCTTCAAACTGGGGTCCACTCCGCGGATGAAGATGGCGAGCGGTGCAGTGTAAATCATACCACTAATTTCATCGACAGCAAGAAAAGGTTCATCAACGTCTTTGCCTTTCTCGACCAGTTGTGTTTTCACATCAGTGGCCACCTCACAAACTCGATCAGCAACGTTGCTTCAGCTAAGGCTTACATGTGCAAACATCTGCTTTTTATCCGGACACACGACGTCACACACTTTCATCATGCCGGTCAACAAGAACTCTCCCTCAGTAAATGGTCTGACTGATTTGGTGATCCCTATACCACAATAAAACTTGCTTTGACAGCAGCTTCAATTTGTGAGCTTGCGTTGGTGAAAAACGTCTGATGTGTGAGGATAAATTCCTGTTCAATTATTCTACCTCCGGTAGCGTCCGCTCTGAATTCATGTATTTGAACGTGTCTTGATGTCTAGTCTCATAGTGCCGTTTCAGCTTATATTTCTTGCTTACGCCCACTTTAGCCACACAAATTAGACCCACTAGTTTGCCGCCAATATCAATACACGTACATTCAAGCTTCCAGCGGCTTTGAAAGGATCTGTTGCCAGAATC
>OX104070.1:67563252-67629128 GCA_944474145.2 Dicrocoelium dendriticum | reverse complement strand
GCTTCTTTTGATTGAGGTGGAAGTTTTCTCGGAGAGCTTTTTGTTCGAGAAGGCAACTACATTAGTGAATTTGATTTTTACTTCACATATGGGAGTGCGGGTGAGCAAGGGGTCAAGACTTCGGGTTCATACTTCTTGAGGCCCGGCGTTCGATCCCAGCTTAGGTCGGGAGCTTCTCTATCTGAGATGAAAATAAAATTCTTGCCTCTGCACTGCGCGGCGACTGATCTGGTCAAACGGCTTTTATCCCCAGCTGTAAACCCTCGCTGCAGACACACACGGCAGAAGTAGCACCCACTAACCGTACAATGCAGTAAATATGGTATTTTTATCGCCGATCTATTCACAATATTTTTTCCCTAAAACCTTTCGCGGGCCAGCTATGATTGAATAACGGGCCGGATATAATTGTGCACCAGGCCATGAATTTGACACGTGTCTTATGGTGTGAAAAAGGTTGTCTATTTGCACCACTTGTTTCTTAGCCGTGAAGCAAGATGAAATCTGTGAATACTTCGGTACCATACGACAGACACAGACCCAAATGCAAAGAATATTCTTTCGATGATGGAAGGCACTATCATTATCATTTACGATGCATTCTCCTATCTTACGGTAAAGCGTTGCAAACACTCACTAATACCTGGCAGGTCATGATCACTTCAGAGGAGGAACCGTCAAACCAAAAGGGGAACAGGTATTTTCTACAAAAAGCTGGTTATTGCTGTACGCACTGCGTTGCGGTAAAATGGATACTGATTGCGCTTGTCTGGATAAACGGCGTATGTTTTGGATGTCTGTTGTCGAGCACTTGCTGAGTTGTTAAACAAGAAATGTAATCGTCCTCTCCAGCTAGTTTGAGCGTAACAGTTGCCGTATCTGTTTATAGTGGTCCGGAACGTCACCTAGCCGATGCGAAGCGGGATATTAGGTATTCTAGGCTAGGAGTTACCAAACAACGGGCCGCGGGTCGGATGCAGCCTGCGACGTCAGTTCATCCGGCACGACGGCTCTACCCGAATTTGTTTGATAGAGGGAGATGTTGTGATACAGGTTACAATTGCTACTACATGTCGTATTGTCGAGGAGCGGGCACAACAGTGTGAGTTAACTCATGGCCTTTACGTATGATGCCACATTACCGTAATATATGCGACCTCACCACACTGAAATACTGATGTTAGTGAGCACGCACGAAACCCTTTCATCCGTGCTGTCTACTGGGTTTCCGTTAAGAATATACCTCAGTTTTCCCTTGCTGAGCTTCCTCGACGTGTCACATTAAATACCTTGCAGTAATAGGCTTTTAGTTTATATATATGTCCTTTCTAAACTGTCGTTGCTGACTATTTTTAACGAATTGTAAGCTGCTGATATGGAATTTAACTCGAATAGCAGATTGTTGTAATTTGTACTTCTTGCTTTTGCCAATCGCACCTATATGGAGCTGTTAGCCAGTTCCAGGCTTGCCCGTTGATTTGACTCCGGTGGAAAACCCCTGCTGGAATCTTCCAAGTTTTGGCCGCTTGCAAAAATATATATACATTGAATACATTCCATCCTTGGACATTCTAGTACTGAAGATACTTATTAACTTCATACACCAGGGATCGGTAATACGACCGCGAGTATTTTTGACGTATACTAACGATATCACACGCATCATAAGCTCGAACTGCCGGCTTTATGCCGATGACATCAAGGTGTAGGGGGCGATCAAAACACCAGACGATATCACAGTACTTCAAGCTGATCTACATCGGGTGTACGCGTGGTCAACCCAGAATCTACTTAGATTCAATGTGGACAAATGCAGAGTGCTGCATCTACGGCACAAGTTGGTCCACTGTAACAGACTCGGCAACTAGCAGCATCAAACCTCTTCTGACGAGAAGGATCTGGGAGTTTTGTCCAGGTCGATCTTGGATGTTCGAAGCAGGCAGAAACGGCGTTAAGGCTGGACATCCAACACATGAGTGTCCTGAAGAGCGCTTTCGGACGATTCGACCCTTCGATTTTTCCACAACTTCTCGGCTCATACAGACGGCCACATGTGGAATACCCAATACAGGTCTTGCAGTCATAGCTGAGGAATCTCACTGCCTTAGAGATATTCCAACTCCAGCTAACCAAGCTTCAAGTGTCTGTATCCTTTGCTGTATGAACCAAGGCTACATGTGCTCCAAGTCTTCAGTGGACAGTATCGGCAATTACGCTGGGACCTCGGTTTGGCTTAACAAAGTTTGAGAGATCCCAACCACACTTATCGTTACTTGCTAGAACTCAGTCACGACAACAATTTGAAAGAACACCATCTCAAGTTGGCAGAGTAGCACAGTCGTTTGGAATGCTATCGAAATTTCTTTTCCCTACGCTTTTGCAGAACGTGAAATGCCCTACCGGAATCTGTCATATGTGCTCCCACGCTGGCAGAGATCAAAGCTGGGGTTGATCTTGCAATTACATTGTTGCACCATCTTATATAACCCATTACCCATGGATAAACACAAGTGCCTGTAAGAGATTTCACTGGTGGTCAAATATCAGCTTTCGTTTCACGTTTTTCCCCTCCTGTGTGTGTACACCAGAAGGAGAAACGATTTTTACAAACATCCTATATTCCGTCATTCTTTATGGATTAACCTTGAATTTACAGTTTCTACTACGTATACTTTAATGAGTTCACCGATGTAAAGCCAATTTTGCTAGCAATTTTATTATGGTATGAAATTTTACCATAACCATCCTACGGGACCAGTTAAGCCTTAGATTTTCTACCCGTATAAAATCATGTTTCTGTTATACCACTGTTCCATTATACTCACCTTTCTTGAGCGGTAGATTTGTCAAAGACGCCTAGTCTCCTGCTTTCCTGCATTTTCATAAGATTTTAATTTTGTTTGAGCTTAAATACCCTTTTCTTGTTCAGCCCTTCTTTATTTCCTTTCGTTAAGATAACCATATTGGAAAAGTAAACGTCTGTCAGGTTTTCAGCGAAACTTCGGGGGCAAAGTAATTCCTCGTGGAAACGAAGTAGCAGAGAACCTGCTGCGTATTATGTAATGGTCATATCCTGGACAGAGTATGAACATAACTCAATCTCACAGCCATCATTGACAGAGTTTCCTTGTGTGACCTTGTAACGCGGACCATTTGGAACGGTTCCAATCACCAACTGGGGAGACACTGGCATGTAACGCGATTTACCTTCTTCCAGTCGTTGTGATTATCTTCCCACTTTGCAGTAAGTACTATACGAATTATCCACTGGTTCACTCGGTCTGGCGAAGCTTTTGTGTCAAATGCGAAATGTTACCCACAGATTATACCAACGGTACCAAGTATTTTCAACATGTTAAAGAGTAAATTAGGTCTTCGTTGGAACCTAGAACCCGAAAATTAGCCGCTAAGCATACAGCTAAAGTGCTGCCTTTCAAAAGATACAAACTTTGGTTTATTATGAAACATAACATCTACCAACATACTCAAAGTTTTCTGGAAGGTTACGTTTTGTGGTAGAGGCTTCCATGAAACGTAGTTTGGAAGCGGAGAGAAATCGCTTACCGAGAACATTTTCCGAAAAAGAATCACTCACTCACACGGGTCACATACTACTACATAATGCGGTAGAACGAGGAAACCCGTTTATTGTTGGCATTATCAAACGTTGTATAGCAGCAGCAGTAGTAGTGAATGGCTTGTGTCCTGCGAAAACCAACTCGTTTGAAACTACCAGCCTTTCGGCAAATTTCTCCTAGAATATCACCGATTGAATAGAGCATAGTGCTACAGATACGTGAGAAAGGTAAGAACTTGTTGGTGTTTTCGTCTACCCTAGACCCACTGACGAGAATACAAGGTAATAAACTAAAATAAAGACTCAAGATGTTGACAGTCTATTGCTTAATAGAGCGGCTATATAAAAGGTAGCCATCATTATTACGTCCCATTCCAAAAGAGGCAACATGAGGACGACTTACTTGCCTTTAATCCACATCAGCATATAGCCAGATGATGTATGAAATTGCTAACGACACCTCTCGAGGGACTACACTGCGTGGAAGCAGGTCCCCAGGAGACTTTTCCATGGATGGTCGTATCACTTTAGTTGAACCGCTGGTGACAAGTACATTGAGTCCTTTCAATTTGCCCAGTTCCCTCCCCAAGCTTGGAAATTTGTTTGCAAACTTTTCACCGTCATGCAAGATGGCATCGTCAAAGCGCCGACATGCAGAGTATAATATTGCTGATTGAATAATAATGTATTTTTGTTCGTCGCAATCAGCCGACAATTCAGATAATTCAACTAGCTATCCAGAAAAGCACCAGACGACCGTTTCGCCCTATTGGGACTCCTCAGTGGTGCGCATCTTTCGGTCCTCTGCGGAAGATCGAACCCATAACCGCTAGTGGCTCTTGCCAACTAGCCCGCAGCTTATGCAACTGCGCCATGGAGGACGGTATCCGACCATCACGAATTGTTAGCTAAATGCCTTCATTTTTTGGCAGCACATGCACGGTTATTACTTTTGATTACTTAAACACCACAAAAAGGTCTCTGGGCACCACATTGTGAAATTAGAAATTCTTCTGTAACATCTGATTATGTTTTACATAATGGTTGGACAACGTAAATGGTCTGTACCTTTGGCCGTCTAGGAGTATTCATGGTATCAATTTGGGCTCTCAGACAACCAAAGTTGGCATTCGTTCGTACCATGCATAGAACAACTGAAGTAGATATTTATGTAAGGGTGCAAAGTACTTAGCGGAAGTATATTCTTCAAGGAAATCAGTTTGGATGTGTTACAGTTGATAAAGGAAAGATCGTTGGAGTGAGGAACGGTCCGGTGAGGTAGATCGAAACTAAGATAGATGATTTGCTAATTCCGGCCACTGTGTTCACGCATCGCATCATATATAAGTGTGCTTTCTGTAGAAGTGTCTTAGGTATTTCTTGTGTATTGAAACTGATCGTTTCTGCTGTGTCATCCTGGGACATGCGTTCAATCGCCGTCAATTCCGTGCGTTTTTCAAACAAAATGGTCCTGACTTCTGTGATTTGTCTAATATATTTTAAAGGTGGCCTAGCTGCGGTAAGATCTTTGTTCGCATTTAAAAGGACCAAAAAGAAATGTATGTTTGTTTCACTGAAAAAGCTTGAGCTGATCTATGTCTACCAAACTCTGTTTGGGGATCAAAGTTGTCCTTTTACCCGATAACACATCACATATACATGGATTAAACTTGAGACTTGAGGAAAAGGATAACGTCTGTGATCCCTACGGAACCACTAAGCGATTTTGTAAGATGTTATCACTGAAACACAAACCGAAGACAAAATTTTCCTCATGCTCACTGTTTTAAACTTTTGCTCTAAAATCGCCAAAGATGTCGACCTCGTATTTCCCAAGAAAATTATTGTTTACTGGATGATGCATACTAGACTGAATAGAGAGCGACATTCGTACGGTCCAGAACCTTATTTGGTTGCAGTAGTCCTCTACTGATGCGTCTTCACACATTCTGTGCAGGCACCTTCCATGTGAATAGACACTTAGCCGCTGATTCGACAGAGAAACACTTCACCAACTACGCCCAGATGCCGATTTAGTAACCTTAGTGATATTTATGACACTGGTTAGAACACTGCAAAATGTAAATTTCATCTTACAAACCCGACTAGGAAAATTAAGCGAAACTTATCCTTACCTACTCCAGGGCAAGGTTTGACCGTGAAATGACTGTGTATGTATTAATTGAATAGTCGCTTAGCTTGGACATAGCGCCGATCAAGCAAAACATTCTACTCTCAGACCAGATTTATTTGGTGCACTTCTTTAATGTGGACTGATGGGTTTAGTTATTTCAACAGTTTATTCCACACTAGAAGATACAGCTGATGCATCCAGTCAAAAATATGCGCACTTGTTTACCAATGTCAATGTCAATGTTTACCAATGTCTTGGAAGCACTCTTTAATCTAACCCGAAAGACAGGGCTTCTAACTGTAGTGCATCAAGGTTCACATTTGACAGATTTATCACCTTACTGGGGTCACGAGTACATGATACTTCATCCTGGTTATTCATCAAGAATTGTTCGAGCCGTGCTAATTCCTTCATTTTGGTACGATCGATTTTGGCTTTACAAAATTGGGTGTATATAATCCGACAGCAAACTGACAGGTTCTCGACTACGGGCAATGGAAGTGTATGTGTTTCCAGTAGGCCATCAAGTCTGACTCGCGCGGTCTTCAGCTGGGCGAATGCGACGCGTCTGTGGTTAGCTGCAGAAGTCTTAAGCTTGTTTCTAATCAACAGTTTTCAAATCGCCTGAGGATAACGACGTAGGCGAATACAATCCGACAAAAGTAAACTTCCATATGTATGCAAGCAATCTTGCACCTCAGATTGACGATGCGATGAAGCAGTTTAATGGAATCGGGAGAAGTTCGTCGTTTGAGAAATTTAAAACAGTTAGTTCCCTTTAGTCACTTGAAAGGCACAAGTAGAAGACGAAGTTAGGCAAATGCATGCATTTCGTATCGTCTCATCAGTGCCGATAATGATACCCGGTACTTTTATACAACAGTTTGTGGGTACAGATATACATACGAACAAACGGGAGAAAAAGCGCGTGTCTTTCTTTTACAACAAGCAGACAAACAAAACAAATTTTGTGCGTCTGCTGTCTTGAGCTATCGAAAACCCAACCCGCCATCTATTGGGTGATTTCGCAAATGAAACAGGACGTTTTCTGACCTTGTTTGGTACGAGGTAAGCGCATGTAGGTTATTTCGTGGCAAACTGCGCCAGAGTGTGTCACTGCGCGTTCATTGTGATGTGACGATCAAAGTCCCACGCCGCGACAAGCCCGCATTGCAGCACCGCTGGAATGAGAGTTCAGCTCAGACGTCTGTGCCATTACATCCCTTCTTTATAGGGCAACAAATGTTGTCCTATTTCTGCCGAAGAAACCATGCAAGGGCCTAAGCGGTTAGAGAGCGCATTGGTGAAATCGAGCGACATCTAACACTTACCAATCCCAGACAATACAACAGAACTATGGTGTATTACGGGTAAAAAAATGCAATGCATAACAAGTTTTTGGGATGAAAATTATTGCAAAGCAAAATTTCCTGATAAAGTGAAAAGCGTTTTGTTTGACTCATAATTGACTTATGTAGAATAACGGAGACGTTCGCGTATTAAAAGTATAGATCTGTTGGTTGGGATTTTGGTAAAACACCGTTTGGTTGCGTTTTATAGCCCCTGGCTAACAAGTTATACAATGAAATGCAAAGTAGACAATGCTTTGTCAACTCGTTTTTTAAATATCGCCAGGCTGGGAGCAGAGACGACATAACTAGGGAGGGCGTTCCAAGGTTGGCAGACGCGGAGGTAAAAGAAATTTCTGCGGCATTCAAGCCGGCTACTGTATTTGCAGTTTCAGAAGATGAGCTCTTGGGTTAGTTTTATGGTTCATTTCCGGCAGCGGGCGGCCCATGTGGTTTGGGTTCTTCAGAATCTGGTAAATCATTATGAGATCCCCCCGCAAACGCCGACATGGACTGCTTTACATTCGTGTGGTCTTCAGTCTAAGGTGATAGAGAAGATGAAATGGGCCCCTGAAGTTCAAGGTTGCCCTTCTTTGAGGATTCTCGAGAACAACGAGATCCTGTTTCTGCCACTGCTGCGACGCCTAGAGAGCATATTCCACGTAGGCGTTAAGCATTTGAAGGAAGATTCGCGGTTCAAAGCGACCGAACGCTTGGCGAAGAAGGCCATGTTAATTGCCGGTTCTCGATACCTAATCTGCTTGTCTTGGGCATCCGAGATCTTCATTTATCAGCACACCCAGGTCACGCTTCTGAGAGGTCATCTCTAATGTGTGGTCGCCAAGCTTGTAGACACTCATCGGCTGGTGACGCAGATGGATCAGCTTACATTTAGATATGTTCAACTGAAGCAGGTTCCTCTTTAACCAATCATAAATGCAATCTGGGTCATGTTGGAGTATATGATGGTCTTCATTGTTACTAATCGCCCGCCATATCTTGACGTCATCGGCGAAAAGCAGGAAATTTGAGGAGATAACTCTTTCCAGGTCGTTGATAAACACCAGGAATAAGCGCGGTCCCAACATTGAGCCTTGTGGAACACCATCTTCCACCTCAATTGGGTTAGAGAGTGATACCCTAACACTCACTTAAAGCTTCCGTTGGTGAAGAAAGTTACCAATACAATCAAGAACAGGATCTCCCATTCCGTAGCTTTGTAGCCGGTGAAGTAGGATGCGGTGATCCAGACGGTCGAAAGCTTTGGAGAAGTCCAGCTGGATGACGTCAACTCTGACCCCATCATTAGTTACTTTCGTCCAACTACCTAGTGCCATTAATAGGTTTGTGGTTCATGAGCTCTTTTAACGGAAGCCATGCTGATCCGGTGCCAAGATGTTGCATGTTTCTAGGTAGTGCCTTAGAGTCTCAGCGACGACCGCTTCCATCCCCTTCTCGAGCACAGGGAGCAGAGTCACTGGGCGATAGTTTGCAGGATCTGAACGGCTACCGCCCTTAAAATTTTGGGTGATAATGTCACGCCTCCACATAGTGGGGACTTGTTGTTCATCAAAGAACCTTTGGAAAAAAGGTGACAGTGGTTCAGTCAACTTGGTGGCCGCAGCCTTCAGCGCTTTTGGGCGGCTGTTGCCGACTCGCCGAGAGCAACGACTGCGCAATGACAGCATAACTGCTGAGTCAAAAATTACACGTGTAAACAATGTTGGTTATGCGCATGACGTTGAGGGACAGGTGGAGGCTGTGAGTTCAAAATTAAGGCCTATTGTAGCCGCAGGACATTAGCTTCATGTTTGGCGCTCTGTACTCTACCGCCTGTTGTGAAAAGTGGAGGGATCCCTCACTTTACTTAAGGAAGGCTGCTGACATACCTGCACAGTATTTTGTAATTTGCCAGAAGTTTGTGACTAGGCACTGTTGATAATTTACTTTGTTCTCATGGACAACTGCAGTGCAAAATTGCACTTCAAACGAACATCACCTATCGCAGACCAAACACACGACGAGTGTTCTAAAACACGATGGAAATTCCCAACCGCTCTGACATACGTTAAGCTCGGAGCTACTTTCTCCAGTGACCATGCTATAGCGCGTAATCGGTTAAAGGGACCTATGTATCATTGTATAAAAATGGTTACAGCGTTCTCTTCAATGTTTTAGGGCAGCAGATATGGCAAACATGTAGGTACGACTTCTGTGGAGAGCTTATGATACGCTTTAGTGCTCAACACACTACTACTCATCAGTAATATACGACCCGTCCGTATAAGTTCCTACCCTATGTCCTACATAGGCGCTATGCGGAAGTCTTAGCTCTTGAGGCTAGCCATTGTCCTCTGCACAGTTCGTATCTGGCATGGCGGTGGAAGATGTGCCGGGCTATACCATGGTCAACTGTCAATCACGCAGGTCCGAGGCTGTTACCTATGGAGAAGTGGAACTTGATACTGGCATCCCGAAATCATGGGAGCGGAACTCGGCAGGGGTCCGCTGGGAGGCGCACCACTAACGAGACCCAGAATGTCGAATCGCCGGCCTCTGGTGCTTTTCCAGACTAGCTTAAGCCTGCTGATTGGGAGTGACGATGATGAATCTACTGAATTATACCAAAATCCCCACTACTACTCAACTCTTATAGCGTTGATCAGGCGGCTCAAGCTTGGTGTCCAGGGTTAAAATGAAACGTTCATCTGTCGGGGCAGCCCGAAAGGAAAGCTTCCAACTCAACACGACAATTATCTGGTCTCGGTTACGAACTGTGTCTTCGTTCAATCGATTTGTTTTCCTCAGAATACTGACGAGTTCGCGGAGATCTTATTCTCACATACTAACTATGAGTGATCATCCGTGTAAAACTTTGCTGGCCCTTGCTCCTTACAATGGATGCCGAGGCCACGATCCCTAACTGGTAACCCAACACTCTATCTTGGGCTATAGAAAGTTCCGTTACTCTGTTAGAATCTGTACACCTTGTGATGCATTACCAGCCCATGTGGTGAACGCAACGAACATCGTGCCTTTCGAAGAACTATTAGACATGTATCTACCTGATAAATGCTACCTAACAGTCTGACAATGTGCTCTGTTTGGATTAATGATAGCTCACGCTTTAGGTCGTAACGTTGGTATGTTTTGCATTTTCTATCCCGTGGGTCTCGCAAAGCTGTTGCTAGTAATCCCATCATACCCCCATCAGCCATCAAACACTAGGAACTGGGTTCCAATTTAAGTTCTTTTCACCAGTAGATGAAAAATTCAAACGAGGTGAAACAACTCACACAGCGCAGTGTTAAAAGTGGATAACTCATGAACTATCTCCATTTTATGGACAAGTTTTACTTATCGCGGATTAGTTGCTAACCAACTTACTTCATATGCTAATGTAGCGAAGAGTTATGCCACGGTATCTGTATGCATTATCCGATTTAGTTTGTTTCATCTTGTCGGTTCAAGTGACTGGCTGTTGCTTGATATCCTCGGTGTGGCTGCGCTTGATGTGCATGTTGACAAAGTGCCTACCTGTCTATTACCCACTACCTCGTCCATACTGGCTCCAGGAGACAGTTGGTCGTTGCTGGAGGGGACGGGGTGCACGGTCCTTGTGGTCGTGCCAGGCTCAAAGAGTAATTCCATGCACTCAGTGTGGAGCGGACTACGGTCCAGGCACCACATTGTGTGCGCTTGATTCCCAAATACAGCGTGCTTGTGTTCGCCTGTGAAGGAGTGTGGGCCGGCTCCGTTGATGAAACGTGGCTCCCATCCACATGCCTCCCGGTCTTATTCCTTCGGGTTTACACTGTATATGGGGTGTGTGGACGTAGCTGTGGGTGGTGCAGTGCAAGCCATCCATGGTCCCTCTGTAGGCGCAGGCGTCCTGTGGCTTGCCACAGTGACAGGCAAATCCGAAACCGGATGCCGCCAACTATCTCCATCTCGCACACGGCTTAATCGATCTGGGTGCTTGATAATCAATTCAAGGTAAATTATGTTCCGAACTGTGAATGCTTGTCGCAGTTTAACACACGCGGTTGGCAATCCAAACCCCGGCAATGTATTCTCCATCAGTGTTATTCGTCTGCCAGCGTTCACGTGACCAAACGTGTGAAATGCAATGATCTTTATTTACATCTTCCCAATTCACCTACTAGTGATGTAGACAGCTGGTTGCAATTTTCGGGATGAGCGAAATGGCACATTATTGGGTGGAAGCGTAGATGAATTGGCTCTGCAATACATCATTAAGGTGAAACAATCCACGGGGTGTATTAAAAGCGGAATCGATTTTCATTCAGTCAAAACGGTTATATTGCGGCGCAGATTAGATTTTGTGAGAAGTAAATTATGTACAAATCAAGCAATCGAGGGTTTCCTCCGTACCCGGTGATCGATAGTTTGAACAATTAATCGCGTCTGAAAAAAGCACAGGTAAAACAACACGTCACAAATCAATTCCAACAACAGATAATCAGCCGAGGTTGAAAAAAAGTTGCATATCGTTTACTGTCGTTGTAAGCACACTTACTGTCTCGAAAAATGTCAGTACGAGTTTTAATTATGACGCGAATTACGCTAGGATTTACGTGAATCACAACGAGCGTTTTGAAACACACCTTCACACATTTGCCAACCGCAAGTGTTATTCGTTCGTGTCGGCATATTTTCAACCGGTATCGATTGACGCGGCAACGCATCGATCGGCCGCCGACCGACTGCCCAGTCCTTCAGTTTGATGAACTACCAAAATGTGAATCGAGTTTAGCAAGTAGAATAAATTAAAACCCAACAACTCTACTCAGTGTATGAAGAAGACTCGATGTTAGGTGGTATTGGACTGTAGTCAACAAAATAAGTATCGTTCCGGAACCTCTGACCGCATTATATACAACACATTCACTTTTGGCTTATGTACTTGTTAAGAGCACATATCGAGCGAATCGTAGGAACACATCCAAATATAGGAAGTTAACTGCTTAAATGATTTTGTTTGTATCAAACAAAGTTTCCCAAGGTCGTCGTGCTGCCCTGCAAAAATCCAGACAAATCGGGCGGTTATGTGAACTCAAAGTTGATGTCACACGTGATTGAGTCAGTAAACAGAATTCCCCGTCCATTACCTACCAAAACAGTTGACTTCTGTAACGCTCCTAGGTAAGCAAGATTTCAATCAACCCGCTAATGTTGTATTGAGCTCTATACGGAGTTAAATGATGATAAAATGATTTACCTGGGAGCAAAGAGGAGCATGGAACACCTTGCGCTGAGGGTGGACACATGGAAAATTAATTCAACTTACGGGAGTCTCGGGCTCGCTTGGAAGGGATGATCTGCTTGCTACAGTCAACCATCAAGGCGCTTTTCTGGTTCGTATACATCAGACACCTGAATGCATAAGAACGCATATGTTTTCAGATTACCTAAACGAAAAATGTGGCATATAATAACATGGCTTCATTATTACAAATTTCATAACAATTTCGCAGCCATACCCAGTGGAACCCTAGCCTTCATCATGGTAGGGCTAGCATTCCCAGTCGGTTGTATATGGAAGGAGAACACATACCATACTTAGTCACAAGAAGTGTAACAGAGTCAATGCTTTGCCTGAATTATTTGGATAATAGCTTTAGGTATAACGTATCCACAAAAAAATTCAACCGGCGTTTCACTGCGCTCAATATATATATATATATATATATATATATATATATATATATATATATATATATATATATAATCAAGAGGCCGAGAAGTGGATATGACACCTCCAGGATACTCGATACTCTGGCGGAGACCGTTATAATGAAGGAGGCAATATGATTTCACCAGTAAATCACGAAAAACACAAACAGAATAAACACACAGTAGTAACCATTTGCGTGCATTCTATCACTATCATGACTCAATTCGTTGTCAAAGTAAATCCGTCCCACCATTCATTCGTTTAGGTTACACAAACCCACTTGTTGCTAACTCATTGGACTGACCAAGCGCTTTCTTGTACTTGATTGGCTGTCTACTTACGTTTCTGTACAACGCCACTCTTAAATACACTAATCCATGTTTGGGGGGTATAAAGCATTTGTCCTGATTAGCACCCGTTTCCACCCGTTCAGATACCATATATTCGAGTCTCGAGTAGGTACTACCCTGTTCACTTATCCCGACCGGTTAACATTCATTTCCTCAGAAGCAAACCACTAGACCTTTGGTCAAGTAGTAAAACGTTACTGGTCCTACACACGGTCTTACAAGTGTGCGATAACCTCAGGAATTAGCAAATGAAAAGCATTTTTGATGTAGTCACACAATCCGAACAAACTTTAATGGAGTACTTACCCAATAAGTCAGGAATTATTTCGTATTTTTTAATAAGAGGAGTGCAGAACGTGAGTAACGTTAAGACGAATCGGGCTCAGTCAGGTCATCATCACTAGACACCTGGGAGAGCGTTTGCTGCCTAATTCCTGTCTCCAGAAGTTATTGCTCACGCTTTTTACCGTGGAAAAGAGTAGACTTGCAGTTTTGGGGTGACTTACTTTTTGTAGAATTAAATCAACGGTTGGCATTCAGTGTGGTTAAACAAGTGATTTTAACATGCGTCAGCTGACCTTCCACCGCCGGGTTTCATCTAACGAGCTCTGTCCTACTCTATGTAGCCTCTATTACTTCTATTAGTAAAGCGCTCTGATCACAACACGCACGTAGCATATGGTTTTCATCCAAATGAAAATTGACCGTTATCCTGCATCACTTCACCAGAGCCCGATCTCCAAATGATATCTACTATCAATTAAAGAGAAACACCTCATAACCTCTGTAGTCACTACAAAGCATCTGCCCATCGTCCAAGGAAGTGTCCGTTCAAAAATTCACAGTAGCTGCATACAGTGAACGTACGACAAAGAGATGATAGCACCAAAGTTGTGTTAAAGGAGATATGCCTGAATGCTCATGGCTCTAGTGTCGTTTATCTACTTCGTGTAGGTCGGTCGGTGGTTGAGTGGGCTGCACGCCTGACTTGTCACCATAAGATCCCCGGTTCGAATCCGCGTGGGGGGGGGACGTCCTCGAGGTATACACAACCCACGCGTGACTGGGGCTGGTCACACGGCAGCGAAGTGCAGTTAAGGCGTACAGCTGACACATTATTAATAGTATTTCAATTCGTGTAGACTTCCAAACCAAACGTCACTCCAGTGCTTTGTTTGTCGAGATGTTCACCAGCCTTCGCTTGTTCGTGGACTTTAACAAACTGCACGTTTGTGCCCACCATCCAACTCTACTCAGCGACAGTTTAAGTAGGGGCCAACGGTTTCACGAGATGGGGCTTCAGAGAATGTAGCTTCATGAGACAGTGTTCCTAGCTGAAAACTGTGGACATGACACCAGTGTGCATGAGTTCCCGGTGTTACCGGTAATTCACACTGACTCGCTCACATCTCCATGTTTACATTGGCAAAATCAATGGATGTTGGTTGAATTGGTGAATGCCAAAGTGGTATAAAGGACCTGATCATCAAAAGAGCTCGTCAAAATGGAAAAAGCATTAAAGCACTCTCACTCTGGTTTCCATTTCTCTTTTCCGTGCCTCCGTGTACGCGATGTGAGTACGAACGCGTACAACGACGTTGATTAGGCATGCAGCGGTTATGCCAACCGGTACACCGATTGCCAGCAGTATCAATCCCAATGCTGCCAGGCCACTAGATAAGGGAAAGCAGTAAGAAAGGAGGTGGGTGTGATGAGAATACAAAAGAAAGGTGTGGGTTCAAGGTAAGTCAGATCTCATAGGATTCGCCGCACAAACGGACCAGTTTTGAAGAGAAGGTAATCCAGTCAAAGTGTCCAAAAACAAACACTAAATTCCGTTTCTCTCAATAGAATCAAAAGATAGCTAACAGGTTATGGGTGAGTTATAGCATCGTACCTAACAACTGCCTCTCCATGTTCACCTGAAATCTGGGTCCGAACATTGTGGGTAAGCAAACCAAAGTGATCAGTTAATCCATGTTTCTCCAAGCATACCACAAAGTCCGTCTTCGTACCAGACAAAGTTTAGTGAGATAACATGACCAACTGGTCGTTTCAACAAAAAAACAGCACCCTCAACAATCGAATCCGGTAGTTTTCGATTCGCACTTGTCCAAAGGAACATTACAAAACTCATGATTGTGTAATGTTTTTGAATGCAAACGTTGTAGTCTATATCACCGGCCGGTGGCCGAGTGGTCTGCACGTTTGCTTTGCAATCATAAAGTCACCGGTACGAATCCGCGTAGGGGTCGGCATCCTCGCGGTATACTCAGCCCGCGCGCGACCGGTGGTGGTCGCGCGGCAGCGGAGCGCCATTACCGCGTACATTATTATTATTATTATTATTATTATTATTATTATTATTATTATTATTATTATTAGTCCATATCACGACATGCCCTCTCCCAGAGCACTATTCTTCGAGAGTAAGACCACCCAAACAACAACGACAACAGCAATAACAGCCAGGCAGGCAGAGGTGAAGAGCACCTAAAGCATCGTAACAATTCCAACCAATAAACTAGCAGCATTTTTCTGCTAACTGGCGGCGGTCGGGCTACAATACTATCTAACGGTTTAAAAGCGCCTCCGTCACTTCATGGCTGTTTGACCAGAAATAGTAACATTCTTGGTAGAGACACTGCGAAATTATTCGCCTTCATTCGGGCACATATTGGTGACTTGTGGATTACAAGAAAGAAACTTCATCCATTTGACACTCGGTCGACATCACTTGGCGAAGGAGCGCATCAACAATGAGACTGCAATTCATACAGACGCTTCGTTGCCACATGAACAATAGCAATCGCAAGCTGACTATAGACCCTGCGAAGACGCCCGAACGTATGCAGTCTCGAAGCATCGACTCGTGGCCTACAAATGAGAAGCTTGGACCATTCGGTCACTGGCCAACGAAATAAGAGCGAGGAAGTGACTGCTGGCTTAGAGGGACTGTACATGACCTTGTTCACATCGAGAGAGAGACTACATAACATTTAGCGGCTAAAGTAAAGGGGGTGTCATGAAATGTAAGCAACCATGAGAAGGTGCATTGTACTCAAGGCCCACCAGTACTCTCCACCTTAGGGCAAACAGTCCTGCGAGTCACGTGCGTTAACAGAACATGAACAAACGAAGGCGATTACACGACCGTGTATAACCCATGCAAGAGCACTAGTATGCTCTGGGTCAATCACGGTGCGTTTACTTGCACATTGTGAAGCATGCTTATCATTATTTTTATTGTTGTTTAACAATAAATAGGCACAATGACTCTCACAATTTGGGCTAGTGAGCTCTTGCAGCTAATAGACGCTTATGGAACATCAAAAACTATGCAAAACTGGCGAGATTTTACCAATTATTAAAACACCGCGTTTCACTTGAGATGTTCTAAACAAGAATTTGATTACTACATCTTTGGACTACTACAATCCACAACGGTGGGAAGCCCTTACTGGATAAACTGTGACTAAGAAAACTGCAGTATTTAATACATGGTCAGCAAGCTTTGAATCTTAGCTAGATTGACCAAATTTACCGTATTATTAGTCGAACACATTACGTTGACAAGACCATAATCGCATTAGCAACATAAGTAATAAGGTAGCAGGCTTGTCATACCTGAGCGTTTTTGCGTACCGGGCACTAGGCGCCTTCTTAGAGAATCCAAAAAAAACATTCCTCACCAACTTTAGCAATTCACCCGCATTGCTGGAGAAAACAGAAGCATGGTGGCGCAAGCCAGGTTCGGTTGACAAGCTCAACTTGAAAGTAATTTTTGCAGGTTGCACTTTCTAAGTTCTCCCCACAGCATGGTTCCGGACGCGAAATAGTTCCTCTTAAATGGACGCGTGTTTGAAACGCGGCGGACGGTTGTAGTTAGAATTGTGTTTGGGTGTACGTCAGACTGTCTTCTATCAAAAAGTGTCTCATTTTCCCCAAATAACTGACAACAGTTGTTCATTCACGGATAAGGCTGTTACAACTTAATGTCGATGCTCATTTGGCAGATTGTGCTACTGCATACAAGAGTACACTAGTGCGAGAAGCCCATCCAAGTGTCGAAAAAGATGGAAACGTTACGATGCTAGGCAGGGCTGCCTTGATGTAGTGGTGTCTGTCATTTGAGACAAAAGGATAACAGTGCAAATAAGCTCAGGTGGTCACAATTTACAGCAGTGAAAACTGCATTTCAAGAATGCATGCAAATTTGATCAGAGAACCGCCGATGAACCAACGAGGTAGTATTTTGCCCACTTTTTGACTTCGCGCAGTCCTCTCTCAAAGAAGTTAAAGGGCCAATGTGACCCTGATAGATAAATGCGTCCTTTAGTATCGCTGATCTGTTAGCAGTTACAGAGCCTTACTACGCGCCAGTCGTCTGGAAATCCCCATTTCTTTGCCTTCCGGTAGAGAAGGTCAAATATTTTGGGTTCATAATGATGAACACATGTACTGACAGGAAGAAACAGAACCAACTATGTGGACAGAGCTACAAATCCGTGAACATTACCATACGTGGGCAAAACTTACGTGTTTTGATCTGGGAAATACAACGAGGGCCAATAGGCGAGTTTTAATCCCATTCCAATCACGATGAGGAGGATGGCAAGAATGCTGAGGACGATGGTGGCCACGAGCGTTTGACGCACCGTCGGCCGCTGTTGCTCACGTTTACCATGAATGAGCCGATCGGACTCCATGCACTCAAATTCACTCTGTTGAGATATGTTCTGCTGGGCTTGATTGTTCGTTCATTTCCGCATCTGACCATTTCCGGCTGCTAAGCCACGCTCTGTTTACTGTATACATTCTGACTGGTTCTGATTGGCCACAGCTTCGCGTGGGCGTTGCTTCACATTTGATTGGGTCGGTGATCACCGAGCGGTCAAACGCAGTGCAATTACGCTTGTGGATGTGGTGGGAATAAACCTGAGAAGAGGAGCATAGTGCCTTCGTCGTCACAAATGAAGACTAACACAAAAATTAACTACGCAATGCACACAGAACTCACATTAGTGGGTGACGTTGAGTTAATCACAAAACACCCCTACAAGTCACGGCAATTTACAAAGCCATTCCCAGCCAACGTCAACTTCATTGGGCACCTGACATAAGGATTCTTCTTCCTCATCCTTTCCGTGTCACCAGCCCCCATTGAGCTATAGGGCACCGAGGACACTGACGGATTATGTTACTACGCACTCACTGAACAGACAACAATATCATTAAACTGGAGAACAAAATTGCTTGTCTAACGATACGACGTCACAGAAACAGGTAGAACTGCGTTGGGCTCACTCCTACTTAACAAACACACAAAGCTCTTTCAGATTCTGTTCTGTTCTCTAAGCTGAACAGTTTCGTTGCAAACCTTTCATCTTACTGACGGTAAGAGTCGACAAACCACTCAGTTTGCTTATTACGCACTGAAAAAGTCACTTCGATTGGTGATGAAACGTTTGCAACAAAAGTGTTCAGCTCGGAGAACAGAACAAAATCTGAACAGACCACCCGAGCTACAGGTATTCCGAGTTATTACACAAAGCTCGTATGTATTAGTAACATAAATGATGGCCCATACCTGTGTTCTATTAACACTATACTACTAATTGTGACCGTTTCACTTGATAAATGAGGTAGAAATATGGAAAGTCGTAGTTGTCTTCCAGCTCTAATACTTTTCATCGGGTCGATTACAAGGATCACCAACGCCAAGTCGCGGTTTCAAGTTCTTGACGGTATCCAGAGAATGTGCTTTGCTAAGGAAAAAGAGATAGGAAGGGCTCTCAAATCTTCCATGATGCCCGTGATTATCCAACTGCGTCTAGCCGTAATGAGCGCTCGATAGATTTTTATTTTGCGAATAGTCAGCATTACGCATTCTATCTTCCACCTGTGAGGCTAGAACCCACACCCCAACTGTTACCATTCCGCGAGTAGGACCACTGTGCTACGGGGGACGGTAACGATCATCGTGAGACAGTAACCAGGCAAATGTGACGCCATACACTATTCACTGACCTACACTCTACTGCTGTGCAAAGAGTAGGGTAGAACCTCACAAAGGGACGAAACTGCCAAACTTAAGCCGTCTAATAACTTATGATACTATATAGAGTTTTGTCTGCGTACTCATTCCAAGGAAGTGGCAGGGGGTTTAGATAGGATAGGTGGAGATTCAGCACATCTATACTCAATCAGACAACCATGAAGGGGCTATCCTGCCCTCTACACGGCAGTAACGTGAATTCAGTGAAAAGTGAGCGGCGCCATAGTATATATAGTACATTTGTCACGATTGGCTTTACCATCCCCCTTAGCTCAGTTGTCTTAACCACAGACTGGCAACACTCGAGTTGTGGGTTCGAGTCCCAAATGGCTGGGATGGAATGCGTATTGCTGCTGATTACCGAAATGATGAATGAGCCATCCAGTTCTCTCCGGGAGTGTACCTCTGTCTGAGTGAATCTAGATATGATGCATTTCTATGTATACCACTCAACATCCCTCGACTACTCCGTCGTAAGTTTTAATTTCGCCATATGTACGGCTTCGGGTTATTGGACCCTCATGGTATATTCATGACATCTGAAGAACTGTATCTGATTTATCATGGCCAGACTTACATAAAATAGCCTGAATAGTAAACGTGTCCAGGTATTCATAACGCTCAAGTGTCTGCGATAAATTTAGAGTGACATTAACACACTGAAATGAGACAGTCGTCGGTCTTTGGTTTGAGCTTTGATGGTTTCCAGGAGTGAAACATATATTGGTGGCTGTGGTTCGTCTTTTGTCTCCTCCACTTGACCGCGACAAATGACAACATCAGCCTGACAGTGGGCTTCGGTTACACCTTACAACAATATGACCTCATATTCACGATTCCAGCGACAGAAATGGAATTGGGTATAATAATCGGTTCCTAAATCACCGCAAAGTGCGACCTTTTATGTTCGAAACACACTTAAAAGTGTCATTATTTGTGGGTCTTTATATAATGAAGAAAGTTATATACAGCTTAAGTTGTCACCTGAAAACTAAGCGGAATAGGGGAGAGCAGGTTAGCTCGAAGACACGCCATTGTGTGTCCAAAATAGTAGGCCCTTGAAAGAGCAAGGTGAATAAGTCAGCTGAGGGCCCCGTTGCTCGGAATTCACGGTCTCGTGTCTCACATCCCAGTTACCCACAACAGCAGAAAAATAAGTCAGTAAACAAATTGACTTCGATACTACCTACTTTTTCACTTATATTATAACCTACTTACATGCATAATTTATTTCAGTACGTGGTGGAATATCGTCCTAGATGTTCTGAGCACAGAACAAGTTGCGGAATAGCCGCCCCTGAAAGAATCCCATGGGCCAGCTGGCAAACTGTTTCTCACTTACTGTCTAGGTGCACCTGCACCGGAAAGGTGACTCTTATCGAGGTGCATTTACCCAAGTTTGTAGAAACCTGCCTCTGCTCATCATCATGGACTCGTAATGAATACTTTTCGTGCGCCTTGAAACTAATTCTGCAAAATGTTTATTCCACTGGAATTTTGAGAAGCATGCTTGTTAGCCCATCACAGTGTAGAACAGTGAACCGACAATGCTCGCAATTTGGCTGCTACGGATCCGATCCCAGTGAAAAAACTGAGCAAGGTTCACTTCAGTGTGAGCAGCGGTCCACACTGAAATTGTGTATCACGATGCATTTACATGTGCGAATCGAAATGAACCTACAATAATTCATGAGCCATTGAAGCAAGCGTTGTCCACCGTTACTCGGTAGACTTGAGCAAAGGCTTCAGTCGATAAGCAACACACTGCGGATCTGAGTTGCAGTAATACTACCGCTACCTGAGGAGTGGAAAATGGTAACTAGGTCATTTAGCGCAATACTTTAGCCGGGTACCAAATAATAACAACGGTTCATTGACAACTCTGAGCCAGCATGCTTCGTGTATTGCCTCAACTCTGCCGAGAGACGTCGCAATAAACATGTCGTCTAGGGTAACCGAAAGTATGGTTCAATAGAAATAAGCATTTAGCGATGGATGTGCAACATCGATTACCGCGAACAAAAGGAGTGCAAAGCCGTGCTACCAATGAACAGTGGTTTAGTACTGTTAACAATACGTGTGTCTGACAAGTCCTTAGGTTGACCGGAGCCAGGATGCGAAAACCAAAAGTCAAAATGGCGGAGATAGAACTAGGACAGTTCGAGTTTCAGATAACTCACGAAGTAATTCGTCTAAGCGCAGCTGTAGTATTACTTAGCTCTTCGTTACAGAGAAAGGCGGTGAGCACACTCTTTGGTATGTGTCATTTCATCTTCGGATTAAAACTGGTATAACACGACATGAAAACGGGATAATGCCACGTCAAAGAGTCTTTGAATTGCATTCATCTGTGGGCAAAATCGATGCGTACTGGATGCGCTTCCCATATTCGGGATGTCCGAAGGCAGAAAATATTTCTTTTGGCAATCATGTTAACTAAGATGTGTGGCTTGTTTGAGTTGGTTGCACCCTAGGTTAGTATTGTGGCTTAGTTTTAACAGACTGCATCAGACTTGATTGGGCTTCGCCAGTATTTGGTACACCGTGATGAGATCTCATCGCAGATACCCATGTTCACCGCTGTACAAGTCTGAGTTGACAGGGTAAGTAAAACCAGCCCCTGATGCCTTTAGTGGTTATACGTTATGCAGCATCAAGCATATCAATATCACGTCTGCAACGTGGATGCTAAACTCGAACGGCGCTTTCCACCGGAATTCTCAAAAATTCCCGAACGCTATCCCTGGGAAACCAAGTAGCTGATTGGATCTTCGTGACGATTATTCGACCGGTCTCGAGTAATCATAGTCATCCAGCGATTACTCCGACATCGCTTTTCTGGGAAACACTGGAACCGTGTCCCCGAGGCAAGCTGGAATGATTTTTGCGGAACGAATAACCACGACCCGAAAACATTGGCACTACATTCGCAAAACGCTGTCCTAGGAAAATATCGTAGCACAATTGTCGAAAAAGTCGGTCCTTCGGGGAGAAACGATCTATTCGGCGAAGCAAGCTCCGCAAAACTGACAGTCTGACAAGTTTGTAGGAACCTCGACATAAATAACTAAGTCATTGCCACAACTAACGACGATGCTGCACTCATGAGATTCTTCCTTTGAATAAATTAAATACACTTGCTCCAGTGAACCATTCAGCGTGTAGACGAAATATGTTAAATTGTCCAATCAAATGCTCTGATTTTTTGCGGCACGCTAGCCGCTTGTTTGCATAATCCTATCACACTCTGCATTTTTTCGGGATCAGTTGCATCGGTGTCGCAGAAGAATCACTACGATCTTTCGCCCCGCGTCGTCTTTGCTGCCTCTATCGTTGCGATCTCTCCGTAAGGTGTCAAGTGTTTTGCTGCAGATTCATTTTCTCGTTCCCGGTGTTGTCTCAGCTGCACCCGGTTCCTTCTGATTACCTTCCCTCCGGTACCCACTTTATAAGATCTTCCTCCAACCTTCGCGGTCATCACGCCTTTCTTCCATTGTTTGCTGACACCCGGTATTATTTGCATCCACACTTCATCATTTACTTATAGTACCGGTAACGCCCGGGCCCTGCGGTCGTAATACACTTTCTTAGCTGTCATCCGTTTTCTTAAGCACCTTTGCATTTGCTCATGCCATGACGAGACAGGGTGTAGGAGTTCAGCTGTCGCAGACATTGGAGTTCTTGTCCTTCTGCTGTACGTAAATTGTACTGGACTGAGTACGATGTTCGGTACTGGTGTAATGCAAATCTCCAAAAAAAATTAGATACGGGTCCTCATGAGTGTCTCTAGCTTTCGACAACAGCCTCTTGGTTTGTTTGACCGTTGCCTTTGCCTTTCCGTTAGATTGACTGTGATACGGACAGCTTTGTCGATGCCAAAATTCCCAATTGTTCGCGAAGGTCTGGAACGCAGCGCTTGTAAATTACGGGTCATTATCGAAGATCAGTTCTTTCGGTATTCCATGTCTAGTTAACTGACATCTAAACTTGTTGATAACTGCTTTCGTGGTGGTAGCAGTGAGTGGCTCGATCATAAAATAGTCACGGTATAGTTCACACAGATTAACTAGTCCATCCCGATGTCACAGAACAAAGCCACTGCTACATTCTGCCATGGTCGATTTGGAATTTCAAGCAATTTCATTGGTTTTCTGGTTTGGAGACCGTCGTGGGAATGGCAGGCTGAACAACTTGATACATGGTCTCGGATTTTACTTGTCATCCTGGGCCAGAACATCAGTTCGCGTTCTCTAATAATACTGTAGATAACACCCGTAGGCTAGATGCGCGTGTTCTACCATTTCCTTGCGAAGCAACGGTGGGATCAAAATGCCATTTCCTTTAGACAGCAAACCGTCATACATCGTTAGCTCATCGGAAAGTTGAAGAACGGAGTTAATGCCATCGGAAGTTTATCCTTCGTATCTGGCCATCCTTTCAAAATCGCGGCGCGCAATGCCACGCACGTCGCCCCTTCCTGCGCATGATATTTATCTCTTTCTGGCCATCTGTCCTTACCGTCAGATGTTGTACGAGAATGACTGCCTCGAGTTCTGTCGGTTGGCATTCGACTATTGGAAGATAAGCTTTCGACAGTGCGTCCGCGATGAACATTTGCGTCCCCGGAGTGTGCACTAGGTCCATGTCGTAATTTTGGAGCCGGATAAGCGTACGTTGAAGACGTCGAGGGACACCGTGTAACGGTTTACTAGCTATTGACACGAGCGGTTTGCGGTCAGTATACACTGTAGTCTTCTTTCCAAATGTGTAGTCGTTGGATCGCTCCATTGCGTAGACGACAGCGAGCATCTCCTTTTCGATCTGCGCATAGAGCTGTTCCGCCCTTGTGAGCACCAGACTGCTGAAATCCAAGGGTTTACCATCCTGCAGGAGAACGGCACCTATTCCGCTTTGGCTGCTGTCACACTGCACCTCCAAAGGTAGAGCTGGATCATAGTAACCAAGTACTGGTGCACAGCTAATAAGACTCTTGATGGTTGTAAAGGCTGCCTCCTGCTCTTCTCCCCAACTCCACTTTACAACTTTGTGAGTCAGTCTCCGGATGGGCGTCATGATTTCAGCAAGTCTTGGCAAGAACCGGCTCAAATAATTCACCATGCCATTTAAACGACTAACAGCCTTGACGTCCTTAGGTTGTGGCATCTCCTGCACTGCCTTGATTTTTCCGGGATCGATCTTTATTCCCTCGGATGTCAGAACGTGCCCGTGAAAAGTCACTTCCGGTTTCCGGAGCTCAACTTTCTCGCGTTTGAGCTTTATGTTCTTTTGCACGCATCGCTGCAAAAGGTGGTGCAGATTGGCGTCATGTTCCTGTTCGGTTGAGCCGTAAATCAGTACATCGTCTGCTACACACGTTACACCGTCTAGGTCGTCAACAGCTTGCAATAACCGCTTTTGAAAAATTTCGCTCGAAAGCTTCAAACCAAACGGTAAACGTAGCCAGCGAAAACGTCCGAAGGGTGTGGCGAACTTCGTCAGGAAACTGGATTCCTCATCTAGGACCACGTGCCAGAACGCCGATGAGAGATCAACCTTGGTGAAGTATTTCGCCTTAGCCAAACGCGACAGGACATCTTCTAACGTCGGCAGTGTATAGTGTTCTCTACGCAAAGCTTCATTCAACGGCTTAGGATCTATGCACAGACGCAAATCACCGTTCTTTTTCGTAACAATCGCAACTTGGCTAACCCAGTCTGTCGGCTCGTCGACCTTAGCGATTACGCCCAATTGCGTCAAGTTACTTAATTCGGTGGCGAACTTATCACGTAATGCAAACGGAACCCTTCTAGCCGGCAGCGCAGTCGGTCGTATTGACGGATCTAATGACAAATGAACGGAACCTTCAAACCTCACCAAACCTGGGTTAAACACGGACGGATACTGTTCACTAATCTCTGTCTCCGCTTCACATACATGCACAAAACGGTCATGGTTAAAATGAATAAAGCCAAAACAATGGATGGAATCAATGCCGAGAATCGGCGTGAGCTCTTCCTCCACGACCACGAAATCCAACTGATGTGAAGAGCCGTCTTTGGGATTGATCACTTTGATTGTGGCCAAACCTTTCGGCTGGAGGTTGGAACCGTTCCATATGCGCAGGACTCCCTGAGCAGATCTCAGTCGAATTCCTGGACACCGCTTCGCTGGAATTATGTTGACGGTGGCACCTGTGTCCAAATGGAAACGCACCATCTCGTCACCAACCAATAAACTTGCATAGCCGCGCTTCTTTTGTCCTGTCTGCGACACGTTGCTGATTGAATGTTCAGAGTCGGAGGGCGTTGTGTCATGATTGAGTGCATTCACTTTAGAAGAATGGCAGCATCGAGCGAAATGATTCCGTCTGCCGCATCTGGCGCAAATTCGGCCCCACGCCGGACATTGATCGCGATCCTTCGGGTGTCGCGCGGCGCAGAATTTACAAGTTTCGTGTATCTTGATAACAGGCTTCGCAGTTTTGTCAGGTTAACTGGATACGGCACATAGGTCTGTTTCAGTCGGCAACCGCATTTGCTGGATGTGGTGTGCAGCTGATGGTTCACTGTGGCATATATCAAGACATTTTCTGAACTACAAATGCCGTTGCCGCAACAACCGCTCGGTGATGTTTTCATCAATGATACACAACACGATTCTATCTCGGATGAGACTGTCAGTCATACAAGTGCAAAAATTACAGGAACAAGCAAGAAGCTTCAGCTCCGTAACATAGTTCTTGATAGTTTTGTTTGAGCGCCGGTTTCGGATAAAAAAGACATACCTCTGATACGTCTCGTTGGTCTGACGTTTGTAGAAATCACCTAATGTTCGGACGACCGTTTCCAGATCATCCCGCTCTAGGTATTTTTCGTACTGCATCGTTTTCAAGACGCGGTCAGTTTCATCTCCTATCTTATACCTGAACATCGCCAATAGATATGCCATCGGTTGTTCATGCAGCCTCACCGTTACACAGAAATCGACCCATTTGCTTTTTCAGATGCTCCAATTATTGGCCAAATTCTGTTATTCTGTTTTCATTGGGCCAGGTGGTTGCACAGCTGGCTGCGCTGCATGCAACAACTAAGCACATTTGGGTGATCTTGTCTTGGTGTTCTTTGACACCAGGTCGCAAAACTCGGTCCTTCAGGGACAAACGGTCTATTCGGCGAAGCGAGCTTTGCAAAAATGAGAGTCTGACAAGCATGTAGGAACCTCGATATAAATAACTAAGTCATTGCCACAACTAACGACGATGCTGCACTCATGAGATTCTTCCTTTGAGTCAGTTAAACACGCTTACTCCAGAGAACCATACAGCGCGTAGACGAAATATGTTAAGCTGTCCAATCAAGTGCTCTGATTGTTGCGGCACGCTAGCCGTTTGCTTGCACAATCTTATCATATCAACTTATCTCAATTTTACCTAGATCGCCAAGTCATGTGTATATAACCCAAAGTTCTTGGAGGCAGTGGTTCAATCCAAAAAGATGTGTGAAAGTTATTGGGGCTCTGGTGTGCGCACCGCAGTAGTTACTCTTATAAGCTCCGGCTCAAAGTGGCATCCTTAATACGAACACATGACATGAACATTTTAATAGAACCACGTCCCAACCATGGTACGAAAAAGTTTTTTCATCTAGGTGACGGAACTGGTGAGCACGCGCCATAAGTAACACACAAAGACATGATTACTTAGTGGATGGTTTATTTCCCCTTTCTGAATCAGTGGACCCATCGACAGGAGTGAATAGCGAAATGCTTTCAATAAACTCTCTCTGGTCGGCCCTCATTTAGTGCATGCGGGACGCCTCAACTACCTAACCGTCAACATTGAAGGCATCTGAGATGAGAACATGGCTGTATCGTTGTCGCTTGACCCTTCCTTAGACTGACCTCAGGCTGGGGTCTATTTCTGGGGTGAATATTTGGGGGACGATAAACCACGGCCACATTGCAAGTCATTGCGTCTCGATCGCAGACGGCACCAGAGTGAGTCTATGGTGAGTATTTCCAGGTCTTTCACCGGTTCCTACCACAGGTTGCTGCAGTAGCATAGAAGTAACCCTTGTCTTTTGCTGGGGGGGACCGTTTCGGGTAATTTCTTTTTGATTTAGTGCTCACGAAAGCCGAGTCCATGTCAATTAACCGAAGATAGAGAGTCCTCTGAGTCCTCTGAGTGATCGCTTCACAATACTTTATAACTATCTGTGTCATGCTGAGTATTCACAAAAACACTGACTTGTTTCGCACAATTAATAGTTCTGTAGTTCTATGGCGTATGATAATAAAGCAATAGCTCCACAACATCCACAGAATGACAAATGTAAATAAAGTCCAAATCAGTGTTCCGACGTGCAATGTGGAATACCGGTAGTCACGATCTTGTACTTTTTCGTACTGTTGTGTGGTCTTTGTCAGTTAAGTGAAAGTCTAATAGTCTTTCGAAGGTCGTGTTATTTAGTGCATTCATCACATGTTCTGACAATGTAATCCAGGATAAAGAACTTTCGGTAATCCAAACGAAAGTGTTACGTTACTAGTTTCAGGTAGTGATCACGACAATTTTTCTAAAGGGGCTGGGGTCAGCGGTGAATTACATTGGTGATGGTTCTTATTTAGTATGCAGTACTTTAGAATAAGAGTCCTGCGAACTCGTTGGTATTCGAAGGATAACATTCCGACTTAAGAAAGAAGCAGTTTTAATAATATCATTAATCACAAGCATAATAACAATAGACATATTTCTCCTCGAATGAGAAGCGGTGTCCGCATATGAAACAGATCATATTTGTACAAGTAGTACGGTGCTCTTGTATTGTAGAGACGCGGAGGACTTCGACAACACGGAACAGCAGAAAACGACAAGAGCAAGAAAGAGTATCCGACAGAGGCACCGGAATCAGTCAGCGTAACGCAGGCCCTATCGGACGAGTGGAAAAGGGACCGCGGGCGACGACGGGAAGAAAGTCTGCTCGCGGAAGATCTCAAACGATATTGGAGGAGAGGCCAAGAATTCAGACAAAGACGCCGATTGCTATGCCCCAAGGAATGACTCCAAGCCGAGTGACGCCTGGGAGATCAAGCAAGTCGAGAGCCTTCGAACAAATCCAGGCTGGTCGGAAAGCGACGTACAGGAGCGGAGATACGAAGCAAAACAGGCGAAGCTGCTTTGCCGAATTGTCGCCAATTGGCGAGCGAAGGTGCCCGTCGACCGCATCGCATTTCTGGTGCGTTGTGGTGTAGAAATGTGACTATATGTGTGTGGGCGTGAGCGCGTGTGAGATGGATCGTGACGTGCAATACAGATCGTGCTTTATTACCCCGTCGTTCTTGCTACAGTATGAGCAAGGTTAGGTTGCGGCAAATCCGAAATACTAGCAATGGCATATTCCTTGCCGGTGTGCGACAGTTTAACTGGTTGGTATGATCATTGTGTGCGACGGAATCTCATAGTGTAGCTAATTCATTCCCCCAGTCCTCCAAAGCATCTCTTAAACAACTTTCTGGCGGGCATGAGAAATTGATCGGGTGAGACTTTCCGGAAGATTGAGAGGTTGTGAAGAATAATAAATGTAGCTAATGCCAAGTGTACAAACGAAGTAATATGGCCATTCATTGAACCGTCTACTTGAGACCTGGTTCCACACGGGGTGTTCCCTCTTTGGGTTTCAGGTGTACCTCTATGACCCATCTGGACTTGTGCCGGTGTGGCTTTTAAAGCAGGTAAGGCAACACATATGTGCAACTAGTGTGGGCACATGACTCAAGCTGAGGTTGATGTTACATACATCGTGCTTCATCACCGCAGAACTGGCTAATCTGGAAAAAAGTATTCCACTATATTTGATTTACTCAGTTCGGTTACGCTATTGCAATTCTATGTCAAGTTTGCCTGTTAATTTTGCTTCAACGGCTGTGTTGGTTATTTGATGTCTCCAGTGTGGTTGCGCTCGATGTGAATGTTGACAAGCTGCCAAACTGACTGACACCCTCCACCTCGATTACTGGCTTCCGGAGACTGAATCGTAGTTGGAGGTACTGGGTGCACGGTCCTCGTGGCCGTGCTAGACCCAAAGAGTGATTCCGTGCATCCAGTGTGCAGCAGGCCAGATCCCAGCCACCGCCTTATGTACGGTTGCTACATCTAATTTCCCAATTAGGCAGGAATGCTTCTGATCAGCTTTTTGAGGGAATGGGGGCCGGCTCCGTTGATGAAACACAGCTCCCATTCATAGGCCACCCGGTCTTATTCCTTCAGGTTTACACTGGATATGGGGTTTGTGGAAGGGGCTGTGCGTGGTGAGACGCAATCCACTCATGGTCAGTGTGTAGGCACAGGTGTCCTGAGGCTGTCCCGCTGCAGGCCTCAGGGACAGGCAAATCCGGAACCAGATGCCGCCAAACATAGCATGGACACTTAGGCCATTTAGCCCCGCATCGTCAATCGGTTTTTCGAGCCAAGCCCTTTTTTTCTCACCAGGGATTCAATGGCAACGAGCCTTGCATGGGTGTAATTATTCTCGTTGGAAGCTGCAACCCCTAACCTCAGAAGATCGACGCAGTTGTGGCCAACAATGAAGTAAAGAATATAAAATATGTGGAAGTAGAAGAGTTGCAAAAATAGTGACAAATACTAAAGCAAAATCACGTTTTGCTTCTGCGCAATAATGGTAGACCGATTAAATGGTACAAAGCAAGTGTCAACCACAGATGGCTACTCAAATTATCGGTGTGCAAAGTAGTTCTGGAAAGTATTCTCAGTCTCTTCATCAGTCAAAACGAGCGAAAAATACAAACCTTGAAATCGCTGAGCAACGATACTTGCGATCTATTCCTGGGCTACCATCTCTGAGAAATAGACAATTTAAAATCCCAGTACGAATATAAAAAGGGAATCGAAAGGGTTCAAAATAAAAGAATAGTCGATATCTCGACGGTGCAAGACACAGACCATATGGTTGAATAGATCAAATTGTGCAAATGGATCGTCAATAACAGTTTCGGTTCAAGTTGTTCATAAGCTAAGTGCTTCCGAGTCGATGTTTCAGTGGTTCAACGATTTGGGGGGGGGGGCACCCGAGGTGTATAGGAAATGATATCGAAGGGTTTCAGTAATCACTCCTTAGTTTGCGTGTTGATATCTTCGAACAAAAAGTTAGTTAGATATAGGGGATAAATATGTGGCAGAGGTGGGTTGGACTTAAATCAGAAACTTTTGTTTTACATTATATTGCAGTCGGCCCTTTTGCAAAAAATATGGTTATACTCACGTCTAAATTTTGCATTTCTCACAGTTTATACACTGTCAATTTTCTGTTTACTAGAGTGCAGAAAACCATGAGGTAGCTTAAAGAAAGTGGTGACCGGATAGGCCATGTGTGTTGCATTGGTGGTTGCGCCAAGAGCCAAGTGTGTAATTTTAACCCTGAATGTAAGGTCTGAACTATGTATTCCACTTGAGGACGAATATATGAGTTCATCAGCAGGGAACAATGGAACAGGAGAATTAGCACGGATATAACAGCAAATGATTAAAACTGAGCTCACAAATGGATGAATCAAAAAGGAAATAGGCATAGCCCTGGGCTTATCACAAATTCCAAGTGTACACAATTTTGGTTACTTTTTTGTGTCCCAGTAACCTGGAGTAAAACACGTAGTGCATTATCAAGACGAGTTTTGAATTCGGACAACATATGAGTGGATATGACAAAATGCGGAAATAACTTCTATGGGCTGCGACATTCAAACCGGCTACATTGTGTAGCCAACTTCAAACGGTGGCCTCTCAGTTAGGTATAGTGGCAGAGTTTTAAAGGGTAGTTAGAGCTCTTGAGGACCTAACAAATATGAAATCAACTCGCAGAAGACGAAATTGTTCACTGAAAACTCCTAGAGTCTTTAGTCTCAACTGGTAAGTGGAGATGGAGCAATCCCTTCACATTTTTGCCGCTCTTTGTTGTGGCTTCTCAAGAGCAGTGAGGTCACGTTTTTGCCAGGAACGTCAAGCGTGGATGGCGTAATCAACGTGTGGTCTCACGTAAGCATTAAGCATTTGCGAATAGAAGGTAAGATCAAACCAGCCAACGCCCTCCGAAGCAGGCTTCCAATTGTTGGCTGGATTTTTGCACTGTCACCTCAGCCTACTTTGAGCATGCGAGATATTCCTGAATCAGTACCCCAAGATCACATTCATGAGAAACTCACTGCAGTACATGTTCTCTCAGTCGATATTGGTAGGTGCTCCGGTGGCGGCTGCTCATTATTTTGCATTTGGCCGGGTTAAACTAAGCATGTTTTGGGCGGCTTATTGGTAAATCCTATCGAGATCGTCTTCCAGAGCTATTTAGTCATCCCTTCGTTTGATTACCCGCCAAATTTTGAAGTCGTCCGCAAAGAGTAGAAGGCTTGAGATGAAAACTCTCGCTAGGTCGCTTATGAACACGAGGAATAACCGTGGTTCTAGTACGAAGCTTTGAGGAACGCCACGGTGAACCTCTATGGGGTCGGACAGGGTGCTAGGTACTCACACATCCAAGCGTCGTTGGAGTATGAATGAATGAATCCAGCCTAGAATAGGGTCAACAATCCCGTATCTCCGAAGTTTGTCAAAAAGAATCCGGTGATCAAGGTGATCAAGTGCTCTAGAGAGATAAAGGTAAGCAGCCTTGACTCCTTCCCCAACATCGATAGATTCACTCCAGCTAGCAGGGGCTAACAAAAGATTCGTGGTACATGAATGGTTTTGTCGGATTCCATGCTACCCTTGTATGATGACATGGTACCGTTCTAAGTATCCCGTAAGTGCATCTACAACGACATTCCGATTTTAGAAAGTACTGGAAGAGCAGTAATTGGGCGGTAGTTTGTCGGCACAGCACGACTGACTCCCTTGTGAATGGCAGTGACTATTCCACGCTTCCACATTGTTCGGACCAACATCTCGTCGAGACAACGCAAGAAAAGCTGAGTTACTGATTCAACCGTGCTCGTGGCATCAATGACTTGGGACGTATGCTAGCCTGACCAGGTGAACTACACTCGAGTAGTGACAGTTGTTGTTTCACCACATCCGCGGCTGTGAAGGAAATGGGGCTAACACCTGGTGGTGAGGTGATATGTGTGAGAAGGGTGTGAGATGGCGATGCTTTCTGGAAAGTACAAGCGAACTTAGGTCTAAGAGCATTAGCTGCTTCTTGAGCAGTTTGCGATTGACCACTGACGGTCTTTAGAGGAGGGATGTCAAATTGTGAAGTTTGTTATAATGCCTGTAAAGTAGTTTAAGATTGCAGCGGGACTTTTTCGCCAAATACTTTTGCTATTTCAATTTATCTTCGCGGACCAGTTTAACAAAGTGCTTTCGCTCAGACATGTTGGCAATTTCATTTTCGGCGTTTGTGTCGGATTGGTACGCTTCATTAGACGCCCTTGCGTGACAACACAATAATTTTCCCTTCTCCTGACTATATCCATCTTCCAACTTTGAGTTCATGTTCTGTCATTCTCCTCACTCTGATGTTATCCCTCAGTTAAATGCCTTTCCTTCCTCTTTAGCTTGCATTTGCTTTCTAAGTCTTCCTTGCCTCACCTGACCTACGCAACGGGGACTGATAGTGCAGGGAAGATGGGCAGTAATTGGTTGACCAGGATGTGGTTCGGGTGTTTTGTTTTTGATCCATCAAAACCTCCTAGCACCTTATCATTTGCTGGCTCAACGATCCGCTCCAGAAACAACACCCAAGGGATCTTCCTATCGTTCAAGTCCCATCTGAATCTGACTCTGTAGGCCTTCCAAAGTGAATCAATGAACAATGAACAATGAATTTATACGGGTTAAGAAGCGTTGCTTTACAAGCCCGTTGGATAGTTGGTGGGGATATCAACATAACAATTATGATGAAAAGGATAGCAAAATAGTTAATACTTTAAATACGAAAATAAGGACTTATCGTTTGCTTCGCTGCAGTCTTGCGATCCACCTAGATTCACAACACCCACAGTTAACAACAAATAATTCTAGGGTAAACTCCAGGTGTAGGATGGAGACATAGTGGCCATTCGTTTCTGCGTCCTACTCCTCAGGAAGGACTTTACTTTTGATGTAGTCAGGATTAGGGGATTTTGATATAAATAACTGATGATTCGTCGAAGCCAGTTCTAAATCAGATAGTCGTCCACATGCCCCGAAAAGTACTAGACTGCAGTTTCAGCCAGTTGGGCATCATCAGTAGTGCTCATCCATCGGACCCGTCAGGATTCGAACCCACGACCACCAGCGGCTTGCACCGCCAGTCAGCAGCTTATGCCACTGGGTCACGGGAAACGCCTTCAGAGCGTCATGATTTGAAAGCTAACTGCGATATAGCGCGTCTTATCCTCCACTGTCATTCAACTTATGAAAGTTGCAGAGGACAGGATTGGCCCCGTAAGGCACGACGTCCACTGACAGCAGCGACGTACGACGTAACATTTTGAAACTGTCAGGGCCGATATATTTTGAGGTACTTTATTTTTATACTTTGTACTTTACTTTTGTTAAGCTTACGGTGTTAGTCTCTGACGCGTTTGGTACTGAGGTGTTTGACTGGCTAATGGACTTTCCCAGGCGACATCAGAAGGTTGTCCCGCTAGAAACGACAAATCCGTGACCTTAAAGAGGTCGGAGAAAATGTTTCGATGTGTTATACTGCGGACCTGGTCGGTTTCCATGTCAAGCTGTTCGGCTTAGCAGACGTAGCGGAAATCCAGCGTTGGATGTTCACGGCGATTCAAGGTGCTACTCACTGTCACTGTGTCAATCATTAGCTTTTCATTGGTAGCCCCAGTTCTGAATCTCTTAGGGGAAGTAACATGGTTATGGTGTGGTAGACCGGAGAGTACTTCTTGTTGTTTGGCCTTAAACTGCACGTTAGATAAGGTTGGAACATCCAGTGCGTGCAAGTTGAAGTCCCCCACTAGGGGAAAGTGAGTGTTAAGCTGAGCCAGAACAGTTTTAGTGCAGAAGATAGACGGTTATCCATTTCCAGATTGGACATGGAAGGACGGTATACAAGGGAAACTAAACATGTATCACCACCACTTAGTTAGGCGCGTCACCAAAATGAGTTCACAACTTTAACCTGTGGATCATCAACGAATTTGGCGAGAATTAATCCTAGATGATTTGTTGACGAGACCCTGAGCATTGGTATACATACAAGAGCATGCTTTGAAAGTTAGAAGTGTAGCTGGTACTGCGAGTGACAAGTCAGAGTTGTTTTCAACCCTTGAGACACCGGCACCTAATCGTTTTTTGTTGGACTGCCGGCATTGAGCTATGAGCCCTGTCATAGTGTAGATGCCGGAGGACTTCGACAACACGGAACAGCAGAAAACGAAAAGAGCAAGAAAGAGTATCCGACAGAGGCACCGGAATCAGTCAGCATAACACAGGCCCTACCGGACTAGTGGAAAAGGGACCGCGGGCGACGACGGGAAGAAAGTCTGCTCGCGGAAGATCTCAAACGATATTGGAGGAGAGGCCAAGAATTCAGACAAAGACGCCGATTGTTATGCCCCAATGAATGACTCCAAGCCGAGTGACGCCTGAGAGATCAAGCAAGTCGAGAGCCTTCGAACAAATCCAGGCTGGTCGGAAAGCGACGTACAGGAGCGGAGATACGAAGCAAAACAGGCGAAGCTGAGTTGCCGAATTGTCGCCAATTGGCGGGCGAAGGTGCCCGTCGACCGCATCGCATTTCTGGTGCGTTGTGGTGTAGAAATGTGACTATATGTGTGTGGGCGTGAGCGCGTGTGGGATGGATCGTGACGTGCAATACAGATCGTGCTTTGTTGCCCCGTCTTTCTTGCTACAATAGTTGCTGGTATGGTAAATGATCACAGCAAGAAGTTCCGGTTTCACTAAGTATTAAAAAGGTCATTCCCGCTTTAACAGTTGCTTGTGCCCCACATTGGTCTGCTTCGCAATTGAAACTTAGTGGACTCAATGTCAGAGGACCGCAACTTCGATCTCCCTCGGACACCTGGGATCTGGTGTTGAATGATTTTGTCAGTAGATCCTACGGAAGCTTCTTACACCACTTACGCTCGTTTTCAGATGAATTTTCCACCAGTTGTTTCGATTGGAGCACAAGGTTCATCACCTTGGGGTCACACCCTTAGTACTTTGATGATGAGGGTATTCTTCTGGTCGATTTGGATATCAGGTTTTCGAGCGAGAGCGCTTGAAGGGAGGTAACCCTATTCCTCCCAATGGTGGGCTTTGATTTACGGCCATCAGATGCCTGAAGCTCCGGTACACCATGAATAAAGATAGGATTTTGCTCCAAAAATGGCAGTCATCAGGGTTTTGTTTCCGTTGTTGGCGCTGGCTCCAAGGGACGTCGGTAAAAATCAGAACGTCGCATGTGCCAGTTCGAAGGTGCGCCGTTGATAAAAGCACCGGTTTAGGATTTCCTAGTCATCATCATCCACGTTAGCTAGAGGTGGGAAGCACCTCAGCTACTGTGCCGCAAAACATAGAAAAAAGGAGGAAAAAAAGCAAGAAGTGCAAGCTGGTTGAGCTACCGGTAACGGATGGGAATCGTTCCGGTAAGCCAACAGTCGGTTACTGTGCATCAAAAAAATTACTATGCAAACTTATATAAGGTTAAATAGTGAGATCGTGGTTGGAGGGGGAGGCTAAGAGGGATGGGGTGGGACAAAGAAACTCACAGCACGAACGCCACTGACGTCGGTTCCTAGCCATATCAACAATTGTATCCAGCCAAACGTGTTCCTCGTCATTCGAACCCCAACCAGGGAGCCGAGATATTCAAACCGAGGCCAGCTCAGAAGTGAGGGTCTTCATTCCTCTGGACCAAGTCATCAATTGGCCACCTCTCCTCTTCTTCCATCCACACCCCCGGCCCGCAAACAAAGCACCTCGCGGGAGTCGGCGGGCTGGCATGCGTAACACGTGGCCGAGCCATCGGAGCCTGGTGCGTGAAATAACGGTGCTGAGCGGTTCAGATCCTTTTCCTGTACCATAAACAAGGCGTTGAACACGCTCGTTGCTCACACGGTGTTCCCACCAAATGTGAGCTAAATTACGAAGGCACCGGTGGTCGAACGTAACTAGCCTCTTTAGGTCCGCTGCTTTAAGGGGCTAGGTTTCATAACCCTACAATAGGGTCGAACGTACCGCTGCATTGTACACTCTACACTTCAAGGCATGAGTGATGTCGCGCCGTCGCCATAGGTGGCGAAGGTTAGCAAAAGCGCCCCGAGCTTTTGCTATACGATTCGTGATTTCATCTTCAATCCCACGGACGCTGATAAAACTGTCCAGGTAGTTGAATTTTTGAACGACATCTAGCTGATCCCCACCAACGATTAGCGTAGGTTGAGGTCCAGACCAATCTTGGAGGAACGCTTTGCACTTCGAGGGTGCGAAGCAAAGCCTGAAGTGACGGACAGCTAGTGATAATCTGTCCAGTGCCGTTTGACACGCCTGGGAGCTGTCATAGATTAGGCCAATATCATCCACATAATCTAAGTCAAGAAGTGGTTCTCTTGGGAGCAGATCCACACCATCCAAATCGTGTCCTGTGAACGCGATTTCCATGACTTCTTCAATTGCGACGTTGAAGAGGAAAGGTGACAACGGGCATCCTTGTCTCAACCCGCTGGAGATATTAAAGGGCGACGACAATTTGTCGTAAGCCCTCACTCTCTCTGAGCTACACACGTACAATGATCGGATAATATTTACATATTTCTTAGACAGACCTTTCCTGAGTAGACAGTCCCAAAGTGCACGTCTATCCACTGAATCGAATGCACATTTGATATCGCGGAACACGACAACGGTGGACCGCCAATTATGTGACGATGTTCCAACAACAGACGCAAAGAGATGTGGTCAATGTAGCCACGACTTCGACGAAACCCGGCTTGCTCCCCAAGAATCTGGCTTTCACGAGTGTCAGTCAGTCTGTGAAGGATAACAGAGGCAAGTAATTTGAAGGCGATGGAGATAAGACGGACTATTCTATGGCTTCCGCTTTCCGATCGTGAGCCTCCCTTGAAAATTGGGACTATGATGGAGCTGCTCCCATCGGTTGGGACAGTCTCCTGCTCCCACAGTTTCACTAGTAACTCGTGTAAATCATCCATAAGAGCAGGTCCCCCGAATTTGAAGAGGGCTGGTGGAAGATCATCTGGTTCTGCGGCTTTATTTAACTTCAACAGTCCGATCTCAAGTTCGACGTCTGAGCGAGAGGGTGGATCCAAAGGGAAACCCCACGGAGCAAGGTGGTCAGTGGCCGGCGAGAAATCTAACCATCCCGACCGATTAAATTGACTTTTAAAGTGCTCAGCCCAACGCTCTAAGCGTTTTGATAAGCTGTGGATAGGCTGTCCACTCTCGTCACGTATAGTTTCACTAACACCAGGTCTCCTGCTGCCCGTTTCCAGTATCAGACGGAATAACTTACAATGGTTACCAAGGGCAGCGGCCACTTCCATCTCTGACGCACGATGAGACCACCAAGATTCGCGGTCTCTCTTCAGGCTAGCACGGAGTTTCGCCCGGAGCTCTTTGCGAGTTTCATTGTGTTCGCTTCCAGCCGGAATATGCCAGCAAGCATCTATAGGTTCCAGGGACTACGAAGAGACCCATGTCCATGTTGGCGATTAGACATGCCACATGAAGATTTTCCTGCTGCTAGTAAGGTCTGGCGAACATGTGACCAGTGACCATCAATTGTCTCCAGTGAGCGATTGCTCAACTCGCATGTCAGCGTACATTGATACGCATTTAGAACAGCTGGCTTCGCCAGTTGGCTGGTGTCAATGCACGCACAATGTTATCATGGGCGTCCGCCAAGACGCATCCGCAGGTCAGCACATACAAGTGCATGATCGGTCTCCACACATGTGCTCCAAATCGTGCGACAGTTCTGGATGCAGCGTCTCCAGCGGTAAATGATGACAATGTGATCGATTTGCGTCCAGAGCTGATTCGAGGCTGGTGGCCGCCAAGTCACCCACCGGCGGGTGTTGTGTCGGAAATTAGTGCTCGCAAGAAATTGGCGAGCATCCTCACACAAATGAAGTAACCGCTCACCGTTATCATTACGGGAGCCTACACCGTGTTGGCCGCCCAGATGCAGCTCATCAGTGGATAATTTTCCTACTTGAGCTTTGAGATCCTCTGCCAGCACAATAGTGTCAGAGCTTCTTCTGTGGCGTAGGAGCTCGTTCAGTTGACGATAGAAGTCGTCTTTTACCGAGCCATCGCTACAGTTTGTCGGTGCATAGGCAGCCATAACGAATAGACACCTGTTAGTCACACGCGACTTCGAAGTTTTGAACGAGCCAGCCAATCGGGTCGCACATATCCGGCTAGTGCTTGGAATCCAGTCAACCAGAGCAGCTTCATCCCGGGGAATCAGGGCAATACCAACACCGGCTTGGCCGGTGCTCGAACCTACACCGTCACTGGATATGCGCAATGATAAAGTGCTGCTAGTGTCACCTGAAGGGGATCGTAGAGTGAGTATAGAGCTCGAGTCTTGCAGGCGGGTCTCCGATAAATAGCAGATATCGATCGAGAGGGTCTCTAATATCTGGGCAAGTGCTGCCTGCTGACCCACTTGAATCAATGTGCGAACGTTGAGGCATGCCAATTTGAAGGAGGATCGAGGGCTCCAAATGGAAACGGTTGGACTGGAATGGACCGCCTGCTTGGACATGGGCCTGTTGACAGGGCAGGATGACGCTCTGCGTTCACATGTGAGTTGAAATTAGAAGGCAAGCGACTATTGAAGCAACGTGGGGGAGGGCCGAGTGTCGGAGGGTTGAAAACTGGGGGGTAAAAGTAAAGCCGGAACGGGACGATAAGGGTGAACGAGCGTAAGAGGAGGAATAAGAAGACCGGAAGGCTTGAGCAGTAGCGTCCAAACACCTATCCACCCTCCTCGATGCAGCAGATAGGGTACCGTTGATTATGGGTTTCCTAATACTCTTTCCTGTATGCGACGTGACAACAATGGGGATCAACGAATCACAATTGCATTACTTGCTTAATCCCAGTTGCATGCAAAACCGCTACCTCAAGCCTCGAACTGTCATGTCCCGCCTAAATTCTGCGCTGGTCATTGTCAAAGCTCATCGAGAATATCGATGGATCCGGTCAACTTGACCGATAGTAAAATGTCGGTTGACCTAGATTTATCGCAAACATCATTGGGCGACTCTGTACCGTTATTTTAGTTGGATAGACGTACATCCATTGGTCATAAAGTTACGGAAGACGTGCGGCCATCTTTGCACCTTACACACGGTGTAATTGGGTATCATGATTTTCCGATGCCATCAACGAACCACATGGAGTATGCTGATGTTGGTATATGGATTGACACCATTGTGTCTTTACCGCGTATAGTGAAGCCTTGTATATCGAGCTCACGTAAGCGGATTTTACCCATAGATGGAAATAACAGCAACCCACTGACTCCTATCAATGCGTTACGTAATCAACAGCCTATTCGTGGCATGATGCAGAGGACACAACCTAACTCTCCAGCTACCACAGGCTATTGCAGTAATCATGGACTCTTTCCCTCGAACCATTTTCTAGAGGACTATACTCACTCTCATGCCTTCCTCGGTGGCCACTCCAAATCACTTTCCACCCTTGGCAATATGCGCACTTTTTCAACAATTTCTAACCTGGGTTCAGGCACACGCCTTGAAACAACAGTGTTTATAACACAACCTAAATACTCTTCCTCACATCTCACATCTATCACAGTATTTTTGATAAACATTCGCTCTCTTTACTCTAAGATCCACACACTACGCTCGTTTGTTACTGTTTATTACTGAATCTTGGTGCCATGGTGCCATGTCTGACAATCAGTTAACTATATTCGGATATAACAAAGTTATGAGAAATCGGCCTGGTCGTCGAGGTGGTGGCTGTGTAATTTTTCTGAAAAATCGCTCGCAGCAGCACCCTTCGAGAACCCAGCGCTGCACAACCTTCAGGAATCACTCAGCCTTACGATTTCTGTTAATCAGCAGCAGCTGCTTATGGGATGTATATACAACGCGCCAAACGGCAGTCAAGAAGACCTAGAACTTTTGACGCTTGCATTTGAATGCGCCGCTGGCCTACCATTTTTACATAAGATTATTGGAGGTGATTTCAAACTGCCTTCGATTTCATGGCCCATAGGAACCACTCCTTTGAAATACCAAAATCTTATCTCCTGTATTCAAATGAATGGTTGGCAGCAACACGTCTACCAACCTGCCAGAAGTGAAAGTACTCTGGATCTCATTTTTTCATTGGGCATATCTGCAATCAGTGTTAATGTTCTTGATGAATTTCCGGGGAGCGATCATCGCGTGATCAAATGCCGCCTAAGACTACGCATGATTGATGTACAGAACGCAGCGCAATATCGTCTGTTCAGTTCTGTCAACTGGGACTCATTCAAGGACCTGGTTTATTCAATGAATTGGGATAAATTCTCTCTTCATGTCCTCAACATGCGACGTACATGTTTTACAGTATACTTGGCTTCAGCATTGATTCAACACCACCACTAAAATGTGTTTACCAAACTAAACATAAATCCGATCGCAAGGCGTTGAAGGCAGCACGGAAGCTTCATTAGCTTCAGCGGAAATTCAAGTTAACTGCTGACTTTGCGTTATTATTACAGCAGTCGAAGCTCGTCGAAGAACAGAGGCATCAGCGTGACAAAACTCTCATTCTAGAAGGGTATAAAGCTCTCTAACGGCCCTAGCAAAACAGCTGAGCTAGTCAACCTATTCCGTGCCCGGTGTTCGCGTTGCAGTGACAAGTTCAATTTTCTCACCACGCCTGATGAAACATACTACGACGCACCAGGTGATAGCTTTGACCTTTTGGCCGAATTTGGAACTCGAGTGCAAATTGATCGACCAGTAAATACAAGCCCGCGTCAATGGAATCGAACTATTCCGTCAATATGATAACCCCGTGAAACCGAATTCACTCACACTGGCTAAAAACTAAATGTAGAGGAGTGCGTGACCTTGATCTCCAAATTGGCTTGTTTCGTTTACCAATAATTAACGTTGACCTATACTGTAGATATACTTTCCTAATCTATCGAGTTTTGGCCTTTTGTATTCCTTCGGTTGGCTGGGCTCGTGACTGAACGGTCAGACGGTCGCAGTCTCACAGTTGAAGTAACATAGCAGGACAACGGTGGCAAGAGGAATCAGAAGAACCCAAAGATGTCAGTCAGTTTTGACAACTGCAAGCTCTGTTGCAGCAACAGCAAGCGCAGTTTGAGAAATCGCAGTCCAGGCTGATCAAAACCCTGAGTGAAAATGTGTCATGACAAGCAGGCTCGGTAACAGGAGCAAGTGGAAGTGACCCCACAACAGAAACCTTGACCCAGCAAGTTTGTAGATTCCGTTGCGATGCCGAAGCCGGTAGTATCTTTAAAGCGTAGTTCCATAAATACAAAGACTTATTTCGAGTTGGTTTAGCGGAGTCTCAGAGGACACGAGAGTTCGTCTCATGCTGTGGAAATTAGGTGCTCTTGAGCATGAAATTTCATGAATGTTATCTTACCGAAGAAGGGCACTGATTTAACATTTGACGAAGCAGTTGCTACTTTGTCCCAGATATTTGGAAAGCAATCATCACTATTCAATACCCGATACAGGTGTCTGACAATAGCCAAGCGAGATGATGAAAACTGGGTTACTTACTCGAGTCACGTGAATCATGAGTGCGAACGCTTGCTGTTTCACAAGATGGCAGCTGAATAGTACAAGTGCCTTATTTATGTGTGTGGTCTTCAAGCAACCAAAGATGCTGATGCCCGAACAAGAGTACTGAGCAGACTTGAATAAAATCCCGAGATCACACTTCAGGAAGTGACGAGCGAATGCCAACGGTTGATGAACTTGAAGCATGATGCTGTGACGATCGGATGACATTGCAGTTACCTCCGGGGTGAAGCAAGGCTGTGTCTTAGCTCCTGCCCTGTTTAATATCTACCTTCATGCAATGTTTTCTTGTGCTTTTGATGCCGCTTGTACTTACGGTGTTCGTGTGGAGCACCGTATTGATGGTGGGTTGCTGAACATCCGTCGTTTCGGTGCGAGAACTCTACTCCGTGGGAGGACTATCCGTATGTTGCTGTTTGCTGACGACTGTGCGTTATTTGCACACAACGTGGAGGAGTTGCAGCACATGGCTAGTGCTCTGGCTTCAACAGCCTCTACATTCGAGCTCACCATCAACACAAGCAAACTGTATTTTTTCAGCGTTCACCCGTAATGGAGTCCGTGGGCCCGCCTCAAATCCAGAGTGCTGTGGAAGTGTTGGAAACCACTTCGAGATTTCGCTACCTTGGTAGCGTAATAACGATAGCTCAGCTGATGACGAGCGAGCTACACAGTCGCGTATCGAAGCGGCTGCTGCTTTTGGCAAGAATGAATGCCGTATATGGAACAACCACCAGCTCACTGCTAGGAGGAAGCTGCTGCTATATACGTCTATGATGGTGTCCGTTCTCGTATGCGGCAGCGAAACATGGACGATTTGTCGGAAGGATGTCAGATATTTGGAGCGGTCCCATCAACAGTGTCTGCGCATCGGCTAGTGTGACCGGGTTGCAGCCACGATGAATCTCCGACGCAGGAGCATCTATGCAGTGGACTGCATAATTCTGCTCCGGCACCTGATATGGCTCGGGCATATTCGCCACATGGATTTAACCCGGATACCGAAACAGCTGTTGTAGTCCCAACTGAGTGCAGGGAAACTGCACGTGGTAAAACCGAAGTTACGTTACCAGGACATGATCAAAGTGAGCTTCGCACGTTCTAATGTCGATTATAAGTGTTGGGAATCGAAGGCGGTTGATCGGCGTGCATGGCGCAATCTGATCACGAAAGCAGTTGCCGAGGTTCAAGAGAAAGTCCTCGTGCATGCAGAGAAGCAGCGGCAAGTGCGGAAGCGACAGGCGCCGATGGACTGTACTCCATCGACGTGGAGCGCACGGTGACTTAGAACGTGCGGTCGCGAATGTTTCAATCAGGCAGGTTTAGTGAGCCACGTGCGAGACCAATCCCGTCTAACATGGGGTCTGCTGAGAAAGTAGGCAGAACGGGCGCAGCGTTGGTAGGTACGCTGCATTCGATTTACTAATCGCCGGCTTGTGTGTTGTACTAGCAGCGGGCAAATCCTCATGTGGTATGTCTAATCGCCAACATGGACATTGGGTCTCTTCGCAGTCTCTGGAACTTATCGACGCTCGCCGGCATATCCCGCCTGGAAGCGAGCACAATGAAACTCGCAAAGAACTCCGGGCAAAACTCCGTGCTAGCCTGAAGAGAGACCGCGAATCTTGGTGGTCTCATCGTGCGTCAGAGATGGAAGTGGCCATCGTAAGTTATTTCGTCTGATACGGGAAACGGGCACCAGGAGGCCTGGTGTTAGTGAAACAATTTGTGATGAGAGTGGACAGCCTGTTCACAATTTGTCAAAACGTTTGGAGCGTTGGGCTGAGCATTTTGAAAAGCAATTTAATCCGCTAGAATTGTTCGATTCTTCGCCGGCGAGTGATCGCCCTGCTCCGTAGACTGTCCCTTTGGATCCACCCTCTTGCTCAGAAGTCGAACGTGAGAACGGAGTGTTGAAGTTGAACAAAGCCGCGGCCCCAGATGATCTTCCTCTAGCCCTCTTCAAATTCGGAGGCTCTGTTCTTGTTGATGCTTTACATGCATTACTAGTGAAACTGTGGGAGCAGGAAACTATCCCAACCGACTGGAGCCGCTCCGTTATTGTTCCCATCTTCAAACGAGGTTCGCGCTCGGAATGCGGCAACCATAGAGGAATCAGTCTGGTCTCCATCGCCTCCAAATTACCCGCCTCCATAATCCTTCACAGACTGACTGACACTCGTGAAAGCCAGATTCGTGAGGAGCAAGCCGGGTTTCGTCGGGGTCGTGGCTGCATCGACTACATCTTCACCTTGCGTCAGTTGTTGGAGCACCGCCACACATATTGGCGGCCCACCGTTGTCGTGTTCCTCGACATCAAAGGTGCCTTCGAATCGGTTGATCGATGTGCCCTTTGGAATTGCTTCCTCAGGAAAGGTGTGCCCGAGAAATATGTAAATATTATCCAAGCATTATACGCGCGTAGCACGGGCAGGGTGAGGGCTTACGGCAAGCTGTCACCAACCTTTAATATCCAGCGGTGTGAGACAGGGATGGCCGCTGTCACCTTTCCTCTTCAACGTCGCAATTGAAGAAGTCGTGGAAATCGCGTTCACAGGACACGATTTGGATGGTGTGGATCTGCTCCCAAGAGAACGACTACTTGACTTAGAGTATGCGGATGATATTGCCCTAATCAATGACAGCTCCCAGGCGTGTCAAGCAGCACTGGACAGATTAGCACTAGCTGTCCGTCACTTCGGGCTTTGCTTCGCACCCTCGAAGTGCAAAGCGTTCCTCCAAGATTGGTCTGGACCTCAACCTACGCTGACCGTTGGTGGGGATCAGCTAGATGTCGTTCAAAAATTCAACTACCTGAACAGTTTTATCAGCGTCCGTGGGATTGAAGATGAAATCACGAATCGTATAGCAAAAGCTCGGGGCGCTTTTGCTAACCTTCGCCACTTATGGCAGCGGCGCGACATCACTCTTGCCCTGAAGTGTAGAGTGTACAATGCAGCGGTACGTTCGACCCTATTTTACGGTTGCGAAACCTGGCCCCTTAGGTCGGCGGACTTGAGGAGGCTAGTTACGTTCGACCACCGGTGCCTTCGTAATTTAGCTCACATATGGTGGGAACACCGCGTGAGTAACGAGCGTGTTCGACGCATTGTTTACGGTCCAGGAAAAGGATCTGAACCGCTCAGCACCGTTATTTCACGCACCAGGCTCCGATGGCTCGGCCACGTGTTACGCATGCCAGCCCGCCGACTCGCGCGAGGTACTTTGTTTGCGGGCCGGGGGTGTGGATGGAAGAAGAGGAGAGGTGGCCAATTGATGACTTGGTCCAGAGGAATGAAGTCCATCACTTCTGAGCTAGCCTCGGTTGGAGCTTCACGGCTCCCTGGTTGGGGTCCAAAAGACGGTGAACACGTTTGGCTGGATACACTTGCTGACATGGCAAGGAGTCGACCTCAGTGGCGTTCGTGCTGTGAGTTTCTTTGTCCCTCCCCATCCCTTTCAGTCTCCCCCTCCACCTACGATCTCATTTCCTAGGGTAAAACATAATTTTTAATTTTTTTTTTCTTTTTGCCTAGTAGCTGGCTGGAAGCTTACCGGAACGATGCCTATCCGTTGCTGTTAGCTCAGCTGGCATGCAACTGTTGCATCTATTTTTCCTTTGTGTATTTTATTATATGTATGTACGTATATGTTTACACTGGATATGGAGTGTGTGGATGGAGCTGTGGGTGGTGCAGCGCAAGCCATCCATGGTCCCTCTGTAGGTGCAGTCGTCCTGTGGCTTGTCACAGTGACAGGCAAATCCGAAACCGGATGCCGCCAACCATGTATGTATGTGTGCCCCATGCTGAGGCTGATGTTGCATTCTTGATGCTTCTTCACCGCAGTTGGGCTAAACCAACTAACACTTAAACTAGGTCTTTTTAAGCTGGATAAATTTCATTCCGCTTTATTTGGTTTGTTCTGCCTCCCTGAATAATGTTCTATTAACTGGTCACGTTGCGTACACTAATTGCGCTTATCTTCGGTAATTTTGTTGCGTTTGTAGCATTTTAAGTAACTCGTAGACATTTCTTACTTATCACGGATTTGTTGCTAACCAACTTACTTCATATGTTAATTTAGCGAAGAGTTATGCCACCGTATCTGTATGCATTATTGGATTTATTTTATTTCAGCTTGTCGTTTAAAGTGAATGGCTGTTGTTTGATATCCCTGGTATGGTTGCGCTTGATGTGTATGTTGACAAGGTGCCTACCTGTCTATTACCCACTACATCATCCATACTGGCTCCAGGAGACAGTTGGTCGTTGCTGGAGGTGACGGGGTGCACGGTTCTTGTGGTCGTGCTAGGCTCAAAGAGCGGTTACATGCACTCAGTGTGGAGCGGACTACGGTCCAGCCACCGCCTTGTGTGCGGTTGATTCCCCAAATACAGTGTGTTTGTGTTTACCTGTGAAGGAGTGTGGGCCGGCTCCGTTGATGAAACGTGGTTCCCATCCGCATGCCTCGCGGTCTTATTCCTTCGGGTTTACACTGGATATGGGGTATGTGGTTGGAGCTGTGGGTGGTGTAGCGCAAGCCATCCATGGTCCCTCTGTAGGCGCAGGCGTCCTGTGGCTTGCCACAGTGACAGGCAAATCCGAAACCGGATGCCGCCAACCATTTCTTTCATGTATTGCGGCACAATAGCGGAGGTGTTTTCCCACCTCTAGCTGATGTGTATAATGAATGATGATGATGGCTTGTGTGTTGAGACTCATTATTTCAGGTGGTAAATCTTCTATCTTCTCTTAATGGATATTGTGTTACCTCATTTTGTTGTTTGACTGAAGAATCTATTAAATTGCAATTTTTATTTAAAATGAAGGCGATTAACTTCGCTTAATTTTTCTCCTTCTTCCTTTTTCTGCCATCCTGAATCTGTCACGGCCTGTAGCCTAGAGGCAACGAGATTGTTTCGTTATCTTCCGGCGTGGATTGGAATCCTCGTAGGGGTGAGCGTGCTCGTGATATACTCAGCCGGCGTGCGACTGGTGGTGGTTCCACGGCCGCGAAGAGCCGTTACAGAGTACAACGGACATATTACAATTATTATGTGTTTGGATAACTCATTTATATCATACGCTAATTTAGCGCCATATCCGTACAGTGTATTCGATCTATTTTATTCGACATTTCATTGCATGTGACTGGCTGTTTTTTGACATCCGCGATGTGGATGCGTGTGGCGTGTATGTTGACAAGGTGCCTACCTGGCTATGACTCATTACCACATCCATACTGCCCCTAGGAGACAGTTGGTCCTTACTGGAAGGGACGGGGTGAATAGACTCTGTGGTCGTACCAGGCTTTAAGAGTGGTTCCATGCACTCAGTGTGGAGTGGACTATGGTCCAGCCACCACCTTGTGTGCGCTTGGTTCCCAAATACAGCGTGTTTGTGTTTACCTGTGAAGGAGTGTGGGCCGGCTCCGTTGATGAAACGTGGCTCCCATCCGCATGCCTCCCGGTCTTAATCCTTCGGGTTTGCGCCGCGGTATGTGGATGAAACAGTGCATGGTGCAGCACAAACCTTCCATGATCCCTTTGTAAGCGCAAGTGTCCCGTGGCTCTCCACAGTGACAGGCAAACCCGAAACCGGATACCGCCAACCAGTTTATGCTTGTAGTTGTGCTGCTCCATTCTTGAATGTTTGATATCATTGGCAATGTGCGATTAGAAGATTGATGTCCGTGTGTTGAAAAGAATTATCCGCATATCCATGGGGCAGTGACTTTATTTTGTGGTGAGCCACGACCGCCAAGTCCCAGCGATGTTAAGCAGACATTTGCGGCTTTTACAGGGAGAACGCTTGTCGGACGAAATCCCACCACGTACTGGAATACTGCTGTCCAAGTATTTTTTTGGAACGGCTTAAACCCGAACCACCCAGCTGGCACCACGAGGAGGTTTTACAGCTAGCCAGCCTAGGACGGATTCTTGCGGTATACCCTAGAGACGCAGACGCTTGCGAAATGAGTGAAGGCTATTTTTATTTTGATTGTTCTGTAGTGTTCGTAACCTACTAACCAAGTGAGTGGGGAGCCGTTGCTACCTAAGCAGCAAGCTTTTGGAGGAGAATGTACTCATTGACCCTGGCTTCCTATAGATGTGGATTTTGCAGATCCGGTTGGTTGAGCACCTTCTTTCATTACTGTCGACAAACTAAATAGCCTAAAGTTGTGTTGGTGGGTAGCACGTCCGCAAATAGCATAATCGTTGCCGTGAGACATGTTTTCAGTCAGCACGGCCTGCCAGATACGAGTATAACTGATAGCCGATTGCAGTTCATGTCCTGTGGCGACTCAAAAGATAAAGCTTATAATTTTTCCATGCACCTTTGTCACTCTATCGTGCATTGCTGGTTTTGCTTTTAACGCCGACCCTACGGCCATTTATACTTACGTCCGGCTCATCACTTGTGTCCACAGTGGGTCCCGACAAAGACGTACGCTCTCGTCGCTTCATAGGTTTTTCGCCCGTTTGTAGCAATCCTCAAAAACAATTCGTTGTGTCCGCTCTCCCGATTTTCTGGTATCCGCGCCAGTGCAAGAGCACTATCTCGGATTAGTAGATACTAGTTCTATAAATTGATGAGCCTGATCGGCAGGCGCGAATTTTCAACTTCTTTTGGTCGATTCGTTTTCGGTGCGGTCGTTCCAAATCGTTTTTCCCAATGCATAGTGGATTATTTACCGCCCATTTGGTTTTAGACTTCACACCTATTATTCGTCTATCCTGTTTCACGCCGATGTAAAGCCTGAGTTGTCTATCAGTTGGGATATGCTTACTTTAGCTATTCCGGAGTTTATGGCACACAAAACCAGCGACTGCTTTGCCATTTTTGATAAGGAACTAGAAAGCAGAGGAATCTCTATCGATCAAGTTAAATACAACCAACTCTTCCAACGCCTTCCGCAAAATGTGGTGGCACTGGTTGAAGATGTTGAACAATGAACAATGATTTATCAGACGGGCTCTTTATGCGAACAAAATATCATCACGATAAATTTGAACAATGAACAATGATTTATCACGGGATGAAAGCAAGTGTTTGACACGTCCCGTAGGATGGTTGGGGTGAATATGATGAAATCAAAATATTTGAGTCATCTACCGAATGTCTGCCTAGATGAATATTTTGATAAATTACCTCAGTGTAAAATTAAAAATCGAGCGTAAACGTTCAGAAAGACACTGGGGTGCAGTGATCGTTGATGTAAGGCGTGAGAAAAGCAAAATATGGTCACTCACTTAGGTCCATATGAAACATAAATCTTGTTTAAAAGCATGCTGCGTGTAATCCACAATAGAGGAGCCTAAGTAACAAAATGCTGGGAGCTAAGAGCAACATCTAATCGTTTTTGAAAACGTCCAAGGTAGGGGAGGATACAACCGAGTCTGGGAGTGCGTTCCAGAGTTGGTAAGTCCGAAGGGAAAAATAATTCCGTCAGCACTCTAGACAGCTATATTGTTTCTTCAATTTTAAGCACTTATCCCTGAGCTGCGTGTGGTGGGTAAGTTGCAGCAAACGGCGGCATATGTGGTTGGGGTCACTCAGTATCTGATACGCTAATATGCGATCGCCTTGCAGCCTTCGATAGCGTTCGCTGAAAATTCCCAGCAATTAAAGCCTTCGGTGGTAAGAGTATTAACGCAGGCCCCTTACATTCTTTGTTGCTCTTCTTTGTGGTGCCTCTATCGCTTCTAGGTCGCTCTTCAACCAAGGTTGCCAAGCTTGGATAGCGTATTCAAAATGCGGGGCGCACGTAGGAATTGTGCATCAATGGGAAGATTGATGGGTCAAATCTCCCGAATGCTCTTCGCAGCATGCCGGCATGCTGGTTGCCTCCTTTCGCAGCTACCTCAGCCCCGTTTGGAACAGTTAAGTTCGCTCGGTACGAGCACACCAAGGTCACGTTCCTGGGAGCTGGTCTGTAATCCGTTTGTCTCAGGTAAATAGGTGTAGTTATGTCGATAGCGTAATTGTACAACGCGACATTTGTCTACGTTGAATGGCAGGGCGTTTTGAAGTGACCAGTTCGACACTGTGTTTAAGATCGCACTGGAGCCGTTCATGGTCCTTCCGGTCCTCTGATCCTTCGCCATATCTTGATATCATCAGCGAAAAATAGGAAATCGGAAAGTAACTGATCTCGCCAAATCGTTACTGAACACCAAGCAAAGACGAGGTCCAAAAAACCGTTGAATTGCTCTCCTGGTGTGGCCTGGGATTCGAGGGCATGCAAGTTGAAGTCACCGATGATTAGAATGTGACTGTACTTCCTCTTTATCACTTGCATCAACGCAGCCATCAAATTGCAGTCCATCTCAGAAGTAGACGATGGTGGGCGGTAGACAACAACCAGTAGGTCAAGAGCGTTCCCTTTCAGCCGGAAATTACACCAAATGGCGTCAGGTACCTCGGTTTCCGAATCGTTTATGCATTCGCATTGCATGTTGTTACGAAAATAAAGGGCTACCCCACCACCTTTGCTGGTTCGATCCTTCCGGATAACGGACATGCCCGTTAGTGCAATCTCAACATCCGTTATCTCGCAGTGCAACCACGTTTCGGTGACAGCGATGAGGTCCCAAGCTGCATACGCGTGTCGAAGTCTTAATTCTGCTAATTTGCTGAGTAGACCTTGGGCATTTGTGTACATGCATGAGAGCTTCTCGGAGACCAAGAGTGTGTTAGATTGGATGGATGAAGCAAATGAGTTTACGCCGACCAATAAAGGGTCGGCGACCAATCGTTTTTTGGATGGGTTGCATACTCTCGAGAAGTATTTGGTATATAAGCAGGTATCAGATGCCCGAATCCCGGTGTTTGCTCATGCTCTGCTCTGCCCCTCCGGATAGTATGGCTAATCTTGAAACCGTCCCTGAGTCGGTTCCTGCAGTTGGCGTTTTCCCTAGGAGTTGTGCCTCTACTGAATTGTCGTTAGAAGGTGTTGATGTTCCTGCTGCTTTCAGCCGAATTTCTGTTGTCAGTCTGCAACGGAATTTAATCCAGTTCGCTAGTAGGGGTTGTGCCATTAGTTCTGATTGTAATACAAGTTTTAACAGCCTGGGACCGTAACCCTTATAGTTTGGTCATATGGGGATCCTTGTCAACGAGGTGACCACCACATTTCCATTGAAAGAGCATCCCGGATGTAGTGCCATTGCTCGCGGTCATGCATCTGGGCATCGTCGGAAGAGGAGTCAGTAAGCTCAGGAACAGCGTGAGCAATCACTGTTTTCTTATCTTGACTTATACTGTAACTATCTTTGTCAGCGCGATGCCCTGAACGTTTTTTTCACGGGATTTCGGGTAGTATGCGCACTCCACTTGAGTCGTTGCGGAGACGATTCGCAGACAGCAGAACGGTCTCAGTCTCGTCCGCCGAGTTTAGTGTTACCCGAAGTAACCGGGGTTCGCCGTAGTGCAAAGCGTTTGGGTGGCGCGAGATTCTTCTTACCCGGGAACGGAGCCCGTTAAAACACTGAACGAGTCGGAAGCGAGTCCAAATTGCATTTCATATGGTCAACTACAGTTCCCAATATGCGGCCCGCGCCGTACACCCTAGAGCGTTATATTGAAGGGGAAAAGGTGCAGATGTAACTAGATACGAGAGCACCAGTGATGATAATTAAGCATAAGGTTGTGAAAGGGCTGCCGCCCTTATCAGTTTGCAATTCTGTTCTCCGCACGTACACTAATGAACCGATACGAGTCTTTGGTAAATGCTAGGTGAAGGTACAATACGGTGACAGGACACAGACACTTCCTGTATATGTGGTCTCCGGAGATCGCCAAATCTGCTTGGAAGGGACTGGATACGCGCATTTCCGGATACACTGGAGGTAGTAAAAATAGTCGCTGAGGTTCCAGGACTTAAAGCATTACTAAAGCAAGATTCAGCTGCTTTGCCTAGGGGCTGGGAAAATTGGAAGCTTTTCAGACTTCGAAGTTGTTTAAGGGAAACACTCGGCCCCAATTCATCAACGCGCGCACACCACCCTAAGCCATGAGGCCTGACGTGGAAAAAGAATTACACCGGTTACAAAACCAAGGTATTATTACCCCTGTACAATTTTCTGATTGGGGTACACCAATTGTACCTGTAACCAAGCCAGACGGCTCAATACGTATTTGTGGTGACTACAAAATAACTGTTAACCAATCTTCCATATTAATCAGGTATCCATTACCATACGCAACTCTGGCTGGTGGTGCAAAGTATACCAAGCTTGATCTCAGCCATGCATATTTGCAGATGGAACTCGACGAGCCTTCCAGAAAGCTTAATACTGTTGCCACACATATTGGAGTTTTTCAATATACGCGTTTGCTTTTCGTATGGAGTCTGCCCCCGGCATCTTCCAGAGGATTCTCAACAACCTGGTGAACGGTATACCTTTTGCTTGTGCTTATCTGGGCGATGGCTTTATCTCGGAACTCTGTGATACAGAACATCTTCGGACACTCCCTGTTGTGCTCTAGCGACTGGAATGAAGCGGATTTAAATTAAAGGAATTCGAATGTGAATTCCTGCCTTCTTCCGTTTGCTACATTGGCTACCGGTTGGGTAACCATTGGTCGCATGTTTTAAATGATAAGGTGGAGCCTATTATAGAAACTCCGGTGCCGAGGAATAGTGAGGAACTTTGTTCTTTCTTGAGAATGCCATCTCACTATCGTCGTTTTTTGCCAAATACATCTACAGTATTATCGCTATTAAATGAACTGCCGCATAAACTGCGCTATGGTGCTGGAATTCTCGTCACAAGAACGCCTGCATTAAAGCTAAACAAGCCTTTAAGTCTTCACCAACGTTGGTTCATTATGATCCCAATAAACAACTCATACTTCAGTGTGACGCATCCCCTTAGCGGTCGGAGTTTTTCTGTGCCACCGTGAAAACGATGGGCACATAGGTCCCATAGCATTCGCGTTGTGTGCATTACAAACAGTGGAGAAGAATTATTCAGATTCTTAAGGAGCTCTACAACGCACGTCCAGGAGTGGCGAGAGTGAAAGCATTAGCAAGGGGATATTGCTGGTTGCCCAAAATCGATTCAGACATAGAGAATTTATTGAGACACTTTGATGTTTGTCAAGCGCCTCAACATATTAAGACGTTTGGTCCAGTACACCCCTGGCGGTGGCCCGACAAGCCGTGGCAACGGATCCACGCCGACTAATTTGGACAGATACACGGAACGCTGTTTCTTATACTCATCGACGCACATTAAAGATAGATTGATGTGCATCCAGTCACCCATGCTACGTCTGAAACCCCCATTTCTAAAGTGCCCTCTTCCTTTGTTACGTTTGGTATCCTGGAAGCCTTATGCCTAATGGTTCACCTTTTATCAGTGCTAAATTTACTAAGTTTGTTACCAACAATGGGATCCGACATACCAAAATGGCCTCGTATCATCTGACAACGAACAGCTAAGCAGAACGGGCTGTGCAAACTGTAAAACAAAACCTACCAAAGCAGCGAGTGGGAAAGGCAAAAGAACTTTGATCGGTTCCTATTTGCCTTTCGTTCGACACCCACTGCGACCACCGGTAAGTCCCCGGCGGAACTAATGTTCGGCAGAAATCTCAGGACGAGACTTCAGTTGTGGTTTCCGAACCCGCGTATTGAAGTAGAGGAGCGACAGAGGAAGTCTGTGTCATCATAGGCGCTAAAAGATGAAAGACTATTTATGGAAGAGCAACCAGTATACACCCGACTACCGCATGAACAACGCTGGCAACCAGCAACTGTGCTCGGTTCTGCAGGAAACCAAAACAACCTGCAACTTCCGGATGGCTGGATCTTCCTTCAACATTCGGAACCCGTACGCTCCCGTGGCACAGACACACCGGCCGAAGCGGAACCTGACTCCCGGAATCTTATAGAGCAAGTAGTGGAGGCCGAATTCGAGAACCGGTAGAAGGTGTTCAACCAGGTATGTGACTTCAGTCATGACAATGGGGAATGTCACGTGTTGATTATCGATCAATGCCTGACACTGGTTCAAATTGTATTGATTTTTGCATGCGCCCCTATGCACGCCCAAGTGCCGTTCTTATGCTGTAAACCGCTCCACGTTATTTGTTGAGTATACTACATTTCGTGCACGTTTTCCTTTTGCTGCCAACTTACTACTGCTAGTCTTGACAATCCCTCAGCACTCAAAGGAATACGGTAACATTTTCGCCACAACATTAGCTGATAGGGATATTAGTGCGAAAGCGTCTGCGCAAGCAGACCCGAGAGACGAAGAAATAGCCGCACTTCGCCGTAAAATAACAGCGATGCAGTCAGACAGCCAGGGTAGAATGAGACCGCACGCCGACCACGAAATAGCCGCCATTCTTCACGACGCCTATCAGTCCAGACCTCCACCGTACAGATCCAGGTCATCGCAATGAGTCTGGACCTTACCGTGGTGCGATGGTTTGTGTGCCTCAGTGATCCATTGAGCTATACTGGGTGGTGCATTTTAACAACCTCAGAGTCACTCATACCCGTTTTGTCAATGGTTAGAGGCCAGACAAACTCAGCCTCCTGGTCCTCCAGGTTGGGGGTTGGAATGAGGGTGGCTCCTTATTTCTTAAAACGGACTCCTTGTAGCCCACCGCCAAACCCGTTACCTTGCGGACAGGTTTTGTGAACCAAAGGCTTTGGTTGAGAACCCTAATCGTTCTCCTGTCTAGGCCTGGGCAACCTGACAGTATCCTGCCAACGCAATACAATGAATCACACTTCAAATAAATTTCTGATGCTCTGGCCACCACAGAGAATAATCAACGGTGCCCTACCTGCTGCATCGAGCAGGGTGGATAGGGGTTTGAATGCTACTGCTCAAGCCTTCCCGTCTTCTTATTCCTCCTCTTACGCTTTTTCACCCTTATCATTCCGTTCCAGCTTCACTTTTATCCCCCCTGTTTTCAACCCCCCAATTCTCGGCCCTCCCCCACCTTGTTTCAATAGTCGCTTGCCTTTTAGTTTCAACTCACATGTGAACGCAGAGCGTCATCCTGCCCTGTCGAAAAGCCCGTGTCCAACCAAGCGGTCAAGCCCAGTTCATCGGCTTCCATTTGGAGCCCTCGATCCTCCTTCAGATTGGCATGCCTCAATGTTCGCACATTGATTCAGCTCGGTCAACAGGCAGCATTTGCCCGAACATTAGAGACCCTCTCGATCGATCTCTGCTGCTTATCGGAGACCCGCCTGCAAGACTCGAGCTCTGTGCTCACTCTGCGATCCCCTTAAGGTGACACTAGCAGCACTTTCCCATTGCGCCTATCCGGTGACGATGCAGCTTCGAGCACCGGCCAAGCCGGTGTTGGTATTGCCCTGATTCCCCGGGCTGAAACTGCTCTGGTTGATTGGATTCCAATCAGTAGCCGGATATGTGCGACCCGATTGGCTGGCTCGTTCAAAACTTCGAAGTCGCGTGTGACTAACAGGTGTCTATTCGTTATGGCTGCCTATGCACCGACAAACCGTAGCGATGACTCGGTAAAAGACGACTTCTATCGTCAACTGAATGAGCTTCTTCGCCACAGAAGAAGCTCGGACACTAATGTGCTGGCAGGGGATCTGAACGCTCAAGTTGGAAAATTATCCATTGATGAGCTGCATCTGGGCGGCCAACACGGTGTAGGCTCCCGTAATGATAACGGTGAGCGGTTACTTCATTTGTGTAAGGTTGCTCGCTTATTTCTTGCGAGCACTAATTTCCGACACAACACCCGCCGGTGGGTGACTTGGCGGCCACCAGCCTCGAATCAGCTATGGACGCAAATCGATCACATTGCCATCAGTTACCGCTGGAGAGGCTGCATCCAGAACTGTCGCTCGATTTGGAGCACATGTGTGGACACCGATCATGCACTTGTATGTGCTGACCTGCGGATGCGTCTTGGCGGACGCCCATGATAACATTGTGCGTGCATTGACACCAGCCAACTGGTGAAGCCAGCTGTTCTAAATGCGTATCAATGTACGCTGTCATGCGAGTTGGATAAACGCTCACTGGATGCAGTTGAAGCTCACTTGTCTCATATTCACCAGTTCTTACTTGCAGCAGACAACTCCTCATGTGGTATGTCTAATCGCCAACATGGACATTGGGTCTCTTCGCAGTCTCTGGAACTTATCGATGCTCGCCGGCATATTCCGGCTGGAAGCGAACACAATGAAACTCGCAAAGAGCTCCGGGCAAAACTCCGTGCTAGCCTGAAGAGAGACTGCGAATCTTGGTGGTCTCATCGTGCATCAGAGATGGAAATAGCCGCTGCCCTTGGTAACCATCGTAAGTCATTCCGGCCGATAAGGGAATCGGGGGGCAGGAGACCTGGTGTTAGTGAAACTATACGTGACGAGAGTGGACAGCCTATCCACAACTTATCAAAACGCTTAGAGCGTTGGGCTGAGCACTTTAAAAGTCAATTTAATCGGTCGGAATTGTTAGATTTCTCGCCGGCCACTGATCGTCTTGCTCCCTGGGATGTCCCTTTGGATCCACCCTCTCGCTCAGAAGTCGAACGTGAGATCGAACTGTTGAAGTTAAATAAAGCCGCGGGACCTGATGATCTTCCTCCAGCCCTCTTCAAATTCGGGGACCTGCTCTTGTGGATAATTTATACGAATTGCTAGTGAAACTGTGGGAGCAGGAAACTGTCGTAACCGATTAGAGCCGCTCCGTCATAGTCCCAATTTTCAAGGGATGCTCACGATCGGAAAGCGGCAGCCATAGAATAGTCAGTCTGATCTCCATCGCCTCCAAATTGCTTGCCTCTGTCATCCTTCACAGACTGACTGGCACTCGTGAAAGCCAGATTCGTGGGGAGCAAGCCGGGTTTCGTCGAAGTCGTGGCTGCATTGACCACATCTTCACCTTGCGTCAGTTGTTGAAGCACCGTCACATAATTGGCGGTCCACCGTTGTCGTGTTCCTCGATATCAAATGTGCATTCGATTCGGTGGATAGACGTGCACTTTGGGACTGTCTACTCAGGAAAGGTCTGTCTAAGAAATATGTAAATATTATCCGATCATTGTACGTGCGTAGCTCAGAGAGAGTGAGGGCTTACGGCAAGTTGTCGTCACCCTTTAATATGTCTAGCGGTGTGAGACAAGGATGACCGTTGTCACCTTTCCTCTTCAACTTCGCAATTGAAGAAGTCATGGAAATCGCGTTCACAGGACACGATTTGGATGGTGTGGATCTGCTCCCAGGAGAACGACTTCTTGACTTGGAGTATGCTGACGATATTGCCCTAACATGTGACAACTCATAAACTTGCCAAGCGTCACTGGACAGAGTAGCACTAGCTGTCCGTCACTTCAGGCTTTGCTTCGCACCCTCGAAGTGCAAACCGTTCCTCCAAGATTGGTCTGGACCTCAACCTACGCTGATCGTTGGTGGGGATCAGCTAGAAGTCGTTCAAAAATTCAACTACCTGGGAAGTTGTATCAGCGTCCGTGGGACTGAAGATGAAATCACGAATCGTATAGCAAAAGCTCGGGGCGCTTTTGCTAACCTTCGCCACTTATGGCGCCGGCGCGACATCACTCTTGCCTTGAAGGGTAGAGTGTACAATGCAGCGGTAGGTTCGACCCTACTGTACGGTTATGAAACCTGGCCCCTTAAAGCAGCGGACCTGAAGAGGCTAGTTACGTTCGACCACCGGTGCCTTCGCAATTTAGCTCACATCTGGTGGGAACACCGCGTGAGCAACGAGCGTGTTCGACGCCTTGTTTACTGGCACAGGAAAAGGAACTGAACCGCTCAGCACCGTTATTTCACGCACCAGGCTCCGATGGCTCGGCCACGTGTTACGCATGCCAGCCCACCGACTCCCGCGACGTGCTTTGTTTGCGGGCCGGGAGTGTGGATGGAAGAAGAGGAGAGGTGGCCAAGTGATGACTTGGTCGAGAGGAATGAAGACCCTCACTTCTGAGCTGGCCTCGGTTTGAACGTCTCGGCTCCCTGGTTGGGGCTCGAAAGACGATGAACACGTTTGGCTGGATACACTTGTTGATATGGCTAGGAACCGACCTCAGTGGCGTTCGTGCTGTGAGTTTCTTTGTCCCACCCCATCCCTCTTAGCCTCCCCCTCCAACCACGATCACACTATTTAGCCTTATATAATTTTGCATAGTAATTTTTTTGATGCACAGTAGCCGGCTGGTAGCTTACCAGAACGATGCCCATCCGTTACCGGTAGCTCAGCCGGCTTGCACCAGTTGCTTTTTTTCCTCCTTTTTTCTATGTATTGCGGCACAGTAGCTGAGGTGTTCCCCACCTCTAGCTAACGTTGACGATGATGATTATGCAGAGGCAATTCATCACCCCCTTGCAGCCGAGTCGTAAACGCTAATTTAATGAAAGATCAGTGTTGGTATCGTCGCCCCATGCTGAGGCTGATATTGTATTCTTAATGCTTCTTCACCGCGGTTGGCTACACCAACTTACACTTAAACTACGTCTTTTTAATCTGGATAAATTTCATTCCACTTTAATGGGTTTGTTCTGCCTACCTGAATAATCTTCTATTAACTGGCCATGTTGTTTACGCTAATAGTGGTTATCTTCGTTAACTTTATTGCGTTTGTAGCATTTTGAGTCACTTTTGAACATTTAGTATTTCTCGCAGATTCATTGCTAAACAACTTACTTCATATGCTAATATAGCGATGAGTTATGTCCGCATAGTCATATTCTTTAACAGATATCTTTAATTTGATACCGGCATTTCGATTGATTGGCTGTTGTTTAGCATCCCCGGTGTGGCTGCGTTTGTTGTGCATGTTGACAAGATGCCTACCTGTCTATTACCCACTACATCGTTCATACTGGCTCCAGGAGACAGTTGGTCGTTGCTGGAGGGGACGGGGTGCACGGTCTTTGTGGTCGTGCTAGGCTCGAAGAGTGGTTCCATGCACTCAGTGTGGAGCGGACTACGGTCCAGCCACCGCCTTGTTTGCGCTTGTTTCCTAAAATACAGTGTGCTTATGTTTGCCTGTGAAGGAGTGTGGCCGGCTCCGTTGATGAAACTTGGCTCCCATCCACATGCCTTCCGGTATTATTTCTTCGGGTTTACACTGGATATGGGATGTGTGGTTGAAGCTGTGGACGGTGCAGCGCAATCCACCTATAGTCCCTCTGTAAGCGCAGGCTTCCTGTGGTTGGCCTCAGTGACAGTGAAATCTGAAACTGGATGCCACCAGCCATGGTGACGACACTCCACGCTGCCGTTCACCTAGTGCCATCCGTGGCGTAGTTGCACAGGGAAACTAGTTAGCCGGCACGTGAATGTGGCCCACGCGTCCTATAGCAACAAAACCAACCGCCTGTTTTACGTCATGGATAGGCACTCCTGCGTCACTTTCGTTATCTACACAGGAGCCGAATTGAGCGTCATTCCTGCCAGCGCGCATAACAAACATTGGAAGCTCACGTACAATCTACGGGCAGCCAACAGTTCACCGATAGCTTCATACGGTCATCGCATGATGAACCTAGATTTAACTCTCCGCAGCGATTTGCACTGGGTTTTCACGGTTGCGTCAGTACCTTTCGCACCTATCGGCAACGATGTTATCCACCATTTCGGATTGCTTGTCGACGCAGGTCGCCACAGCATTTTAGATGATCATTAAAAAAAGTGTTGATGGCTTCCTTTCAGATACTCTGATAATCAGCGCTGTTTTCCGGGTCGCAGGCGTAGCGTTCCACTACATGAGCCGCCTCTCTGAATTCCCGTGACTGGTTCGACCGGCTGCAGAGCTTCCACCCGTCAGGGGAGAGGTCACACACCAGATAGTCATGCGCGGTCAACCATTTAGCGCATGACCAAGACGGCTTGCTCCGGACAAACTACGTGTAACGCGAGCTGAATTCGACCACATACTTCAGAACTGTATCGTCATACCCTCCAGCAGTCCATGGGCGTCGCCTCTTCGCATGGTCCCGAAGAAGGTTATGGAGGATTGGCGTCCTTGCGGCGGCTGTGGAACTTTGAATACGGTTACCACGCCCGATCGGTATCCGCTCCTAAACATCGTGGACTTTACCTCTAGTCTGGGGGTAAAAATGTATTGAGCAAAATCGATTTAGTACGCGTATACAACAAAATTGCGGTAGCTGAAACGGACACAACTAAAACTGCCGTAACAAGTCCATTTGGTTTGTTCGAATTCCTGCGCATGCCTTTCGGTCTAAAGAATGCCGCGCAGAATTTCAGTGCTACCTCGACCCACTTTGTCGCGGTTTAGACTTTGCTTACGCTTATCTCGACCACATCTTAATCGCGTGCTCTTCAAAAGAAGAGCACTTGCGCCACCTTTGAACACTTTTCAGTCACTTATCTCAACACGGGGTGATGATCAACACGGAAAAGTGTTCGTTTGGTGTCGAAACAGTCAACTTCCTTGGCCATCGTATCTTCTCTGCAGGTGTCGTGCCACTGTAGGATAAAATCCGCCATTATCGAATACCCAGAGCCTCATTCTTTCAAACATCTTAGGCGTTTTAACGAGTTTGTCAACTTTTACCGACGGTTCATACCAAACTACGCGTCGCTGATGTGACCCCTCACGAAGTTTCTCCGAAGGAAACACAAGAAATTCGATTTTTTTGCCGCAGCAAGCGCTGCTTTTAAGTTGCTGAAAGAGGCTACCCTCAACATAGCTACTATAGCACATCACGAGCCGGCAGCCCCATTGTCGCTCAGTATTGACGCCTCAGACGTTGCAGTCGGCGCTGTTTTGCAGCAACGAGTAGCCGACACTTGGTAGCCCTCAGTGTTTTCTTCCAAACGCCTACAACCTGCCGAATTTCGCTGCAGCACGTTCGGTAGAGGATTACTAGTTATATAACTAGCGATCCGTCATTTTCGACATGCCCTAGAAGGCCGCTCTTTGCCGTCTTCACCGACCACGAACCCCTGACTTAAGTGCTCAGCTTGACTAACGACCGATTCCTAGATAGTCGCACCGTTTACGACCGAAACACGACACGTCTCAGGCGTGCACAACGCCATCGCCGACACACTTTTCCGAATCCAAGCTATCTCCGCTGACGCCGGCACGGCTATCGACTTGGCAGCCATGGTCGCAGCCCAAGTCAACGATCCTGAGGTTGCTCTCCTACGCACGTCCCCCTCACTAGACATACGACCAGTTCCAATGACATCCTCAGACGGAATTATACCTTGCGATTTCTCTCTGGGTAAGCCGCGCCCAGTCCTTCCAAGCGAATTTTGACAGACCGTGTTCGACAATTTTCACGGCTTGTCTTACCCCGGCGTCCGTGCATCGGTTATAATCGTAACCACACGATTCGTTTGGTGCAATGTCAATCGGGACGTCCGTACTTGGGCAGCTGCTTGCCTTCCGTGTCTACGCCAGAAGGTGCGTAGGCGCACGAAAAGCTCATTAGGCAGGTTTCCGAGACCAGACTCAGGTACACGTCGAACTCATAGGTCCTCTGTTGCCTGCGAAAGGCGCAGTGTATCTACTGACCTGTGTCCATCGATTCACTAGATGGACTGAGGCCGTCCCTATCCCAAAGTGCCTTACAGAAACAGTCTCGACAGCGTTTTTAGGACGCTGGGTGACACAGTATGGCTGCCATATTGACCACTGATTGTGGGAAACACTTTTCGTCCACTTTCGCCTCGTTGGTTAAGGAATTAGGTTCTGCCACGTCCAGACGGCGGCGTATCATCCAAACGCTAACGGCATGGCGGAGCGTTTTCACTGCCAGTTGAAGGCAGCAATACGTACGCGCGCAGCTCCTTCATGATCTGAAACACTTTTCCTCGTATTCCTAAGCTTAAGAAACACCGTTAAAAACGATTGCGAAGCAAAGCCAGCTCAACTAATCTATCACTGCAGGATGCCTTTGCCGGGACAGCTGTAGCACCAATCTCGTCTATTTCCTCTTTGACTACGGAAGATACACCGACCGATTGGCTCACCAGATCCGTGAGCTACGTCCACCCGTTCCTCGATGGCAGAAGACAACAATGTACGCGCCCGAGAATATGTCTATGTGCCTACACATCCTCTGCGGAGACGGTGTTCGAGAGCCTGTTAAGTCGCAGCAGATAGCGTAGCGAGAACGATGAGGTAGGGGGGGGGGGCAGAGCATGTATTGCCACAGGAACGTGCCACTGACAACTCACAAACCCGTACAGATTTGGACCTGTTTACTTCCCAAGATGCAACGCGGATGAGAATTTGTGAGACAGGCCATTCCAGCTGACTACAAGGTTGGGCTTAGAGACAACCCTCCCCCCAACTTTCCATTCCGTATCTCCATTTCACTACATCCGATTCTGGCCGGCCATGAGTCGTTCGGAAGCTCGTCATTTGCCCACCCATGGCTGCATCACTCGACGCGCGCCCACTCCTGTGGGTTTCGTTAGCGACATATTTGTCTGATTCACTGCGTTCTCGACCAATATCTCCTCCATTGTTCTGGGTCCAACCTCGTTATAAGATGCCGCCCGTGATCCGCTGTCGGCTCGATCCGCAACGCTTGCAGAGAGTTGTCTCATCACATCCATTGCGCTTGTTATTAATTCTCTGCAATCCGGGTTTTGTTGTCTTTCCGGTTCACGAGTAATCATTGGCTACCGCCGCCCTACAATTCGTTCTCTATCTCATGCTTGTCCGGTTTCTATATCTATGCATTTCGGTTATTTTTAATGTTACTGAGGAGACACTAAGAAATGCATTCATTTACCAGCCTTCGTCTTCTTTTCGTGTTTTGCAAATGTTTGTAAGAAAATAACTGCTTTAACTATTACTGATTTTAGATTTGATATTTTGCAGTGTACTGGTGCCATTGTTAATCAGCTCGAGCTAAGACTCCCTTCCTCACTAATGTTTTGGCAGACATGAAAACTCATTGTAGATCGAACATATGGTTGCGTGATCAATGCTGACATTTCCATGAGAATTTAGAATGGAGTCAAGATAACCTGATCTACTACTCTGTCTTGGATCAAAACATTTCGAGATACGGCACCTCACGATTGCACTCTTTAGTAATATTACTTTCTCGGAGCATAGCTTTTGTGATGACCAGTCTAAAGCACTGCGAAAAATTTCAATTTGGATCACTAGTAAAGGGAAATTATTCCTTTTCCTAAACTTTATGTTATGTAGTTTGGTGGATGCTGTTCCTGGGATACCTGCGGCACGGTAGTCCTTTTCAACCGCTTACTGTGCATTGTGGTTAGCACTTTGTGTATGTTGAATACGGCTGTTTCATTCATCACAAGCGTTTTGTACATCCTGTGAGATATGCTAAGACTGACCAATCCAGAAAAAAGTATGGGTGGTGTTTGATCGTTGATTCTTTCGTTTAGAACGAATTTGGCAAGAACAATCCACAATTCAATTGTTCATTTGTTCTCCGAGCTTGGCGGTTTTGTTGCAAATATTTCACCACCATGCGAGGGGGCATCCTCAGTGTAGTGAGGTGCGGCGTGCAAATGAACAATTGAATCAGCAACCCGAGCTACCAGTATTCGGAAACATGTTAAACAATCAAGTTCGTTATTCGTCACTACTACATTTAGTAGCATTTGAAGATACCACTTTAAGTATAAAAGCAAGCGTGTTATCAAATCGGTTAGGTTTTCTGGCTTGCTATATCCACGTCAGTCGACCAAGAGTAGATATAAAAGTGTCACTTTTTGTGGTTCTCTGTTAGGGAACCATGGGATTCGGGGATTATTAAAATCACCAGCGATAGTTTCAATTGAGATTGATATATCAGAAACGAAAAAACATGTTTCTATGAAGTTACTGGTTACGTTGACTGGAGGTGAAGGCGGTCTGTAAATACAGAGTAATAAAATGTTTGTTAAATTGATGAAAATGGCAATCCACACAGAATCAGAAATTTTCCGAAAGTGTGATACATTCAGAGAAAGAATCGAATGTGATTCTTTGACGTAAATTAGACCGCAACCACCCTCACCAGAAGGACAGTCATCACAAAAGATGTTGTATTTTAAAGAATGTGTCCGGCATGTCCGCTGGACGCCGTTTCTGTAAATAGTGTAACATTAGGAACAGACATGTGAAGAATATTGCGAAGAAAGTGCGTTTTATTCAATAATGCACGAGAATTTATTATGTGTAGGTGTAGTGCCTTATTCTCTTTTGCAGTGCCTACAGGAATCCAGGTAGATAGCCTGGGATGGTGGATAATGCGGATATCTAAAGTATGGAATTTGTCTCAGTTGCGGATGATTCTAAATTAAATAAGCGAGTTTCTGTTCGGGAAACATTATCTAGACGATTTATGCATTGCATTTTTACTCTCACGCATATATTTGGTCTTTATCTTGATCATGGATAATGTACCTCTCGCTTATAGGCTTAAGAATGGGCTATACGCAGTGTTTCAATAGATTTCTGTCTCCTCTTTGAGTTAAAGGTAGAACTGCTCATTTTCACAGAGCTAATGAGTATGTCTAGTGATTAATACGTTGGTTTTTAGGTTATGTACAGACCAATTAATGTGTAAGGGAAGTAGATATTGGAGCACAGAAGTCGCCGTGTCAGGTATAATGAGCAATGCAAACGAAACAGTTTTATGTCCGCGTTCAGTTATCGAAATTTCACCAAGAATTGCAACCTGTTCGTCCTTAAGCAAACGCTCGGTGTCAAAGTCAGCCGAAATGTCAGTCACCTGAATTACTTATGATAAACCCCGTTCACCGAGTGACGACTAAACATAATCGTGGTAGACGGACTTATATGTGTGTTCACATGGATACTGTTGTAGGTCAATAGATGCGCGATTTACGCTTCTGACAAATTTTTCTTCCCGAAATTATGTATTTCATATAGACCATCCTACGGGACTTGTCAAGCCCTAGCTTGTACCCGCCCCATATCACTCTCCTGTTGTCTCCCAATTTCATATTTAGATTACTGATCAGTAGAAGCATGGTTGAAGATCTTTTACCGCCACTGAGCCCTGGGAGGCAGACCGTCTGAACTTGCAACCTAACTGGGATATAGCGCAAACTATCCTCCCATGCCATGCATCTTCCTTTCATTGCAGAGGATAGTGGCTGGCCTCCGACTGTACGACTTCTGCAGCACATTAGCTATATCCACATGGTACTGGAAGACTGTGACGGCGAATGTTTTAGATTACTGATGAGTGTGAGGCTTGTTGATGATGTTATAGCTTGCATGTTCGGATGGTCTACCTCGGTTCTCTATGGCTCAGTAGAGCAAGCTACTGGATAGTTAGCTGCTAGCAGCCATGGTTCGATCCCCGGTAGAGAATTAGAGAATATGCACCCCTGGCGAGTCTCAATAGAGCAAAATGATCGCCTGGTGCATTATCGGATTGTGCTAAACTACTCTGACTTATGAGCAGCTGGGATGAACTAGGAAAATTGGTATTTGTGAGGACGCTGATGGCGTACGCTCAGGAAATTGCATTTCGCCATGTTGAACTGAAGTTGCTTTTCGGGTGGCCACGTATAGGCTCTGTCGAGCTCGCTCTGTAGTACCGCATGATAGTCCACTGTATTGATGTCAAGCCAGATGGTAACGTCGTCTGCAAATATTCGGATTTCCCGCTGAAGTGCACTAGGAAGATTGTTGATGAAGACTAGAAATAAACAAGATACAAGTACCGATCATTGGGACACACCATAGTGAACCACAATAGGGTTTGGAAAGGTGAGGGAGAAGTCGTTTATCCAAACCACGATAAAGTCACCAATCCCATAGATTCGAAGCCTGTGAAAGAGAATGCGGTGGTCCAGGCTGTCGATCGCTATTTAGAAGTCCAGAGACACGAGTTCGACTAATACACTGGCAACAACACATTACGTCCAGCTTGCTCGGGCCAGAAGCAAAGTTATAGTAAATGACCGGTTTC
>OX104070.1:67453805-67562753 GCA_944474145.2 Dicrocoelium dendriticum | reverse complement strand
TTATCGAAAGCATCCCATAGTTTCGATCATCGGATTCACCGTTCCAAGCTCCAATACTACGCGATCGCTGATCCTCTTTTGAGCTGGATCGCCAACTTTCGCCTGCAACAATAATTAGTGGTCCGGAGTACCTCAGCTGAAACCATACCAGTAGAGTCTGGGGTGACCCAGAGCTCAGTTCTAAGTACACTATTGTTCTGTTATTCCTCAAGACCTTGCACGGAAAATCGCCTCAAATTTCCTGCTGTTTGTTGACGATATCAAGATATGGCGCAGGATGTCAACCATAATTCCTTTCAGTGAGTCCTAATAATGGTACATAAATAGTCCACCCCCATTCTGCTCAAGTTCACCGTGGACAAATGCAAGTTTTGTATACTGCTTGTAAAGTATTTTAGGATCGGTGTTGGATTGCGTCGCTAAATCTTGTTGGTGACTGTGTTAGATTTCGCGGATTAATTTGGCTCATTGGTTTTGTTGAATTAGGTCAACATCCAAGGTGCGTGCGCCCGGACAGGCTTTACTAGAGCGCCGGTCTTAATATCGTAAAGTCGTATTTCCCACTTCGGCTAGTCATGTAGGGCTTCCTTTGGTTCAAACGAAAGAGTGAGTTCTGACACATTTTCAACTAGCATGATGAACTGGGTAACAAACGCAGTCAAGACGAGATCGGAAGATTGTTTGACTAGGAAAGTCCTGTTGGTTGCTTGAACGAGGTAAGACAGGATGCCGTCGTAATGGGTGATGACGTCGGCTTAATCGAAGTTTCCACTGATGTATCCTACGTAGTAGATGAAATGGAAGAGCGTCGTCTCATGATCGCTGTGGTCAAGTGGTGCCACTATGGTTAGGGTAGCGACCAATGGTTCCTCGGCGGTGGCAAAACTACTAAACCAGAGGATTCGTCACTCATTCTGAATCGTGTTGAAGAGGTGACATTGCTATGTAGTGAGAAAACGACGACTACGTTCTGCAAGTCCGCTTCGAATTGCCCGCCAAGATATGCTGGGACTTCGATAAGGTGCAAGCTGAGGTGCTCTACACGATGTGTGCGACTGTATGTTTCATAGCAGAAGCTAGGCGGTGATCCATTACTAAATTAAATATTGGAGGACGGCAAAATGTTATTAAACGCACATCACAACGTATCAGGTGCAGACAAGACTAAATAGAAGTATCAACTTGCGTTTCTGGATCACAATGTCGACATGTAGGGAAGAGCAGAAATACAAGATCACTTCGCTGCCTCCTCAGCCGAGTCGATCTTTTCTTAGCAAAAGAATGTCGAGCGAAGCCAGCTCAGCATCAGCCATGTTTCAGTTTCTATGACAACATCAAAAGGCACTGAAACCTGGCGGGTACTGATGTATCGGCCTGGAGATTCCCTCGGTTCGAGTATGTTGCGATAAATATTAGATAAAATGATCATCTGATTGTACACTTGTAGGTTGTTTGCAGAATGCGGTAATGTATGTTGGAAGTGTTTATTTGACCCGACACACACGCAATAGCTACACATAGCGCAACGATTGGCTTCGACATGCTGATTAATCGCGCAGTCCCTAACATCATTCCCTAGCACCGTTTCGGTGTCATATCTATTACCCTGTGCAGTTCTTTGCAGTGTACACTAGTGTATGCCTATACACGCGAGTATTGTGCACCCTAAAAATACACCGTCTTTTCCGTGCCTTTCTTTACTTGTTAAGAACAATACTTGCCAATAGTTGGACGGATATTCTAAGTCTGTTAGCGTGAGTCAGCCGCTTTCGACACACTAAGCTCAGTTAGCTTACTGAGAAGACCTTGTACGTTGGTATACACGCATTTAAGGGGTTTAAAGGGCTGGATCGAATTTGTAGTTACAGATCTTGGGTATGAGCCCAACTAACAATGAACCATGAATATATAGGCGTTAAGAAACGTTGCTTTACAAGTTCCGTTGCATAGTTGGTGGGGAGACCGAAATAAAAATAGTAATGATAAGACTGCAGGCCACATCTCACTGCGCTGTGGATGCCACCTCGTATGGTGGGGAAAGATTTGCAACAAGATCACCAAGCTCAGAGCACATGAACAATTGAGTAAGGATAATAAAAATAATAGTAGTAGCGGTAGTAGTAGTATTAGTAGTAGTAGTAGTAATCGTAGAGGTAACACAGTTAGTACTTTAAATATGAAAATAAGGACATATCGTTTGCTTCGCCGCAGTTCTGCGATCCTCTTAGATTCACAGCACTCACAGTTAAAACAAATAATTCCATGGCAAACTCCAGGTGTAGGGTGAAGACGTAGCGCTAAGTGACAAAGTGTAAGTGGATGAGTGCGGCATCCAACCGTCTTTTAAATACTGATAGTGTCGGTGCAGAGACGACCGCTTCTGGGAGGGCATCCCACGAGTGACAGACAAGAATGAAAAATAATTTTGCGGTACTTCAGACGGCTATACTGTACAGCGAGCTTCAGTGAGTCGCCCCTCAGGGTTGTATTGGTGCTGAGTCGCAGTAAAAGGCGGCACACATGATGTGAGTCTCGCAGAATCAAGTATGCCATAATCAGGTCACTACGTAGGCTGCGATTGCATCCACTGAATACCCCAATTGTTGCAACTTCACCTGGTATGAATGAATGCGCATTCCAATTACGTGCTTAGATGCCCGGAGTTGTGGCTGCTCCAGTGCATTAAGGTCGTGTTTCAGCCATGGGTGCCAGGCTTGAATTACGTATTCGACATGGGGGCGAACATACGCACTGAGCATTTATCGAAATATGGAGCTTTTTATTTGTCCAAACCCCTGTCGCAACAGCCCGACGTGTTGGTTTCCAGTCTTCGAAGCCTTTTCGGATTGCCTGCAGTAACCCAAGTCATCTTGAATCAGGCAACCCAAGTAACGTTCGAGAATTGACCGTTGCAGTATATTCGTCCCGAGTCGGTATGAGTAGCTGCTCTGATGTCGGATGGAAAGTACGTTGCAGTTACTCACGTTGAAATGCAGTAAATTTTGGGTTGACCATTGATATACCGGATCTAGGTCACTCTGAAGCACATGTTGGTCGGCGTTCACCTGGATCCTGCGCCAAACCTTGATATCTTCGACAAACACTAGGAAGTTTGAAGCGATTCCCTGTGCAAGGTCATTAATAAACACCAAAAACAAATCTGGACCTAGAACTGAGCCTTGCGAAACACCACATTCGAGTTGTATGGGGTCCGAGAAAGTGCTCGGAACGCTGAACACTAATTGCCGTTGAAGTAAAGATGGCAATCCAGCTTAAAAAAGGGTCGCCGATCGCGTAATGCTGGAGCTTGGAGAGTAGTATCCGATGGTCTAGACGATCGAAAGCCTTGGAAAAATCAAGGTAGATTACATCAACACCTTCTCCAGCGTCAGCTGCCTCGGTCCAACTACTGCGTGTGATTAGTAACTTCGTTGTGCATGACCGCTGTCGACAGAGACCGTGCTGGTTAGGCGCGATGATATTACAGTTTTACAGATAGCACACCAGTGCATCGGCAACTATGGATTCCATGACCTTGGAGAGCATAGGAAGTAGGGATACTGGGCGGTAGTTGAAAGGATCAGTTCTGCTTCCACCTTTGTGAATGCGGGTTATTATTCCAAGTTTCCACACTGCAGGAACTTAATTTTGGTTTAAGCAGCGCTGGAAAAATTGAGCTAAATGTCCTGCCAGTTGGCTTACTGCTGCTTCCAGTGCCTCTGGACAAATGGTACCGACACCCGGCGAGCTGTGTTTGCGTAGAGAAGTCAGCTTTTGCAATATAGCCTCCGCGGTAAAAGTGATGTGGTTTACTCTTGGTGTGGAGACGACAAAGCTTGGAAGATCGCTTGGTGGCAAGACCCTATGAAACGTGGGGGCATGTTGCAACCGTAGCGCGATTGCTGCTTCCACAGCCGTTCTTGTTGGGTCATCAGCCATCCTGGTTGGATGAGCTCCTTGCATCACCTATTTTAGGCTATTGACGTGCTTTTACAGCAGTTTGTGGTTAGCACTGAAGGTTTTTGCGATGTTCTGTTGATAGGCGGCTTTGTCCTCTCTTAGAAGTTGTGTGCACTGGTTACGTTGGGCTGCGTAGTTCTTCCAAGTTTCTGGTGCTGGAGCTTCTCTGTACACTCGCCATGCTGCGTTGCGTACTGTCAACCATTTTCGAGTTCTGCTCCTACCGAAAGAAACTGATATACGCTTATTGCATACTCTTATCTCTGAAGCTTCTGCAATCAGTTGACTGAATTTGTTGACGAACTCAAGCCAGGCGACTTCCGGGGCTCTTCGGTTAGGAAAGACCAAGTTGTAGCGCTGACGAGCTGGGCTAATCGATCGTAGCTTGTGATGGTTCGCACAGTCTCATCGTTCGCGTTCGATATTTCGTATAGCGGATGAAGTTGATACTCATCATCATCATTATAACCTTAGCTAGTGGTGAAAGGCATCTCAGCTACTGTGTCGTATTACATAAAAAAGGGAAAAATGTAACAGGCGCAAGCCAGCTGAGCTACCGGTAACGGATGGGCGTCGTCCTGGTAAGCTACCTACTGGCTATTATGCAGCAAAAACAAATTACTATGGAAAATTATATATGGTTAGCTAGTGAGGATGTGGTTGAAGGGGGAGGCTAAGAGGGATGGGGTGGGATAAAGAAACTCACAGCATGAACGCCATTTCACGAAGTTGAAACTGATCACTACTTGATCACTGCCCCTCAATGGGCAGTCTAAAACCAACACATCAGTTATATGCTCCACGTTGGTAAGCAAAAGATCCAGCACAGATGGCATGTTACCTGTTCTGAATCGAGTGGGCAAAGTGATGTGATTGTAAAGTGGAACAGTGGTTACGGGATTTTGTAGATCGGTTTTGAATTGTTCGCCGATCGGGGCGGGGGTTTGTAAACCATGTATCTTGAAATCACCCATGATAAGTATGTGAGCGTACTTTTGTTGTAAACTGCATCTTAAAGCAGCCGCTGGGTGGCAGTCGGTTGCTGGTGTAGATTTAGGGGCGCGATACATCAAGACAATAAGACAAGCGTCTCTGCCTTTTAACTGCAAGCAGCATCAACCAGAGTCGGAGAGCTGCTAGTCTGAATTCTCCATGGCTTCGCACTGTGAGTTGCTTCAGTAATACAGGATTACCCTCCTTTTCTGGGATACTGTCGTTCCGGATCAGCGATATGCCCTGTAGCGAAACTTCGGCGTCTCTCACTCTCGTGTGCATCCACGTCTCGGTGATACCAATGACATCATATGACCGGAAACTTGGCGGCCTTTCAGTCCGGCCAGTTTATTAAAAAGACTCTGAGCATTCGTATACAAGCAGGCCAGTTTCTCGGTTTATAGTATCACACAAAGGGCTAACGGGCTCAAGTGTGGGAGAATGCCGACCGATGGGAAGTCGACAATTACTCGTTTTTTTATGGGACAATAATACCTCGTCTGAAACTTGATACGACCATGGTGGGTCCCAATTTTCGTTTAGACCTACGTCAAAGTCAAATAAAGCAGAAGTTATTAAGCCCTCTATCATCGTTGGGACGTTTGTGCTTCAGGTGCTTTGATATTTGAATTTCGGAACGCTTCTGCGACTTTTAACCGAAGTCCAGAAGGAAGAATGTCGTGGCTTCCGCTGACAGTACGGATAACCTGCCTGAAATCTGCCGTGCCGCCATCAACCAGTTCAATCCCGGCACGAAATGAGAACGACAAGATCTTCCGGACCGGGGGATTCCGATGCTGATTCTGGTACTCTTTTAAGAGCATGGCGCAATAAATAGGTTGTGGGAAACTACGAACACAACAAAATTGGATGCTAATTAATATTAAGTAACACAAATCAAACGGTTCATATTCATGGTCCAAGTTGCCGTTGATTCCAGGTAGATTTGCATTATGATCTGTACTCGCGTTCGATCGCTAATTGTGGATCGATGCACTGTTGTGTCACTGCTCTCGGCCTGGACGCTGACTCTCCGTAACACCTGCCTCGCGCAAAATGACGCGCGAGTTCCGTCATGGGTCCAGGTGCATTCCGATGAGGTGTCTCCACATCCGATCAGTACATCATTGTGGTTGCAAGTTCATTCCTTTTTGTGGCCACTAGTCAAAGCACATTAGGTCCTTTCTGAGTCCCAAACGGAATGGTTCCCCGGATGAAGAACTGTTCTATCTAAGCGATAAAGCTCCTACTCAACCAGTGGTGCTGCAAGGCCTTTCCGAAAAACTGCTGTATACCTCTCTCAGAGGTGCTCAATGATCAGTGTTTTGGGGCTGTTGGTTTGTGTATCTGGACAGTTGTACAGAGTTGCTGACACTTGCATTTCGGTTCTCAGGCAATTTCTCTGCCTAGAGACAAAGTGCCTCTTGGTGCGCGTTGATCCCTGAGGGATGCGGCAATAATCGCAGTGAGGGGCTTTTGCTTCAGCACGTTTTGATTCACATTGTGGCCACCATTAGCTGTGTGGCGGATCTGGAGTTCATATCTGGCATTTGCATTTTCCGCGTTTTTGTTGTCTAATCACGAGTGGAGTTGCTTGTAACATTCACCTGCAATGTGCTCTGATGTCAGTTCTGCTTCCAGTTCACATTCAGCTTGAATGTTCAACTTCTGTGTCAGCATCTCCGTCAATTGCCACCGTGATTCCTCAAACATTGACTGCTAGACCTGAAGCATCGTCTGCCTTTGCTCCGAAGAGATGGCTGTATACTGGAGTGACAGGGTTCGAATGAAAGTATCGACCATCCGCAGTTGTGAGGACTTAAACCACTGTTACTGCTGTTGTAGCAAAATAGTTTTCAGATCTTCTGCTGAGATTGCCATCTCGATTAAGTTTACCACCCGCTATCAGAAGCATGTTGTGGTTGCCGCAGACAATACGGATAACCTGCCTGGAATCTGCTGTGCCGCCTCTAAACGGGTCAGCCTCGCAACGAAATGATAACGCCAAGACCAGCCGAACCGAGTGATTCCCATTCTGAATCGTATTGTATGAGAGCGTAGCGAAATAAATAGGCTGTATGCAACTACTAACCCAATACAACAACAAAGAATTTGCTGATTTCTCCGCCATCGATCCAAAAGATCCGTTGCTTTTGCTCTAACTGAACCATAAGTTGTTAGGATTCTAGGACCGCAGCCTCTATATTTCGGTGAGAGAGGTATCCTGGTGAGCGATAGCGCCATAATATTATCCAAAAAAGGTCTTTGACGAATGAATTGCCACTGTTCTAAATCGTACTTTCCGCTTGCATTTGAATGCGCCGCTGGCCTACCATTTTTACATAAGCTTATTGGAGGTGATTTCAATCTGCCTTCGATTTCATGGCCCATAGCAACTGCGCCTTTGAAATACCGCAATCTTATCTCCTGTATCCAAATGAATGGTTGGCAGCAACAAGTCTCTCGACCTACCAGAGGCGAAAGTACGCTGGATCTCATTTTTCCATTGGGTATACCTGCAATCAGTGTTAACGTTCTTGATGAATTTCCGGGGAGCGATCATCGCGGAATCAAATGCTGTCTAAGACTACGCATGGCCGATGTACAGAAAACAAAGCATTATCGTCTGTTCAGTTCTGTCAACTGGGACTCGTTCAAGGACCTGGTTCGTTCGATGAATTGGTATAAATTCTTTCTCTCTTCATGTCCTCAACATGCGACGGACCTGTTTTATAGTATAATCGGCTTCTGCATCGATTCAGCAATACCACTAAAATGTGCTTACCAAAGCAAACCTAAATCCGATCGCAAGTCATTGAAGGCAGCGCGAAAGCTTCATAAGATTCGTCAGAAATTCAAGTTAACTGCTGACTTTGCGCTATTATTACAGCAGTCGAAGCTCGTGGAAGAACAGAGGCATCAACGAGACAAAACTCTCATTCTAGAAGAGTACAAAGCTCTGAATGGCCCTAGCAAAACATCTGAGCTAGCCAAACTATTCCGTGCCCGGGGTTCGCGTTGCAGTGACAATCTCAGTTTTATCACCACGCCTGATGGAACATACTACGACGCACCAGATGATATCTGCGAAGCTTTCAGTGCTTATTTTGCCGAATCAATGCTCACTGAATCATCAGACACACCAACATTTATCACGCCGCAAAATAATGAAGGTCTATGCACAGTAGAATTCACTATAGCGAAAATCACTAGTCAAGTCGCTCGCTTATACTCCTCAACGTGCGCAGGCCCTGATGGACTACCCCCATGTTTAATAAAACGCAGTGGTAGTGACTTCCTTCTGCTTTTGCTCAACATCTTCACACTCTCTTTTAACAACGGAGTATACCCTACTCAATGGAAAACTTCTGTTGTTATCCCGCGACATAAAAATGGCGCTGTCCACGAGGTTAAAAACTTTCGTCCCATAAATCACACACCCATCGTATCTAGAATAATGAAAAGGATAGTAAAAGATGAACTATTTACGTTCTTGAACAAAGCTAACATTATCAGCAATTCGCAACACGGCTCCATGCAAGGTCGATCCTGCGCAACATGCCAGACTGACTTTTAAACCACACAACGGCTGCCATTGACAACGGAAACAGTGTCGTAATCCTGTTCCTGGATATGCAAAAAGCCTTTGATAGAGTGCCTCACAGAAGGTTACTGGAAAAACTGAAGGCTATAGGCATTAGAGAACCGATGTTCTCTTGGCTGTCTTCATATCTAATTGGTAGACAGCAGGTTGTGCGCATAGGCGACCATTTCTCTACACCGAAAGCAATCACTAGTGGAGTGATTCAAGGGAGTGTTCTTGGTCCACTTCTTTTTCTAATTTATATTAACGATATATTCCAGAGAATAAGAAATGGTGTTGCATTTATCTTTGCTGATGACATTAAAGTTGTCTACTCACAACCACGTGCAAATACTCAGGAAGCCGTACGTCTCATTCAGGATGACCTATCCGCCCTTGACTCCTGGTGCCAACTGTGGCAGATGTCATTTGCCGTGGACAAGTGTAATATTTTGTCGTACAAATGCCAAGTACCGCCAGACAGTTTATTACTACAAGGTGCCTATATCTCGCAATGCAGGACAATTCGCGACTTGGGAGTGCGATATTCAGTTACGTTTAACTTTTCTGAACACTGTGACTTCCAAGTTTCGAAAGCCATGAAGACCATTGGTTATATCTGCCATCATTTTTACCTCACGGAATCTCGCATATCCCTTTACAAAACATATGTATTGCCGTGTATGGAATCCTATTCAATGATACAATCTAATCTACGGAAGTCTGACCAGCACGCTCTTGAGAGGGTCCAGAGACGCTTCACGAAAAAGCTATGTGGATATTCCTCAAAGTTGACATACAAGGAGCGATGCGATAAACTTGGATTTGACCCAGTTTGGCTTCGGATAATGAAGCTGAACCTATGTTTTCTCTACAGAATCATAAATTGTCAAATTCGCAGTCCTGAAAGCGGTGTTCACATATCTGTAAACAACAGATACCCAATACGTAACAAAGAGGTAAAGGTCATGATTCCAAAATTTTCTACGAGAATCAGAGAACGTTTGTTTCTAACCTAATACTCAAAGATTTGGAACAAACTTCCAAGTGATATCAGAACATGCTATACGCTTTGCAATTTTAAGTTTGCTATTAGTAAGCATTTAACCGTCCAAAACGTGATTAAGATGTTCGGGACATCACAGTCCCTAGATAACGCATTCGAAAACGGTATCCATGGTGCCTGAATAAATTTCTGAAACACATACACATAACATCTCGGACAACAGCCCCTTTCATTACATTTTTTTCTCTCGGCCCAAATATCTATCATGTGATTGTAAAGAATCCTGATTCAGTGGCAGGTAAAAATAGCAGAACAATTCTGATTACTCTGTGTAACATAATTTGCAATTGCATCCATGTTTACCTCTGAAAATGTATTGATGAAATGTCATGGAAAAGTTGTACCATTATTTGATCTGTTCCTTATAGAGAACAGCTTCTCGCATAGTCGAGGAATATACAATTTATTTATTCATTTATTTATCGTTAGAAGGATGTTCTGGCACGCCATGCATGAAGATGGTATTCAGGCAGTCTTGTTTGCTGTGTCCCACTTTGGTGTTGCATGTTGATTGTCGCGCGCTCCAAGGGACATCAGGATAGATGCGTATCCCACAGGATCCGTGCCTTAGCGCGTTTGCGGAGAGTAAAACGTTTTCTACGTCGGTGGAGGATTTTAGTGATACTCAGATAAGTCTGGGTTCTCCACAGTGTAGCGAGTTCGGATGACGAGTAATCCGTATTAGGTTTATGGGCTTGGCCTTGACACTCATCAGCACGTACAATGAGTTCCATTTGTCTTGGTCGTTCGATAACCTACCGCGCACTGTGATAACGGTAGATTCAGGGACATTTGAGCATACAACAATCCGCGTACTATTGTTAGAATCGTTTTTCGTTGATCTACAAGATAACGTAATCATTTGTCCTGACCTACTGACAAGTGTTGATTGTTTACTGTTTGTCCCAGTATTCGCGTTAGCGGTGTTTAAAATAGAAGAGGTCGCAACAATGGCCTTCCGGCTTACCTTTGCAACAATCTCTGCATATGTAACTGATGACCCGGGGGGCTTTGTCTCGAAAAGAGAAATTTGAGCTACAGGTACTGTGGTTTGGCGTTCGGTTGCTTCATCCTTGTGAATGCTAGATATCAGGTCTGGTGGAATTTGTTTAATCAGACGTTTCGAGTGGTGCTTGTTTCGTTGCCATGAGTACTGTCCGACTCTCGCAAGTACGGTCAGTTTTCGCCCCGAGTTCGACCAAACTTGGAGAAGACAAGTGTGATAGGGAACTGACTAATTGCGGTTCAGGGGAAGCGGACTGTGCAGTATTCCTTTGCTTATAATCCGATACGCTTCCTTGATAAATACCCGCTTCCATTGTAGGGATCTTATCGTTTATACTCTGCTCGACTTCTGCGGTCAACCGGTCGCACTTCCGACCGGTACAGTAGCGTTGTTCAATGCACGGTAGTCTCCGCATGACCGCCAGTCCCCGCCCGACTGTTTAGGGACCATGTGGAGAGATGACCATGGGCCGTTGGAAGGTCGGACGATTCCTATACGTATCATGTGTTCGAATTCGGCCTTGGCGCTGGCGATGTGGTCTGGCGGTAGCCGTTGAAGTCGGGTAATGATTGGGGTCCTTTCGTGGCTATATGGTGCGTAATCTAATACTTAGGGTCTGGAAAGTTGCTGGACTACTGGTGAAGCACAGGAAACTGACAGAGCACATTAGCGAATACATTGTGAGGTAGTGCCAGTCGAAGAACGATCGAGCTGATCGATGTGACCCTATCTAAGACAGTAAGAGACGTGGGACTGTCGCGAAGCTTCCCGTAGCTCAGATCTAATAACAGACCAAACATCGTGAGGAAATCAGCACCAATGATAGGAGGCTGGACGTCTACGATTAGGAAAACGGAGGTAAAGATTGGTCTGAGTACTAGATCAAGTGTGAGGAGTATTTCGCCATACGTCTAGATCTTAGTGTTGTTAACCGCCTGCAGAGCAATGCCGGTAAAGGGTGGAGTATTTCTATTTGGAGAGGTAGAACGCTGACCCCGGCACCGGTGTCAAGCAAGAAGTAGAGACTGCATGAATTGCGGGCGTAGAGGAGGCAACTAGGAGTTTGGTCAACCCTATTCGTCACCATTACTGGCTAGCTTTCCCGTTGAGGGTCGTAGGATGCTTTGGGATGAGTACATTCTGGTCAAAACTGCCAGGAATTATCACCAAATCGACGATGGTGATAGCAGAAATGTGGTGATGAGTTTCTAAACAAATGACGACTGCTTCGTGAAGATGAGCACCGATTACTACCTCGCGTGCAATGTATGCTCGAGTTCCGATAAGCGGTGACACAGTGAGGCAAAACGGTCGTTTCCGATAATGCTGGTTGAAGATGAGTCCACCGTAGGAACAGCGGGTTGTTTGAAGAAAGAATCGTGAAAGTTATCGGTAGTGTCAGCCAACAGTTAAAGTTACATCATCAGCGGAAAGAGTGAGGATGGCAGTGGTGGTTGATAGGAGACACTTTGTCCAAAGTTTACGCAAAATGACGTCGTCAAATTTCGCGGATCCGACCAAAGAACACATGTATCGGAGAAGCGGCGATGGCATGCGATCGCCAAGTTCGGCACCTGACAGAAATTTCGGAGGTCTGAGTTTGTCGGAAACTGCGGTGCGCTTCAATATGGTAGATTTAAGTTTATCATAAGGCACGTCAGGTGGGATGTGGGTGAGTAAAGAATTAACATGGGCAGCGATATGTGTTGGGAGATTCTAGGCAACGTGAGAAAACACGGTAAACCGGGTAGTGATATGGCAGCATTGAAAAGGTGCCCCTAACTATAAGAACCAAACAAAAAGGTTGGTAGCGTCAGATGGATGAACCCATAAGATTTTCTTAAACATAGGGAGAAATTCGGTCAGAGGGCATTTCGGGCAGATAAAACAAAAAGGGAGTTCTGGGCTTACAGAAAAAAGGGAAAAGCCAAAAGTGAATTCAAAACGGGATCACCGTCTATGGTGTGCCGCAAGGCTCAATTCTAGATCCACGATAGTTTTTTGGTGTTTATTACAGACCTCGAACCAGCATGCGCTTCAAACTTCCTACTGTTGCCGATGGCAACAAGAATTGGTGCAGCATTCAGGGGAATGTTGACCAGCATCAGTTTCAGAGTGATCTAGACACCGTATATCGGTGGTGAACCCAAAATTTACTGCATTTCAAAGTGAGTAAATGCAAGGTACTTTGTATACAACACTAGATCCAATACTCATACAGACTCGGAACGCATGTATTGCAGTAAAGTTCCGTCGAACGTGAATTGCGTGTGCTGGTTCAAGATGACTTAGGTTGTTCCCGCCAGTCCTAGAAGGTTTCCAAAGCTGGTAACAAAACGTCGAGCTGTTGCGATAGGTGTTCAAACAAATAGAGAGCCCGATTTTTCGACAGATGCTCATTACTTATGTTCGCCTCTGTGACGAATAGGCAATTCAAACCAGGAAGACATGGCTGAGTCATGACCTCACTGCACTGCACCAACCACAATGTCGGACATACAAGTAAGTCATTGGGATGCGCTACTTCAAATACGAGCACAGCCGGAAACGAGGTATTTAGCGTACGATATCGCAGTGTACGAGGAGACCAGATAATGGCCTATTTGATTCTGTACGATCCTCAGTACCCGTGCCCGTCAGTACAGCAAATGTTCAGCAATACGAACCTGAGACAACTCATTGAAACTCGCAGGAGAGTACAGCCATCTGGAACGCCGCAGGAATTTCTTATTACTCCCTATCACTCGTGGAATTCTTTTCTGAATCGGTCGCCTCTGCATCAACAATAAAAATATTTAAAAGACCAGCAGTCCTAGACGCAGACCTTTCGACTTGTTCAAGGGGACCTGGTAAACCACAGTAAATGCGTTCGGAAAGATAACCCTATGACCTGATTTGAATAGGTGCGAGAGAATCCCGCTTGCCAAAACTCCAGTGCCTCCGTTCGCAAAACCATTGAGGATTATGTTCCTTCATGCGACGTGACAACTGGTGAGCTGTTCGACCTATATATGTTGAAGCACAGGTGCACTCAACTCGATCGATTATGTAAGATGAAGTCAGCTCCGACGGTCTGTCCTTAGTGCACACAGGAATAAGTGGTTTGGTGGCAAACATACATCGCAGTTCCGCAGATGGAAAAGTGTTCCTTACTGACTGCGTCAGTTTGCGTGTTATACGCCCCGCAATTGTATCGCCTTTAAAACCAAAGCGAATGAAATGAGGTTTCTCTTCAGCTACTTGCTTAACGTTCGATGTTACCTTGAACTGCATGTCGCGCTGTATACATCTATCCGGATAGCCATTTTCACGTAGCGTGCTCTGTATGGATTTCGTTTCATCGTCTGGAGCATCTTCAGAACAGATCTTTCGAGTCCTCGACGTGCGAAAACGCACTAAGTTGCGCTTATATTTCAGCGGCACGAAAGTATGGTAATTTGGCCGGTCCAGGTTTTCTTTCTATTGATCCTCCTTACTAGGGAATTATCAGTTCGCCTACTCAGGTGTACATCCAGAAAAGAGAACTGGCCCTCTTGTTCAACTTCGTATGTGAACTTGATTGCCGGGTGCACAATATTGAACTCCGCCACTATATCTTCTACACTTAAATCCTTATTGGTCACACAAAAGATGACCTTCATATAGCGATAGTACAGGTCGAAACGACCTATGAGTGGACTCAGTGATTTATTTGCTAGTTTGGCAAGAAAAATATTCGTCAGCACTGGTCCGAATGGAGATCCGATTGCGACTCCGTCATTCTGCCGGTAATAGATGCCGTTGTAAAGGAACTGGACACTGTAAGTGCATCTCAACAGTAATTCCTTCAGGCTTAGTAAGGGTATACCTACATGAATATCGTTGTCGTGCGCATAGTTACATAAGTATTCTATACTTTCTAGAAGCGGCACATTCGTGAATAGCGAACTTACGTCTAGTGAGAACATTTTCTTCTCTTGTAACTTCCCATCTTTAATGTGCTGTATGCATGTAAAATTGTCACACAACTAGGTCGAGCAATTCGTTTGCTTATCGATTTCAGAATTTCTGTTAACCACTGGGCCGTGGGATGGTACACTGAACTTTCTGTGACTATCACCTTGCGTCAAAACCCTGAAGAAAATGTCATTAATTTCAGTGCGCGGATTCAGTAAGCCCTACCAGCGTCGACATAGTGAAATCCCTTACGAAGATGCGAGGGCTGTACATTGTTTGATATCTGATATCCGTAACAAACAGGCTCATGAAAGGCTGTTGTCGGAAGATGAGACGACGATGAGCTGGGAGAAGGCCTGCAATATTGTTCGACAGCTGGAGAATGTCCATAAACAGTTAGCAGATTTTTCCTCGCAACCTCATACAGAGGTAATCTAAGCAATTGACCGAAAAGATGTTACCCGAGACGGTCCGAATTGCCTTTTACCTGTTACCGAAGTGGAAGTCAGCATTTATCAGCCGAGGAATATCCTCATAAATAGAGTATCCGCCGCCAATGTGGAAAAGTAGGTCACTTGGCCCGAGTTTGCCGATCCAAACCTTGCACAACCGAGACATCACGTTTTCCCAAGAAGCCAGTAAAGATCGTTCAGTCTTCAGACGAAGAATGCCAGATAAACCCGATCCGGAACACAACATCGAGCATGTGCAGCTTTCACCCATCCTACACTGCGCAAATAGAAATAGGCCAGTTGATTAAAATGGAAGTTGATACCGGTGTCTCAGTCACCATAATCAGTGCTGCCTCAGTTAATAGATTACCCAAGTTATCCCCCTGTGAATCAACTTTGCGTATGTACACTGGGCAGCCGATAACAGTCCTGAGGAAATGCATTGTTCATGTAAATTACCATGGGGAAAGATGGACCTTACATGCGTATGTTGTGGTGGAGAATTGTCCGAACTTACTCGGGCGCGACTGGATTAAATGCCTTTCGACCACGGAAGAGACAGCGAAGTTCAAATCAATTAACCAGCGCTTAGAAGATGGGCTCAACAAATATTCTGAGGTTTTTGATGATAAATTAGGAACCTTGCATGGATACCAGGCTATAACCAATTACGGCCAGGAACTCAGCCCCGATTTTTCAGGGCACATACCCTACATTATTCCCTGAGATCAAAGGTGGAAGACGAGATAAAGAGGTTGCAATCAGCAGGAACAATCGGGCCAGTCCAATACGGTGGGTGGGGAACTCCAATACTTCCTGTGCTGAAGCCGGATGGTTCTGTGCGTATTTGTGATGACTATAAACCAACTGTTAATCGTTGTTTAATTCTGAATAAGTATCCCTTAGCTTGGACAGAGGATATGTATGCTACGCTGGCAGGCGGACAAAAGTTTACACAGATCGGCTTCAGTCACGCGTACTTACAGAGTTAGACGAGACCTCTCGCTCATGCACTACGATAAGTACCCATATGGGTCTAGTCCAGTACAAACGTCTGCCCTTCGGAATCAGTTCGGCTCCGACGATATTCCAAAGGGTCATTGACAACTTGACCAAAGACTCCCTACACGCGCCTGTCTTGAAGACATTCTAATTAAAGGACGTACGGATGCTGAACATTTACAAACGCTATCCACTGTGCTCACACGTCTACAACAGAGTGGACACAAACTGAAGAAGTCCAAGAGTACATTTTTCTCAGATTCCGTTCGTTACCGTGGTTACCGATTACACGTGTTAGAAGACAAAGTAAAGCCCATCCTTGTCGCACCTGAACCCATGAATGGAACTGAACTCCGATCAATTTTAGGGATGTTTTCTAACTATCGTTACTACGTAACAGTATCTGCACCCTTGTACGAACTGTTGCACAAGGGGAAGTGCTGGACTTGGGGTCCGGATCAAAGAAAGGCCTTCACAGATGCAAAAAGGGTGCTGAGCACCTCCTCGTATCTCGTGCATCTCAATCCGAGCCAGCCTATAGTGCTGCAGTGTGATGCTTGCCCACGCGGAGTAGGTGCAGTTCTTCGCCACCGGACAGATGACGGTTCCCTCCGTCCAATCGCTTTTGCTTATCGTACCCCGCAACCCACTGAAAGGAATTAATCCCAACTGGACAGAGATGCCTTATCGATTATTTTCGGAGCCAAGCATTTCCACCAGTACGTCTGGGGAAGACATTTTGATATTCACACCGATCATAAACCACTTCTTTCGCTTCTTCGTGAGGAGAAGGGAATCCAGCAGATATCTTCGCCACAAATGCAAAAGTAAGCACTACTTTTGAGCGCCTATGACTACAAACTTCAGTATGTATACGGACCAAGTAATAGCATAGCCGATGCACTTAGTCGTCTTCCGTAACAGCATGACACAAAAACGAATAGTGAACCCGTGGAGTTTATCAATTTGATGCAACAGCTTGAAGACACCCATCCGGAGTGACGTGGTGCGGCACCTGACGGATCGGGACCCTGTGTTGTCCATGGTGAAACAGTTCTTGATGACCGGATGGCGTACAAGCACGTCAGACGAACTGAAACCATTCGCCTGTCGGAGTAATGAGTTGAGTCTATACGACGGCTGTATATTTCAAGGCTCGCGCATAGTTCCACCAGAAGAACTACAGCCCCAGTTGCTGAGAGAGCTGCATGACACGCACCCCGGCCTGAACAGGATTAAGGCGCTGGCACGTGGTTACTGTTGGTGGCCGAACACTGACCAGGATATAGAGCGGCCGCTGAAAAACTGCGAACAAGGTCAGAAATACCAGAGGCAAAAATCTCCTGGACCCATACGTCCATGACGTTGGCCGGAGAGGCCCTGGCAGCAGGTACACGTGGACTATTTTAGCCCACCCAATGGGTTGATGTGTCTGCTTTGGATTGATGCCCATTCTAAATGGATAGAAGTACATCCAGTTCCACATGTGACTTCGCAGCAACAGTTGCAAAAATGCATATTCGCCATGTTCTGTATCCCAGAGACGGTATGCAATGACAACGGAACTCCATTTACCAGTGAAGAGTTTCGACAGTTCGTGAGTAGCAGCTGAATACAGCACATCAAGTCTGCGCCGTACCATCCCGCGTCGAATGGAATGGAGGAACGTGCAGTTCAGACTGTTAAGCAAGGTCTCGTCAAACAGACTCATGGAACTCTACAAACCAAGTTGGATCGTCTCTTGTTCTCTTACCTCATGACACTGACTGAGTCGACAGGGAAGTCACCCGCAGGATAAATGTTTGGTCGGCCACTAGGAACGAGACTGCACCTACTCTTTCCGAACGTTCGACGGAGAATGGAGGAAAAGCAGGTGAAAATGTGTGTGAATGAAAAGATGCTCGACGAAAAGTGTCTCAATGATTTTGATCCGGTATCCACAAGACAGCCTCACGAAACAAGCTGGTAACCTGCTACACTCATGTCCTCAATAAGTAACCAAGCGAAGCTACAGCTGGAGGACGGCCGTGTGATGCGTCAACATTTTGACCATATCGGGCCACGCTCAAACGAACCACAGGAGCGGGATCAAAAACCGACTGCTACTGACCCAAAAACGGGCGGAGAATCTGCTTCACAAAACCAGGAACCAGAAACGGATGCAGTACAACCACAATTAAGACGCCCAAACGCAAGCCTAAGCTAATTGATCCGCACCAACCCGGAGTCTGCAGCCTTGACCAGGGAAGAGAGGGAGTGTGAGGTGTGCACTTGAGTATCGATTCATAAACACAGGCCCCCACAAGATTGGTTGAGAATGACTCTGACTTACTTTCCTTCTCTCAGCGAATTTCCTTACCGGCTTTTCTAGCTACTGTAACGCAAGACTCTTTTACTACATCGGTTCCATACTACGCGTGCGTGTTCTGTTCCGTTTATCGGCTAACGGCGATACCTAACAGTGACCAATAAGGATTTAAGTGTAGAAGATATAGGGGCGGAGTTCAATATTGTGCACCCAGCAATCAAGTTCACATACGAACTTGAACAAGAGGGCCAGCTCTCTTTTCTGGATGTACACCTGAGTAGGCGAACTGATGATTCCCTAGTAAGGAAGATTAATTGAAAGAAAACCTGGACCGGCCAAATTACCATACTTTCGTGCCGCTTAAATATAAGCGCAACTTAGTGCGTTTTCGCACGTCGAGGACTCGAAAGATCTGTTCTGAAGATGCTCCAGACGATGAAACGAAATCCATACAGAGCACGCTACGTGAAAATGGCTATCCGGATAGATTTATACAGCGCGACATGCAGTTCAAGGTAACATCGGACGTTAAGCAAGTAGCTGAAGAGAAACCTCACTTCATTCGCTTTGGTTTTAAAGGCGATACAATTGCGGTGCGTATAACACGCAAACTCACGCAGTCAGTAAGGAACACTTTTCCATCTGCGGAACGGCGATGTATGTTTGCCATAAAACCGCTTATTCCTGTGTGCAATGAGGGCGGACTGTCGGAGCTGACCTCATCTTACATAATCTATCGATTTGAGTGCACCTGTGCTGCAACATATATAGGTCGAACAGCTCACCAGTTGTCACGTCGCATGAAGGAACATAATCCTCAATGGTTTTGCGAACGGAGGCACTGGAGTTTTGGCAAGCGGGATTCTCTCGCACCTATTCAAATCAGGTCATAGGGTTATCTTTCCGAACGCATTTACTGTGGTTTACCAGGTCCCCTTGAACAAATCGAAAGGTTTGCGAATGCTCGCCACAGCAGAAGCTATTCCGATCCGAATATCCGAACCTCCGCTATTCTCGCAAAAGAAGTTTGTTCAGTCGCTAAATCTGCTGTGGCCGAACAGCGGTCAACCTAACCGTCACCATGACACTGGCGTCGTCAGTGTAACTACGTAATAGCTATCGATCTGTGTGTAAGACAGCGACCAACTGTCTGCTGTCTAACCATTGACGTACATCTGAAACAAGCACCGTGAATTTACCATCGCAGTTTAATCAGATTATTTGTACCGGCCCGTAGATGAAGCACTGAATGCAATTGCTTACCTCAGACTGATGTTCTTGATGGATCACTGGGAATGTTCTACATTTATAAATGACGGTTGGATGATGCAGTCATCCATTTGCATTTGCCACTTTGCATTATCTCCATCCAACGGCTGGAATGAATAGCTCGGTTTCGTCGCAATCAGCCGACAATTCCGATAAGTCAACCACCTTTCCGGAAAGTCACCAGACGGCCATTTCGTCCTATTGGAGCTCGTCAGTGGTGCGCATCCTTCGGTCCTCTACGGAGGATCGAACCCATGACTGCTAGTGGCTTGCGCCAACTGGCCCGCTGCTTATGCAACTGAGCCATGGGAGGACGGCAGTCGACCATCACGAATTGTTAGCTAACTGCGATATAGCCCGACCCATCCTCCACTGTTATGCAGATGACAACGGTTGGCCTTCTGGCGTCAGGATGGGTCGGGCTATATCGCAGTTAGCTAACAATTCGTGATGGTCGGCTACCGTCCTCCATGGCGCAGTTGCATAAGCAGCGGGCCAGTTGGCGCAAGCCACTAGCAGTCATGGGTTCGATCCTCCGTAGAGGACCGAAGTATGCGCACCACTGACGAGCCCCAATAGGGCGAAACGGCCGCCTGGTGCTCTTCCGGATAGGTAGTTGACTTATCCGAATTGTCGGCTGATTGCGACGAACAACAGAAATACTCACCAAAATCCTTCTACTCATAAGCTCGGTTTCATTTGCTATTATATATGGATGCTGTGAGACTATGCGTATAGCAGTATGACAAACGAGAAGTCCTTCCTTGCAAAGCACAAACTGTTTATTATGATATTTTCGATAACCCCATCAAATAACCCAATGGGACTTGTAATGCAGTGTTTCTTAACCCGCATAAATTCATTGTTATGATGGTGATACTCCAACCATCCGCGATCTTTGCTTGATTTAAGCAGAATGTGTACAACTCCGCCAGAGGCTGGACTAGGGATTCAGCGCACTGCTTGAGGACGACGAGAGACAACCTGTCAGGTCCGTATGCCTTGTTTGAGTGCGGCTAGGTTAGCTTCTTGTGCAGTGATGCAATGTCGATAGAAAGCACCCAAAAGTGCAGCTGATGAGTCACCACTGATGCAGCAGAAGTTACGATTTTATGCTTCGGCGTCCACATCAGAATTTGTGCTTGGAAGGGTGACTCTACCGAGTTGTTTCACCATCCGCCAAACCTCATGACATCTGTTTCCTAAGTGTCTGGACATAGACATGATTGGGGTGGTGCAGTTGTTCCTTCCCTAACACACGACCTTTACTTTTAAAACATCATTCCTGGAGCCTACGAAGATGCATGAGATGGGGTGAGGAAAAACGATGGACGGGGATGAAAATAGTTTATCAGACCGCATAGATGATAACAGAAGTTTAGATAACTTGTCAGTTGATCACAGTATGTTGACATAACTGTGTAGAAAAATAAACGAGTCTGTGGAAGTAACCATTTCTCGCAGTCGCGCTGTATTTGAAGGAGTGAATTGTCTCCATTTCCACCTATGATTATCGCAACGAGTTGCATCTTTGCTGTTTGTCTTTGGTGTACACAACAGGGGATAGCTTGAGTATAGAATGATCTGAACTGCTAAGTAGTGATGGACTATAGACCGAAAATATCCCCGGGTTATTGACAAATACTAAATCCAGGGTTTCTTCTAACCTGGTGGGACATTTCACAAAACTCTCTAGCCCGTGAGTTGCAAGAAATGTAATGTAGTATGTTAAAATCACCGGCAAAGATGCACTGAGAGTGGTCCATATTCCCAGGAACAGCAGCCGTAAAATCTTTGTAAGATTTGTTAGCCTCTGAGATGGGACAAGTGGGGATATATAGATACTGGTTAGTAAAATTAAACGGTACTCATTCAGAGACTTCGGCTTAGACTTTAGGACCAAGAAGTCCATATGTTGTGACGAGTAGCAGAAGGATTTTAACTGAGAAACACCAAAAAGCGTTAATAAAGGTTTTGACACTGTCGCCACAATTTCAGCAGGTGCATGGGCGATCACCAGGAAACCAAATAAAACAGTCAATTGCAAAAACGGCACCTTCAACATCCTTATGGAGCCATGTCTCTTGCAGCATAATGATCCCTATTTTTGCATGTTCACGGCAGTTAACAATACTTTAGAGGACCTGCATTTTCAGCAGGGACGAATGGACATTGGCGATCAGGAAAGTGAGTATGCTCATGCTTGTTAAGTATTTCTCAGCGCAACTTTCCATCCCGCACAATGCTTTTTATGGATTTATTCTGCATTTTGCAGATTCCTCATACTTCAATCTTGATAGATCGATTATGGTTGTTTATTTGCGCGGAAACACAAAGAGTTCAGAGTATCGCGGGTATAGGTTATCCTGGTGCTGACTAGAAAAAAATGTAAGTAAAACTACGGGTTTTTAGGAAGTATCGTCGAAAGCGGGTGTCAGTAATTCCTTGAAAGAGGAAAATGTAGGGCATGGTCAAATTTGTAGGCCCCACCAAAAAATCGAGAATAATCCTGTAGCTCACCGAAAGTTTGGTGGCGCTACGTAGAAAGCACTTCTGTGATGATAAAAAAGAGATAATAAGAAGGACTTGCCAAACCATATAAAGTAAATTAGGAGAAAATAAACTTCGCTGTGAACCTGGAGTAGTGCAGTGGCACAATACCGTTCCTCGACTGTTTAGTTCGTGGGACTAGAGGGAATTAGCCACACAAAAACAAAACCGTAAGCCAACCGTTACGGATGATATACCTCATTATACTTTGGGCCATCCAAAGCAAGTTAACGCGGGGATGGCTTTATCGCTGCTTCCCAAGGCACAGACCCTGTGTACAACGGAAGAAGGGCTGCACAGAAAGAGGTGATGAGCATACTACTATACAGTGGTTCTCTGCAAAGTCTAGTGAAACGTCAGCTTCAAAAAGTATTAAACCTACATACAAGGTCCACAAGCCAGTAGGTAGTAACGGTTGGAATTCTTTACAAAGAAGGAACCTCGGAAGCAATTCGCAGAGTATTGAACAAGGAGTGTATAAGGGTTACCTTCCAGCGTGGCTACACCTTACATTCAACGCTGGTGCGCTTAGAGCCAACTTTCGCACAGTTAAGATGGCTAACTGTGTGTACAAAATTAACTGCAAAGATTGTGTACACATAAATTGGTCAAACAACGATAGAGTTACGGACGCGGATCTTGGGACACAAAAGTCGCATTTTACGACCACCGATGAATAAGCTCTAATACATAGCTCTGTTAAGATTCTATCGTAGCCTTGCATGTGTTGGACACCGGGCATCAGATCGATCTGAATAATGTCCAGATCATTAGGAAAGGTAGGAAGGAAGGTATTAGATTTTGAGACATCTCATTGGTTTGTAGAGAGCAGAAAGTAAATCCTTTGTCAGCCCCATCATTTCGCGCTCACTGCAGGAATCACGTGAGCTGATGCGGTAATGTTCCAAGGAGCAATGCTTGTGCAGTCGCTTGAAACATTCCACTGCTTGTGCAGCTTAGGTAAACTGTTCCAGTCATTCGCCACACCAGTTGACAGTGACATTAGAGTGAACCCAAAGCCTGCTAGGTTTAAACGGCTTTATACCATGGCCTCATGTCGAACTTTCCGCATAAAGACGGATAAACTATTGTACCTCATTCCCTATCTCACCTGAGAGAATACGTCACGTGTAAATCAAGTCACCAAAATGACGACGATACCCTTGGGAGAAGAAGTTCATGGTTTGAAGGAGATGAGAGCAAAGACAGGTTCCGGAGTGTCGTGACGGTTATGATCCCCGCCGCTGAATCTTCTCTTTGAGCATGCATTCGGTTTTCGTGAAAGGATAGGATACTGGCAATCCATACCCAAGAATTGGTCGAACATGAGAGCTGAACAGAAGTCGGGCTATGTCTGCAGTCATTTGAAAAAACAATCGCCTTATAGAAAAGAACATCCTGTTGGCAGTGGCAAGTTCCTTTTCAGTGTCCTAAGAAATATACAACTATCGTCCTCACGTATGAACGGCGATGGATAGGGTTTCTGCCCAGTAACCCTGCCAGTCAGCAACCTTAAGGATCACAAACCTGCCTTGTAATCCGAGAGTGCGAGTTGGGGCCTGCGTAGATACCAGGAGACCCTTGCAGTATCCTTAGCCCACGTGCGACTGGCGGTGGTTGCGGGGCAGCGAAGCATCGGCACCGCTGATGCCATAGCCATTTTTGCCACGCTGCGTCATCTCCGCTTGACAATCCATCAGCCATTTGCAAGAACGGACAATAAACAGAATCGCCAAATAAAGTGTGAGTCAGAGATATGGGAATGGGTGTGAGCGCCGGTGATGCTATGACTGTGCCCCATTTGACAAGGCAACTAGCCATTGCGCTTCCAATGTCGAGCAAAGTACATTCTATTACAATGAAAGGCGGATAGCACAGTAAATCGCTACGTGCTTCACGTTCTCAATTAAGAGTGAAAGAACGAGGCGACACTGAGTTTGTAGAAGCTATCAGCGTTGCGGAGGTTCAAGGTGGACCCCTGAATACAAAACAAGACCGGAAGATGAGCAAGATGATCGAGAGATGGATCAACGAAGAAAGCTATGCTTGTTAGTTCACGATGGATGGAATTACATGGACCGTCGAATATAAGCAAAGATACAGCAATCGAAAACATGTTGTAACACACAAAATTCCGAATTTAGTCACAATATTCAGTCACTCATATTTTACAGCAAGAAATCAGAAGGTGAATTAGGCCTTCGCTCAGTTAAGCTTTTTCCGGCTCGGAATCGCAGCTTCCAAGCTATCCGACCAAGTAGAAGTGCCAGCTATGACGGGAGCCAAAGCTTTGAACACCTCGAATGTGCTTAGCACACGACGACAATTCATTCGTATTCCACTTTCGCTTATAGGCAACCGAGCAGTTCGGTAGCCACGACGTGTGGCCTGCTCATAGCAATATCCTGGGCGGTGATTGTGGTCCACGAGGCCACCAATTACAAAGATGTCATTCAGTGATATTGGTAGATCAACTCCTAAGGACGGATCGGGAGTGGATGAGGGAAAACAATCGGGAAGAATGTGAGGGGACTCGGCGCAAAGATAAACAATTGATTTTTGATCAAAAACGTTGTAAAAATCGTCCTGAAAAAGAAAAGAAACGATTTATAAGACATGAGATTATCTAGTCGGGAGGCAGTGAAATTCAGTGACAAAAAAAGGATGAACTTAGACAAAGTAATATAAAGAAATCCACGATCCGTGAAAACATGGGAGTCGCTCAAAAGTGGCAAAAGTTCCTCCATTATTTGGATGTCCTCATCAGCCGCAGAAAAAGCGGACAGGTTAGAAGGGCCGATTAGAGAAAAGCCATGTGGTCCGGCCAGTACCTGCGTTTTTCCAGCTTAACACCAGACGAATATGTTCGACCGATTACCTGACAGACGGACTGGAACTAATTGCTAGTACATCAATTGTAAATAGGTTCATCGAAGAGCATAGACAAATCAGCCGAACTAAAAAGCCAGTGCCTACCCTGCGTAAAAAGAACATATTCTTAGAGCTCCCCTTTAAGGGTAACATTGCCACAATGAGGGCTACCAGGCTGCTAATCGTTGCCACATGAAGTACCTGTGCTGCCGAAGTCAACATTATCGACTGAACCCACATGATGCCGCTGCCTCCACTGAGGGGAACTCACCCCAATGGGGCTAACTCCCATTGCATATACTAACTGGCATGCAACTGCGGAGCCAGTTACATACGCAGAACAGATAAGACCTTGAGTACCCGGGTGAAGGATCACATTCCGAGGTGACTCAAACACGAGCCAGCTCAACAGGCAAGTCCAGCTCAGGCTACGCATTTACACAGGCCGCCGGCATCTTTGTTCGGCAGTCATTTATTGATCCCAGGTCACCGGATCGAAATAAGCATGTCGTTCAAAGTTCTGCTGTGGCATACCAATTCCCGTGTCCTCCGCTTCGCCGAGGCTGTTACAACAAACCGGATCTAACCGGAGCTTTGTGTGCAAAAGCAACTATTAGTTAGTCTCAGGTTGCCTTGGACGTAGGGACGTGATTTTCATGTTTTCTTTCGTTTGGTTGTATGTTTGTATCAGTTGGCAGTTGTAGTTCTTTCCTAGCTGTCGTTTTGGCACCGAAGGGACGGTACCAAATGCATGTATCTGCCGATCTTTAGGTTCTCACTGTGATTTTCAAAAGCAGATTTGTTGACTGCGATTGTAATGCTCAGTCCCCACATCCCGGTAACTTTGGAGTACCAATGATGCAGTAGAAATGGATGAAATCAAGTGGCCAAACGAGGCAAGTAACTCGACGTAATAAGTAAAGATTTTGCAAAAACATTCACGAGGTATAGGTGAGAAGTGTGGAAAATTGGGAGACCAAAGGTGTTGATACCTTTTTTCTCAAGCATGCGATCATTGCATTCAAAAAACTGCGCATACGACCTTGATATGCGCCAGCTCGTGAGAAATTTTTCGGCTTTGAGCCTCGGTATACGACCGATAGCAAGATGATGAAACAGCTGAAATACCAACAGTAAGTTGTGGCGGTTTGCCAGACGGCGTAGTGGACTGCAGGAGTGTGTCAGAAGAAGCTGACATTCAAATCTCAGCATTATCAATCCGGCTGTACAAAGAGAGAGGTGTGGTGCTTTACAGACAGTCAAAGATGGTCGGGCTCTGAAGGCAGTGGAGGTGCGGAGATTGGAACTAGTTGTGTAACATATGTTACGTTGGTAAACCTGGTCATTTATGGTTGCATTGAGGTTGAGTTCAAGTGAGATCACCCAGTGGCAACATAGTCCTACATTGAATTGAGGAATAACTATCTATGGTTAATTTGAAAATAAATTCATATGATGAAGAACAGGCTAATCTGAGCACTGAGGATGGTCGCGTTGGGCTGAATGGATAGTACCTCTCAAAACGTGTTACTGAAGGAGGAGCAGAAACGCTGACTATTAAATGGAAGAAAAATCCTCTGACTCGTCACTAGATGGCAAACAAGGTGTCATTAGATGTTAAAGTTACAATCCACGGGAGATAACATGAGGTGGCAGTTAAAATCGGGATGATATAGATCTACAGTAGATGCGTCATCACTAGACCACAAGATGACAGTCACAGTTCGGCGGTATTTGCTATGGGTGTACATATTTCGATACATTCCTTATTGAGCAAGGTTTACTCTGAAGCGAACTATAAGTGTCAGCTTCGCCATACTTAGAGAACTAAGCAAGAACGAAGCCGGCCGTGGAGTATGGTGTTGCCAACAAACAACGCACAGCGGTCTCATTGGTTGCGGCTGACTTAAAAGTAAACCGTATCTCAAGATTTCAGTGCGTATGGCAGTCCAAAAACCAAAGGGGGTTCTACAAAACCCAACACAGAGTATAGTGCATTTTCCCTAAACGGCAGGTATCAGGACAAGCCTCTGAAGGCGATCCAACTAACACTGCGGATCAGCAACAAACGAGATGAGTGGATGGAACTGTGAGTGGTGCAGTGTAAGCCACCCATGGTCTCTCGGTAGGCGCAGGCGTCCTGTGGCTGTCGCTATGGAGACAACAGTGACAGGCAAATTCGGGCATGGAAGACGCCACCTAGTGCGGGCAAACCGTTCCATTACGCTTCACTGGCTGTGTTTTGCGTCATAAAATAATGGTGGATTGAAATCTGAGAGAAATAATCAGCAATTCAGAGAGGAGTGCCCCGCACTATGATCAGTACCAAGTAGCTCATCTGCAAACTCAACAGAAACAAGAAACCATTGCAGTAAAAACGTTTCGGCCAAAATGACAATATCCGACCCTAGAACAATCTGCCGTGACCTTGTGAGGGTACCGGCTGGAACGAGTGTATCATCCATCTCGATGATGATAACTAGACAGAAAGGACAGCAAACCGTAATCCGGTTGTGCAAGAGGACTCTCCGTGAGGGCAAGGGCAAATCAAGATCATGTAACCGGTTAAGAAAGTCAGATTACATAAGCACTAAGACCAAAGAGCACACAGCTTACGTCAACGAGATGGATGTCCCAGTGATCGCTGCCAACCAGTAACAATCGATCTATCAGATGCACACTGGAATCATTTGTCGATCTAGTGGAGCCACTTGGATTGAGACCCGTAACGTACAGTTGAACCGGAATGGTGGAACGACGATTGAAAGCGTAACAACTGGATATCTGAACAATAGGAAAGGAAATATTAGGAAAAGTGAGAAGAACGGTGGTAGGATAGAACCAGCAAACGAAGTATATCCAAGCGAGAGAATTTCAAAAACGACCCAAAAATAAGCAGAGTAGAGAAAAAGAGAGGATTGAAATAAACAAAATGGGATGCTTCACAGATGCTAAGATCACTGTAATACGAGCTTCATAGCCTCTCGGGAAACAATAACCAAAAACTTGTAAAGGTGAACGAAGGAGACCAAAGGTTGCGAGAAAATGACGAAAACTCCAAAGAGTGAATGCAGAAAGGTTTGAAAACAACCGGTTGGTATAGTTTGTGGGCAACGTTTCGCTTTTAACACAACAGCTTCGTCAGCCGAGTGAACCAGTTGAGGACTGGCAAAGTATCTATAGCGAACTGGGATAATAATCGCGACGAATGAGATGTAGACAGAAGGTCAATCACGTTACAGATGAACGCAGCACACCAAATAGTGCATGACACGGTCACAAGTGATCTGACTTACAAGGTCACACAAGTAAGCCCTATTAACGATGAGTGCAGGGATGATGTGGTGGTCATTCTCTGCCCTGGATCCATCCGCCAGCACTCCTCAGCCTGATGGGGTCAAGACAGCTCGCCACTCGCTCGAAAGCTCTATCCCGCCCATTCTATTCCCACAGCTGTACACCTAGCTAATTTTAACCGCTTCAGCAGTCAGTCGCCTCTGGGGAGTTAATCGCAATCACTTTCTAACCATTTCGACGCTATCCAAGTCGATCTCATGACCTGCATCTAGCGCGTGCATCGCTACTGCAGAATACCTTAGTAGAGCCACATATTCAAGCGCGCTTCTCGATGACTGTGTTATGTGTCTCTGGTGTTCTGTTATCCATGTGCATAGCTCTCCTGCGGTTTGGCCGATGTACACGTGTGCGCAGACTTTGCAAACAATTTTGTAGACGCAATCGATTGTCATAACTGCGGGAAGTGGGTCTTCCAAGTGCACCAATGTAGAGCGAAGCGCTTGGTCTTTCCAGAAAAGTACCATTATGTTTTCTTTGTTTAGAACCCTCTGGATGGTCTACGAAGTTCCATCTTTATAAGGAATACCTACTGTCCCAAGCTACTCTGTAGTATGCCGTGGTTGAGGATTTAAAATTCGCAGCAACTAAGGTTGCACTAGACGCCTCGCGTATCCCCTACCAAACAATCGGTTCAATGTTTCTTTCCGGGCGGTCTTCCTATCTTCTTCTGCTGTGCACAGGGTCTGGGTTCTGTGAAACAGTAATGAGGCGATTCCAGTATATACATCCGTTGGGTGACCTGACCTATAGCGGAGTACACCGTGTCCGTCGGCCTACGATATCTCGTTGTTTGTAGACTACTTCCATTCTTGAGAACAAAGCGATCAAGGAATGGCAATGTTTCACTGCAAGATTCCAATTACATAGTGAAATGTATAATCTCCACAAGAGTGTTCAAGCGGTTAAAAAACTCGTCTTTCTTATCCCGTTTTACGATAACAAAGATGTCATCCACGTAACGCCATCAAACTTTCGGTGAGCTAAAAGAGTCAGTCAGCGCCCTCGTTTCAAAGTCTTCCATGTACAACTTTTCCAATAACGGGGATAATGGTCATTCCATTGCAAGTCCTTCTTCCTGAGTGTATAATTTAGGTTGGCACGTGAAAGAAGACATATTAAGGCACAATGTGATTCCTTCCGTTATTTGAGCTACCGTAAGCTTCGTCCTCTCTCCCAGATTACTGTCCCCAGTTAGACGATGTTTCGCTATCACCAAGGCATCGCAATTTGGCACGTTAGTAAAGAGCGAGCTAACGTCGAAACTGACCATCATTTCATCCGAATCAATCTCAAGACTTGACACCTTTCTCGCAAAGTCATAAGAGCTCTTTACGAATGTATTCATTTTCATTGCCATGGGTTGCAATACGCTAGCCAAATATCTAGCTACTTCATGTGTCGGGGAACCTATGCCATCCACAATAGTTGGAATGGGTACATCGGACCTATGTACCTTCGGTAAGTCATACACTCATGGTGGAAGAGATGATTTCGGATATATGTTGAAACATTTCCACGGTCCTAGCTGCTCCTTTACGTTTCTTAAGTAATTAACAATCTCTGTCTTCTTCTTATTCATCAATGATATGACGGATTTATTATCCATAAGGTTATATGCTCCTATCACTAGGTGTGCCTCCATTTTTTCCAAATAATCTGACTTCTTCATTATGACTGTGGTTTGGCTTTTATCGGCTTTTGTGATAACAATGCTCGGATCTTCTTTTAGGGCAGTTAATGCGACACGTTCTCCTGGCAAAAGATTCGTCTCCCCGACCGCTAAATTTTATAATGTTTACAAACTCTGCACGAAGTTGCTTAACGGTTGAAGCGGGTAACTTCGTTAAAGCAGTCTCAACATTAAGAATAACTTCTGCGGTTCTTATCTTGGATTTACTGATAGTAAATGTAAAACCCTTCTCCAATATTCTACGCTCTGTCCCACTCAACACTATTTGAAGTAGTAACTAGGTTACAATATCTGCTGCCAACTACAGGGCAGCTAGTTGGGCCGGTGGCCTTGCTACGTACGGACATCAAATGGTGGAACTTAGGGACTTGTCTTCCTTTGGAAGTCATCTCTTGCGTTGACTTAACATCCGAAGCTTTGTTGTAAAGCCTGTCTTAGTGTGTCTGCGTTATGAAGTTATCTGCTTCAACTGTTGAGCAACTTCGTGCAGAGTTTGTAAACATTATAAAATTTAGCGGTCGGGGAGCCGAATCTTTTGCCAGAAGAATGTGTCGCATTAACTGCCCTAAAAGAAGATCCGAACATTATTATCAAAAAAGCCGATAAAGGCAAAACCACAGTGATAATGAAGAAGTCAGATTATTTAGAAAAAATGGAGGCGCACCTAGTGATGGGAGCGTATAAGGTTATGGATAAGCATAAGCTGCTGGTGCGAGAAACCATGGGTTTAGTTCGTGGTAGAGTCGAGGGATGGGCAGTGCTGATGAGTCCAAAGAAGAAGAAACGACCGTCTGGTGCTTTCCTGGATGTGTGGGAGATCAACCGATTTGAAAACTATTGCGAAGAACTCTTGATAAATTACACCAAAAGACCCTAAGCACATGTAAAGAAGGAAAATTGCCAGTCTCATGCCAAACCATACCAACCAGCTGGATGAATAGATATTTAGGAAATGATACAGCGTAGCCAAAGCTAGGGTGAAACGTAACACTGTGCATTTGAAAGCGAAAGGAGTCCGCGAGCCTCTGTTGCTCTTTTAATACCCCTTTCTATGATAATATTGCTAAGCGGAAGACGAAATTTCCACGCTATGTGGTAATAAAGCGGGCGTACATTATTCATAGGTAACTCAAAACAAAATGAAGCCGATTGTTATTAATACAGAAATGTCCATGAGATCCCCACTCGAACTTCATAATGCAGCGGCGGCGGTGATAGATTTATAAGCCCTTACAGGGATTTGGGCCTAAGACCTTTGAGCGTTTATGATTGGTCTTCCATTACGTGTCCAATGCATGGATAATTCCAATTGAATAGGTTACCTCAACGCGGACATGATGTAGTATCTATCTGCTCGATGTCCATCCTTAAGAAAAGCTTTGACCTCGTTGTATCTTACTAGTTACCACAGTCGGTGTAGCGTCAATGTCGAGCTGAGTCGGGATGTCAGACGCCAACTTGGGAACTGCCAAAACCAGATGTTAGCCGTAGTGAGTTGGCGCGTAGCCAAACAGCAGGAAGGAAAAACGCGTAAGAATTAGGGTATATTCAAGAAATGACGTGAAAGGTTTTACAACGTAAGAAGCGCAGGTAGGCGTGCATACGTGCGCATACGAGATCAGTCCGGTTTTCAACAAATGGAAAAAGTACCGCATGTTACTGAATTTAAGCCGACGATTTTTGGACAATTTTTCGTTGCTGTGGAGGCGATGTCGGCTTATAAAAAGGCTATACGGAATTTACGTTACGTATTTACGTTCGGCCATCGGTGCCTTCGCAGTATGGCTCACATATGGTGGGAACACCGTGTGAGTAACGAGCGTGTTCGACGCATTGTTTACGGTCCAGCACCGTTATTTCACGCACCAGGCTCCAATGGCTCGGCCACGTGTTACGCATGCCAGCCCACCGACTCCTTCGAAGTGCGCTGTTTGCTCACCGGGGATGTGGGTGGAAGAAGAGGAGAGGTGGCCAAGCGATGACTTGGTCCAGGGGAATGAAGTCCCTCACTTCGGAGCTAGCCTCGGTTGGAGCGTCACGGCTCCCTGGTTGGGGTCCAAAAGACGAGGAACACGTTTGGCTGGATACACTTGCTGACATGGCAAGGAGCAGACCTCAGTGGCGTTCGTGCTGTGAGTTTCGTTGTCCCTCCCCATCCCTTTTAGCCTCCCCCTCCATCTATGATCTCATTTCCTAGGGTAAAACATAACTTTTTTTTCTTTGTGCCTAGTAGCTGGCTGGAAGCTTACCGAAACGATGCCTATCCGTTGCTGGTAGCTCAGCTGGCATGCAACTGTTGTATCTATTTTCCCTCTGTATATTGTATTATATATATATGTATGTATGTATGTATTTCCTTCACGTATTGCGGCACAATAGCGGAGGTGTTTTCCCACCTCTAGCTGATGTGTATAATGATGATGATGATAAGGAATTTGAAAAAAGTCACATGTAAAATCCGCCCAGGTATTCGCTGTACACCACTGCCCTTATCTCTCGTTAGCACCAACCGCTAGTAACGGATAGTATTCCGGACGGGGATCTGGGAAGTGTTCTACCAGTTTGCGTTTCAAATGGAGAAAAGTAACCGCTTTTTACAAAATCGTTGGTGTTAGAACACATTTAACGGACATTTAGAATGCGGGCAACAGCTTGATGCATTAACTTTTCAATGATTTACCGAAAACATTTTTTGTTTTAAGGAACGATTTCTGCGATTCTGAATATAAGGAAAAATTTTCTGTTCGCGGTCGTAATTGCCTAATTCTAGCTGTGGGGTGCATCATACATGTTTAGTAAGTGGTTTGCAGCTACATACACCCACATCTTTCACTTTGGCAGCCGATCATTCACCAAAGATGTTCGCTTGTAACATTTGCATCCATCGCAACGGAGCGGTTATTTGCGTTCACACACTAAATTTGTTCTCTTATTTAAATCCATACTGAACGATTTTAACTGCAGAAATTCTTTAAAGTAACATAATGTAATTGTGTATTGCTAGAGATGGGGAAACAAATCTTTATGCCAATGGAATTATGCGTTTCTCGTCTATTAGTTGAATTTGAATTTTCATGCTACAAACTGGTGGAATGCTGCCGGGGATCTGAAGTTTTTATAACTATACTTTTGTAGTGAAAATTCCCGGTATATGGTACATTTGACGTTCCCAACGGATGGTAGTAGCGAACTAAAAGCCCTTAAACAGTATGTTATGTCAGGCGATCCCGTGCCTCAATAGTGCAAGTTCATCCCACACTCCTGACCGTGAACTTCGCTCTCACCCACTGCTCTACTGTGGTTCACATGAATGAGGTCGCCGAGTATGCGAGACACATCCCTCACACCTTACCCAATTTGTCGGCTGTCTTACCTGTTCCATGGGACTTGACGTCTGATCAATACACTGGCTGGTGCTGTGAAAAGCTTTGTTCTGACGGTCCAACGCTCCACTAACTGCGAGTAGCACACATTACGGTCACCGAAACTGACCAATAGTAGAACAGATTCCACTTAACTCACTTAAGTGAGAGCAGGCAGTGATGACGTCAAAAGGGTGGAGAAACAATTTCGTTTCACTTTTGCTGATTGTTTATGAGTCGGCTAATGCAGGAATTTAGGACTTTGGACAAATTTGATGTTGCAAAGTTACACTGTCGGCTTATCTATGGACGGGCTCATATTCGGTAATATACGGTAATTGCTGATAACAACTGTCTCACATGCACCATTTCATCATGTTCCCTCGATACCAATGCGGAGGTCATGGCCGCTGGTCAGACATACTAACCGGCTGTTTGAGTAGCGATCTCCAAGCTTCGGAGCAGCCTAAGCGTAACATAGGACTTGCGTTCGAGACAGCTGGTGGTGCGTCGAAGATTCACTGCTGCCGACCTAGAGCAACAAACCGGGACTCGTAATTGCACAAGCCTAGTACGCGACACATCTGGAGTTCAAAGTGGTCAAGAGAAAAGTGCCAAAAGCATTGTATCACACAAGATGGCGAAAGGAAAGTAAGTGGTTAGGCGAAAGAGACTCACTTGGTTGGCGAGTTTGCATATACCCTTAAAGGACATCAAATGATCGTAACCACAGTCCAGTACAATTTTGGTGGAGCAAGGAGATTCGCTCATACTGAGGTAATGGCAAAGCGCTTTGCGCGAAAGCTTAGTTGGCTGCGTGGGACAATCGGACAACCCTGTGTCCTGCATGGACACAACCGGCTGATGTTGCTGTTCCTCCAAGTGACGCCGAGCCTTTTTACGCTCCTTGTATGCCTTGCGAAGTGCACGCCTTGCCTGAAGAGAGTATCAGGTGTTAAAAGGAGCCACACAAACGTCTTTACGATGCAAATAGTTATCCAACCGTTTTCTTCGCTTCTCCTCCAGTGGGTCCACCACGACATTAGGAAAGTCGGACTTCGGAGGAGTGGACAAAAACAAAATGCACATATGTGAATACAATGTGGATCAGCGATGAAAACCAATTAAATGCATTCCATACCAGAAATCATTGCAATGAAACAACTGGAACGAACGTGTGCATGAGGGCACAGAAAAGTTCACGAAGAAAAGATGACTACATGCACAGTGAAGTAAAAAGCTTCTAAATCAATCCATGTGAAATATCATGGATTTGGGTGGATAACCATTAGTATGGAACATCAGAATAAGTCTGTTCTTGTGTGTGTGCTCGTCAGTTTCACATGGCGTGATAGTGGACCAGAACTAATGATTCTACCGCAACCAGTCGAGTGTCAACAACATAACAACAATGTTAACGGTGCACCAGCCATTTGAATTGACGTTTTGCTGCCGTACAACCACTGGAATCAACAGAACGAAGAATAATGCCAGAACGAAAGAAGGGGGCCCAAACGTAAAACCTAAATGCCCTAAGCAACATTCATGGTCAAGGCGCCTACACCTTGTGCCAACAAGACATGGTCACAAACAGCCGACTATGGTGCCAAGATAAGACTCCATCAACTAGATAACTTCTTATGGGTTTTACTACCACCGGGCGTCAAATCATGGACAAACGCACTAAGAAGACAGCAAAGTTAGAGGAATAAAGCATTCGTATATTTGAAAAGTACAACGCGAAGACGAAGGTCAATAGATGCATGCGTTTCGTATCGTCTCTTTAGTACCAAAACGATAGCTGGGAATAAAGTACAGAAGCCAACTGATGCAAACATGCAAACAAACGTAAGAAAAACATGCAAATCATGTTCATACATCCAAAGCAACCTCAGACTGACTGATAGTTGCATTTGAACACACAGCTCCGGTTAGATCCGGCTTGTTTTAACAGCCCCGGTGAAGCGGAGGACACGGGAATTGGCATGCACATCAGAACTTTGAACGACGAGATGATCTCGCTCCAGTAAACTGAGATCACTAAGCGCTTGCCGATCGAAGATGCTGGCGGCCTGTGTGAACGCGTAGCCTGAGCTAGGTATGCTTGTTGAGCCGCCTCATGTTGGATCCACTTCAGAACGTACCGCTCATTCGGGAACTCAAGATCCTATCGGTCCTGCCTATGTAACCGGCTCAGCAGTTACATACGAATTGGTGTATGTAATGGGAGTTAGCCCCCTTGGGCTGAGTTCCCCTCAGTAGAGGCAGTTGCATCTTGTGGGTTCAGTCGATAATGTTGACTTCGGCAGCACAGGTGCTTCATGTGGCAACGATTAGTCGCCTTGGTAGTCCTCAGTGTGTCAATGCCACCCTTAAAGTGAAGCTCCAAGAACATTTTATTTTTAGACAAGGTGGGCATTGGATCTTTTCTTTGGCTGATTTGATTGTGCTTCTCGATGAACCTTCGTATGTAACTGCAGAGCTAGTTACATAGAAAGGATAGGACAATAAGTTCTCGGTTGAAGGAGCACGTTCCAAAGTGGATCCAATACGAGATGGCTTAAGAAGCATACCCAGCTCAGGCTACGCGTTCACACAGGCCGCCAGCATCTTCGATCGGCAAGCACTTAGTGATCTCAGTTTACCGGAAGGAGATCAGTACATCATTCAAAGTTTTGCTGCGCATGTCGATTCCCGTGCCCTCCGCTTCACCGAGGCTGTTACAACAAGCCGGATCTAACCGGAGCGTTGTGTCCAAAGGTAACTATCAGTCAGCCTTAGGTTGCCTTGAACGTAGGGAGGTGATTTCCATGTTTTCTTTCGTTTGTTTGCATGTTTGTATCAGTTGGCAGTTGTAGTTTATTCCCAGCTATCGTTTTGGCACTGAAGAGACGGTACGAGACGCATACATCTGCCGATCCTCATCATCGCATTGCGCTTTTCAAATTGTTGAGGGGAACTAAGTGCTTAAAGTGTATACGTTTACTAATTTAATCCTAAAAGGAACTCTAGTCCCCCAGTACTGTATGCTGCTTCCACATTTTAAGCGAATCCGAAACCACTGAGAAGATGCAAGTGGATGATTATCACGGTGGAGTCCTCAGAAACTCCATCAGTGTTGTGTGGTAGGCGCCTGTATCGAAAGCAGTGGCCACCGCGAGAACAGTCCGTTGGAAATGAACACAAATGGCCAACGCAAAAGAATGTGCAAAAATCAATTACGAAACTACAGCAGCCTAGAACAATCGTGGTCACCGGGTGGATGCCTCCAGGCTGAAAAATGAACCCAAGAGTCAACATTTCAAGGCACCCAATGGAGCCTGGCACATCAGGGATTAGGTTAACGACAAAAAGACTGTAGCGGCTGCCATGTGGTGCGAAGCAGTTGCGATGTCAAACTTCTTTAGTTCACTTCATAACACGCTTAGGACATTGGTGTCCATGTCAAATTAATAGGAATAATAGCAACAATAACAATAATAAGAATGTGTCAGTTGCACGCCGTAACGGCGCTTCGCTGCCTCGCGACCACCACCAGTCGCGCGCGGACTGAGTATACCGCGAGGACGCCCACCCCTAGGCGGATTCAAACCGGTGACCTTATGGTTGTAAACCAAACGCACAGATTACTCGGCCATCGGCCGACTCATGTCAAATTAGTTTAGATTCTAAGAGACCATCGGCTTATTAATTCTATTTGGATGCAATTATAGTGCAAAGTTGAAACAGTCATCAAAACGTGGGGAAATATGCTGGGATGTCGCAACAAAGAGGAAATCTTGAAGATAGGTGTGTCCGTGCGGCATTATCGCAACGTACCGTCATCAGCTAACTAAGTATCCCAAGGCAGCGATACAACGACTCGATTTCCTGCACAAATGTGATAGTTGCTGGTTGTGTGGTAACAAGATCGAAATGCGATGTGGTATCATCTTGACCGGTGGATACAGTTCACCCAAGAAGCCTGTTCAAGGAGAACAGGTTAAAAAGAGTAGGGAACGATCGAAAGTGTTTGCAATAAAGCGTACAAATTGCAAGCCCCATTGCACTCCAATTCAAGTTTGGAGCAAAAGCTGTATTGCTACACAGAAGGCTTGGTGATCTGGAGAGTACCCAACATCGCCCATTACTGATGGAGAAGGCCCGAGTGCCGATTACAGTGCGGTTTACAGATCAAGAAATTTCATGCAGAATTCTCAATTAACAACGTTCAAAGTAGTTAGAAACATTTTAACGGGAAACATCCATTCGGCAAGAGTTGAGGTCTTCCGAGAAGTATTCCGATGCAACGAGTTACGATGTATCAAAATCCGAACTATGATTGAAAAGAGGTAGATGAGCGTAAAGTTTAGAGAGTTGACGGTATTTGTCAAAGTTCAGCAATTGCGGGCCTAACGCTCGATGGCTGGCTCGCAGTCGAAAGCAAAACACGTCAGGCAAACGGAAGACAGAACTGTTTTTTACCCAGCATGTTGTACAACGCATCGATCTAGAATTCTGAATTGGACCAATCGATGAGTGGGTGGGCAACGAATAGGAAGGGCTGAGTACATTGGCCGTGGAAATACCACAGTATTCCACTTCGAGCTCACTAGAATACTGAACACTGAAATTAAAAAGCGATGAAAAATAGATCTGTGTTGCTCCATCATCGTTAGATGTAGCACCTGCGCGGGGTCACGCCGCTGGTATTGCGCGGTAACAGCATAAAACAGCTGTACTACGTCTCATCCGGGTGCGATACGCTCCCTATACCTGTAATCCGCAAAGTGGGCGTCGAGGTACCTCTTAAATTCCGGCACCGATTTTGCCTCAACTAACGTCTCCGGCACTTTGTTCTAATATTTCACCACTCGACGCGAGATGCATAGAGGGATACGCTTCAAATTTGGTAATACCCGTTTTTACCGGTGTCCCCGTGTGCTATTTGGTGCGCGAACGTGCAGCAGCGGTCGCAACATAGAAGAGTGGCCCAGGTGCAATATTCGGGACGTCAATATGAGATCAACTCGAGGCAGACGGTATGACCGGGTATACAGTCCTGGTCTCGTACATCGGTCCTCGTACGACATACTCATAAAGTGGGAATGAGCCGGGTAGCTACATGTTGAATCCGTTCCAGTCTCTGCACCTACCTTATTGTGATCGGACAATAGACTAGTGAGCCATACGTAAGCACCGGTCTTATCATGGAAGAGAAGGAGCGAGCGATAAAATCGTACACGCATCACGCACACACGTGAGTCAAGTTCAGACGCGCAGACAAATTCCATATCGCGTCAGCCAGTTTACGTAGATCACCAAAGCAAGTGGAACCACTCTCGGGACTGTGTCAACAAAATGTAGGAGCAAGTATCAGATACACGGGTCGCGCGATCTGCGAAATAGCTCCACTTCATTTCGCGTCCTGTAAGAGGCCGTTACAGGAGCAGCAGCCTACAAGACGCCTAGAGAATCAAGGCGCAAGGCATAACAGTAACCAAGAGTGATACGAGAGAGGCATTTGTATATGAGATAAAACCAGAAAACAACCACTACCGCTCACCTCATTTGATGGGAGAGGAACATTCTCCGAAGCAGATTCTACAGACATGCTCCTGTGCAAAAAATAAAAATAAACCATGAAGTTACCAAAGGAAAATGAAAGCACAATTACACTTCTTGGAGCAGTAAACATTCGCCAAAATGTAGCATTCTCAAGTAACTTTGTTTGATGAGTAAAGGTCCAAACATGTCAAGTGTAACAGCGCAGAAGCATAGGACTTAACTAGGTTTGGCATAGAAAGTAAATGCTGGGTTTCCGGGGCACTGGTTGTGTGTGGACCGCGATGCATAATTTAAATTCGGATCGCTGTGGTAAACGTTGTCCAACCAACTCGAAAGTGAAGTGATGAGAACACCTGTCAGTAATCGCTGCGCTTGTTGTAACGACCCGGTTGTAACAACTCTCTTAGTCGAAACGAACGAATGATTTGCGGATGGTATACGCGCAACAAAAAGTAGTCGACATAATTCGATTTGCACAATCCGCGAAACCTGGACGCCAAACATTGTATACGCATGAGCTAAAGCGAACGACTGGAACGAACGCGGACCCCACACGCGAACCCGAGTTAGAAAGAGAAAAAAATCTTCGCAGCAGGCGCTTTTATTCGTCTAGCAGAGAGCGAATACAGCGTTGTCCAGCCTCATATATGCCAAGATTGATGGCGTATGTGATTTTGCACAGAGGACGGTCTGCGCAAGCGAGACCAGAGATTAAGGCTTAAACAAACGAATTGGCACAATGTAAACGGAGAGTTTCCGAAACATGAATCTTTGTAGCATAACGCATGCTGGTCGGAAAAAGTGAATTCATTGCGAAGGCTGGCAGGAAAAGAAAACTGAATTCTGATAGATGCGAAAACTGGTTATATTATGTGCACTGGCATGAATGCGAGCGACTGAGCCTTAGGTGATTTCGCACGTGGGATCTTGTGGGGACATGCATTCCCCTATAACAGTTCCACTAATCCGAGCCGAGCCCTCAACTATCTCTACCCAGAAGAGTCCAAAAACAAAAGAAAGTGATCGTGGAGTGTGACAAACGACCTCTAGCACTTATCGAAATGTTGTGTAACTGAGAAAACTTAGGCAACCGATTGCAGGTGATCTGTTGACAATAACATCAATACAGTACCGTATGATCTGGCGTTGTGAATCACACTATACTTCAGAGTGTGTGTAACGGATGGTGTATACAGGTAACCTAAAGAAAAACGAGTGTAGCCGTAGCTACAGACTGGATGTTGTCTGGTGGAATTGCACCCTACGCATAATGTAAGCAGGCCCCAATGATGTCGCAGATATCCTCGTCTGGAGAACACAGGTAGCTTCCAAGGACAGATCGTTAATGCAACCAGGTAGAGTTGAGGTTATGCTAGAAGATGAATATATTCAGCAAGCGTAATGTGTTTGAAATTGGGGGTTGAAACTAAATGCTGATGGAGGATTTTGCTGTGGTGTTGTACGCGATGGAAAAGAGGAAACCATTAAGTTCAGCAGTGAGTAAAATGATTCAATGCGAATAGGCACCAAACACAGGTGCTTGGAAAAAAGAAAGTCAGCAAAACGAACGAGCGTGGGACGAAGCGTCAGTGTCTTAAGGTAGTAAGAGCAGTACGCTGGCCCATCGTACCGATAGTTCGCTGTCACGTGACCACCATCAGTAGCGCGAGGATTGGGTAGGCAACTAGGTCGCCGCACGTACGCGGATTCGAACAGGAGACCTTAAGATTACAATGCAAGCGCGCAGTTCACTCGGCCAGCGGTCGAGCGTATCAAAGTAGAAAATTAAAGGTGTGTCGATTTAAAAAGAGTAGATAAATCACAGCTGCAGTAGGTAAGTGCTTGACTCATAATGATCCACTGCAATGAATCCATCTTCCGCGGGCCAATAAAGAACCATAAGAAAAGGAGTGCGCAGATGTAAGAATAAAAAAGGGACTTACAAGTAGCATCACGTGCCATTTCGATAGATAAAGCAAAGAAACACCGGAACAGCAGGTTGTTGGCAAGTTCAGGAGCACAGCGAAATGTAAACATGCGGGCATAGCATCTCTAACAGTATGGAATTCACTCTGACTTCGTCGTTTAAAGTCTAAGGAAAACACTTGGGCTGCGAAAAGTGTGGTGAAGAATGGTTTAAGATAAGTGGTCAAGAAAGTAAAACTTCGATAAGTTGTGTAAAAGAGCTTGTCGAATTTTCCAAAAATGATAGTGGTGGCTGACAGCCAAGAGCTTGCTAGTAGTAAATGTAGTGTCAAACAGATCGGCTGGACGAATCTCTAGCAAGACAACAGTGTTTCTGAGTGATGATGAGGAGTGCAGTCAGGCCGAATTGATTTCCTCAACTTTGGTATCGACGGTCCACATCAAATCATAGATATGAGGATAATAAGGGAACCAATATCTTAAGCAGTAGTAAGGATTCCTTTGGCAATGGTGGTATGGTAGGCCTCACCATTAAAACACATATATTGCGTTCAACATTCATGCCAATTAAATAAAGAGACTAACTGCCCATCTGTCTTTGGTTTCTTTTCAATACCGAAAAAATCTTCGTACACTAATGAGCCGCTAATGCTTGGAGTACCCAGCTGTTTCCAAATACATGATCCTACTGAAACGGAAGGTCATCATCAAGGCACCTAAGAAGTCTTCATGCCCCTACATAAACGCCGTTTTTGGGTGTCGCACACTGCAAATCACAAGTCCCAGAGGGACCGTTTTACAATTGGAACACTCTTGACAGACTGCGGATAGCGACCTCCGGTCGGTTATTTTGGGCTGTGTTGACAAGATCACTTTGTGTTGACTTTCTGCGTTCATTGGAATATTTCGTGGAAATTGAGATTCAATTCAGTTTCATTTCCGATTCTGAAATTTCCGACCAGAAATACTGGTGTTTTCATCGCTTGGTTTCGGCGATCTTGCTATCGCCATTTTCTCCGTCAATTGGTCGCCATCTTGTTTTCGGATTATTCACAATGCCGAAGCAGTCATCCTGTGGTACTTGCTCCAAACTAGTCGGATACCGTGCAAATGCCCTCACGTGTGTTTTGTGCCAAGTTAAATACCACATTTCGTGTGTTGGATTATCAGTTGACCATTTTCATCGTCTTCGCGAGATCCAACACGATTTCGTCCAAACTATATGTGAAAATTGCCGAAATAAGATACAGCCAGAAAGAGTAAAGCCGACGTGTAGGCCTCAGCGTTTCGTTGCGAACAGCTCCGTGTGTTTGGCCCAACAACCTAGCGCGAAGAGCCTTCAGGTTTCGGCTCAGTCGTCCTCCTCTACCCGTGCAAACTCACCGACACGAAGTCCAACCGTTGTGAGAAGCCCAGTTGCACCTGATCTAAATTGTTTACCTTTGTTGTGTCCAACGGACACTGATGTCCCAGCAGGTGAAAGTCTGAATGCTGAAGACCAGTGGAAAGAACAGAGGACGAAATTACGAAGGAACGTTGGGCGTTTACGTTCTGTAAGTCAACAGTTAGCCAAACCATTTGAGGCTGGTAGTATACTTCGCCCTGCAAGGCCAACCTCGTCCGACCAGAGGCGTTATAATCTCGTGATCTTTCACGCACCGGAGTCCAGTGATCCATCACCCCAAGTGCGCTACAATCATGATGTCGAGTTTTTACAGGGTCTAATTGATAGACTCCTCGACGTTGGTGAGGACTCGGTAAAAGTGAGGCAGATTACCCGTCTTGGAAAGCAAGGTGATCAACAAAATCGGCCTATGAGAATCACTTTTGTGGACGAAGCCAGTCCAAGACTGATCATGTCTCGCCTAACTAGACTGAAAGGTTTGAAAATCCATGTTCGTCCCGACCGAGACCCAGTAGACAGGGAGCGGCTCAAGTCTGCCATCATTGAGCTGAAAAGACGCACTGGTGAGGGGAAAACAAATCTTCGTATCGTAAATTTTCGGGTGGTTTCCAACAATCCGCGAATCAGGATAAACAGGCTGCTCACACTTCAAGCACGCCCGGTGGCTCCTGCTGCGACCTGCGAGTAGCCTTCACAAACGTTTGCAGTGTTACGAATAAGCGCGATGAGCCTTGTTGTTTCGTTGCGTCTGAGCGGCCAGACGTAGTGGGACTCGCAGAGACATGGCTGCATGCAGAGTTATACACCCAAGAACTTGGACTCAACGGTTACTCGTGTTTCCGATGCGATAGACTAAAGAATGCCCACGGTGGTGTCTTACTTTACATCCGGTCTTCCCTGCGTGGGAGACTTGTGAGCACCTACCGAAGTGACGATGGTCTGTGTGAGCTACTGTGGTGCTCCATCCGCCTCAGGCGCGGAGAACTGTTTGTGGGCGCATTTTATCGCAGTCCCCTGAGTCGTTGTTTGGATTGGCTGCCCATTCTTCGGATCCACATGAGTCGTCCACACTTTCTACTTATGGGCGATTTTAACTGTCCTCGAATACGATGGCCTGATGTGCATTTGATGCCTGGACATAGTGAGGTTGAAGCAAAGTTCGTGGATTTGGTACTTGAAACGGGTGCATCGCAACACATATGCCAGCCAACACGCATATCAACACGTTCAACCCCGTCCTGTCTCGACCTGATGTTAACGAGCTACGAACAACGAGTGCGTAACATTAGGATTCTGAAGCCCCTGGCTACGAGCGACCACTCAGTACTGATAGCTGATATGGAATTATCTTTGCCGTATTCACATCCGCTGCGACAAGCTTCCAACTACTGGAAAACGGACTTCGATGGTCTAGCTCGAGCCGCGAGCCAACTGGATTGGTCTCTGTCACAAGCTGCATCTGTGGAAGATTGTTGGATATTTATAAAAGACAGATTGACATCATTGTGTTCCCAATTTGTGCCATTGAAATGTCGAAAGGTTGGACCGATTAAGCCTCATTGGTTTGACAAGGAGTATAGAAACCTGGCTCGGAGGCGGCGCAGACTGTGGGACAAATTCCTCCTCTCTGGCTCTGCCAATGATTACGAAGGGTATAAATGTCAGCGGAACCTCTGCAACAGTGCAAAAAAGAATAAACGCCGACACTTTGAAGAGCAGCTCGCATTAGCCGCGAAAACCGCCCCAAAGAGAATCTTTGCATACGTGAAGCGACGCCTGAAGCCGTCAGGTGATGTGCCAGTGCTGGATGGCACGGATGGACAGCCCCTAACCTCTAGCACTGAGCGTGCGTCCGCGTTGGCGGCGCACTTCGCTTCTGTATTTGCGAATAACCAGGTGTCTGTTCCGAGTTCGACGTGTACCGCTTTTACCGAACTCGATAGTCTGCATTGCGGCGTTGAAGAGGTAGCTCAACTACTCGCCAACCTGGACGGCACCAAACCTGCCGGACCTGATGGGCTTCACCCACTGGTTCTCAAGTCACTTTCAACCATCCTCTCTCCTGTCGTGACTGACCTTTTCAACAGGTCGCTGTCCGAAGGTTTGTTGCCGGTTGACTGGAAATGTTCGGTGGTGAAGCCTATTCCGAAAGGCGGCGACCCTAGCAAAGTAGACAATTACAGGCCAATTTGTCTGACACCTATTTTGGCAAAGGTTGCTGAGAAAATCGTGAAGAAGGGATTGCTGCAATTGCTACAGTCAAACGAGGTCCTGACGCCCACACAGCACGGTTTTATGCAAGGTCGCTCATGCATTACGAATCTGCTTGTGACGAGGCATGAGTGGTTGAAGGCAATAAACAAGGGGAAGTCCGTCGACGTGATATTCATCGATTTCAGTAAAGCGTTCGATAAGGTCAGTCATGAGGTTCTCCTTCACAAACTCAGCATGTGTGGTGTCGGTGGCTCACTGCACCGGTGGATCCGCGACTTTCTTGTTGGACGAAAGTGGAGGGTACAGGTCGACGACCATCTAACTGACTGGTACCCCTCTACAAGTGGCGTGCCTCAAGGCACTGTGCTGGGGCCCACTCTGTTCCTGATCCACATCAACGATCTACCGCAGCTTCTCCGGTCGCCGTGTGCCTTGTTTGCGGACGACATGAAGATTTGGAGAGAAATCGACGCTCCCGATGACTGTGGCCTACTTCAGCAAGACCTCAACCGCCTATCCACATGATCTGCAGAAGTTCTTCTCTCGAGTCAACCCAGCCAAGTCTGTATTTATGAGCCTGGGGAAGGGTGCTAACGGCCGAACCTACACGGCCAAACGGTATATACCGCATCCTCCGTGAAGGACCTAGGTGTACTCTCACGCTACGATTTGAAGTCCGTGGACAACACGAACAGGCTATATCGTAACGGACTGCGCATGCTTTGGGCGCTCAAACGTAGCTTCGGCACATGGTCTGAAGATGTTGCCACCCGCCTGTTCTCTTCTATCATTAGACCAATGCTAGAGTACGGTTCGCCCGCCTACTTTCCGATTACCCGAGGCGAGGCACAAAAGATCGAACGGTCCAACACGTTGCTACCAGGCTCATCCCGAGTTTACGTGGCTTGGGGTATGAAGACCGGTGCGAGAAACTAGGACTCTACAACTTGTCCTACCGTCGGGTGCGAGTCGACCTCATTATGACCTACCGTATTCTACATCTCGGTGACTTCCCCATGTTAAAGCCAATGCTGCACTTACGAGGGCCATGCAGCACACGCGGACACAGATACAAACTTGTCGTGCCAGATGTGAAATGTGTTCCCCACCCACTGTGCTTCGAACGGAGAGTGGTAAACATTTGGAACAGTTTGCCTGAACATGTGATTGAGGCATCATCTGTGCAACAGTTCAAAACGTTGTTAGATTTATATTTTGCCACTATTCGATTCAGAGAACGACTGCACACTTACGATGACATATCACATTTGTGAATCCTGAAATATCGTAAGTCGAATATTTTAAATATTACATGAGAACGACAATGATATTCACGGTTGACAACTTTTATAATGTTTTTCACAATATTTCGAAAGAGTTGTACAGAATCCATTTCTACTTGCTCTATAATACAGTATTCAGTTCAACAGTAAACAGATTTTTGTAGTACTCTAGTGGTTAGTTTAGCTGACGTTAGATTAGTCAGCCCAATGCCTTAGCTACAGCTGACACCTACTTTCAGCCTTCCGCTATTATTTAACGGATTGCTTCAGTGATGCGGATGCAATATCGCAGCTAGACACTCCTGAGAGTAGAGTGAACATTCACAGTAGATACGAATCAAAAATGCTTTAGTTTCGGCCATCATAGATAATTGCGGAGTCACCCATCATCCGCCAAAAAGCAGGATCACTGCTGTATCCTTGCCACTGATGGACATACATCGCTCTGTGCCGGCCGATTCTAGCTGTAGTGTAGAACGACAATCCCTACATTGAGAATTGCACAGGAGTCTACAAAAGGACCGTGAAACGTGGTGGTGTGGCTAGAGAGAACGAACTTGCTAGTCTTACTGGTAATACCAGAAAACGTTTCCATCTTATCCGAGTCACCGGTTTCCGATCTTGAGTAAGCGAAACGATCTGTGAAGAGGATGGCCAACTAATCACTAATCTTCAACGACAGTTGGAACGATGGGCTGAACACTTGGGCTCACAGTTTTGCTGGCCACCAGCCCCATCTAGTTCCCCTGGAGCGCTCACTGGTGGTCTGTTCCCACAGATTCCCTCAACAGAAAATCTGGCAGGAACTACGATTTTTGTAGCGCTATAAAGCTCCGGGCCCTGATGGCTTACCTCCAGCCCTATTTAAAGATGGCGGCTATTCACTGGTTCGATAACACTGATTCGATCGCAGAAGTCTGGCTGAAAGAGGAAGTTCTATCATCCTCGGGTGAGTCGATGGTCGTCCCCATCTTCAAAAGGGCCTGCGCACAATGTGCTCCAACTACAGGGGTATCGGCTTGGTTCCCGTGGTATGTAAGGTCCTAGTGTTCATCATACTTCGAAGGATACCTCTAACGTGCGAATCGCTACAGCGGGAAGAACAGGCTGGGTTCCGCCCAGGCCGCAGCTGCATTGATCAAAGCTTCAGACTCCGCCAGATCCTCGAACTCCATCATTTGTGTCAAAAACCAACGATTGTCGTGCTACTGGATATCCGCATTGCCTTCAATTCTGTCGACAGGTCTGCATTGTGGCACCGTTTGTTGAAGAATGGCGTCCCCGGCAATTTCGTTAACGTACTGCGTGCTATGTATAGTCTGACATCGGGCGGTATATATATATATATATATATATATATTATAAATTTGAGAAAAAACCATATATATATATATGGTGTCCAAAAGTTCAACTACCTGGGAAGTTGTATCAGCGCCCGTGGGATTGAAGATGAGATCACGAACCGTATAGCAAAAGCTCGGGGCGCTTTTGCTAACCCTCGCCACTTATGGCGGCGGCGCGACATCACTCTCGCCCTGAAGGGTAGAGTGTACAATGCAGCAGTTCGTTCCACCCTACTGTACGGTTGCGAAACCTGGCCGCTTAAAGCAGCGGACATGAAGAGGCTAGTTACGCTCGACCATCGCTGCCTTCGTAATTTAGCTAACATCTGATGGGAACACCGCGTGAGCAACGAGCGTGTTCGACGCCTTGTTTACGGCACAGGAAAAGGATCTGAACCGCTCAGCACCGTTATTTCACGCACTAGGCTCCGATGGCTTGGCCACGTGTTACGCATGCCAGCCCACCGACTCCCGCGACGTGCGTTGTTTGCTCACCAGGGATGTGGATGGAAGAAGAGGAGGGGTGGCCAAGCGATGACTTGGTCCAGGGGAATGGAGTCCATCACTTCGGAGCTAGCCTCGGTTGGAGCGTCACGGCTCCCTGGTTGGGGTCCAAAAGACGAGGAACACGTTTGGCTGGATACACTTGCTGACATGGCAAGGAGCCGACCTCAGTGGCGTTCGTGCTGTGAGTTTCTTTGTCATACCCCATCCCTTTTAACCTCCCCCTCCATCTACGATCTCGTTTCGTTGGGTAAAACATAATAAACTTTTCCTTCTTTTTGCCTAGTGGCTGGCTGGTAGCTTACCGGAACGATGCCTATCCGTTGCTGGTAGCTCAGCTGGCATGCAACTGTTGTATCTATTTTTCCTTTGTGTATTGTATTATATGTATGTATGTATATATTTCCTTTTTGTGCCCCATCCTGAGGCTGATGTTGCATTCTTGATGCTTCTTCACCGCAGTTGGGCTAAACCAACTTACACTTAAACTAGGTCTCTTTAAGCTGGATAAATTTCATTCCACTTTATTTGGTTTGTTCTGCCTACTTGAATAATCTACCATTAACCAGTCACGTTGCTTACACTAAGCACGCTTATCTTCAGTAACTTTGTTGCGTTAGTGGTATTTCTAAGTAACTTGTGCACATTTCTTACTTATCGCGGATTTGTTGCTAACCAACTTACTTCATATGCTTATTTAGCGAAGTGTTATGCCACCGCATCTGTATGCATTATTGGATTTATTTTATTTAATCTTGTCGATTCAAGTGAATGGATGTTGCTTGATATCCCCGGTTTCACAGCGCTTGATGTGCACGTTCACAAAGTGCCCACCTGTCTATTACCCACTACCTCGTTCATACTTGCTCCAAGAGACAGTTGGTCGTTGCTGGAGGCGACGGAGTGCACGGTCCTTGTGGCCGTGTTAGGATCAAAGAGTGGTTCCATGCGATCAGTGTGGAGCGGACTACGGTCCAGCCACCGCTTTGTGTGCACTTGATTCCCCAAATACAGCGTGCTTGTGTTTGCCTGTGAAGGAGTGTGGGCCGGCTCCGTTGATGAGACGTGGCTCCCATCCACATGCCTCCCGGTCTTATTCCTTCGGGTTTACACTGGATATGGGGTGTGTGGTTGGAGCTGTGGGTGGTGCAGCGCAAGCCACCCATGGTCCCTCTGTAGGCGCAGGCATCTCGTGGCTGGCCACAGTGACAGGCAAACCCGAAACCGGATGCCGCCAGCCATATATATATATATATATATATATATATATATATATATATATATATATATATATATATAGCAGGAGAGCCTATGGCGCGCTGAGGCTGGTGGTGGCTAGATCCTGACAGATGATCTACCCACTGCTGCTACTGTTGCGCCATTGGCTCATGTCCTGGGCGTCTCCACCTGGCGACCGCTGGGTGGGAGTTGGCTTAGGCCCTTCTCCCTGCTAAGACTCCGGACACCAATGCGCATAAGCCACTGAACTGACCATTTGCTAAACCCGCTGCCTTTCGGGTGTACATTTAATCGAAGGCTTTGGCAGAGCACTCGAGTCGTTCTCCTGTCAGGTGTGGGTGCCTTGCCAGTATCCTAGTCCATCCTCTTCGAAGGTTAGAAAGTGGTCGATGGCCCTCTTCCCGTAAAACCTAGCCATGGGAGACAATAGGTTTACGGGTTATAAGCTCACAGCTCGCTTGGCGTAGAGCACGAGCGCCACGCATTGTCTCTAACGGTGGGAGGACACCTACGGGTGTTCAATGGTTTGCTACTGCCCGTCTCAAGCCAGGCAGCCACTAGTCAAATTGGTGCAAACCCGCCAAAACCCACCTGCGTCTGGCCGTGATCGCAGGTTCATATCCTACTAGGTAGCAAAACATATAAATCGTTTCAGTACCTCAAGAGCTGCGTGTGACGGCCGTCAATCAGATCCCAATCTGTCTCTGCAATCACATTCCCGAGTTGGATCTGCTCCCCACTGCCTTGTAAGCCAGATTATTGAGTCAAAGGCTCCGGGTGGAGTCCCTCAAGCAAACCTCCGAAGCACAACGACCACCTTGCGTCCCATTGCCCATCAATGCAATCGTATGCCTGCGCGCAAAGCACTCAGCATCGGGTGCTGCAACGTGCGCACACTTCTGGACCAGAACTCCAGTGAGCGCCCCGAGCGACGAACTGCACTCGTCGCGATGGAGCTGGCGCGTTACAACATCGATATTGCGGCGCTCAGTGAAACCCGGCTCGCATGAAGCAGGTGCTGGCTACACATTCTACTGGGTGGGAAACGCCGCCTCAGGATCACGTGATCATGGAGTCGGATTTGCAATATCCGATCGCCTCCATGGCCAGCTGATGGGTGAACCAACGGGCATCAGCGTGCGACTGATGACTGTTCGCCTACTACTCGGAAGAGGTAAGTTTGCCACTTCAAAAAGCAAGTACGGTCCATGTGTTATCCTGATGACAGGCGTGATCAATTCTACACTCAGCTATCCTCCGCGATACGGTCTGTGCCGAGGAGCGACCGATTATTTCTGCTGGGTGATTTCAACGCGCGTGTTGGGCGTGATGCATCGGTGTGGACAGATGTTATCGGTTCGCATGACATTTGTTCAGCGAATGCGAACGGTGACAGGCTGCTCTCACTGTGTGCCACTCACGGCCTGACGATCACGAACACTCGGTTTGCACTGAGTGCGAGCGACACAGGAACTTGGACGCACCCACGAAGTGGTCACGCTCACCTGCTCGACTATGTCATCGTACGTCAGCGTGATATGCGTGAAGTGCGCATAACACGTGTACTGCGTGGTGCTGAGTGTGGCACTGATCACAAATTGGTACGCATCAAACTGTACATACATTTTCGTAGACCTATGTATTGCATTCCCGCCTTGAACCAGCGTAAATTTAACATTCCTTCCCTCGGTATTGTGGCGAAACGTATTGAGCTAGAGAAGGCGATGGCTGCACGCCTGTGTGATGTGGAATGCATAGCCACAGTGGGCGACCTGTGGCACCACATTCGCGACCAAGTGACAGCTGCTGCCGAGGAGACCATCGGGCGCGCAAACTGTAAACGGCCTGATTGGTTTGATGAGAACAATGCGATGATTGGCGCATTGGTATCGGGGAAGAATGCAGCATTTGCTACACCTATGGCAGACCCCAGTGAGTTGGGGAAGAATAGTCAGTTTCGCAAACTTCGACAGCGACTGACCCGAGAGCTCCGTCGCATTAAAAATTGCATGGTGGACGGAGAAGGGGAAGCAGATGGAATGTTACGCCGAACGCCGCCAACACAAGAAATTCTTTGACTCCTTGAAGGCGGTGTATGGACGGAGATTGGAGCCGCTGAGGACGCTGATCGATGGTAGTTCAGGCGTTAGCTGCACACAGACTGCAGACATAATGCAGATCTGCCGAAACACTTTGACTGTGGAGTGCAGGGATGGGAGAAAGCCACACCGAAACCTTACAATTCGGTGACGGTCCCAGTGGCCGCATTGGCAGAGGCTGACTTCAAAGTCATTCGATGCCACTAGTGAGATTGCGCGTCGCAATCCAAGACACATGGTGGGTGCTCAAAAACCCGAAAATCTACTTCTAACCGATGTATCAAACACTGTTTGTGGAGCTCAATGGCCTAGTGATCATGACGATAGCCGCCAAACACTATGCGCCGAGTTCCACTCACAGCTCCGTTATCTCTACCTGATGAGTCTAAACAAAGACGAAACCGTCGGTCGTGGAGTTCAGGGATGGAAGAGAGCCACACCGAAACACTTCACTTTGGTGACGATCCAAGTGACCGCATTGGCAGAGGCTGACTTCAGTCAACCGACGCCGCTAGTGAAATTGCGCGTCGCAATCCAAGACACACGGCGGGTGCTCAAAAACCCGAAAATCTACTTTGACTATCTCTTGAAAAACCGTTCAGAGATCGACTGGCCTACACTGAGCGGCTTCAAACAGCACGATGTGAAGACGAGTCTGGCGGACACGCTGATAATGGATGAGACGCGGAGAGCACTTGTTCAGCTGCGAAACGGCAAGTTTGCTGGGGCCGACAGGATCCCGCCTGAAGTATTGAAACACGGCGGATCTGCGTTGTTGACTGCGCTGCACCACTTAGTGCAACGCATGTGGATTGAGGAGGATGTGCCTCCTGAGCTGAAGGATGTACTTGTGCTACCATCGTGAAAGGGCAAACGGAGCAAGCAATTTTGCACGAATTATCGTGGCATCAACTTGCTGAGTTGTGTGGGCAAGGTGATTACCCAAATTCTGCTCAACCGCCTCGTCAGTCAGGTTGTGGAATCGAACGTGACGGAAGAACTGCGGATTCCGCTCGGGTCGCAGCACTATTCATATGGTGTTTGCGCCTTGTAAGTTGCAGGAGAACTGTAGACAACGATACCAGCCGTTGTACTCGTTTTCTGTTGATTTCACCGAAGCATTTGATAAGGTGAACCGCGAGGCATTGTGGCTGGTGTTGGGTAAGTTTGGTTACATGCCTCCAAAGTGGTATGCGGGCGAGGGTGCAGCTGAGTCGACAGGCCTCGGATGACTTTGCAGTTGTCTCTGGTATGAAGCAAGGTGGTATCTTAGCTCCTGTCCTGTTTAGTATTTATCTTCATGCTCTGATGTCTTGTGCTTTTGATGCCGTGTTGAGTACCGTATTGATGGTGGGCTGCTGAACACCCGTTGTTTCGGTGCGAGAACTGCAGCCTGTGAGACAACTATCCGTATGTTGCTGTTTACTGACGACTGTGCGTTGTTTTCACACAGCGCGGATGAGTTGCAGCACATGACTAGTGCTCTGGCTTCGACAGCGGCCAAAATCTGACTCACCATCGACACAAGCAAAACCGTCTGTCTCTTTCAGTCTCCACCGGAGGTGCGATCTGCAATGGTGCCGCGAATCAGCATTGGTAATGAAGTATAGGAAACCACCTCCCGCTTTTGCTACCTTGGGAGCTTGATTCCGACCGACCGGCAGACATACAGTGAGCTGCATATCCGCTTATCGAAGGCAGCGGCGGCTTTCGGGAAGCTAGAGTACCGAGTGTGGAACAACCATCAACTTACCGTTGGAAAGAAGCTGATGGTGTACAAATCTCTGGTGCTGTCCATTCTTCTATACCGCAGCGAAACGTGGACGATGTACCGGGGGGATGTGCGATATCTCGAGCGGTTCCATCAGCAGTGTTTGCGCCGGATTTTGCGCATCGGTTGGTGCGACAGAGTTGTTGACACGGAAGTGTTGCAAGAAAGTGGGATGTATGCAATGGACTACATACTTTTGCTGAGACACCTGAAGTGGCTCGGTCATGTGAGCCGTATGGATTCGACGCGGATAACGAAACAACCACTATATGTAGAGTTGAGTATTGGGAAGCGGCATGTGGGGAAACCAAAATTACGTTACCAGGACCAGATCAAAGTGAGCCTCTCACGTTCTAATCTTGGTTACAGATCATGGGAATCGAAGGCGTTTGATCGGCGCACATGGCGCGATCTAATCACGAAGGCAGTTGCTAAAGTGCGGGAGAAAGACCTCATGCACTTGATTCCCCAAATACAGCGTGCTTGTGTTTGCCTTTGAAGGAGTGTGGGCCGGCTCCGTTGATGAGACGTGGCTCCCATCCACATGCCTCCCGGTCTTATTCCTTCGGGTTTACACTGGATATGGGGTGTGTGGTTGGAGCTGTGGGTGGTGCAGCGCAAGCCACCCATGGTCCCTCTGTAGGCGCAGACATCTCGTGGCTCGCCACAGTGACAGGCAAACCCGAAACCGGATGCCGCCAGGCATATATATATATATATATATATATATATATATATATATATATATATATATATATATATATATATATATATATATATATATATGCAAGTTTACGAATAGGCATGGAGTCATCAAAAACCATGGGACTCAAAGTAAAGTACAGACATCGTTAAAAAACACAACGAGAAGGAGTCCATGGTCTTGCCAGAGGTACTACCCAGTTGCCCAGGCCAAAGTAAGCTGTTGACTTAGGGGACATCACCCCAAGCCTTTGGCCGAATAGCCTGCCCGCAAGGTAGCGGAGCGAATTCAGAGAATTACGCCCGTTGGGAGCCGGTGACTGATGGCTCAGTTCATACGCCTTTTGTTTGTTCGTTTGTCAAACAGGAGCCCAATGCTCCCCACAATTTCAGCAGTAAAATGCTGGAATACAATGCTTCGCCAGGATGAAGCATTGGACCGTTACTTTTTTGGTGGCGAGTCACATCCGCCACGGACATACTTGGCTTTTTATAGGGAGATCGCTAGCCAGGCGAAAACCAAGTACGTCCTGGAACACTGCCGTCGAACGATTGGCTGGAACGGGATAATCCCGAACCACCCAGCTGGCATCACAAGAAGGTTATTCGGCAAACCAGCCTCGAATAGAGTTAAGGCTTTTGCCTTCCTCTGTTGTCATCAGTGGAGCTCAACAAAGATGCCCTATCTCCCCATTCCTTCTCAATTTTGTCATTGAGGATGTCTTAAAGAATGCTCTGAATAATTCGTTGAGCGCTGGCGTTGAGCTGCTCCTAGGTACCTGAGTTGTTGACTTGGACTACGCTGATGATATAATCTTGCTGGGTGACGGTCCACAAGCCGTCTAACTTACACTCAACCGATTGGCGATTGAAGCGTCAAAGTATGGGATGGCTTTTTCCCCACCTAAGTGCGAGCTCTTTCCAAGACTTTCAGATGCCTGTACTTGCACTCACTGTTGGTGGTGAGACACTGGAGATTACGGAGAGTTTTGCCTACCTGGGTAGCTGCATCACAGCCGGTGAATCTGTTGGAAACGAGATTTCCATGCGTATCTCAAGAGATAGCTTCGCTTTCTCTATGCTGAGGTACTTGTGACGCCGCCATGATATACTTCCATTCGTCAAAGGACAGGTTTATTGTGCGACTGTCCGAGCTGTACTATTGTACGGTTGCCAGACTTGGCCTGTTCGTAGCGTTGATTTGCGCCGTCTCTCTGTCTTTGAGCATCGTGGCTTGCGGTCCATTGTCCGTGTGTGGTGGCTGCACCACGTAACCAATGTGAAAGTTGGGAATCTTGACTTGGTGGAACATTGGTTTAATGTCGGATGCAATCGCGATTGAGCGGGATGTAAACCGCAAGAGAGAACCAACTGAACTGTTAGACAAATCTGGGCATTGCAAAAGCTATAGATGGAGAGAAGTACCGCAGTAAGAGGCCCGACAATCGAAAACTCCTCGTACTTTATCCAGTTTATGCGGATGCGTTACTGAGTGATGTGGTAGGTACCAGGTTTCTCCTTTGATCTGTTCCTCTTGTAGTGGAGCCGGTTCAGCGTATCCTTTAGCTACATATTCTTCCACTGTCTTTGTGTATGTCTCGAGCAGCGTAGCATCAGTTAACAATCGCTGATTCAACAGGGCGAGCCTCGTCAGTGCAACTTGTCTATTATCTGGTAACTGTGACCTCGCAGCTTGTCATGGTAAGGCGATCTCATAATGATAACCGACTCTTTTTACGGAAGTCTCCATGAGTTTGAGTGCATGCCTGTCGTTCACGGACATGGCCAATCTGGGAGTGTCAAAGCCATTGAAGTCCGTTTCATACATTTGTTCAAATAAATGATGTACGTCGGTGGTTTCGGAGCGAACCGAATTTATCTTCTGTGAGCGATCCACTACAACTGACGCAGTTTGATTTTCCTTGAACTCGGGCAGGTAAACCTTACCCAATGAGGTTTTAACAGCATATGGATCAGTGGCACTCCCGTGCCTCTGGTGCAAAGCCCAGTGCAGATATGGGTTATCACTCCCGATCAGAAGCTGTAGCTTATCCTTCGATGCTGGAAACCGTAAATCACATAAATGAGGTCAACTGCAAAAATCATTTCTTTTGTGCCTGTTCCAAGTGATTCAGAAAGACGACTGACTGACGTAACAGAGTCTAATCGAACTGCTTCACCACCAACTATTGAGTGAACAGTTACACTAAATGACTGCAACTTTACCTGGCATCGACCAGCGACGGTACAAAGGCTCAGGATCTTTACGGACCCTTACACTCCGACAGTTTGAAGCAAGTGGGAATCGATCAATGAGGTGTCTGATCCGTTATCCACCAAGGCTAGAGTTGGAACGGCGCTAGGAGGACCGGAGACTAGAAAGGGCAATATACCAAGTGAAACACCAGGCTTTTCGCCATGACTTGGAGCGAAACTAGATCCTTCGGTATTCAGGGTACCGGGGTTCTTCTTACACTGATCAGCATGTAGCAACGGGTGATGAAGTAGCCCGCAGTTACTTAATCCACAAGACTTTCTTGACCGGCAGCTTTGTAAGTCATGGTTCGATTTCAGATACAGTTGGCACAATCGGTGAAAACAACAGAATTCTAGACGTTAGTGGCAGTTAGGTTTTCGGAATTCATCAGATTGATCGAAATAATGAGGTGGTTCACAAGAAATGCATTTAAGGTGAGGCCGTTCTACGGATGTCACAGGGTCAGAGTAAGCGGCACGACCTCGGGGATTTAAGCCGCTACTTCTATCCGTATTGGCAGCTGATCCGAAGGTGCATGGGCGAAAAGACAGGTAAGTATCGACGTCGGCTGTTTCATCCACGAAGTCCATCAAACCTAAAGAAGATGGCTCTCTTTCCATTCGGATGACGCAAGCGGCATGCTCGGCTCAATTGAATTGCAAATGATTTGGCAGTCATCACGACACGTTTAGATCAACTTCGTATCTCAACTGCTTCAGAGTACAAATCCACAGATAAACGAGAGAGCTACAAAATCATTGGGCTTGGTGTTAGGCCCATCAGTTAAAGCATTAATGTGGGTCCTCACTATCATATGAGGCCGTCCGAAACGCTCGCGCAAAATACTCATTACTTCTTCGAAACCTTCAACAGGTCTGAGGATCAAACGGAGTTCGATGGCTTCTTTGGCCACACCGCAGCAGTACTGTATCGGATATGAAAGTCGGATCGGAAGCTGTTCGGGTCACGTTAGCCTCAGAGTATCGCATAAAAATCTAATAGCGAGCTGGATTACCATCATATGTGATCAGCTCCCGCTTAGGGAGACAGGATATCGTGTTCGGATCGAAACAGTTGAATTTAGGTTCAAGAAAACATTTAGTGGCAGCATGTGAATCCAAATGGTGGTCTGCGTCGCAATCCCGAACCTGAAAATGACAACAGATCATCCAAACGCGCCACCGATGATATGCGCCAAGCGTGTTATCAGCTCTAGAAAAGATGGTCGAAGAGCAACATCAGAAGGAAGACCACAAGCATTGTAAGACAAATAATCTTTACGTTAACTAATCAGCTGATTAAACGTAACATTGTGCCCAAAACAATCATCATCTTTATAATGCTTCGCCTGCAGACGTATCATAGTCAGAGCCGACTCCAATACTTTAATCCGGGTCTCAGCATTTTAGAATTGCTCAGCATCAGTGATATCAACAGCAACACAGCAGTACTCAGCATTAAAATCAGAAACAGACATTATTGCACTATGCAACTATGTCAAGACTGCGAAGCCTAAACTAGGTACTCGCACGAGATGGGACAAAGAAACTTTGGGCTAGTAAACCTTATTATACACACGGTCTGGGCAGAGAAATTAAAATGTGAATTCCTGTTACTGTGGTTCCAGAATACAAAGTAAATACAGTTATCAACTTACGAATAGGTTTGCAATCACAATATGAAAAGGCAGAAACAGCAAGAATTGCAGGAGTGTGGCAAAACGGTACAGCGTAGCAGTTTGCTAATTGGCAGACTGGCAAGGATTGGCCAAAAATGCGAAGACGTAGTGTTTCATAATGCGTGTTAGAAAAAACGTATAAATTTCTGTAAGGGTATAAGTGAAGGGTTTGGGAAAAAGGGAGATTACGTCCTCAATAAGTAAACCAATTCGGTTGAATATTCAAGGTTCTCTTGGGACTTTACCATCATCATTAGACACGTTGGCTAAAGGTGGAAAGAACCTCAGCTATTTGGGCCACAATACATGAAAAAAATAAACATAAAAACCATACAACAGGGGAGCGCCAGCTGAACCAGCAGTAGCAGATGGGTTTTGTTCCGGAGAGCTACTAGCCGGCATTGTGCCGCAAAAAAGTTATTATGCCTAAGAAATAAGGCCGTGGTTGGAGGCAGAGAGGCAAAGAAGCTCACAACACAAACGCCACTGAGGTCGGCTATTAGCCATGTCAACAAGTGTAGCCAATCAAACGTGTCCATTTTCTTTCGGACCCCAGTCAGAAAGTCGATAGGGTCCAACCGAGGACGATTTCGAACTAAGGGCCCTATTTCTTTTTGATCAAGTCATCGGTTGGTCACCCCTTCTGGTCTTCCATTCACATCCTCGGTAGCGCAAACTACGCAAGTCACGGGAGTCGGCGTACTGGCGTGGGCAACACGTGGCCCAGTCATCGGAGCATGGTGTGCGACATAACAGCGTTGAGCGATTCACTTCTTCTTCCTGCGTCGAACACGCTTATTGCTCACACGGTGTTTCCACCAAATATGAGCCGAACTGCGAAGGCACTGATGGTCGAACGTATCTAGCCTCTTTATGCCTGCCGATCTAATGGGCTAGGTTTCGTAACCGTACAGTAGGGTCGAACGTACGTACCCTTTAGGTAGAAAGCGATGTCGCGCCGGAGCCAGAAATGGCGAAAGTTATCAAAAGCGCCTCAGTCTTTACTTAAAAGGTGTTGTGACCTCACCTTCAATTCTACAGGCTCTGATACAACTTCCCAGATAATTGAATTTTCGTATGGCTTATAGCTGATCCCCACAAAGGGTCAGTGCAGGAGTGGAGACTTGCCAATCTTGGTGGAAAGCTTTGCACTTCGGGGGTGCAAAACGAAGCCCGAAACGGCTGACAGCCAGTACTTATCTGTCAAGTGCAGACAGAGACTTTGTGAACTGTCACAGATGAGGACAATGTTGTTGCGTAAACTCGTGCCACTAAAATAGTGTTAGTAAAAGAGAGAAATCAAGAGGAATGGGCAATATGGAATAACTTAGGACTAGAAATGCAAAAAACCGATGAGTTTGTGACGACGTCCTAATTAGTAACCGACGGTGCAGTCAATCCTGAAAAAGGACAAATCTCAAACCAAATTGGCCATTTGAATGGTTACTCATGACTTTTTGCCACGTGATTGACTAGTCGCATGGGGAATGTACCGAGTAAACAATACGTGACTTATGCACACATTGAATGTTTCAGGTAGCGTAGACAGTGAGTTTCACAGATACTCTAAGGTTGCACTAAACATTCTGTAGTCTACCCATAGGCGACGAATTTTAATAGTGCATTCAATCCTCCCGCTATTCAACATTAATAAATCGCAAGAACCGATTGGTCGCTTAACGTCCTCAGCGCACAGTGGCCAGGTTTCTGATCCACATAGTACCAGCGTTCTTACCTATGAGTGCTGCAGCCATTTGGTAATGGATTGACAACTATACGACAGAGAAGCAAATCAAATGACCACTTACAGAGGCTAGGAGTGATAGTGTTGGCCCAGTCGTATGACAATAGCTCATGTTTTTAAGGTACAAAGCACATTTCGTCAGAGCAGTGAGAAGATATAAGTTGCGATATGTCAACATTTCGATTGTTCACATCAGTCGCAGACACAATACAAGCGGGATTCATAGACAGTTACATACAGGGGGAAAAATTGGTACATCAATCAAAATGTCAAAATCAAGACCACGGTAACCTAATCGATTGTCTCAATAGTTTCTGTGCACACAACACAGGTTGATAAGCCCTAAGTAGTAGAGCCACACTAATTGCCAAAATTATCCGATTGTTGTTGCGTAATAACACCTTGAATGCAGCCTCCGGATTCACGTGATGTCGAGTTGTCAAGAGATGCTTGGTGATAGATGATGCTGGGCTCCAGTTCATCCTAGGATCCACTCCGTTTTGTTGCGTCATCAGTTGTTCCAACCACCTCGGCACATATTCAGCTACTTTCTGAGCTAACTGACGGTCAGTCCTGTCTATGTAAATATCACCGCAACCGCAGGTGAACTGGTAAACGACGTGAAAGGCCGAACTGACTGATGATTTGCTCTGACGGTCATGAAGAACAAGGCTTCGCGTTGTATGTATGAATCGCAAATGGGCGGTCGCGTAGGTGCGCGTAAGGGTAGACCGGAGTTTATATCTGATATCATGTGATACATGGTCTCCTTTGAACGGCAAAAACAAGTAAACATTTTTCTCTGCTGTTAACACCGGTATTTTCCCTTTGGGAGGCCTGCTGTGGATCTGAATGAACTTCTCAGAATATCCATTTGACAGCAAGGTTTTGAACAAAAATTCTTCTTCAGTTTGCATTATGCGTGCGGCGATATATGTTAGCTTATGTACCAGCGGGAGTTTGGTGTATAGTATCACTACAAATGACTTTTTTTACTGCTATGTTCGATGATGTTGCTGTTCAGAATCCAAGAAGTGCAGATTTTAACGGTAAACTAACGTGCAGTCGGAGTACATCTAAACCGTTGAGAGAAGTGGCTTACAGTGCGTGCGTTGAAAGACGTGATGTACAATGAGAATTGAAATCTGACCGAAAACCTGTTTCCATTTACAGCGCAGCTGATGACATAAGTGGTCGCCTACAGATCAGCAGAAAAAAAATTACAATCCAGTTAGTGGGCAAATGGCGTTTGTCCCGGGGACAATATAGAAGCAAGTTCAGCTGTAGACTGCGAATGTGAAAATCAGTCACAAATAACCGTGATGGAAGTGGAATGAACATATCACATGATGCATCCGTGACAAGAGCAACCAAAGGTTTGTTTTGATGAGTTGATATGATATTAGAAACAGGCACAAATAGTAGGAAATCACAGGGTAACGGATGTGTTCTCGAATTGACAGAGGTACTCTTTATGATATCCGTGTTGCAGCTCAAATGTTTCGAGAGTACAACCGGTTAACCGAAGTTCTCCACAGCTACATTTGATGGCGAATGGCAACCGGTCCATCTCCAACTGTCGCTGCTAGATTGCATGCAGTGACCTATACAGCAAGGTCGTCATGAAGGAGCTTGATAGTGCCACCAAGTGACAGGCATTCGTTCTTGGATGTGCGTAAACAAAGGTATAGCATTTAAATCTAATCAAGTTGTCGGTAAACAGCACCTCCTGCGGTTCGCTGATGATAACCTTAAACCTATATGATCACATCATATCTCCCACGAGCGTGGGGAAGGCAAACTAGCAACGGTTTCCAAAAGGAATAAGTGGTAGCTCAACGCTTTCCATTCATCATCAAATGTGTGTCAACTACAATCTCTACAATCATAGCATGTATTAGCTGAGAGAGATGTCATCCTGAATACAAACGGAGATCTCTGTCCATCGAACTGGTGCACTAGCTTCTAACCCGTTCAGGTATTGGCACGTATTCGCAGTGTCCAATTGCCGACTTCAGAAGAACCTATTTTCGAGATTACATACGTATCAATGGCACTCATAATTCGCGTAGCCATAATAGTAAATTAAACCAGGAGATAAGCTATCGCTAGAGATCGGCGAAGTGGATGTTGTTTGAAACAGTCTTCCGTGTGTCATAAAAAGGTTTGAAAATCCGCTTATTGCGAGAGATCCCTTAATGCCTACTTTGCGGATTACAGGTATTGGGAGCGAATCGCACCCGGATATAATGTAGTGCATCTGCAATATGCTGCCACCTCGCAGGAATCGGCGACGTCATTCCGCGCATGTGCCCGAGCCACCTACGATGGAGCAACACAGATTGTTATATTCTCTCTCTCTCTCTCTCTATTCTCAGTATTCGGTATTCAAATTAAAGTGTCCCGAGTGAAGAGGCATGCCTGTTGTGAGGATATCTCATCCACAGTGTATGCACTGAACAGAAACGACATCTCAAGACTGGTCAGGTGCTGTGATGATGGTCGAGGTCTAGTGAGATTCGGAATGACAGCGCAGACAGGAATAGCTGAGAGCTGAGTCTAGCCGGATGTATAAACTAAATGGATAGCTGATGAAGAAGGATGGCACTTTGAGCAAGACAATGGTAAAGCAGTTCAGCCGATGAACTCAGTTACTTTCAGATCCGTCGCCATGGATCATCATCGTTGGTAGTAAATGAGGGCAGAAAAGGTCAGATCAATTGTATCGAAATATTGGAAAAAGAATATTGCTCTTAAACTACCCCCAAGCATCATATGAAGATCGTTCACTAGACTTTAGGGGACGAGAGTTGGTGAAATCCAGTTTGGCTCCTATCCAGATGGAAGTTACATTGACCAAAGTTACACTCTACCAAGTGAAGCAACAGTGACATGGTCTGAGATGAGCATTCCTCGTTCAATGGTTAACTACACGTTGCCCAACTCTGGGATTGGAAAGGGTCACTAGGATTCCACACAATAAGTGGAGTAAGCAGCCATAATAACCACTTACAAGTACACTTATGCCATACGGAAGTGCGAGAACACGCGTTCGTAATCCTACGCTGCAATCCAATTCTGTGGTACGGAATTAATAATTTGTTAGGTATGAATGCTCAATCAATTTACTTATCGTGTGAGTGCGTTAGTTCAAACGATCGAATTACGAAATGTGTCGTTGCTGGACAGCAATAAGAACCAAGTTCTCTAAGAAGTAACAAAGCCTTATTGGACACCGGCCTATCAATTGAAGACAGAATGCGGAAGGTAGAATACACCGCCGGTTGTTGAGACACTAAAACGTGTCCTTTCATGGGCCCCAATGCATTTCAAGAGTAGTTCAATCCAAGCAACAATTGGTCGGTAACAACAGACTGCCGCGTTACATGATCTGTTAACTAGGTCTCTCACTGTCTCATTCATTGTAGCTAACTAGCCGCTCACATAGGTTTTCGTTGGGTGACGATGATGCGTCTGGGAAGTGGGAAACACAGTGTGAGGCAGATGATCGAAAGAACGAACCGTCGTTGCGCGCGTTGTCTTCCTGGATGGTGGAGATGAGGTTAGACTCAGTAACATCAAGATGGTTCACGCGGTCAACATCCGGTCTTTTGTCTCTACTAACATTCGCCCAATAACCCCTCGATACTTTTCACCATTTCGCAGGCTACGTATGCGTTTGCTTCCAATTGTACACATTTCACCTTTCTAGCCCTTAACAGCACGGTGACGAGCTAAGCAGTTGGCACTACTACACTTTAGACCTCGAAACAAAACCGAAACCCGACGCCATTAAATAGTTTATAGGTGAAGGGCCGGCATGTCAAACTGAGGACCCCTCGTGGGCCGCAAGTTAGTCACACATGACAACCATTCAAAATCCCCCTCATCATACATGGCTGGCGGCATCCAGTTTCGGATTTGCGTGTCACCGTGGCCAGTCACAGGATACGCCTACAGACGGCGGTGGCTGAACCGTAGTCCGCCCCACACTGAATGCACGGAACCACTCTTCGAGCCTATCAAGACCACGAGGACCGTGCACCCCGTCCCCTCCAGCAACGACCAACTGTCTCCTGGAGAAAGTATGGACAAGGTAGTGAATAATAGACAAGTAGACAGCTTGTCAACATGCACATCAAGCACAGTCACACCGGGATATCAAGCAACAGCCAATCACTTGAAATAACGAGATCAAATAAAAAAGTCGAATAATGCATACAGATACGGTGACATAACTCATCACTAAATGGGTGTACAAAATAAAATGATTGAGAACAAATCCGCGATAAGTTCAAGAATTCAGAATATTTATTTTAAGAAAATGCAACAAACGCGAAGATGTTATCGAAGTTAACTACAACCGGCTTAAGCGACGTGTGCAAATTTATAAAAGAAAGTGCAGGTTGAGGTTAATGTGAGATAAAAAAGCATTAGGACAATATAGCAAACCCACAACCTGAAAGTGGGACTCAGCATGCAAGCACGCGCTTAGTGAATCGAACGCGGTGTACCTACAAACGCTGCGCCGGTTCTGTTTGCGTTCTCTGCAGGACTCCTCGTCGTTTCAGTGTTGGCTCACTAGGCCTGCCTGACTCAGACACTCGCGACCGCATGTGCTACAGCACCATGCGCTCGATGTCGATGGAGTACAACCCATCGGCGCCTGTAGCTTCCACAATTGCCGCTTTCTCTCTGCATGTACGAAGGCTTTCTCTTGCACATCGGCAACGGCCTTCGTGATAAGATCGCGCCATTTACGTCGATCAACCGCCTTCGATTCCCATGATCCGCAATCAAGATTAGGACGTGAGAAGATCACTTAATCATGTCCTGGTAACGAATCTTCGGTTTTTCTACACGCTTCGGTATCCGGGTCGAATCCATATGCCACCTCAGGTGTCTCAGCAAAAGTATGCACTCCACCGAATAAATTTCACTTCGGTGCAGCATTTCCGTCTCCGCAACTCCGTCGCACCGACCACTGCGCAAAATCCGTCGCAGACACTGCTGATGGAACCGCTCGAGATATCGCACATCCTGCCGGCACATCGTCCACGTTTCGCTGCCGTATAGAAGAACGGACAGCACCACAGATTTGTACACCATCAGCTTCGTGCCAACGGTAAGTTGGTGGTTGTTCCACAATCGGTACTCAAGCTTCCCGAATGCCGCCGCTGCCTTCGACAAGCTGATACGCAGCTCACTGTATGTCTGCTGGTCAGTCGACATCACACTCCCAAGGTAGCAAAAGCGGGAGGTGGTTTCCTATACTTCATTACCAATGCTGATTCGCGGCACCATTGCAGATTGCACCTCCGGTGAAGGCTGAAAGAGACAGACGGTTGTGCTTGTGTCGATGGTGAGTCAGATTTTGGCCGCTGTCGCAGCCAGAGCACTAGTCATGTGCTGCAACTCATCCGCGTTGTGTGAAAACAACGCACAGTCGTCAGCGAACAGCAACATACGGATAGTTGTCTCACAGACTAGAGTTCTCGCACCGAAACGACGGATGTTCAGCGGCCCACCATCAATACGGTGCTCAACACGAACATTCTAAGCACAAGCGGCATCAAAAGCACAAGACATCAGAGCATGAAGATAAATAATAAACAGGACAGGAGCTAAGGCACGGCCCTGATTCACACCAGAGACAACTGCAGTCATCCGAGGCCTGTCGACTCAGCTGCACCCTCGCCCGCATACCACTGTGCAGACACGCAATCAAACTAAGAAATTTACTCTAACAACTAAACTTACCCAACACCAGCCACAATGCCTCGCGGTTCACCGTATCAAATGCATTGGTGAAAACAATAAAAAGCGAGTACAATGGCTGGAGTCGTTCTCTACAGTTCTTTTGCAAATGACGAGCCGCAAACACCATATCGATAGTGTTGCGACCCGAACGGATTCCACATTGCTCTTTCGTCACGTTCAATTCCACAATCTGACTGACGAGGCGGTTGAGCAGAATTTGGGTAATCACCTTGCCCACACAATTCAGCAAGTTGATGCCACGATAATCTGTATAACATTGCTCGCTCAATTTACCCTTGTACGGTGGGAGCACAAGGGCATCCTTCAGCTCAGCAGGCACCTCCTCCTCAATCCATACACTTTGCAGCAAGTGGTGCAGCGCAGTCACCGACGTGGGTCCGCCGTGTTTCAATACTTCAGGCAGGATCCCGTTGGCACCAACACACTTGTCGTTTCGCAGCTGAGCAAGTGCTCTCCGCGTCTCATCCATTATCGGCGTGTCCGCCAGACTCAACTTCACCTCGTGATGCTTCAGGCCGTTCAATCTCTGAAAGGTTGTACAAGAGACAGTCAGTGTTTTTGCCAGAGTTGCATTGTGTCTGCATTCTGTGTGCAGGTAGCGCCTGAGCTATCATCGGCCAGTGTCCTCAGCGGCTCCAATCTCCGTCCATACACCGCCTTCAAGGAGGCAAAGAATTCCTTGTGTTGGCGGCGTTCGGCGTAGCATTCCATCTGCTTCCCCTTCTCCGTCCACCATGTATTTTTAATGCGACGGAGCTCTCGAGTCAGTCGCCATCGAAGTTTGCGAAACTGACTATTCTTCCCCAACTCACTGGGGTCTGCCATAGGTGTAGCAAATGCTGCATTCTTCCTCGACACCAATGTGCCAATCGTCGCATTGTTCTCATCACACCAATCAGGCCGCTTACAGTTTGCGCGCCTGACAGTCTCTCCGGCAGCAGCTGTCACTTGGTCGCGAATGCGGTGTCACAGGTCGCCCATTGAGGCTACGCATTCCATATTATATATACAGTACGTCCGATGGAAGAGGGCCGATGAACGCATTCCGGAATGTGAAGGGCGGTTCACGAACCGACCGCGGCTCGTTAATGGTGAATGCCGGTCATTTACGATAGTTGTCCCCGCCATCAAATGCTTAGCGGAATGACGTGGGTGCGCGAGTGCAGACCCATTAATTTCTGTCTAACCTTAGTGGTGCGGACATATGGCATCCTCCTCATACAAGTGGTTTAGTTCAGGCATCAGCTGAGTGCAAGCGCAAAACTGGTGAGGTATAGGCCGGCATGCCGGCAGTTCGAGCGAGACAACTAAAGACAGGCACATGACACTGTCCGGCGATCGCTAGCTGTCAGCTAACCTCGCTCTGAATGTTGAGCGCGGAAGGTCGTGGCAAAACGTTCATCGGCCCTCTTCCATCAGACGTACTATATATATATATATATATATATATATATATATATATATATATATATATATATATATATATATATATAACGCCTGACTGACAGCACGAGCTATTCTATAGCGAATGCCAGGTGAGTATGCGCCACTTCTGTCAGCGTTGAAACGAGAGGTTACGGTTTCGAAGATATCCAAAAGACCGCTAAGTAGAATGCGAGAATTGGAGGGTATCGGTGTGATTCTCTCTCATCAACAGAACAAATGCAAAAATAGATTAGCTCAAAGCGACCGGGAAAAGAAGTAACCAGGAAACAGAACCAATTGTGTACGCCTAGTAGTCCGCTACGCGGATGGTAAGATGGAGGAGAAAATTGGCCCGTTGACCTTACGTATGAACAAAAAATTACGCCGGGAAAGATGTTTCATATGATCTCTCACCCGAACATAAACTGAAGCATCATCAAGAACAACAGCACATCAGCCATTTGAATTGATGCTACGCTGCTGTCCAATCATAGTGACGTGTGGAACATGGAATAAGAAAAGTGAGCGAAGGGAGACATGAGGTAACAAGTAGAAGCCCTAAGTAAAATCATTAAGGATCAAAGCGTCTACACTTTGTCAACAACGCACTGTCGCAAAAAGCTGGCTATCACGCGAGTCCAACGTGATGTCGAGAAGATAACTTTACTGCAGCGTTCACTGCCTCGCGTCACATGCAGCCATTGCTCTGCTCAACACCAAACACAACACAAACAGAGGGTCCGGCTACGAGACGACAGCAAACGCGCCACAGATGCCGACTGCCGGCCATATCCTGTAACGTCTTGGGCTATGCACATTGTGGATCGCGAGAATCCCGGCTTGAAATGCGAGAGTGACCAACATCGCTCAGTCTTCATGAGATCCGAGTCAATGAAATCCAGGGTGGCTTCCGCCCTGATCGTAGTTGCATCGACCACATGTTTACTCTTTGACAAATGTTGGAGCAGGGAAATTCCCAGATGACCGACTAAGATGGTTTCCCTATGCTTGAAAGCCGCCTTCGACTCTGATAAACGAGACGTCTTGTGAAACTGCCTACTCGTAAAGGGAATGCCATCTAAACTCCTTTCCAATCAGAAGCGCGCTACTGAGACTCCCGAGACCAAATAAAGGTCTAAGGAAAGCTTTCCCCCAGTTGCAAGCAACAAAAGCGGTTTCTCCAGCATCGACAAACATATCCCTTCATCTTCAACTTTGTGATCGAAATAAGCATAGGTGACCACTTTCGCTGAGAATATTCCGGAGTGGAAGTTTTTCCAGGTAACCAACTGATAAACCTTGAGTATACGGACGATGTAGGTATCTTTGGGTCTGACGCATTGGCCATTCTAACACTACTGGACAGGCTGACGCGTAACGCTGCACACTTCGGCATGTGCTTTATTACTTCAAAGTGAAGATCATTATTCCACGACTGGACCGATATGCCAGTGGTTCTAGCTATCCCAGAACATGCACCGTAAGTGGTGGATCAGTTCGCTTACCTTGGTAGCTGTGTCACCTCTGTTGGTCACATCACTGAAGACGTTACTTCACGTGTCAGCAAGGCTAATCAAAGGCTCAAACATCAATGGAGACGGCTGGAGATCAGCCTGTTAATGAAAGGTAAAGTGTATAACATTGCGAAAAGGTCGATGTTACTGTATGGATCAGAGACCTGGCCGGTTCGTACTAAAGATAGTAAAAGATTGGTCATGTTTGATCATCGGGCGTTGCGGAGTATTGTCCATAGCTAGTGCAAACACCGAGTGAGCAATGCTGAGATTCACTAGTTGGCTTTTGGCAAGAAACCTGATACCACTTTCGAGTGTTTGCTAATGCATAATCACGTATAATGGCTAGGTCATGCCCTCTGTACGCCCCACTGAGTAAGTTCCTCGGCGTGCCTTATACGCAGTGGCTGCACCAAGTTGGGGGAAAACGCGAGGTGGTCAGAGGTGGCACAAACTCATGAAGAAATCGAATAACAGGCTTGGTTAGAGACCTTAACAGACAAGGCGCAGTCGCAGTTAGTGACGTTCCTGCATTCGGTTTCTTGAATACGGTTGTTAATTTTCGTTCCACCTAACTAGTTTTGTGCACCTCCATTTTGTTTCCAACTTTTTGTACTTAATTTGTGTTAAACCTCAATTTCCCATTATTATCATTTATAGTGATTTTGGTGACTTGAATTGTGTCAACTGGGTGCACTGGAGTTGGTTGGCCGGATCATAGTTGTTCAACTGAACTGAACTGAACCCAATTGTCAGTGACTTCCGTTTCCGCTGTCGAGTAGACTTTTGCACACACACACCCACACACCCTCGAGAATCGTGTAATTTAGCATCCAGTAAACAAGTCCCCGTCGACAAGTGGCGACTAGTCATAGATAGCACGTGCCCAAGCCAACGCAACTTATCCATTATTATGCGTTAGTCTATGGAATTAACCTATCACCGTCTAGGATTCGCTTGCGCATAACGTTACCGGGGACACGCCAGTGGCATTCGACACCTGCAATGCACTGCAAGCAATCATGAACAAGGACTTGAAGGTGCCTCAGATCGGAAGCGTCAAGCTCCACACTCCGTAGGAGGAGAATAATTCGCACGGTGCGTCGGCATTTCAGACCCGGGGAAGCCCTCTTCTGGTGTCACAGGTTGTTAATCCAAGAATGCGGTTCTAGATTTTACAATAGGTGAAACAGCTTCGGCAAATACACACCCATCGCTGATAATGCGGCCAAGAAGCCAAACGGATCATCAGCAATTCCTTGTCGTTAAGAGTCAAGTGGTCATCAAATGGCCAGTGGCCATACAATAACACTTCGCACTCTGTAAACGTAAAGTGCATGCCAAAGGACGCGATCAGTCCAGAGATAATTCATGGATGACTGGGCCGTCCCACAACTGTCAAATAAAAAGACGATGTCATTGGCGTAATGACACAAATCAAATAATTCCCTACCACCACTTTAATGGCAGTTCACAAATAATGAAATCAGAAACAAAGTGATAGTAGGGAGAATATGTGCACGCTGAAAGTTTCCTAGTGTCTCACAGGTGAGTGATTGAGGCCAAACTACGATAACAACCAAACAAGAATGAAAAAAGTCGAAAAGTGGAAAATATATGTTATTTTCAAAAGGTTTGTACATATGTTCAAGTGGCAATTTTAGGCTTCTTCATACAAACTCCATCTATACTATCTTGCGAGTTCCTTCGTTTCGTCTTTGTCTCAGCCGATTCTGATAGATCAGATTGAAATACGCGCTTGAAACTGGCAATGAAGAAACCGTTTGTGAGATCCTCCTCCGGTGAGGCACGAATGCAAGGTTCACATCCAAAGTCGGAAAATCCTCGATGAGGCCAAAATGGCTTGTTGCATCCGCCACTTTCGGACGGAGGATCCATCCAAATGCGCTCAAGTTGGAATTTCCCTGCCTCACGCTCAACAGACTCGGATACCACGGTCTCATTTTCCTGTGAAATCGATAACACGCAATACTAAATATATAAGTATCAAACGATACAGAGAAATGACGAAGACAGATGTATGCTCGAAAGTAATGAATAAACAATAATCTTGCACAAAGCGATCGCCATCGATTCAGAGACCATGAAATTAAAGTAGTGCCAAAGTGTGGAATAAGCCACCTATGATGGGTCAAAGAATGGAGAGTCAGTGAAGTTCACTGCTTCTGGTCAAAATACCGATTAGATTTCATACAACTGGCTGATTGGTTTGAGTCCGCATGAACTCGGTCCCGTGCAAAGGTTTGTACAATTTGGCAGATGGCACTGAAGATGTGAGTTCCAAAGGCTGCTCATAATTTAACGAAACAGATGTAAAGATTGACGGATGCGAACAAAGCGCAGCAAAATGAGATCACAAAAAGAAGGGACGAATGTAAAGAGTGTAATCACAAGTAGTGGTCATTTTGTGGTTCCATGAGTCAAGATTTGCATGTGAACAACCAAGTTGGTTCTTGCACATGAATACGGAGGCGAAGTGTTAGTCAGAAAAAGTTTTTGCGATAAGTGGACGATCAATGAAGCTTAAGCGGATGGTTAAACCTCAAACTAGATGATAGCATTCGGCGGAATTATCGTTACTGGCGTCCAGTGATCGACAGGGCCGTGATGGTCTTTCCAAAAACGTCGTAATTCTAACCATCAAAGAGATACAGAGAAACGACAACATGGTTGTAGTTCCCACGCCACTCGGTTTTGGGCCAGACACCAAATCTAATAGTTAGCAAGTCAATTAGATGCTATAATCGACCACTTTTCCTTATTCATGCCATATAAATATTTCCCTTTTGCTTTCATTTCAGCAGATTATAGGAGTGAACAGGGGGCTGCAGTTTGCGAAAATGGAAATATTGTAGCATCATGCGGTGGTCAAATATTTCTATTTCAAAAAAATGTCATGATCTGAAATCCACCAAAATATGCTCAATACTTTACATGACAATGTACCTTAATATGAAAGGGAGAACACTGAATATGAGTCGATGACGAGTATCATTTAAACCGACACCGTTAAAGAAAATCTTGACCTAGCGGTGGATATGATCATGTAAGATTGCCGATTAGCAACTTGTCAGTTGGCAAAGAGATTAGGCATCGCCCAGGAGCGAGCAGATACTATTCCGAAGAAGCAGTCAGACTACTCAAAAGTTTCCGCTTGATGGGTGCCACGTCTTCTGAGCAGAAGCGCATTCGAAACGTGATGTTCAAGAACAATTTAGAACTGTTTTAAGCAGATCCCGATAACTTTCTTGCATGATTCATCATTATTGATAAGTCCTGGATTCACCAATTTCAGCAAGAACAAAAAAACCGATCAAAGGAATGAAAGCGCGCCTCATCTCCAGCGCCAAAGAAGGCATAGGTTACGGCGTCAGCTGGCATTTGTTTTTGGGTGGACTCCAGAGGTGTGATGATTGATTGCCTTGAAAGAGGTCATAACATCACCGGAAATTATTACTGTGATCATCTGAAACGGCTCAAAAATAGGGAAAAAAGGCCCGAAATGCTGACAACAGGAGTCCTTTTGCACAATTGCAATGCTCCAGCTCACACATCAACCATTCGTAAAAAATACAATCCATGATTCCGGCTTCCAGCTTCTTCCTCACCCACCCTATTCTCCCCAGAACTAGTCTCCTCTCCTTTTCACCCATTTCCAAAGTTGAAAAAAACTGTAGCTAGCCAACATTTTCTTAACGTAGGTAACGTCACAGTAGCCGTAGGTTTTTAGAGTCACAATATGAAGAGCTCTATTCCACTGGGAGCAAGTGCGTTGCGCTTGAAGGTAATTATGTGGAAAAATAAAAGTATTGGAAGATGAGCCGGGCTATATCATAGTCAAGTGCCAATCATACAGGTCTGCGGCTGTCACCCATGGCGAAATGGCACTGGCTGCTGGCACCCGGAAGTCATGGGGTCGGAACCAGGCAGGGGTTCGTTGGAGGGCGCATCACTGAGACCCAGAAGGTTGAAACAGCGCTTTCTGGTGCTTTTCCAGACTTGCCAAAGTCTGCTGACGGAGAATGGACCTTGGTGATTTATCTCTGATTCTGTAGCTTGTTCGCTTTTTGAGGTTCAAAAGTTCTCATTCACCCTACGTAAAATTCAATCTAGCAATTATGATCCATGCATAGTGTGATTGATCAAACTACCCGGCGTGAGTATAACAATAGCATTGACGAAAGTAACGATAAATCAGATATAAAGAACATGAAGTAAGGTTAGCAGAATGTGTATCCCGTCACTGTAAGCAATGTAGGTAGACACATCGGGCACATTGTAAGCATTCGCGTCGAGTAAACATAAAGTTAACATATCCCGATGTGCACAAGAGTAAAGCATTCCAAGAAACAGGTCCAACCCCCTAGAGAGAGCCCAGCTGTAGCGAGGAGGCATGAGAAACGCCAAGTTATCCCTGGGTGCCGGCATATTACTGTGCCACAAATCAAGTTATCGGGAGTGCACACTGCATGAACATGGAGACCGTTAGTTACACAATTAGGAATAAATAATAATGCGTCAGCTGTACGCCGTAACGGCGCTTCGCTGCTGCGCGATCACCACCAGTCGCGCGCGGGCTGAGTATACGGCGAGGACGCCCATCCCTACGCGGATTCGAACCGGTGACCTTATGGTTGCAAACCAAACGTCCAGACCACTCGGCCACCGGCCGACAGTTACACAATTAGAGAATGACAAACTAATGGGTTGAATGATATACGAAAATCTAGTTTCTATGTGGCCGGCATAATTGATATATACGCAGACTCTCGTAGGATAAATCATACACTCGGTCGGTTAGTGAAAAGACTGAAAATGCAGAAGGACCAAGATGTCTCTAAACCAGTGTGTGTTAATTCAAACCATTTTGGTTGCCCTGAAACTCCCCTCCCCCATAAGCAATGTACTGCCCAAACCATATGTGATTCAAGTGTTCAACATATAGAATGGGTTTTAAATCATTGTGCGATACGGCCATTCGGTGTTCCAAAGAGCAGAAAGGTGCGCGATGATGGAAAGTGAGTCTCAACTAATCGCTAAAGCCAAGTCAGCTCCTGTTATCCGCTTGGTTCAGAAGCTTTAGTTATTCAAAAGTCAATGTTAGCGAACATATGTTTTCGATAATTCCTTATCAGGCAAGTACAAGCATATACCAATTACATCGATAAGATAGACTACTGAGTCGTTAAAACGGGGTAAAATCAGTCTACAAAAGGTCAACTAGCGCCAATGAGCAGGTCAATGTTGGAGTCTTCACACCATCCAACTGAGTAAAAATCACTACTCGATGGGGCCAGGGCAGTTGTAAGGCTTGAACAAATCGCTTTTGAGTGCACAAGTTCGGTTCGTACAACCGGATTGCTATAGCTTCAACGACTTCTAGTATCCGTCTGCGCATATACCTCCATCGATTATCCGGGGCCTTGTAAATAACTTGGAATGCTTCCGCTGGCCTAGGGTTGTGGCCTGTGTCGGCAAGGTGGGCAGCTATGGCTGAGTTACATACCCTACTGCATCCGGTCGCTACCCATGCCGGATGGTGTGCTTTCATTCGTTCGGATAGACACCTAGTCGTACGACCAATGTATCCTGAATCACAGGAACAGGTAAATGAGAAGACTTCGACATTGACCTGATTACTGGCGATAGTTGACCTCTTGTAAACTGACTTTATCCCGTTTTAACGACTCAGTAGTCTGTCAAATCGATGTAATTGGTATATAACTGTACTACCCTGATGAAGGATTATCGAAAACATATGTTCATTTACATGGGCTTTAGTTATTGTCAACAAAAGGTGGACTATTACATCGAACACGCCAAAGCGCCAAGTGGGGGTGCGCAGTGTTAAAAATTCTCGAACCGACGTTAAAGGTACCGAGGGCATTTTAGGATAATGATGGCTGTGTGACTGGATCTGTGATCATCTGTGATAGGTCAAAAGTGATGAGATGATCTTAGAGACTAGAGATGGTAAAATCAGTTGGCCCGAAAGAAACAATGAGACACGCCATAGGGTCAACGTCTTTCATAAAGATGGCGAAATATGCCCAACGAAACCCGGCCTAGTGAAAGAATGGAAATGAGACGGAACACATTTTTTTGTATGAGCAGCCTTGGAGCAATAAGTCTGTAGGTAAAAAAACGGCCGTTCAGCCCATCTGCGAGGAACGGAAAACGAAATGACTTACTTCAGAGTGAATTGAGCAAGTTGAGTAAACCACCCGTTCGAGATTAGGAAAAGACAGTGCATGTCTTAGTAATTTTGCCTGTAAGTTCGACAATCGTTGGAGGCGCTCGGCTTCGTGTTCGTCAACTAGGTCATAACGCCGAGACTGGTCAGTAGTGGGCGAATTCAGAGGTCTGGTTACATCAGGCTGTCGTCCATACAAGCCGGTACCGGAACACGAGGGATCCAATAGGATGTATTTCACGCGAGAGAATTTCGGATCATGAGGATTCAGGGACAGGAAATCTTCACATAATGCCTCGACTGTTGGTTGTGTGCGTGTGTTTTCCGTGGAGCTCTCCAAGTGAATAGAAGAAGAGTTAAGAGGTCCCGAGGTGATAAGATACTGCACTCCGGAAGCCGATAAATGTTCGCACAAGAGTCGGAACCTTGAAATAGGTTTGAAACGAAGATAATCCGAGAAATAAAAACGAGAGATGAGAGTAAAAAGGTAATGGAATTATTTGGGTGTTGCTCCACCCGACACTGGCACCCCACGACCGCGGTTTCGTCCTGGTTTGGACTTATCAGATGGAGATAGCCGGAGCTGGGGTGGAACTCAGTTACTAGTTGTTCATGACTGACGCTATAATCACTATGCCACTGAGATGCGCGAGCACAAACGTATTTATCGAACAATAATGTCCGATAAGTTCATCTAAATAAAGCAATAGCTAATTCATCGATGCAAAAAGGATAAAGTGTCGTCTACCAATATCGTAAAGAAAAAGAGCCTGTTGGTTATCGCACAGGAGTACAGGTTGCTCAGAAAACTACTGAGTAAAATAGAGCAGACGATGTATTCGGATCAGTTGGTATTCCGTGTGGGTGCGTTCACGGACATAAGCGGCTTCAAGTTTACAACCACTCATTAGATGGATGAGTACCCAAGTGAATAGCCATAGGCAGTAGGTGTAGAGGTGGGTGGACAAACACACAATAAATTTCACAAAGCAATGGTTTCGGGGAAGAAAACGGGTGGATAGACGGAGCGAGTCCGGAACAAACCTGGTGGGATCCCAGTCGACAGCAAACAACGTGGAGTCTGGAGACATAGCGGCCACCAGATGCAACGTTTTGTTCCCCGGTGCGGCACACGCGTCCAGAACATCTGCACCTGCAAGAGGTCTCAGGACCTCCGTAGCAATGCAACTGGCCTATGGTAAAACAAAGGATATGACAGATATGAAGTAGATCGAACAAATGCTTAAAAAAAACCAGACACTGGTAGATTCCACGTGGCGAAATAATAGTATTCGAGCCGCGAATATGTGATAGGAAAGAACTTGCGACAGCTAGGAAATTGTTCAAAGATAAACACTACGTGTAGTGTGGTGACGCTTTCACTAAAAGTTGGGAGGTCAACTGATTCACATTCCTCAAGGTATCTACGGGATTCCAGAAACAGGTGTCTGTTCCGAGTTCGACGTGTACCGCTTTTACCGAACTCGATAGTCTGCATTGCGGTATTGAAGAGGTAGCTCAACTACTCGCCAACCTTGACGGCACCAAACCTGCCGGACCTGATGGGCTTCATTCACTGGTTCTCAAGTCACTTTCAACCATCCTCTCTCCTGTCGTGACTGACCTTTTCAACAGGTCGCTGTCCGAAGGTTCGTTGCCGGTTGACTGGAAATGTTCGGTGGTGAAGCCTATTCTGAAAGGCGGCGACCCTAGCAAAGTAGACAATTACAGGTCAATTTGTCTGACACATATTTTGGCAAAGGTTGCTGAGAAAATCGTGAAGAAGAGACTTCTGCAGTTGCTACAGTCAAACGAGGTCCTGACGCCCGCACAGCACGGTTTTATGCAAGGTCGCTCATGCATTACGAACCTGCTTGTGACGAGGCATGAGTGGTTGAAGGCAATAAACAAGGGGAAGTCCGTCGACGTGATATTCATCGATTTCAGTAAAGCGTTCGACAAGGTCAGCCATGAGGTTCTCCTTCACAAACTCAGCATGTGTGGCGTCGGTGGCTCTCTGCACCGGTGGATCCGCGACTTTCTTGTTGGACGAAAGTGGAGAGTACAGGTCGACGACCATCTAACTGACTTGTGCCCCACTACAATTGGCGTGCCTCAAGGCACTGCGCTGGGGCCCACTCTGTTCCTGATGCACATCAACGATCTACCGCAACTTCTCCGGTCGCCGTGTGCCTTGTTTGCGGACGACATGAAGAGTTGGAGAGAAATCGACGCTTCCGATGACTGTGGCCTACTTCAGCAAGACCTCAACCGCCTATCCACATGGTCTGCAGAAGTTCTTCTCCCGGTCAACCCAGTCAAGTTTGTATTTATGAGCCTGAGGATGGGTGCCAACGACCAAACCTACACCCTTAACGGCCAATCACTATATCCCCACACCTTCCGTGAAGGACCTAGGTGTACTCTCACGCTACGATTTGAAGTCCGTGGACAACACGAACAGGTTATATCGGAACGGACTGCGCATGCTTTGGGCGCTCAAACGTAGCTTCGGCACATGGTCTGAAGAGGTTGCCACTCGACTGTTCTCTTCTATCATTAGACCAATGCTAGAGTACGGTTCGCCCGCCTACTTTCCGATTACCCGAGGAGAGGCACAAAAGATCGAACGGGTCCAACACGTTGCTACCAGGCTCATCCCGAGTTTACGTGGCTTGGGGTATGAAGACCGGTGCGAGAAACTAGGGCTCTACACTTTGTCCTACCGTCGGGTGCGAGTCGACCTCATTATGACCTACCGTATTCTACATCTCGGTGACTTCCGCATGTTAAAGCCAATACTGCACTTACGAGGACCATGCAGCACACGCGGACACAGATACAAACTTGTCGTGCCAGATGTGAAATGTGTTCCCCACCCACTGTTCTTCGAACGGAGAGTGGTAAACATTTGGAACAGTTTGCCCGAACATGTGATTGAGGCAACATCTGTGCAGCAGTTTAAAACGTTGTTAGGTTTGTATTTTGCCTCTATTCGCTTCAGAGAACGACTGCACACTTACGATGACATATCACATTTGTGAATCCTGAAATATCGTAAGTCGAATATTTTAAATATTACATGAGAACGACAATGATATTCACGGTTGACAATTTTATAACGTTTTTCGCCATATTTCGAAAGAGTTGTACAGGATCCATTTCTACTTGCTCTATAATACAGTATTCAGATACTAACAGTTTTTACTTTTATGGCATCGGTCGATTCATACAGTGCACTTGGGCTAGGATTGAACACAAAAGTGCATATGCCGTCTAGTGCGTTTGGTCTCGTGTCTCAACGGTATATGGATGTGTTGTTTAACAGCAGTTCGGTGCAGTTTATCGACTTTGATCCGCGCGAAAGGGGGCAGAGTACCAAGCTACCTTGACGCACGTCAAAATAATGATAGCATCGACAATGAGTGGGGAGAAATGGACACGAGTTGGCATTATCAGACAGAATAAGCCGGTGTCTGAGATGAGGGAACCGAGGCAAGAGTGCAGTCGACTAAGCGATCGCGCCATATCCGATAAGGTATCCAACTTCTGATGTGACAGACCCTGAGGACCCCATTCCTTCAACAATATAGGATTATGAAGCAGTAGTAAGGGGTTGGAAGTAGAAGTAAAAATTTATCACACCTAAGCTCATCACACGCCCAGAAAAGTGCTGCACGTGCATTTCATCCTTATTGGGAATTGTCAGCAGTGCGCATTCTATCGGACTCTGGTAGGACTCAACCCCGCAACTCGACTGTTGCCAGTCTGCGATTTAAACCATTGAGCTACGGGAGATGGCAACGACCATTGTACATAAGTTACTAGATGTGATATAGCGCCACTCATTATCCACTGAATTGCACGTTACCGCCGTGCAGAGGACAGGATAGCCTCACAGGATGCTGACAATTTCCGAAAAGATGAAACGACCGTACAGTGTTTTACCGGGTGTGTCTAACAAAGTCTAAATGTGATGAATTGCTACTTATGTTATTGGAATCCCATCACTATTCCTTGTAATATGGTTAATATTCGAGAAACTACATCTGACGGTAAAAAGTGGATGCTGGAAACCGCACAACAGATAATAAGGATGTCACTAACAGAAAATGGATCCTAAGGTTTGCACTGATACATAATCATCATCAACAGCAGTACATCAGCCACTTGAACTGATGCTTCGCTGCCGTACAACCACGGTAATCTATGAAACGAAGAACAATAAGAGGGAGAGAAGGGGGACTTACCGGAAAACCTTAATGCCCTAAACAAACACTCGGGGTCAAGATGCCTACACTTTGTCAATGACATAGCGTCACAAACACTACTGACACATCGTCCAGATAATGTGAGAACCAGTGGCACAAAACGTTTTACCTTGTCTTGAATAATCAGATTACCAGAGACGGATGGTGGGAGTTTGTGCAAGCATAATCCTGGCGGGAAGACAAGCAGAACGTGGGGCAAATGGTAATCCAGCATGAACTGATTACCCTCCAACTTTTTCACTTTCTTCAAGAAACTACAATCGAAGAGCATGATAGCGATGAGGAATAATTCACCTAGATCACTGAGACAATAGTATAAAAGTTTGATAAATATACCGTGTCATCTTTCGAAGTACCAGGTAACGTCATATAAAGACAATGTGGTTGAACACGCTGCCATCGGCACAATGTGTCCAGCCAAAGGGTTTAACATCAGGTTACTTGTGGTTATTTAAACGGATAGATTCGTAAAACAACAAAACACCACAACTGGATACTGTCAAAGTTCATGATAATGGCCAACTCACAGCCTTTAATAGGCACAGGTGGAGAAATAGATGGAGAAATTACCGACGATAAGAAATGTTCTCTCGGTTGTAAAGTAGCTGCTTGAACCCATGAGTAGACAGTTCTTGTAGGACACAATCCAGAGATGCACAGAGTTGATTGACTCTTGCGTAACAAGGCAGAGAGAATCCGGTGGCTGGAGAAGAGTGAGAAATTAAAATTGACTGACATAGTTCAGGGAAGTGTAATAAAAGCAAAAGTAATGATCGATCGCAAAAAAACACAAAAGCTTCGACGCTGTGATCGATACCACACCGCTCAGAACACTCAGAGAGGTACATTGCACACGAGGGAAGAACGTACGAGGGAAGACAGCCAAAGTAAACGCGAGAGCAAAAAGTGAAACGTAACCACAAACAGAGAGAATCATCAAGACTGAATAAATGGGAAATGGAGGCTAAGTGTCGGGTTGTTAGATGATTAGTCATGGGATGAAAAGTGGGATTGTGTGCTAAATAACGCCTATCCTGACATGCAGGCCGGTGACCAAAGGGATAAGATATCTGCCCTGTAACCAAAATGTCGCCGGTCCAAATCGGTGTAGGTACGGGCGACCCTGAAAATTTTCTAGCTCATTCCCAATTTGTTGTGGTCGAGAGACAACGTAGCATCGATACGGTGCCCCGGTGTAATACATATGCTTTTTACCCTGAGACACGTGAACGCGCTACAAAAGATTGACAGTGAAAGCGATCAAAATCGGTGACATCCAGTTCAGTATTGTGAGGTAGTTTCATGGTAGGAGCCTTGGGCGGAATCATGACGGTAATCGGTTGAAGCGGATGAAGCAGTCACGATCAGGTAGTGTCCGGATCTGCGTCGTGCGATGTGTTCGGTTAACGTTGTCGAATGAGAGGACAACGTTCAGGTGAATTCACTCAGCCAACGAGGATTCTGTCCCCGAGAGCCAAAAACGATACCCAAATCAGCTTAACCGTGTGCATCCGTATCGTCGGACGCGTGTAGCCAACAGAGTGAGGGGACAGAAAGCCCCTGTGGTTTGATGACAGTATGACTTTCCAAGAAATAACATAAATAGAGTGTCTAGTGTATGTACACATATAAAGTCGATGTATCTGTCATAAGGTACAGACTTTGAATGAAGCCGAAAAGAGGAAATAGCGTAGTCTGGTAAGTAGGTTGGTTTTGATGGGAGTTCAGTTAAGTTAAACAGTTATGATCCGGGAACCTAAGTACGGCGTATCCGGTTTCCAAAACTCGCCTAGCCACGATAACGACAAACAACAATGGTTGGAAAATGAGTTTGAACGCAGATAGGATACAAGGAAAATGGAATCAAGAAAGTGACTAGAATTAAGCGGGATGAGGTAGTAACAACTGGATGCAAGAAACCGGATAGAGGGAAGAGTCACTAATTGCACGACTACATCATATTCTACCGAGTCTCCAGATCATCCCGAGGTCCATATCCAACGTTTTGGTGGGAGGACACTATTTGATCCTCTGGTGAGACGGATGTAGACGGTAAAACTTCAGTTATACCGAGGCTGTAGTATTTACGCTGGGAACTACGGAGAAAGGGGATCGAAGAGGGTGGAAGAGAGAAGAAAGAACGGAATCGGTAGTAGATCGTTTTACCCGTCCGTCCTGTTGTGTGTAGGTGAGCATTTGCAAACCGTAATGGCTGATGAAGAGTCAGACCGAAGTATGGTGCAACGGTTAGGCGATGGTTGCATGCGGACGGGGATACTGTCAGTGTCAAGACCTAGGTAAGATAACCAAGAGACACAAATGCCCAAACGTGAAGTCAAGTCATCGTGAATCCCGACCCGATCTGTGGTATTCGAATAGAGCCCACATAAAATGATCACATATGGCATGGAAACACCTATCTGTAGGAGTAGTTTGAACAGAATAAAACGAGTGACAAAGTCGAACACACTTAAAATCGATGAACAGCTACTGTCGGTCTGCAATACGTGTGACACCTGCCGCGGAGTGAATATGTGGTCTATACAGCCCCGTTCTTTTTGCGGGAGCCTGCTTGCTTTTCGCTAGTCCGGCCAAAATACGAACTGTAGCCAGGCCATGTGCATCTTTTCAATGAAGGGCAGTAATGAAAAGCTAGTGAGCATCTAAGCAGATTAGCCGTACACAACTCGGGTGAGCGGAATTGCAAATATGAGCAAACTTACCCGTGGTCGTGAGGTTTTGTGGGTTCTGTTTACAAATTGCCTCATAGCTTTGACGCAACTTCTGTGCAGTAGTCCGGTCTCCTGTTATTTTTGTCAGTTCAAGTGAGACCAAGTCATATGCTGAATGTTGGCAACCCATCAGCAAGTCGTAGGATAGTACCACCAAGAAACATCGCTTACAGCCATAAGAATCGTTAGAAATATTGTGAACGATCAAATGCGCAGGATTCTCCTTTTCCAACAAGCCACAATGGTCAATAACTGCGTTTAGAAGGGCACCCGACTGTAGTGATTTTGAAGCCAGCGCGTACAGTTTTCTCAAATCCTACAACATGAAAGTATCAATGACCATCGAGGTTCAAGTGAGATAAGAGTAAGTATAGACCAAAGCAAGTAAAGATGGATAAAACGGAGTCCAACGTAAATGTGGGCCTTTGTTTTATGTAGCAATACTTGACACTGATACAGGTGGATGTCTACGGTGTCAGGTAGTCACATGTGCAAAAAGACTGCGGATAGTTTGAAGGAAACAGTTGAAACGAAAATATACCACTGCGTAATAGAACCAGTACATATCGTACCGGTATACTGTACTAGAATACTGTAACTGGGAGCAAGTATGAATTTAAACCTAGACAACTCCATCGCAATATAAGCAAAAATATTATAAAAAAATGTCTGCAATCCGTGATAATTTGATCATTCTGCAAGTCCTTATGTAAGATTGTAAAATGTCGGACTAACAGTTCCACAAATGCAAGATGTGGTTGGCAGTGACTTCAGTAACAGATCTTCACACACTAGGAGATCTGTGTCTGTAGAGTACAACAAATGTAAAATATTCGTGTCAGACGTAACTGGACTGTTCGCAAACCGGTGAATTTGCACCTGGAGGCGCTTGGGATTAGTTTGTTGGGTCAAATACACAGGTGCTCGCAACGGAATAATTGAGTCTACACCGTGGCTTGCGATTCTGCTCGACTTTCTCCTGTTACATCTCGTTTCGACGTTTCTTCCATAAAATTTGAACGAAATCATGCTGGGTTTTAAGAAAAGGTCCAACAGGCTCAATCGATGGTCTAATGCATGATACCGAAGTTAGAGTGACACACACGTGAGTGCATTTGCTCGACTTCCAACAACCTTGGAACAGGCACCGCAAGAAGATTGCTTCGACACTGTGAAAAATTCGAGACCAAGGTATCATTGGATGATAGAGAACAGAAGGAAGATTCTATGTCAGCTCCTTCACTTCCCGATCATTGCGGAGATGGCGTGGGTCACTGCGGAACAGGGTTCCGCAGAGGACCACCGTAGCTGTATTAGAGGCAGCAAAATCCCAGCGCGATCAGGTGAGCAGTTGTTTGAAACGTTCCTCTATCTCAGCATCAACGATAGGCTCCGGCAACCGGTTGCAATCATTCACTACGCGAGTTGATAAGGCCAGATTGAGCCGCACATGGAGATTCCCCGGTTTGAACAGTTTTAAGTGGTGACCTCGTGTCGAACTCACAGTTCTCCTCTGAAAATATGTCGAGTGAATATCAAATCTCCGCGGTGACGGCGGTGACCTAGAGAGAACAAGTGCAGTCGTTGAAGTCGGTGTGGATACGACAGGTCCTGCAACTTAGGGACGGATTTGGATCCACGCCATTGAACATTCTCTAACATATCACCTTCGGATTTGATGAGAGGATAGGCAGCGAGTAGCCCGTATTCGTGAATCGGGCGTACATGCGAGCCAAACAGGAGTCGGAAAAGCCCGGGGTCAGGAGAGAAGAGCCCTCTACGTATAGAATGGAACGTCCTGTAGGACGCGGCAGACCTCTTTTGAGTGTCTTGAATAGCTCTGAGGTCTGATGACATTATCACTCTAAGATCCCTCTCTTGGGTTGCACTTCTGAGCAAGGAACCACCAATGTGGTAAGTTCCAAATGGGTTAGATGAGCCAAAGGGGAGAACAGGGCATTTATCACGATTCACGGGTAACGGCCACTTAAGTTACCAATTATGGAGTAGATCGAGCGTAGTTTGTAATCTGTCCGCGTCTTCAAGACTGGATACTTCCATCCATAGCTTTAGATCGTCAGCGTAGATTAGGTAATCCGTCTGAAGAGTGGACGGTAAGTCGTTGATGAAGATATTCAAAAGTACGGGACCGAGGACAGAGCCCTGTGGGACCCCACTCGTCATGAGAACAGGAGCAGAAAATGTGTCATTCACCTTCACTTGCATACAGCGGTCGTTTAGAAAGTCGGAGATCCAAGACAGGAGGTTCCCAGAAATACCGATTCCTTGAAGCTTAAACAGAAGTCGTTCATGTGGGACTTTGTCAAAAGCTTTGCTGAAGAAAACAAACACAACGTCCAAGCGTTTGCCGGAGTCTAGTGATCTTGCCCAGGTCTCCTTAGCAACGAGCGAGTTCGAGGTACAGGAGCGTGCTTCTCGGAACCCATGCCGGGTATAAGAAATGACATTCTGCCCCCAAGATGAAGATTAACAGCCTGTTTTAGGACCCGTTCTATAACTTTACACATTACTGACGTCAAACAGATTGGGCAATAATTGGCCAGATCATGTCGACTTCCTCCTTTGTAGATGGGTTTGACGATACCCACTTTCCAAGCTGACGGAAGACGGCCAGCTTCTAGTGAGCGACGAAAGACTTGACATATAGGTGAAGCTATCTACTCCGCCACAGTCCTGAGGAACAAAGGATGTAATCCATCAATGCCGGGTGAGCTGTACAGATCTAACTCAAGAAGACGTTTCATCACAGAATCAGTGTTAATAGCTAGTTGGGCCGAAGAAGATGGAAAAGTGGATACGGCTGTCACTAAATGGTGCTGCTTTCGCGTAAACAGAAGCATATTGCTTAGCCAATTGACTATCTTTCTCAGCGTCCTCATGAAGTGAAACTTGATGGTCACACGAACACAAAGCAGGGATGCCATTACCAGCTCTAATACTTCCTTTCAAATAAGAATAGAGCATTTTTAGGCGCGATCCTGAAGTATTGTGCCAAAGATAGTTCGTATTGTCGGCGTTTCTGACGCTTCATTGCGACATAAAGATTTTTGACAGTCGTATTGAGAGAAGTCAGGTTCTGATTGAGATTGCCTAGATAAAGCGGTCCCATAATTTGTGTCGTCTATTCATAGTCGACCTCAATCCCTCTAAGGTGGACCTTTAGTGAAGGGCTTTCGATAGGAGAGAACGACCTGCTTAATTAGCGACGGTATTTTGGAAAGTACAAGATTCCACACGTCGTGGAGGTGAATGGGTTCAGGGATACCCCAATCCGTAGCGCTTGCGGCCGTTTTCAGACGGAGTGGGTCGGCAAGCCAAAAATGCCGTCGGTGACCATTGTGTCTATGGATCGTGAGACGGCGAGCCCAGTGAAATGAAACAACACAACGATCGCTCCTGCCTATGGGTTGAAGAACGGTTAGGTTCGTGACATCCGAATCTGCCGGGGAGAGCACGAGATCTAGGATGTGCGGAGTCTGGTCTGGGAAAAGACGAGTAGGCGTCAAGATATCTTGAACGAGGCTGCAGTCGAGAGCGGTTTTAAGCAATGTGTCATCGAAGGAATCAGACCGGCGATCAAAAAGAAGTAGGTCCCAATCGATATTCGGCGCATTGAAATCCCACAAGAATAGACAGTCCTTGAGACCACCGTGCATCCTTATCGAGCCCAACAAGCGCGCTTCGGAGCCCGATGGTGCTCTGTAGACGACACAGACCAAGAGATCTGCATGCGTCATGAACACGGCACCAGAGGGCTTCGAAATTGTCATCATGGACACTGATAGCTTCAACTAAATGTACTTTGAGATTTGTCTTCCAGTAGAGAATTACTCCACCACCTGATCTCACTCTGTGGCGATTGGACCGGGAGTGGTGATATCCAGAGAAAGACACTTCTGAGTACGTGATATCTGAGAATAGGCAGGTTTCGGTGAAGGCCATCAGGTTTGGACGAGTCTCCGAAGTAAACCAACCGAATTTCATCCAGCTTATTCCTTAGACTGCGTACATTGGCAGATAGCACGCGCAGTCCATTTTAATGCTTTACTGTTTGGAGGTCACGAGAATCGGCCTCTAGCGGGCTCTTGAGGTCTTCTGAACTACGCAAAAATCCACGATATGCAGGTCGGTTTCACCACTCGCCAGGCGTGTTCGTAGCTCCTCTAGAGCCTTTTTCAGTTTAATTTGGTCCTCAGGACAGAGGTCTCGTAACACCCAGAACGGTTCACCCTTGAGACGGGGAGTCCGTCGCAGGATGTGTGCGTACTCTTCTTCGTTTCCGCATACAATCTTGAGGGGGTTAACCTTGGCAGAATTCTCCTGCTTCTTACCGAGACGGAAGGCAGAGACAATGTTTATTCCCTGTTCGCCTACATCAAACAGTAGAGAAATCATCCGCTCGAGCAGTATTTGATCATCCAACATTCTCTCCGCTTAGTGTTGTCCGATTCGGCCGCGTTCACGATGATGAGACAACGGTCACGAGATGGTTGAATGCGCTCTAATTGTGAGCACAGTGATACTAAGATCTCCGGTATAAAAGAGAGAGCACAAGTATGTGTGGTCGAAAAATCAAAAAAATTAGAAATCAAACTGAATGCCACTGTAATTTCCAAGAAGAAATCTAACAAGAAATAACCATGTTAACACAGCCAGGAATGAATCAACCGGAGGCCGCCAACCGCAACCCAACAATTCCCTCCTGCGCTCTTTGTGCCACAAAAAAGCTATTCCAAAATAACTAGTTTTACTATGTACCTAGAAAGCCTAAAGTGCCCGTCTGTTCTTGGACTGTTTGCGGTTGTTTAGTTAACTCGGCACAAACTTGCGTCGTTTCGACTTCTGTAACCGGTCACAACCGGTTACAGATTAAGCGCCCGTAGTTTGTCTGATGTATGGGCGCCGCTACAACCGTTGCTACACACTTGTGTGACTTAGGACCGCAAATAAATAATAGCGCACTCATGTTGTTTTCGTGTTTGTGACCTGTCGCTTTAGCTGGGTAACCCAAATCGCTACTACGTCGGGATGCCGTCGGTACTGCAACGGTATGAAACAAAGCCCGGTGTGAAATTATGCGAAAAGTAGAAAACTCAGCCTTCGAAGTAATACGTGTGTGTAGAGCAGAGACAAATTAGCCGGAATCATGATGAGCACAATAGGGTAATGCGCGTACGGAAATGAACCTAATCAGGAGATGAGGTGCATGTGGGTGAGCGGTAAGAACGTGGTGCGTAGGTGGTGGTAAGAAACGAGCTTACAAATACCAAAAAGCCTGGTGAAGAAGGCAAACGCTCGAAGGATTTAAACGACGACACAGTATGCCCTGTAGAACGCCCTGAACCTGAAGCATAAGGTGGACGCAGGAAAAATTTATCATCTAAAACTATTGAAAAAATAGCAACAAATGTGTGTTGAAAAATGTACAAAGAACGAAATACGAAAAGACCTTGAGCAAGATGCCAGATGGATGGGAGAAATGACTTCAGCGAGTAATAAGAAGTATACTCACCGTTTTAAAGTGATTCCCATAAAGAGCTGATTTGAGCCTCGTGGTTTTTCCCATAACGAGGCAAACTAAGTACGCTGCTTCCAAGTAAAATAGTGAACCATCGTTCATGCGAGGCATCCTCCGTCAACGATGGACACTGTGTTAAGCCAGATAGGTGACCGAGTACAGAAGAATCTGAAGCATTAGATCACCAGAATTACATATGTAAATAAGTTCATAACGAACGCTGAAATCATTGACATGGATGGAAAAGAATATCCAACCACGGATCATGCATGGGCACAGGACAATGATTTATCGCTGGTAAAAAAAAGATGTGCTTGACAAGTCTCGTAGGATGATTGGAGTAAAAATTAAAATTTGTAGGATCATCGAATAAGTAAATGGTTATTTCAAGCGTCCAACGATTTAAATGCACTACTGCATAACGATAGTTTGAAGTGGGAATGGGATATGCAAACGAAATATAGTATAGAGTTGTTATAGTTCCGTAAGTGCTTGAGAAATAAAAAAGAAAACGACGAATCTCTCGTTTGTTTCTTCATTTGACAGATGTTAATCCAGTTTAGCTACATCCAGGCTAATCACATGAACACTTCTGCATGTATCCTCACCGCCACGTTGCGGAGAGGGCCGTTAAGCACATGGTTAGGTTTGCGTTATTTCGTCCTCCAAGTGGAACGGACTATATCAAGTAATGCAAGTTTGAAAGCGTTTCATCAAGGCGTTTTTTGAAAAGCGTTAATGTAGGGGCAAGGATAACGTAAGTCGGAAGGGCATTCCAGGCACGGGACACACGGAGGGAGAAAACGTTTCGTCGACAATCAATTCGACTGTAGTGCGCAGCGAATTTGAGCTGAAGACCTCTCAGGTTGGTATTTTGGCTCACCTGCAACAGATTGCGAAAGTGGTGAGTTGGGTTCGTCAAAATTAAGTAAACCGGGATCAAGTCTCGCTGACGTCGAGATTCACCGCTGTATGCTCTCAGGAGCTGCATTCTGCGATGGTAGGAGAGATGAAACAATCCTCTAACGAGTTTGGTCGCTCTACGTTGTGGAGCTTCAAGTGCATCGACGTCGCGCTTGCGCCAGGGACGCCAGGCCTGGATTGCATATTCCACGTGAGGCCTCACGTAGGCGTTCAACATTTGCGGAAGGATTGATGCTTCAAAAATACCGAAAGTTCGCCGTAAGAGTCCATGATGTTGTCTGGTTCTTTTTGATGCCTTTTCAGCCGAAGTGGGCCGGTAACAATACATTAAGCGTTAAAATAGCCGAAAGTACGACAGAAACTCGCTTCATTCATGAGCTGATGCATTCGGTAGCAAGAAGCAGTTCTGTAGTACATTCGTCGCGTCCCGAAAGGTGTAAACATCCCCTGTACGAACAAGGAAGCAAGTATGAAACAAGAGGCGTGAAAAAGTGTCACGCCAAGAGTCTGTTCACGAACGCCCTGGGTCCAAATCAAACAATCAGTAGAAACAAAGTGTACTCAGTAATCAAAGATGTGATGTGGCATTTCACCTGTGACACTTTGGATAACGATGACTAGTTCAGAGAATCATGACGATCATGGTATCCCCGCCAGTAAACCCTCAATCGACTAACGGAATAGGCATTACTTGTAAGAGAAGAACTCTTGTTGGCTAACATCCCGTTCAACATGTCCCGGAACATTGAATGGTGAAAGTACATAGACTACCTTCGTTTTTGCTTCACTTCTTTTGCAGAAGCAACGCGAAGTGTCGACAGCCATGGTCCGCTTGCCAGCACAATAAGCAAAACGTTCGTTACACAGAAGCCTGTGATGCCTTTGGAATCTGACCTGACCTAGTCACTACACCAGATAGACTGAAGCAACCGACTCTGTTTGTTTTTATTTCGATTGCACAGATACGTCAAAACAGAAAAAAAACAAGTTCAAGTTCAAATGGAATTGGAACAGCAGGAAATTCTCATGAATATCCCATCTTGGGTTCAGCTTTTAAACAGGGTAGTCTATTGAATTAATTCAGAGTTAAGGAGAGTCAAACCAGTACGTTCGAATCATATTGCGATCAAACAACCAACGCTCACGTGGCCTGCACTGGAGAGCCCCGCTATACCGGCCACGTGAAGAATAAAGGATAACAGAGGGGAAAGAGACAACGGAAAATAAATCGAAATACTTAGAACTTGCTGAGACCCAGAAACAGAAGGTAACGGTAACAACAAAAGGTGGGAAGTTAAAGAAATAGAGGTTGATACAAAGAGGAAGTTTGAAACTGCAGACCAACGGCATCGAGTCGATGTTCACACTCCTACAACCTTGGCGCTAACACCACGTCCGCACAAGTGGAGACGATCTCGCGGTATAAGCAGCCCTAGCGTGGTAGTAGAGCAGTAATACGGTGTGCCGGCGTACTGCTGGCACCTTTGTAGTGCGTTCCAAGAAGCGACAATCCCGATCAGATTGGGGTTTATGTAGTTTTAATGGCCTCCGGCCAGTAGCCCTAAGGATCACAAGCCTGTCTTGTAATCCGAAGGCGCGGGTTCGAGAATGCGTAAGGACCGGGCGACCCTCGCAATAGGATTAACCCACGTGCGACGGGTGGTTACGCGGCAGCGAAGCGTCGATACTGCGTACCTGTATACTACTGATGCCCAGATAGTTGTAATGAGTGACCTCGTAGAGATGGCGTCCGAGCAGGATGAAACGGTTGTGACAGGTCAGGTTCAATTCGCCCAGTCGATATACCACAAGTAAGAATCAAGTGCAGTGAAGACATTTACAATCTGAGCAGCCGCACATGATACCACCGGTGCTCTAACTCATGTACAATTTTAGTGCCAGTTCTTAAAACCCGTTCAAATACTATTCTGTCGCGGACTAAACATGGTAAATAGACGTACGGGTTGTATTACAAGTATGGTCTAAAGATGGTAAAAATACATTTCCTTCGTTCTGATCCCGGGCGAATTGCGGAACTTTCACAGCATCAGGAAGACCTTATGAATAGCAGTCTTCTAGTTATCGCCAGATTTATAGTTAGATGACGGTGAAATGCCCAAATCGACTTAATAAATCATTTGCAGAACACTCCCTCTCATTAGGTAACGTGTCGATGGCGCATTTGGTCTTGGGTGCGCAATCGAACACTTCACAAGAAGTACAAGCAACTGTCAAAATCTGACCATCCTCTAAGTTAATTGAAATGCATTGAATGGTAGAGCACAGAGGGGAAAACCCTTGTCAGCTCCGGTGATTCCAAATCATTGTGTATCTGATGCATGTCGTCGCGTGACAACTTCCCTCAAGGGTTCTTCGCAATTCTAGCATCCTCATCGAGTGGTTTTCTCAAAGCTAGTTGAAACTCCCCTCCAGTGATGTTGCCACCATTACCTCCGGTAAACCGTATCAGTCATCCACCACACGAGTGGAAAGAATTACAACTGCGCGAATTCGGTCTTCTTGATTTGAACCTCTCCTATTTGTGACCTCGTGTGGAGCAGGCGGCGTTCGGATGGTAAACCTTTTGTGACTGGCTCCCGAGTGCCTCTCGCAGGAACTCTATGTAGTACAAATCCAACTGCTGGAGTCTAATGGATATGGAAGATCAAGAAGCACCATGACAGAGTTCGTGGCTGGCTTGCCGAACAACCTCCTCGTGGTGCCAGCTGGGTGGTTCGGGTTTTTCCCGTTCCAGCGAATGGTTCGGCGGCAGTGTTCCAGGACGTGGTGGGTTTTCGCCTGGCAAGCGTTCTCCCTATAAAAAGCCACATATGTCCGTTTAACAACACTGCGACGTGGCGGATGTGACTCGCCACTAAATAAAGTCACTGCCCCTTGCCCCTCCCTGAGAGGCATTGTACTTTAAGGGTGAGTTGGGCCCCTGGTCCTTCACGGACCGAAAGGCGTATGAACCATCTACTTGGTCACCGGCTCCCAACGGGTTGCGACGCCCTCACATCGCCCTGCTGCCTTGTAGGTTAGGTCTTTGATCAAAGGCTCGGGGTAGGGCCCCCTAAGACAACCCTCTACTTCGGCCTGGGCAACCGGGTAGTATCACGCCCGCTGACGAATCATGGACTACACCGCTCACTACTACTACTGCTATGCCGCTCTTCTGTCTTAACTCAACCGCTCAACGTCCACTCACAGACCACCCCACCTCCCGTCCTTCATCTACACGTACTCTTATGTCTTCTACGGTCACCGTCACAAACGACCCACGTCTCGCAGCTGATGGAAGTAACAGCCAAACTCCCGGTTCTCAATGTCCTGCGATCGCAACCGCCTCTCACTCCACCGAAGCCCCAGCTCTTCTCCGACCTGGTTCTCCATTCATCCTCGCAGCGTTTAATGTTCGAACTTTGATGCAGATCGGACGACAAGCATGTCTGGCCCGTACTCTTGAAACGCTATCGGTAGACATCTGTTGTCTTTCAGAGACCAGATTACAAGACTCTAGCGCCGTCATCAGAATGGCCTCTCCGGTAAACTCTGACGCCAAATACTACTTGCGGCTTTCCGGAGACCCAGAATCTGCCGCCACTGGTCAAGCTGGTGTTGGGGTTGCATTAAGTGCCAGGGCTGAATCAGCTCTGCTTGACTGGATCCCAGTCAACAGCCGACTATGTGCAGTCAGACTAAGAGGTTCATGTAACGTAAGCAGGCGTCGAGATGTTACGCGTGCCTTATTTGTCGTCTCCGCCTACGCCCCTACAGACTGCAGCCCGGATGCAGTTAAAGATAGCTTCTACCAACAACTACATGAACTTCTGCGTTCCTCCAAACGGACGGATATAGTCATTCTTGCCGGGGACTTTAACGCACGGGTTGGCCGCCTTCTACCAAGCGAGCACCACATTGGGGGTAGTTTTGGTCTCGGTGGCAGTCGATCAGACAATGGAGACAGACTACTTGCTCTTTGCTCTGATCATCGCTTGTTTCTTTCGAGCACTAGTTTTCGACACTCGAGGAGACAGACTGCTACCTGGCGCCCGCCCTCACAAACGCAAGAGTGCTCCCAGCTTGACCACATAGCAATCAGCTACAGATGGCGCGGAAGCGTAATGGACTGCCGATCGTACTGGTCAACTTTTCTGGAATCTGATCACGCATTGGTTCGTGCTAAGATTTGCATGCGTTTCGGAGGATCACCTAAGCGCGCCCACTACCGACCGGACGTCGCAAATCTACAAAACGCTGCGGTTTTAACCAGGTACCAAGCCTCACTGTCAACTTTGCTTGGCTCAACTATTGACGGTGATCTCGATTCGCAGTGGGCGCATATCAAAGATGCGTTAGTTTCCGCCAGTATCGACACTTGTGGAGTTACCCGTCACCCACCGAAACATTGGATTTCCGCCGACTCCTTGTCGCTGATGGACAAACGCCGCTTGATCCCATCGGATTCGAGACACGTTGAAGAACGCCAATACCTTGGTCGAGAGTTGCGCAGGAGTCTGCAAATGGACCGCGAAGCTTGGTGGTGTGAACGTGCTAGGGAGATGGAGCTTGCTAGTCTCTGTGGTAATACCAGGAAACTCTTCCATCTCCTTCGAGTCACCGAAGGTGTTCGATCTGGTATAAGTGAAACCATATGCGAAGAGGATGGCACCTTAATCACCAATCTTCAACGACGGTTGGAGCGATGGGCCGAACATTTTGGCTCGCAGTTTTGTTGGCCCCCAGCTCCATCTGCTACCTCTGGCGCTCGCGCTGGGGCCGAGTGGTCTACCCCAACAGACCCTCCCTCTTCCCAGGAAATCGAGCAGGAGCTCCGGCACCTGAAGCGTTATAAAGCTCCCGGCCCTGATGGTCTTCACCCAGCTCTATTTAAAGATGGTGGCGCATCGCTGGTCCGAGAACTCACCGTTTTGTTCTCGAAAATTTGGTCGAAAGAGAAGGTTCCATCATCTTGGGGTGAATCGATAGTCGTACCCATCTTCAAAAAGGGCCTGCGCACAATCTGCTCCAACTACAGAGGAATAAGTTTAGTCCCCGTCGTTTGCAAGCTGCTGGTGTCCATCATACTTCGCAGGCTATCCCCAACACGCGAATCGTTGCAGCGAGAAGAACAAGCTGGGTTTCGCCCTGGTCGCGGCTGCATCGATCAAATCTTCACACTTCGCCAGATCCTCGAGCTCCGCCATGTGTATCAGAGGCCAACGATTGCTGTGTTCCTGGATATCCGTGCAGCCTTCGATTCTGTCGATCGTACAGTACTGTGGCAGTGCCTTCTGAGGAACGGTGTCCCCGAGAAGTTCGTCTCCATACTGCGCGCTCTATACAGTCTGACCTCGGGCAGGGTTAGGGCTTATGGCATGCTTTCGCCTACCTTTGTGGTCTCCAGTGGAGTTCGACAAGGATGCCCTATCTCTCCGTTCCTATTCAACTTTGCCATTGAGGATGTCCTGAAGAACGCTCTGAGCGATTCGTTGAACGCTGGCGTTGAGCTCCTCCCAGGTAGTCGAGTTGTTGATTTGGATTATGCTGATGATATCGTCTTGCTGGGTGACGATCCACAGGTCGTCCAACTTGCATTAAACCGCTTGACGATTGAAGCATCAAAGTATGGTATGTGCTTTTCGCCATCCAAATGCAAGGCTCTCCTTCAAGACTGGCAGGTGCCTCTGCCTGCACTCACGCTTGCTGGTGAGACACTGGAGGTTGTGGAGAGCTTTGTCTACTTGGGAAGTTGCATCACTGCTGGCGGGGCTGTTGGAGACGAGATTTCGATGCGCATCTCGAAAGCACGCCTCGCTTTCTCTAGGCTGAGGCATTTGTGGCGTCGCCACGACATTCGTCTCTCCATCAAAGGGCGGGTCTATTGTGCAACTGTTCGTGCTGTACTGTTGTACGGATGCGAGACCTGGCCCATTCGTAAAGATGACTTGCGCAGGCTATCCGTCTTCGAGCACCGCTGTCTGCGGTCCATTGCCCGTGTGTGGTGGCAGCACCACGTAAGCAATGTGGAAGTTAGACAGCGTGTCTTGGGACGTGGAAGCCACTCGCTCGAGGAGCTCATCTCACTGCATCAACTGCGGTGGTTGGGACACGTATTGCGCATGCCTGTCCAGCGTTACCCCCGTCGTGCGTTGTTTGCACTTGCTGGACAGGGCTGGAAGAGACGGTCTGGTGGACAGCCTACAACATGGAGAAGCCGCATGAAAAAGTTGACGAAACAATTGGCCTCGGCCGGTTGTTGTCGACTACCTGGTTGGGGTCCGAGAGACGAGGATACTTGCTGGTTGAAAACCTTGGAAGTTATGGCTCAAGATCGATGTCAATGGCGGACGTGTGCATCAGTGTGTTGCGGTGTCCCTTCCTCCTCCCCCTAAAAACGAACAAACTGAAAAAAATTTCAAAAACTGTGAGTGGTAAACTTGACAAAAAAAAGCATTTCTTGTTGCTCTTTTCTTATTATTCATATTGTTTTCCTATTCAGCCATGATTCCGATGGCACAATATCTGTACCACAGATTGTGTATAATATATATATATATATATATATATATATATATATATATATATATATATATAATCTGAAGATATACCAGCAGAAGTTATTCAAACTTTGAAAGCGGATTGATAGAGGCCGAAATATCTTAGGATTCGTTTGGACGAATGATCCCCCTAAGGCGCATAGCAGTATTTTCCCAGTGGCTACCTCATTCAATGTTTTGAGATGTTTTAAGACCAGAAGACACGATGACTCCGAGATCACTCGTGAGTGGAAGTCCTGAGAAGAAAGCCACCAACATTGTATGAGCCTTACGGATCAGCAGTACAGATTGGAAGAACAGCGTATTTATCGCAGTCTGCTAGTAGTCGCCGCTTGGTAGACCAGTCGTGCAGCTGATATAAAACCCCTTGCAATATGTCAAGATGTTCAAGCCTGGATACCGTTAACTATAGGATAAAAGGCACCAGCAGTACACCGGTAAGCAGTACCGACGCTTCGCTGCTGCGTCTAGGTTTCTCTGGCAAGAAATAAGTTGGGGATGCAAGAATGTGCTCTCCGGAAACCATGTTGTGTAGAAGAGATAACACGTAAGTTCTCACAATGTAGCTGGAGGAAGTGTTTAATTATTCGTTCCATTGTCTTGTAGATGAATGTCAGGCATATTGGCAGGGAATTCGCATGGTCTTGTTGATTTCCTTCTTTGTAGTTGTGTATCACGGTGCTCACTTTCCAGTCTAGAACTAGGCGGTTGATTTCAAGGGAGTGCCGAAATACTTGGCAGATGAGGGTGGCCGTGTACTTGGCTATTGTCTTGAGGTGCGATATGTAAGCCGTTAGGAACTGAGGGAGTTCAAGTTCGGTTCGAGAAAAAGTAGCTTGATTATCACGGAGCTGATTTCGATTTGCGCTGAAGAGTAGTGTGCAGGTAAACAGTCGCTGAGCCACGGAGGCTCAACTGAATAGACCTAAGGATATTGTGAGACTATCAGGTTTGCTTTTTTATCATCAGCTTAGAGTACGGTGCCTTGCTTAAAGAACGATAAGGTGGAGAGATCATTACCCGTTTAAGCATTTCTCTTCAGAAAGAAGAAGAGTTTCTTGGGACATGGCTAGGATTCCATGACCAGGCCGCCTTTATAGTGTAGTCGCTTGTCGCACAATTTCAGGGTTTAGAAGTTCCTGGCAGCTTTGTACTCCGAGTAGCTTGATGTCTATCGTGTCGTCTTTAGGTGTTCCCACAGTTTAGTAAGGATCTTATTTCTTTGTAAATGCGAAAAAGTCCTATGGAGGGAGACCAGTTTCTGCAGTTTGGAAAGAATTGTTCGGTGAGCAGCAATATCTTAGATCGTATGGGTTCCACTGCGTCATCAAGAAATGCGGGATAGTCCAACCTGGATGTGCCAGAACTTACGATAGAGTGTCCCCTGATCGTGGACTGTGATGTGTCATGTCCACAAAACGAAACTGTACTGTGAGTACCCTTCACAAGCGGTTAGAATTTCGCTAGATAAGAGACGTCAGATGGAGTCGGAGTGAGGAGATCTAGAATGTGGATGCTTGGCTCGGGAGCATCAGTGTTAGCATCAAGGCATGATGATTCAGGTTGTACTCGAGGTCAGTGTCGAGATCAGCTTCAAAGAAGTTCGGAGGGAGATCACTATAAAGGTCCCAGATAATGACAGGGGTGCTGAAATCGCCAACAAATAAACTATTTGTGTCTCTGTCACGTATTCGCATGGAGTGCAGTAGGCGTGAGCCAGATTCCGAAGGAGCTCTGTAGACGATTCCGACCATCAGCTGCCAGTAGCCGTCATGAATTCGATACCAGAGCACTTCTGACGTGGCGCGGTGATCACAATCGGCGTCGACAACATGGACTTTGATGTGGGCTCTCAAACGGAAGACTGTTATGATAGAGATCAGATCGAGAAAGTTGATACTCTGGAATATAAACATCTGCGTCCGAAATCTCAGATGAAGGTCAGGTCAGGATGAACACCATTAGGTCCGATCAATGATAAGAAGTAAAGTGTTAAGTCGCACCTGAGTATGTGCAGATTCGCAAGTACTACTCGTAATCCATCCTTTATATTCGAGGTTCAGGAAAGGGAATGACTGGCTTCCATTGAGCTCCAGATTTGTCACACTACACGGAAACCCACAATGTGAAGATCTGTTTCTCCATTCGTTCGGCAGGTTCGCAGTTAAGTGACAGCTAGCAACATCTTGATTCCGGAGAGGTCTTTTAAAAGGTAGATTTGCCCCTTGATGCGCGGGGTCCGTCTGAGAGAAGAAAACAACAGCAGTACGCCGGTACGCAGTACGGATGCTTCTCTGCCGCGCAATCACCACCAGTCACAAGTGGTCTAGGGATACTGCGAGTCGGCTGGTCCCCTAAGCAGGCTCTAACCTGTGTCCTGGGTTTACAAAACATGCTTGTGATCATTAAAACTACGGGGCCTAATTGAGTAGGCGCTGGCATTCTATCAATCCTGACATAGGATGGATCACTATGTTTTCTGCAAAGGGGGAAAGAAAATATGAGCTTGATTACATACTCTCAATGAATAGTGTGGAGAGCATTAGCTTAAGGCTTGGTTGAGTATCCTCTTAGCTGGAGCCTTTAACGAATTCGGAGACGTTTCTGATGATCGAACAGCGATTGTGAGGGTGGTGTTTGTTTTCGCCAGTGACAATAGTTTTTATGGCGTTCTCTAATCATTCGCCACAGTTGCGTTACTCAGTCAAAAACGAGCTTTAGCTCCAAGTGTGTCGCTTGGTTTCCCCTTAAGTCTTAAGGTTGCCTTACTCAAGGCCTTATTTGCAGTCGTTGCTGAGATACTAGCGGTGAAGGCCTTAGGCTTATATTTCAGGCCATTTCGTTCTCGCTGAGCGGCGTGTTTCTGTCAACGCGGTGAATGAAGCACGGTTTCGGTTCTCTCTGAACTCTGTCCGGAACATGTCCTCTCAGCGTTTGAAATACGCTTCGAAAGTGCAGACAGATGAAGGAGTATAACTAAGTTCACTGATGGTATTCGTGAAAAGATCAAAAGAAATAGCTGTGTCCCGCACAGCTGCTCATGTAGACTGCAGACTCGAGCATCGCGTTAAAATTTCAATCCCATTCACGTGAAACTATAGTTGAGGTAGTTGTTGCAAAAGAAGTCTCCGAAATTGTTCACCCAAAAAGTACCAAATTTCCAATATTTTCCGTCGCCATTGTTTGTCTTCCCACTTTGTCATGATCTCGGAAAAAACACTTAACTCCTGCAAAAGAGTGTGAAATACTGAGACACCGGTAGTTACACTGATGTGAAAATGGAATCGCCTTCACGTTCAGACACGGCCTAATAGAGAGCAGCACCCAGGCAACAAAAAAGTTAGTAACAAAATTATATTATGCTACGAAATCACGTGATTGGAGGAGGAAGAAAAAGGGATGGAAAGGAACAAGGAAACTTACAGCATGAACGTCAATGAGGTCGGCTCCTAGCCATGTCAGCAATCGTATCCAGTCAAACGTGGTCATCGTCTATCAAACTCCAACCAAGGAGCCGTGACGCTCTAACCGAGTCCAGCTCAGAAGTGAGGGCCTTCATTCCTCTCGACCAAGTCATCGTTTAGCCGCCTTTCCCCTACTTCCATCTACACCCCCAAAGCAACCAATGCACGTCGCGCGAGCCGGCGAGCTGGCATGCGTAGCACGTGGCTGAGCCATCGGAGCCTGGTGCGTGAAAAAACGGTGCTGAGCGGTTCCGTTCCTTTTCCTGTGCCGTAAACAAGGCGTCGAACACGCTCGTTGTTCACGCGGTGTTTCCACCAGATGTGAGCTAAATTGCGTAGGCAACAGTGTTCGAACGTAACTAGCCTCTTTATGTCCACTGATCTAAGGGACCAGATTTCACAACTGTACAGCAGAGTTGAACGACCGCTACATTGTACATTCTACCCTTCAGGGCCAGTGATCTCGCGCCGGCGCCATCAGTGGCAAACGTTAGCGAAAACGCCCCGAGCTTTTGCTATACGGTTCGTGATCTCATCTTCAATCCCACGCGCGCTGATACAACTTCCCAGGTAGTTGAATTTTTGAACGATTTCTAGCTGATCCCCACCAAGGGTCAGCGTAGGGGGCGGTCCAGACCAATCTTGGAGGAACGCTTTGCACTTCGAGGGTGCGAAGCAAAGCCCGAAGTGACAGACAGCCAGTGCTAATCTGTCCAATGCCGCTTGGCACGTTTGTGAACTGTCACAGATTAGGGCAATACCATCAGCATACTCTAAGTCAAGAAGTCGTTCTCCTGGGAGTAGCTCCACACCTTCTAAGTCGTATCCTGTAAACGCGATTTCCATGACTTCGTCAACAGCGAAGTTGAAGAGGAAAGGTGACAGCGGGCATCCTTGTCGCACGCCGCTGGAGATATTAAAGAGCGACGACAACTTTCCGTAAGCCCTCACCCTGCCCGAGCTACGAGCATATAATGCTCGGATAATATTCACATATTTCTCGGGCACACCTTTCCTGAGTAGACAGTCCCAATGTGCATGTCTATCCACCGAATCGAATGCACCTTTGATATCAAGGAACACGACAATGGTGGGCCGCCAATATATGTGGCGGTGCTCCAACAACTAACGCAAGGTGAAGATGTGGTCAATGCAGCCACGACCCGGACGAAACCTGGCTTGCTCTTCACGAATCTGGCTTTCACGAGTGCCAATCAGTCTGTGAAGGATTACGGAGGCAAGCAATTTGGAGGCGATGGAGATCAGACTGATTCCTCTATGGTTGTCGCATTCCGATCGCGAAACTCTCTTTAAAATTGTGGACTGACGGAGCAGCCCCAGTCAGTTGAGACAGTTTCCTGCTCCCACAGTTTGACTAGTAACTCGTATAAATCATCCATAAGAGCAGGTCCCCTGAATTTGAAGAGGGCTGGAGGAAGATCATCTGGTCCCGCGGCTTTATGTAACTTCAACAGTGCCATCTCACGTTCCACTACTGAACGAGAGGGTGGATCAAAAGTGACAGCTCAGGGAGCGTGGCAATCAGTGGCCAGCGAGAAAACTAACAATTCCGACCGATTAAACTGCCTTTCAAAGTATTCAGCCCAACGCTCCAAGCGTTTTGACAAGTTGTGGATAGGCTGCCAACTCTCATTACGAATTGATCCACTAACACCTGGTCTCCTGCTGCCCGTTTCCAGTATCAGCTGGAATAACTTGCGATGGTTACCAAGGGCAGCAACCGTTTCCATCTCTGACACATGATGAGATCACCAGGCTTCGCGGTCTCTCTTCAAACTAGCACAGAGTTTCGCCCGGAGCTCTTTACGAGTTTTATTGCGTTCGCTTCCAGCCGGAATATGCCGGTGAGCACCGATAAGTTCCAGAGACTGCGAAGAGACCCAATGTCCATGTTGGCGATTAGACACACCACATGAGGATTTTCCTGCTGCTAGTAAGGACTGGTGAATGTGAGACCAGTGAGCTTCAACTGCATCCAGTGAGCGCTTACTCAACTCGTATGACAGCGTAGTTTGATAGGCATTCAGAACAGCTGGTTTCGCCAGTTGGCTGGTGTCAATGCGCTCACAACGTAATCTTGGGCGTGCACCAAACGCATCCGCATGTCAGCACATACAAGTGCATGGTCGGTGTCCACACCTATGCTCCAAATCGAGCGACAGTTCTGGAAGCAGCCTCTCTATCGGCAACTTATCACAATGTGACCAATTTGCCGCCATAGCTGATTCGAGGCTGGTGGGCGCCAAGTCACCCTTCGGCGCGTCCTGTGTCTGAAATTAGTGCTCGCAAGAAATAAGCGAGCAACCTCACACAAATGAAGTAACCGCTCACCGTTATCATTACGGGAGCCTATACCATGTTGACTGCCCAGATGCAGTTCATCAGTGGATAATTTGAAAACTTGAGCATTCAGATTCCCAACTAGCACAACAGTATCCGAGCTTCTTTTGTGGCGAAGGAGCTCATTCAATTGGCGATAGAAGTCGTCCTTTACCGAACCATTGCTAGAGTTTGTGGATGCATTGAACGAACCAGCCGATCGGAGCGCACAAAACCGGCTACTGATTGGAATCCAGTCAACCAAAGCAGCTTCAGCCCGGAGACTCAGAGCAATACCAACACCTGCTTGGCCGGTGGTCTTAGCTACATCGTCACCGGATAGGCGCAATGGGAAAGTGCTGCTAGTGTCACCTGAAGGCGATCGCAAAGTGAGCACAGAGCTCGAGTCTTGCAGGCGAGTCTCCGATAAGCAGCAGAGATGGATCGAGAGGGTCTCTAATGTTCGGGCAAGTGCTGTCTGTCGACCGACTTGTATCAATGTGCGAACATTGAGGCATGCCAATCTAAAGGATGATCGAGGGCTCCAAATGGAATTCGATGAACTGGGCTTGGCCGTTTGATTGAACATGGGTTTGTCGACAGGAATGATGCTCGGCGTTCATATGTGAGTTGAAACTAGAAGATAAAAGCCTAGCAAAGTAAAGTGAGGGAGGACCAAGAATTGGGGGGTTGAAAACAGGAGGATAAAAGTGAAGCTGGAACGGAACGGTAAGAGAGAAAAATGTGAGAGGGAATAAGAAGATGGGAAGTCTTGAGCAGTAGCATTCAAACCCCTATCCATCCTGCTCGATGCAGCAAATAGGGCATCATTGACTATCCTCTGCGGTGGCCAAAGCATCAAGAAACTGTTTGAAGAGAAATGCATTGTATTGCGTGGGCGGGATACTGTCAGGTTGCTCAGGCCTAGACAGGAGAACGATTAGGGTTCTCAACCAAAACCTTTGGTTCAAAAACCTGACCGCAAGGCAGCGGGTTTGGCGGTGGGCTACTAGGAGTCCCTTTTAAGGAATAAGGAGTCACCTCATTCCAACCTCAAACCGGGAGGACCAGGAGGCTGAGTTTGTCTGGCCTCTAATCATTGACCAATCTGTTATGAGTGGCTCTGAAGTTGCAAAAGAATCACCACCCAGCATAGTTCAATGGATCGCTGAGGCATACAAACCATCGCACCACGGTAAGGTCCAGCCTCATTGTAATGGTTCACTAAAACCAGGTATGCTGCTGCCCGGTTCCCGTATCAGACGGAATAACTTTCGATGGTGAGCAAAGGCAGCGGCCAATTTCATCTCTGAAGCACGATGAGACCACCAGGATTCGCGGTCTCTCTTCAAACTAGCACGGAATTTTAACCTAAGTCTTTGAGTCTCGTTGTGTTCGCTTCCAGCTGGAATGTGCCGGCGAGCATCGAAAAGTTCCAGAGTCTACGCAAAGATCCAATGTCTATTTTCGCTGGTGAATTTACCACATAAGGATTTACCTGCTTCTAGTAAGGTCTGGTGAAAATGTGACCAGTGACCTGCAACCGTACTCAGTGACCGCTTGCTCAACCCGAACGACAGCGTTCTTCCATCCGCATTCAAAACAACTGACTTCGACAGATGACTGGTGTCTGTGCATTCACAGGGTCATTGATGGTGACCGTCAAAAGGCACTTGCAAATCAGCTCATACAAGTGCATGTTCAGTGTTCACATATGTGCTCTAAATCGAGTGACAGTGCTGGACGCAGCCACTCCAGTAATAACTGACCGCGATGTGATCGATCTGCGTCTATGGCTTATTCGAGACTGGTGGGCGCCAAGTCACCCTACTGCGGGTGCTGTGCCGGAAGTTAGTGCTCGCAAGAAACAAGCGAGCATCTTCACACAAGTGTAGCAACTGCCCAATGTTAAAATTACGGAAGCCTATACCATGTTGGCCGTTCAGATGTAGCTCATCAGTGGGCAAATTCCCAGCATGTGCGTTCAGATTCCCAGCTAACACTAGTGTCCGTGCTTCTTCTGTGGCGAAGGAGATCGTCCAGTTGAGGATATAATTCGTCACTCACCGGGTCATCACCAGTTTGTGGGGCGTGGGCAACGATGAGAAACAGACACCTATTAGCCCCGCGTTGACTTCGAAGTTCTGAACGAGATAGGCAATCGGACCGCACACATCCGGCTACTGATTAGGATGCAAGCAACCAGAGCAACTTCAGCCCCGGGACTCAGAGCAATACCAACACCGGCTTGGCCGGTGCTCTTAGCTACATCGTCTTCGAATAGGCGCAATGAGAAAGCACTGCTAGTGTCTTCTAAAGCGGATCGCAGAGTGAGAACAGAGCTCGGACCTTATAGGCCGGTTTCCGATAGGCAGCAGATATCGATCAAGAGAGTCTCCAATGTTTGGGCAAGTGATGCCTGTTGACCGATCTGTATCAAGGAGCGTGGAAAGGATCTTCTACAGCAGCTGAAGTCGAAAGATCTCTTAACGTCGGCACATAACGGCTTCCTGAACGGCTGCGCGTGCGTCACCAACCTGCTGTTGATGCGGCAGGAATGGTTGTAAGCGTTGAACCGGAGGAAGCCAGTGGATGTTTTCTACATTGGTTTCAGTAAAGCTTTCAAGAAAGTGAACCATGATGTCCTGCTCCACAAGCTGAGGATGTGTGGTGTTGGTAGTGAACGGCACCAGTGACTTGCTTATTGGGAGATGGCTGGTAAGGTGGATGACCATCGAACGGAAGGGTACCCGACCACTAGCGGCGTACCCCAAGGCACGGTACTGTGGCCCAGTTTGTTCCTGATAGACATCAATGAAGTACCTCACCTTCTTCGGCCGCCTTGCGCATTATTTGCAGACAACCTACAGATTTTGAGGAGTATTGATTCTCCCGGCGACTGTGACATCCTTCAACAGGACCTCGACCGCCTATCCCGGTGGTCTGTAGAAGTTGACCTACAGGCCAATCCACCCAAGTCCTAGTTTATGAGGCTGGGAAATGGGTGGTAATGGATGTGTGTACATCCTGGTCGGCCATCCGCTGCATACCACCAGTTCCGTAAAGGATTTAGGCGTACGCTCACGCTGTGATATGAAGCCTTTCGACAACACGAACAGACTTTACTCAAACGCAATACGCCTGCTTTGGGCACTTCGACGCAGCTTCAGCACTTGGTCTGAAGAGAATGCCAACCATCTGCTCTCTTCCATGATAAGACCAGTGCATGAGCACGGTTCACCCGCCTATTGCCCGATCATAATAGGTGAGATGCACAGACCGGAACGGGTCCAGCGTGCAGCTACCCAGCCCATCTCCAGTTTATGGAGCGTCGTAAGAGGACCGATATAGGAGATAAGAGCTTTATACCCTGTCATATCGCCGGCTTCGGGTTGATTTCGTTATAGCGTGATGGATGTTGCACCTGGGACACTTCCCTAGGTTAAGGTGGCTGCTACAAGTTCGCGCACCAAGCAGTACATACGGACACCGGTACAAACTAGTGGTACTGGATTTACAGCGCATCGTTCACACTCTATGCTTAGAGCGTCGAGTGGTGAAATATTGGAACAAATTGCTAGAGACACTAGTCGAGGCGAAATCGGTGTCAGAATTTATGAGATTCCTCGACGCTTAGTTTGCGGACTACAGGTATAGGGAGCGTATCGCACCCGGATAAGATGTAGTACATCTGCAATATGCTGCCACCGCGCCGGAATCGGCGACGTCATTCCGCGCATGTGCCCGATCCATTTAAGATGGAGCAACACAGACTGTTATATTCCCGCCCTCTATTCTCAGTATTCAGTACGTTGTGGCGCACCGATCTGAGGGAGGATCGGGGGCTCCAAACAGAAGCCGGTAGACTGGGCTTGACCGCGTGGCTTGACATGGGCTTATCGATAAGTCAAGAGTAACGCTCCGCGTTTGCATGTGAGTTGAAACTAGAAGATAAACGCCTACTAAAGATTGGAGGGGGAGGTCTAAGAATTGGGGTTGAAAACGGGAAATAGAAGTGAAGTTGGAATGGGACGATAAGGGTGAAAAAGCGCAAGGTGGGTATGAGAGAACGGGAAGGCTTGAGCAGTAGCATACAAATTCTTAGGAGGAGGACCTCCTAATGAACGGATCTGTGAGGTAAAAGGATCAAAGTCAAAATTTTTCCATAAATCGAGGAGGATATTCGTAATGATTCTCGCACAATCAAATACAGTCCAACCTGTTTGAGACGACCACTCATGAGACCGATAAAAGGTTGTCGCCTTGGACACGTGGCCGCCATAGACAGGTTCACGTATAGGGACATTACCCATAAGAGAAAACGGATATTTGCGGCTGGTCGCCACAGACAGGTGGTCGCCATGGCAGGTTGGACTGTATACTATTAATCGTAAATAAAGAAGAGAACAGAGAACATTCAGGAAGGTCGTCACGGACAAACAAATATCGGTACGCTGCGCTGTGTAATCATTTCGTGTCTGACGGTCATTACAAGGTATCTATGACCTTGCCTTTTTGTTCGGCCAATCGAAGGCAGGCGGACTTCCGCCAACAGCTAAGCAGAGAAGCCGGGGTGACCTTGGTGGCCATAACAACTAGCGACGGAGGTGGAATTTTGATTGAAGAACACGAAAAGATGACGTTCGCAGTGCAACAGCTGTCCGCAATACTTCAAGAGTAACAGAAGCAGTTTGAAGAAAGCCAGACAGGTTTCCCCGAACAGCCAATCGGAGTGGCCGAGATGAGCTTGGTGATCATACCACAAACCGCTGTCCACCATGATCGATGCAGCAGATAGGGTACCGTTGACTATCATCTGCGGCAGACAGAGCATCAAGAAACTGTTTGAAGAGAAATTCATTGTATTGCGTGGGCAAGATAATGTCAGGTTGTACATGCTTAGACAGGATAAAAAGTAGAGTGCTCAATCAAAACCTTTGGTTCAAAAACCTGACCGCAAGGCAGAGGGTTTGGCGTTGGGTTACAAGGAGTCCGTTTTAAAGGAGTCACTCTCATTCCAACCCCCAACCTGGAGGGCCAAAAGACAGATTGTCTAGCCTCTAACCATTGTCCAATCTGGTATGAGTGAATTTGGAGGTGCAAGAAAGCACCATCCAGCATAGCTCAATGGATCGCTGAGGCAGACAAACCATTGCATCACGGTAGGGTCCAGCATTATTGACATGGGCAAACAGAAAGACTCGCACTTCGAGCGCCTCAATTAGGTCGTTACCAACAAAAGTCATCAGCCGTACGACGCTACGCAGTACGGACGCTTTGCTGCAGCGCAGACATCGCCAATCACGCAAGGGCGAGGATCGTCCGGCCCCATACATAGGTTCGAACCCGCGACCTTGCGGTTCCAAAGGCAGGCCTGTGAACCTTAAGGTGAGATCAACACTATCATTACAGGTTAGATGTGGGTGGGATAAACACGTCAGCTAATGTGTCGCAATACAAAAAGTATATGCACACAACAAAAAACTTCGAAAATCAAGTCATTATTCACACGGTATTAGATCGCAACTGAAGGGGAAATCTAAAGGAAAGGGGATAAACAAATAAACTCACAACACAAGTGCCACTGGGGCTGGCAATTCGCCATATTAGCAAACATATCCAACCAAACGTGTTCATTACCCTTCGGTCCCAGCCCGGCAGTCGGGGAAACACCAACCGAAGCAAAGTTCGAAGTGAGGGACTTCAATCCTCTTGACTAAGTCATCGCTTGACCTCCCCTCCCATCCACATCTCCGGCGCGAAAACAAAGCAAGATGTGGGAGTTGGTATGCTGGCATACGCAACACGTGGCACAGCCAACTGAACTTGGTACACGAAATAACGGCGCTGAGCGGTTCAATCACTCTTCCTGAATCAAATACACGACGCCAAACACACACATTGCTCACAGCAAACATGGGCTAAGCTGCGAAGGCAGCGATTGTCAAACGTAGCTAGCCTCTTTATGTCTATTGACTGGATGGGCCAAATTTAGCAACCGCATAAAAGGGTTGGATGAGTGGTTGCATTGTAAACTATGACGTTCAGGACGAGAATGATGTCACGCCTGCACCCGTGTCGGATATCAGCGAAAACGCTTCGAACGTTTGCTATACGGTTCATGACAACAACGTCGATCCCACAGGCGTTAATATAGCTGCCCAGGTACTCGAATTACTGAACGACTTCTAGCTGATCACCACCAAAGGACAGTGCAGGGGTGGGTCCCTGGCAATCTTGAAGAAGGCAATTTCATATCGAAGGAGCAAAGTTCAGTTCAGTACAGTAGATCAACGATGATCCGAGTACATAATTGCGGTGGATCCAGTTGCCACGACTTAGCGTAAAAGTAATGATAACACCGGTAGGATAGTGGGGTTAGGGGCAAAGAAAATGAAAGCAAAAAGAAATGCGGTAGACTAATCAGGATGGAACGAAAAGTAACAACCGGATGAAAGAACCCGAAGTCAGGAACGCCACTTAGTGCATGAATGTGCCATGTCTGACACGGTTTCCAACCATTGGTGTGGACCGTCCCGAGGCCCCCATCCAAGAAAACGGCACGCACCAGCCGGACCAAGTCTTTCAGTCAATTTCTTCAAGCTTCGATGCCATGTCACGGACTGGCCACCTCGCGATTTCGCCCAACTTGATGTAGCGACGGCGTATAATGCATACCGAGGAAGCCGATCAACGGGCATACGGCGGATATGGCCTAGCCAACGCAATCGATTACGATTCGGTAAACACTCAAGTGAGGAACTAGAAGGCTTCTTGCCACAACCCAGCTGGTGGACCTCAGCACTGCTCACCCGATGTTTGCACCAGATGTGAACAATACTCCAGAGGGTTCCGGCCTAGCTGAATTTATCGTAGCGGAAACGGAAGTCCGTAGGCTGCTACAAGAGCTGTACCCTTGAGGCATCTAGGCCTGATTTGATTCATTCGAAACTGTTACATGAGTTAGCTGAGGAACTAAGTGACCCACTCGCTACCATGCTTCAGAAAGCGCTTGACAGCTATGCATTACCTTCCGAATGGAAGGAAACTGTCATTTGTCTTATCTCCAACAATAGTAACGGGAGTCTGTCTGTTAATTACAAACCAGTAAGTCTGAGAAGTGTAGTAGTCAAACTCCTCGATAAACTGGTGAGAGATTCGACAGAGGGTTATCTGAGTTGATTTATTCTACTTAACAATGCGAAGCACGTACTCCGGAATGGACAGACGAATCCATTGTTAGCCCGCGAAGGTTGGGCGGATGCAGTGGATAACGGCCACGCACTGGACGTGGTTTTCGCCGACTATTCGAAGGCATTTGACACAGTACCACATTTGAGGCTTGCACAAAACTGAGTTCTTAGGGTATATCCGGTCGCACACTTCCCTGAGTGACACTCTTCTTGGATGTTAGAGAAGAGTGTGAACGGGTAGGCTGCACCATCTCACAAAAGGGGGGAAGGTCGTTTGGTCCCGAAGCCTTGTTGCATTTTACCACGGCGACCTCATGTCGACCCTCCTCCAAAATGGGACGTGTGATCTCTACTTCCCACATCGGCTCGGGTGATTCGGCAAGTGGCAGTGTCGCAGCAGGCCTGCTGAACTGCTCCTTAAAATGTTCCGCATAACGGGCCCGTCCAACTTTCTAAGCTGTTGTCTCGCTAACTATTGGCTTTCTCGGATCTGTGTTCCTGATGATTAGGAATATTACTAAGCTGTTTTCAATAGCACTGGTTTTCTCCACCTCACGAGCCTTTACAAACCACTGTTCCCGGTCAATCCGAAGACTCTTTGTCGGAACCCGTTTATGCGCTTCGAGCAAGCTGATGGATGTCTCAGAGATCCATTCACAGTTACGACGTCTCAAGTCGGGTGCACAGTAAGCGTCAAAGGCATTCTTCGTGGCACATGAGACTATCCCAGTCAGTATTCGACTCAAAAACTTCATTCATCACTGACAAGTGGTGGGTCAGTTCGTTATGATGTTCAATCGCAGACTGAGTTCAAGTTACAAGTAAGAAAGTTAGGAGATTAGCGTTTCAATGAAGTGGGAAGAATGAGCGCTAAGCGTGTGCGCACTAGGGCATGGTCAGAATCCAGGCATGTACTCCAGAGAGACCGACAGTCTTGGACTGATGTGCATCACCTGTAGCTGATGCCAATAGGGTCAATTTGGGTATAGGTCAATGTGAGGATTCGGTGGGCACCAAGTGACGCGGTGTGAACATTTGTGCAGGAATGCAGTGCTGCTACTAGAAATAATGTGGTCGGTGCACAGTTGCAGGAATCGATCACCGTTGTCGGTTCGGTGTGCATCGTCTCCGAGGCGCCCTGCTTGGTGTCCAAAATCTGAAAGACGACCCAATTAGGTATTCAAGTCAGTAACAACAAACGTGATGTCAGTATGCTTCGCCATGTGGAGAAGAGGTGAAAGACAGTAGTAGAAATCATCTTTGGTACTCTCCGAGCTGCAGTCAGTAGGGTCACAAACAGAGGCGCTGAAAAGGCACCTTGTGTTCATACGGTGCGTATTAACCCCAATGGAGGTTCGAAGCCCAACCGCACACATGCGGCTGTTCACCGGTATCCAGTGAGTTAGATCATCTTCAGCACCTCTGTCGGGGGCGATACCAACACCGTAAATACCTTGAGCCATTAACTCTCATACGCTAAGACGAAATCAGAAAACAAAGCTGTATAGTAAGACGGACATTCAGGTAAATAGCAAGTAACACTGTACACCAAAAAGGGATAGCAATACATTGGAAATCATATGAACATAGAATCAAATTACCAATCAATAGTTACGGCAGACGGCCAATAGCAAGCAAGTGGCCGACGAGGCGTAGGACTCCTCCCTCTGTAGTTTGAGCTACCCGGCCAGGAAACGATTCAGCGGTCGGCGTTGGCGCGTAGACCGACGTAGACGCATTTGGTTCGGTGGTTTAGCATCTGTCACATGTGAATGGAGCACCTCTGGTGTTTGAATTTCTGACTCACCGGTTGTTGCTAAGGTCGACGGTCTCGGACGCACGTAATCTAAGTGGCGTCTGACAATGGTGCCATC
>OX104070.1:67433044-67453541 GCA_944474145.2 Dicrocoelium dendriticum | reverse complement strand
ATACGTAGGCAGACATAGACATACACATATGCTCACGAGACATAGCACGTGCTTTTCAACTGGTTGGGTGACGCACTCATCACCAGGTGTTTGGAAGCGTGTTAGCCCCGGGAATGTGGAGTTCCAAACGGCTTCCACTCCACACGTTGACAATCACCTGGTGATGAGTGTGTCACCCAACCAGCTGAAAAGCACGTGCTGTCACGTGAGCATATATGATTATCTATGTCTGTGGTAGCCACCGTTTGAGTAGATCGAGCAATTTATCGATTAAGACAGTTTAATTTCTGCCTCGCTCTGATTCGCTAATCTTTATCGCGCTTCAACAGCCTATTCTGTTTCAACTTTCCATCTTATAATTTTAAAAGCCTGATGAGATTTATCGAAGAGGGCTCTTTGCAACGTTGTGTTTTGGCAATTCCATGGGTAGTCTTCAAGTCATAGGTCGTTTGCAATGATTGCGACTGGCGTGCGATAGATGCACCATAGGTGTTATCCGATTGGTACGAATGTGACTGGTGATAGGCCGTTTCTAGGGATCGGAACTGTTCAAAAGAAATGTGGAGATCAAGCGACACGATTTCCAAGAGCCGTATCGTTTGGGACTGCAGTCCAGTTATAAAAGCATCACGAATGGCGTCCTCGCGGTTCTTCTCTGCCGATACCGTTTTGAAGTTGCAGTCCTGAGCCAGCGACTTCGACTTCTGCATGAAGTTGTCTAAGGTTTCTTCGCCTTGTTGTTTGCTGGTAGAAAGTAGGTGGCGTGTGAAGATTTCATTATTCAGTTTGATGTATACATTCCTCAATATTTCGATGGCAATTTCGTAGGTCCCATACTCCTTAATGTAATCATATACATCAGGGGATACGTAATTAGCGAGGATCCTCAATTTGTTAAGCGAAGAAGAGTCAATGGTGCCCAGAAAATATGTAAGTGTCAAACCAGTGTTCATCGCTTCGCAGCATTTGCATTGTTGGGATCATCATCAAAACGTTCAAATCGGAGGATACGGTCAAATTCTTGCTGAATAAATTGTTATATGAATTGGTGGAGAATAAACACTCCGAGTGAGAATGAATATAGCCCCTAATGAATAGGCTTTATCCAGTAAAAATGCGATTCGAGTAGGCTAAAAAAGTACAGAAAGGTTGTGAGAAATAACGACAGAGAAGTGATTACGAGTTAAACTTTATGTCAGTGATTTCTCCACTTAGTCTCCTTCCTAGCATCATGAAAATGTCGGCCAATAAGAAGTCTAACGGACTGCCCATAGCGGTATGAAGCTTGTTAGAAACAGTACCCAATATTTTCTGTGCGGAACAGCGGATGTAATCGACTGTCTCGATCAAAGAGACATAAGTAAACAACCAGTGAACGTCTAAAAAGCACATGAAATTGTTATCTGGGTTAATTTGACGGAGATCTTCAATGAGTCCGAAGGAATCCTTAAGGTTGTGTAGACTGAGTTGTTGTCTGAGTGAGGCCAAGATACTTACTAACCAACGCGTCAGTTTATGTCGCGGGGAATTCATTACTGATAGAATTAGTTGGAGTGGCATCCCTTCCTTGTGCATCTTTGGCAAGCCGTACAGCTGTGACGTTGATGAGCCATTCGGTCTAAGAGTCTTGTAAGCCTCGTGGTTGATGACGAGAGGTAAAAGAAGTAGTTCTATTCCTGCATTTGATTAGTAGTTAAGACTCTTGGAACGACATAAAATAAACACTTGTTATTGTATCTATGTAGATGAGCAAATACGAAATGTGCGCATTAACCATTGTTCGTCATCTGTGTGTTATTAAACTATGGAAGGAAACTAACCGTTTTACATAGTTATTTGTCCGTTTTGACAAATGATTGCGCCCACGAATGACACATGTCAGTTGTTGAGATTAGATGTAGCTATGGGTATGAATGACAGGGTTACCCAGTTCTTCGAATTTGGGATTTCTGTTGCAGACGTTTCGTTACCAAGCTAGGTAAGATCCACAGGGCGGCTACCAAATCTTGAGTCGCAGTCTCGTAAGCCACTACCAGAGTCGAGTGACTATTGATCGTTTCCTGCTTTTAATGACAGTCTGCGATTGGTTCACGTGGGTCGGCCAAGGGATCACGCCTTCTCCCTGTCGATCTGGTGCCTATTGCTGAACTAACCTGGAGAGCTTCGTAAACATCCTTCAGCTTCAGGTGTTTGTTGATTGAGTTCCGGCCCGATGAACTCAAGCGCCAAGCAGTCCCTTGCTTGCAAGAATCTCGACGTTCTCCAGATCGAACTGATACTGATGACCCTCGGCATCCATATGTACTGACACTAGCGATTTCGCATCGCGCCGGGCTGGAGTCGCAGGGACAATGAACATTGGTTGACATAGCGAAGAGCCGGTTACCATAGCGCGTGTGATTTCTTTGTCCTTCACTTCCTGCTTAGCTTCTCCTTTCAACCGCGTTTTCATACATGATTCTTAATGATACTAAGCATCATGTGATTTATTTGTTTTAGATTATATCTCACTTTTTCATATATCAATTTGTATTGTGGCACACTGACTGAAGTGTGTTTATTGCCTTCAGCTAAGGTGCATTGATAATAGTAATGCGGTGGCGGACGGCCAGGCTATGTTCATGTGGTCTTGTGTTAAGTTTGCTTCCAATATAGCCCACATAGTGCCAATCACAATTCTTGCGGAAAATTTTGTAAATCACACCTATGTTTCTTCCTTAATGAGTTTATCCTTTACTCCGAAGAGTTTGCTCTGAATAGTTCCGCTGTCTCAAGGCCAACATTTATTTCGTGAGGTATTAGAAGCCTTGCCACCGGTGGCCGAGTGGTCTGCATACCTGGTTTGCAACCATAAGATTCCCGGTTCGAATCCGAGTAGGGGTTGGCCTCCCAGCGGTATACAGCCCACGTGCGACTGGTGGTGGTCACGCGGCAGCGAAAAGCAGTTGCGGTGTACAGTTGGCACATTTTTTACCTTATTTGTGCCGCCATCTCAGAAATTCCATGGATATAATGTAGGATAGTCATTCTTTCTGTTGCACCTGTGGATGTCAGTTGTGGTTGGTCCTTCGAGAGCAGGCGGAGCATAATAAAACTACTAGGATACGAATTTCGCTCAGGGGCATCGTGCTAAAGTGTATGGGCCCACTAAAAGTGTCCTCAAGCAACTGCGCTTGTAAATGGCAGGTTGGTCCCTGTGATAGTTTCATATAGGAGCGGTGAGCGTCGCTTTCAGATAGACTGAAGTTTTCAGGGACGCAGAAGCATGTCTTGTCAGGAGCATGTCCAAGAATGAAAACTTGTCTTTGTTCGCTTCCACTATGAAGAAATGGATGCCGGAGAAACTATTATTGTTTGACCCATAGCTTTCTTGTAGCCTTGAGCGTTTGAGAATGACCAAAGTATGGTCCATGTTGCGCATCCAAAATTTGGGCTCCACCAACAGCAGCGCATTTTGTTACAGTGCTTGCATCACTGCCTCGGTTAGCAGTTCAGAAGTACTTAGAAGAGCAAAGTGATCAAGTGGTGCTTGAGCTCATCGGAGCCTGGCATCCAGGCCCGAACTTTATCAACAAGCACCTGGAGCTGGAGGATGTTTACGAAGCTCTGCAGGTTAAGTCAGCAATAGACACCAGATCGACAGGTAGAAGACGTAATCACTCGGCCGACCTATGTGAACCAATCGCAGACTGTCATTAAAAGCAGGAAACGATCAATAGTCACTTGAATCTGGCAGTGGCTTACGAGACTCCGCGAATCAGGAGTTTGACAGTCGCCCTGAGGATGTTACCTAGCTTGGTAACGAAACGCCTGCAACAGAAATGCAAAGCTTAGAGAACAGGACAAATCTTTCATACAGATAAGTCCAATTGGGATCAAAAAGACAAGATTATTCCGCGAGTGCCCATTTTCCAGCAGGTCGTTGAAACGGGAGTTAATGAGATGTTTTGAAATGTAGATGGACCTAAAACAAAAACCACATCACACCCTCGCTAACCAAGTACCGCTCACGTAACTTGCACTAGCAGTCTCTGCTGGGCCGATTACGTAAGGAAAGGAAAAGAAACAGTAAAAGCAGAAGGAAAGAAGCGACGTAAAATAAATATAATATCGATGAGTGAAGAAATATAAAAAGGAAACTGAAATCTGTACATAAAAAGCCGTTAGGAAGAAAGGGTTGGTGTTTTCATCTAAGAGCATGAAGTCGGCGCTCGAAACCCTTAACCTTAGGTTCCCTAACCACCTATACCGGAAGAGAATGCCAGCGTTCGACAAACGTGTGTGAAAATACGATCAGAGTGCAATGTGTGCAGCTTTAATCAGTGACTGAAGGGACTAGGCAACGTAGTGGGAATAAATAGACAGTCGCGATAAAACTGGACCTTACCGTGGTGAGATGGCTTGTGTCCTAACGATCCATTGAGATATACTGGATGGTGCTCTTTGCACCTTCACAGCAATTCATATCGGATTGGTCAATGGTTAGAGGCCAGACGAACTCAATCACTTGGCCATCCAGGTTGGAAGTTGGATCAATACTTCATAAAACGGACACTAGCCAAGTGCCAAATCCCCGTTAGCTTGCGGTTAGGTTTGTGAAACAAAGGTTTTGGTTGAGAACCCTAACGGTTCTCCTGTCTAAGCATGCACAACCTGACAGTAACTTGCCAAGGCAATACAAGGAAGCTTTCTTCAAATAATTACTTGTTACATCGGCCGTCGCATATTATAATCAACGGCGCCCTATATGTTGCGTCTAGCGGGGTAGATAGGTGTGAGGATGCTTAATGATAAAGCCGTCCGTTTTATTATTTATCTCACATTTTTTCGTTCATGCGATTCCGTTCTAACCAATTTTAAACGTTAACCAACGCTCCATTTATCGACTGTCACACACCTTATTTCACAGTCGTTTGCCTTCCAATTTCAATAAACGCAATCGCGGAGGATCACAGGTTCTAGGTTGATCAAGCGGATAACCACAATTTGTCAGCTTCCAGTTAAAGCTCTCGATCCTCGCATAACATAATGTGCGCACTTTGATACAGCTTGGTCAACAGGCAACACTTGCCCGAACATTAGAGAGCCTATCAATCGATTTTTGCTGCTTACCGGAGACCCGCCTGCTAGATTCGAAATCCGTGCTTGCCCTGAGATCCCCCACATGCGACACCGACGGCACTTTCTTATTGCGTTTGTATGGAAATGACGCAAGTTGAAATTCCGGTCAAGCCGGCGTGGTCATTGTTTTGAGTCCGTGAGCTGAAGCTGCCCTTGGTTCGTTCCAGGCTTCGAAGTGGCACGAGGACAAACGGTGCTTCTTTTTCATTGCTGCATACGCGTCCACAAACTGTAGCACTTATTCGGTGAAACATAATTTCTATCACCAACCAAATGACCGTCGCAGAAGGTACACGGGTAGTGTGGTACTTGTTGGTAATCTGAAAACTTAAGTTGGAAAACTGTCCAGACTTCCTCCATCCCACTATAAATCCGTGGGACCTGCTGTCATGGATGATATGCAAAAATTACTAGTGAAACTGTGGGAGCAGGGAACTGCCCCAACGGACTGGAGACAGTATTATAGTCCCGATGCAACACTCATAGAGGGATCAGTCTGATAGTAATTTCCTCTTAGATACTATCCTATGTCGTCCTTCACAGATGGGCTGGAATTCGTGGAAGTCAGATACGTGAAAAGTGTAATGACTACGACGCCTGGACTGAGCGATCGCACGAGACGAGACAAGGAACCCGACCTAACAGCAAATGACCGTTATATGACATAATTTGTGAGGTGAAATGCGCGCATGGTGGATTATAGGGTTGGGTACGCCAAGTAAGCACCGTTAGCCAATGTTAGCGTATCAGGAATGCATAATTGTCGCTTAACAGTGAACAGCGACCTTGTTAAGCTCCTCAAAACGTTGCACATAGCCGTTTGTTTCGCGTCCCGTCATGTGGCTAATTTCCCCTTGTAACACACATGACCACCTAAAGCAATATGCGTTCGATTGCTGGCCACCGGAGCATGCGTACCTCCGCAGTAAGTTGGTCATATTTCATCTACCGCTCTTAGTTGATACTAACGAACTGGATGTGGCAGCTTCATCGATGTCTTTGTTAGGTTGCAACAATATACTAATTGGTATACCTTGACGACCTACTGTCTGGAGTTTGACAACAGAGACTATCCTGCGCTAACTTCTCCTTACCCTCATGGTGCGATTAGTTTGCGCATCAATCAATCGAGTGACAACGAAACGCTGTTGCACGCTGTGATAGTCTTGTAGATTTTGAAGCGTTTCCGTACCATGCGTACAGCACCTTGCAGAAATGCATACATATATTGGTAGCCAGACCAATCACTATGTCTGAATGTTGTGGTTAGTAGTAAACGGCGTGTAACTCACCGGATCAATTATACTCACTGAAATTCCACTGATTATTCGTTGAGTTCAGTGATTTGTAGAGGGCTGAAGGGAAGTCCCATGTTAGCCTCTTCGCCTCCAGTTTATCACGAAAAGCAAGTGGAGGTTAGCGACCCAACAGTCCTCAAATGATCAGAAAAGTCGCAGAGGAACAGTGCTGTCTAAGCATCTTGTACAGATGAGAATCTAAAAGCCGCTTGAATCTCACTCAATCTGCGCAATGACTGCGGTTTCTTGGAGGCTATTCCAGCTGTTTACCACCCGAGTAGAAAGGGAGACAACGGAGCAGGTTGGGAACATTCTCTGTTTAAATACTTTCCAATTATGACCTCGTATTTGGTCTCTTACGTTGAGTTGGAGAAACTGACGCAGTTTATTTCCAAGTTCGTCTATTAGTACGAGCCTGGTGACAATGAGGTCTCCACGGCGGCGACGGTAGTCCAGTGAGAAGAGGTCCATCCTTTGGAGTCGAAGAAGGTAGGAGAAATCCCGAAGTCTAAAGACAAACTTTGAGCCTCGTCTCTGGTCCCTTTCTATTAGGCTACGTGCTAGGTTTGAGATCGGAAACGTAGCCGGTAAACCGTACTTAAGAATAGATCGTAGGTGAGAGATGAATAGTAGCCTGAAGATCTTTAGTGTCATCTGAGAGAATGATCTTCTTATGGCACACCACAACCTGTTAATAGTGGTCACTCTGCTTAGTGTGTCCTGGGTGGTTTTTAAATCCTGTGCAATGAATACACTTAGATCTTTATCCCGGACGGCATCCTTGAGGAGGAAACCCCCAATATGGTAGGTGCCAAGCAGATCAGATACACCAGTCGGGAGGACACAAGATTTGGCAAAGTTGAAAGGTAAACCACACTTAATGGGTCAGTCGTGCAGTAGATCCAGCTTGGCCTGTATTTTATCAGCAGTATCGACGTCCGAGACCTTCGGCCAAAGCTTGAGGTCATCAGCATAAATCAACTATTCGGTTTGAAGCGTTTCGGTAAGATCATTGGTGAACAGCTTGAAAGATTCAGGTCCGAGGACAAACCTTTACGGGACCCCGTTGGCCATTAGCACTAGTAGAGAAAGGGTTTCATTCACTCGCATCTGCACGGCTGTCACAAAGGAAGTCGGCGAACCACGAGCATATGCGTCCACTGACATCAATTTCCTGGAGCTTGTACAGTAATCGTTGATGTGGGATCTTATCAAACGGCTGGCCGGAAACTTTAGATAAGAGTGCCAATCTCACACATCCCACGCAATACAAAATTGTGTTAGCATAATGAGGCCCCGGAAGTGCGTGAAGCGAGCGTATTGATGTGATTCGTACCCATACGACCAACAGACGTCTGGCTAAGTGGTTTAATGTTCCGAGGTTGACTGGAGAAATTTCTGCACAGCAGCGTCAGGATGCTTTTCCACGGGCCTTCCCTTACCAGCATCTCTGCATCTGTTTGTACCAAGGTCAAATAGGTTCATGGAGAGTCAAAAGCTTCCATTTCAAACATTATGCATGCAAAATCGATGGACTGTGTACGAGATGTAGTTTACGATTCCCACTTGGGCTCTAGTGATCACGTTTGCCTATTATACAACTGCGTGTTAAGTTGAGCCGTGAAAAGGGCATTATCAGGAGGCCAAATATCTGGCGCGCTGATTGCCAAGCCATCGGTGACAAGGCCGCAAACCACCTCTGCATCATTTTAGAGAATGATACCGTGCAGGCCGTTTGGGACAAATTCAAAGCTTTTCTTTGAGAGAGTAATCTCCCACATATCTCAATCACAGTGAGGAATAAAGTGGGGGCGAAACCACCTTGGTATTACTTTGAGGCGCGCAAGATGTTCAGTAAGCGATCCAGATGTTGAAGAACTTACGTATCAGCCCCCTCAGAAAGTACCTATTATCACTACCAAGGTGTAAGTAATGCGTGTAAACAGCAACTGCAAGCCGCAAGTTTGAAGTATGAACTAGCGCTGGCTCGATTAGCATCAACAAAGCCGAGACGGTTTTTCCGCTAAGTCAAACGGCGATGCAATACAAATGCGCCTATCCCTGTACTGTTTGGACCTGACGGCTATGAAGCATCAACAGACCAGGCCAAGACCTGCGTACTTCCGGAACAGCATGCAAGGTCGTTTGTACATGGACCTCCGTTGCCTAATATCGATTTGAAGGCAAAGATCCCAGTGAATTCCTTACTGACGGACCTTTTCATCTCAGTAGCTCAGGTATTCCAGCTCCTGCGTGACCTGAATCCCAATAAAGCTGCCGGGATATATGCCCTCCATCCTAAGCTTTTATACGAGCTGCTGTGTAAACCGACTACATGTCATTTTGAGAAGCCTCTTAGTAGCTTCTCCCTACCTGCCGACTGGAGAAATGCTATTGGGTGCGATAAGCACCTACATGAAAATTATAGACCGGTTGGCCTAATAAGTGTACTAGTTAAAGTATTAGAGAAGCTTGCTCTGAAGAAGCACTTGGCTAAGTTCAACTTGCTCAGCCCGTCTCAACCTGGGTTCAGCAGAGGCCACTCTTGTTTGACTAACATGATAGCTCGAGAGTTCTGGGCTGAGGCTGTGGATTTAGGACAGGCTATGGATGCTTTGTTCAATTACTTTACTAAAGCCTTTGACACTGCACCGCATTGTCGTCTTTGCTCTAAACTGGAATCCCACGGCGTTTCAGGCCAAGTATTCAAAGGTATTTCGGCTTTCCTGGAAGGTAGGCAGATGAGCGTTCGAGTGGGTTCCGGGCTGTCTTTCAGACAAGCTGTCATGAGTGGTGTTCCTCAGAGGTCGGTTCTCGGATCTCTACTGTTTGCATTGTATGTCAACAATTTCTCTGAGAAGCTTAAGGTGCCATCCCTTATGTTTGCGGATGATGTGAAATGTTTGAATACAGTGAGCGATGCTGATGGTCCCGCGGCTTTGCAGACAGCTCTTGACAAGCTTTGGGTCAGATTTGTGGCAGCTGCCAATAAAGCTTGCCAAGTGTTCGGTCCTGCGCATAGGATCAAGCACTCCTATAACTCATTACGTACTTGGCGGAAATTTAGTGCCTCAAGTGACTGAACAAATCGACTTGGGTATCTTGCTATTCTTTGGCTTCAAATCCAACGAGAACTATATGACTGCTACACCAAGGGTTTTCGAATGCTGTGGATGATCGACAGGTCGTTCAGCATTATAAAAAATGTAATGTTTGTTACCTTGTTCGCAGCGTTTGTTAGCCCATACTTGAAGTATTGCGTGCAGGCCTGTCCACCATACTTGGTCCGCGACAAGATGACAGTCGAACGAGTTCTGAGGATTGGCACGAAAATGGTACAAGGATTGAGACTCTCTCGCATTTTGATGGGCTGCTCATGTTACAAATGTTTTTGCTGCACTACAGGTGTCTTCGGGGAGACCGGATTCTTACATACTGTATATGGACCAGCAAGAATGGGGCTGATCTAACTAGATTGTTCCATCCGGCTCAGCGGCCATCTCTTCGTGGTCACTCTCTGAAGCTGCATAAGTCCAGATCAGATCGCGTTAGAGCTGACTTTCGTTTATCACGTAGGGTCATCGACTCATGGAACGCATTGTCCAGTGAAGTCGCATAAGCACCAACACTGAAGGAGTTTGAACATCGACTTGACGCCTTTGGGCTGCAGTTCCAGACCTTTTCGTTTGGCGCTTAACTTCTACATGCATTTCCTTGAGTTCTCTCACCTTATTGCTATTATTGCCTTATCTACACAGTCTTTTACTACAATTATAGTTATGCTGTTTTTGTTAATTCTCTTCTCTTACCCTTTATTCTTATGCATATGGCCGATACAACAAAGACTGCTAGTGCAGGACGCGTGAGCATTGATTGAATGACCGTGATGCGATTCGTGCATATTGATTTGGCTCTTATCGGTTTCAAATCGCTCCCGCGAACTCTATTCTGGTTCAACGACGCAGTAAAGAAGGAACACCCATGGAGATTTCCTATCGTTCCTGTCCAAATTGAACTGGAAATTGTATTGCTGAAAATGTGAGTGAAAAAGCCGACTTGCTCAGCGAGATGGTTATTGAAAGTAGAAAGGTGTACACATAAAAGGGGGTTTGTCAGTCTTTCATGAATTCATTAAGGTCCTCGAGATCCACCTATTGAAAGTGGAACTTAAGTCATCAAACAATGGCTAAGTTGTTGCTGGTCTGTCAATCGTGTTCTGCTTGCGGAGCGGGCATAGTGGGTCCGCAAGAACCTGTACTGGTCGAAAGAATACTAGGAAGGTTCCAGTCCCTTAATAGACGTAAAACTTTCGGAAAGTGTCAACCCACAGTCTAATCACAGTTGAGTTAGAATCGTGGATTGCGTTATACCTGTGGCACACGTCGAGCACGGTGGAAATAGACGTTCTATAGTAATTCCGTGTCTAATATCCGATTCGCAAACAGTCTGAACAGCACCCTACACATGCAGAAGCATCACAGCCAACGGACCAGGATTCTAACAAACAAGTCAGGCCTATAAGCTAGTGAGGGTTGTATGGTAAGCTAGGCTAAGTACAAGTTCAAGTTCAAGGGAGACTGGAACGATAGCACACACACACACACACACACTATGCACGTTAGCTAGAGGTGAGAAACACCTAATGTGCCACAATACATAGAAGAAAAAAGAGAATAAAATGCAACAAGTGCAAGCCAGCTGAGCTACCGGTAACGGATGGGCATCGTTCCGGTAAGCTACCTGCCGGCTACTATGCAGCAGGAAAAATAAATTACTATGCAAAATTATAAAATGCCAAATAATGAGATCGTGGTTGGAGGAGGCTAAGAGGGATGGGGTGGGACAAAGAAACTCACAGCACGAACGCCACTGAGGTCGGCTCCTAGCCATATCAACAAGTGTATCCAGCCAAACGTGTTCATCGTCTTTCGGACTCCAACCAGGGAGCCTAGACGCTCCAACTGAGGCCAGCTCAGAAGTGAGGGCGTTCATTCCACTCGACCAAGTCATCGCTTGACCAGCTCTCTTCTTCCACCCAACACCCCCGGCGCGCAAACAACGCGCATCGCGGGAGTCGGTGCGCTGACATACGTAACACGTGGCTGAGCCATCGGAGCCTGGTGCGTGAAATAATGGTGCTGAGCTGTTCAGTTCCTTTTCCTGTGCCGTAAACAAGACGTCGAACACGCTCGTTGCTCATGCGGTGTTCCTACCAGATGTGAGGCAAATTGCGTAGGCACCGGTGGTCGAACGTAACTAGCCTCTTTATCCCGCTGATCTAAGGGACCAGGTTTCACAACCGTACAGTAGGGTCGAACGAACGCTGAATTGTACTCTCTAGCCTTCAGGGCGAGAGTGATGTCGCGCCCGCACCATCAGTGGCGAAAGTTAGCAAAAACGCCTCGAGCTTTTGCTATACGGTTCGTGCTCATCCTCAATCCCACGGGCGATGATACAACTTCCCAGGTAGTTGAATTTTTGAACGACTTCTAGCTGATCCCCACCAAGGCTCAGTGAAGGAGACGGTACAGGCCAATCTTGGAGGAACGCTTTGCACTTCGATGGTGCGAAGTAAAGCCCGAAGCGGCTTACAGCCAGTGCTAATCTATCCAGTGCCGCTTGGAATGTCTGGGAGCTGTCACATATTAGGGCAATATCGTCAGTACACTCCAAGTCAAGAAGTTCTCCTGGGAGCAGATCCGTACCACCCAAATCGTATCCTGTGAACACGATTTCCATGACTTCGTCAATAGCGAACTTGAAGAGGAAAGGTGACAGCGAGCATTCTTGTCTCACATCACTGGATATATTAAAAGGCGACGACAGCTGGCTGTAAGCCCTCACAATGCCCAAGCTACTCGCGCATAATGCTTGGATAATATTTATATATTTCTCAGGTACACCTTCCCAGACTAGACAGTCCCAAAGTGCAAGTCTATCCACCGAATCGAATGCACCTTTGATATCGAGGAACACGACTACGGTGGGTTGCCAATATATGGGATGGTGCTCCAACAACTGACGCAAAGTGAAGATGTGATCAATGCAACCACGACCTCGAGGAAACCCGACTTGCTCTTCACGAATATGACTTTCACAAGTGTCAGTCAGTTTGGGAAGAATTATAGAGGCAAGCAATTTGGAGGCGATGGAGATCAGACTAATTCCTCTATGGTTGTTGCATTCCGAACGCGAGCCTCCTTTGAAGATGGGAACAATAACGGGGTGGCTCCAGTCGGTTGGGACAGTTTCCTGCTCCCACAGTTTCACTAGTAACTTGTATATATCATCCATAAGAGCAGGTCCCCTGAATTTGAAGAGGGCTGGAGGAAGATCATCTGGTCCTGCGGCTTTATTTAACTTCAACAGTTCGATCTGACGCTCCACTTCTGAGCGAGAGGATGGATCCAAAGGGACAGCCCACGGGGCAAGGCGGTCAGTGGCCGAAGAGAAAACTAACAATTCCGACCGATTAAACTGCCTTTCAAAGTATTCAGCCCAAAGCTCCAAGCGTTTTGACAAGTTGTGTATAGGATGTCCACTCTCGTCACGAATTGTTTCACTAACACTAGGTCTTTTGCTGCCCGTTTCCCGTATCAGACGGAATAACTTACGAGAATTCCCGAGGGTAGCGGCCATTTCCAACTTTGATGCACGATGAGACCACCACGCTTCGCGGTCTCTCTTCTGACTAGCACGGAGTTTCGCCCGGAGCTCTTTGCCAGTTTCAATGTGTTCGCTTCCAGCCGGAATATGCCAGCGAGCATCGATAAGTTCCAGAAACCGCGAAGAGACCCAATGTCCATGTTGGCGATTAGACACACCACATGAGGATTTTCCTGCTGCTAGTAAGGACTGGGGAATATGAGACCAGTGAGCTTCAATTGCATTCAGTGAGCGCTTACTCAACTCGCATGTCAGCGTACTTTGATAGGCATCCAGAACAGCTGGTTTCGCCAACTGGCTGGTGTCAATGCGCTCACAATGTCGTCGTGGGCGTCCGCCAAAGCGCATCCGCAGGTCAGCACATACAAGTGCATGATCGGTGTCCACACCTGTGCTCCAAATGGAGTGACAGCTCTGGATGCTGTCTCTCCAGCGGTAACTTATTGCAATGTGATCGATTTGAGTCCAAGGCTGGTTCGAGGCTGGGGGCGCCAAGTCACCCTTCAGCGGGTGCTGATTCGGAGATTAGTGCTCGCAAGAAATAAGCGAGCATCCTCACACAAATGAAGTAACCGCTCGCCGTTATCATTACGGGAGCCTACACCACGTTGGCCGCCCAAATGCAGCTCATCAGTGGACAAATTTCCAACTTGGGCGTTCAGATCCCCAGCCAGCACTACAGTGTCCGAGCTTATTCTGTGGCGAAGGAGCTCATTCAATTGGTGATAGAAGTCATCTTTTACCGAATCATTGCTAGAGTTTGTCGGTGCATAGGCAGCGATAACGAATAGGCACCAGTTAAGCCCGTGTGGTTTCGAAGCTTTGAACGAGCCAGCCAATCGGACCGCACACAACTGGCTACTGATTGGAATCCAATCAACCAAAGCAGCTTCAGCCCGGAGACTCAGAGCAATACCAACACCTGCTTGGCCGGTGGTCTTAGCTACATCGTCACCGGATAGGCGCAATGGGAAAGTGCTGCTAGTGTCACCTGAAGACGATCGCAAAGTGAGCACAGAGCTCGAGTCTTGCAGGCGAGTCTCCGATAAGCAGCAGATATCGATCGAGAGAGTCTCTAATGTTTGGGCAAGTGCTGCCTGTTGACCGATTTGTAGCAATGTGCGTACATTGAGGCATGCCAATCTAAAGGATGATCGAGGGCTCCAAATGGAATTCGATGAACTGGGCTTGGCCGTTTGGTTGGACATAGGCTTTTCGACAGAACAGAAATGACGCTCCGCGTTCACATGTGAGTTGAAACTAGAAAAGACTAGCAAAGAAAGTGGGGGGAAGGGCCAAGAAGTGGGGGGTTGAAAACAGGGGGATAAAAGTGAAGCTGGAACGGAACGGTAAGAGAGAAAATGTGAGAGGGAATAAGAAGATGGGAAGGTTTGAGCAATAGCATCCAAACCCCTATCCATCCTGCTCGATGCGGCAAATGGGGCATCATTGACTATCCTCTGCTGTGGCCAGAGCATCAAGAAACTGTTTGAAGAGAAATGCATTGTATTGCGTGGGCAGGATACTGTCAGGTTGCTCAGGCCTAGACAGGAGAACGATTAGGGTTCTCAACCAAAACCTTTGGTTCAAAAACCTGACCGCAAGGCAGCGGGTTTGGCGTTGGGGTCACTAGGTGTCCGTTCTAAGGGATAAGGAGCCACCATCATTCCAACCCCAATCTGGAGGACCAGGAGGCTGTTTTTGTCTGGCCTGTAACCATTGACCAATTTGGCATGAGTGGCTCTGAAGGTGCAACAATGCACCATCCAGCATAGCTCAATGGATCACTGAGGCACACAAATCATCGCACCACGATATGGTCCAGCCTCATTGCGATGAACTGGAACGATAGGATTTTCCCGTGCGTGTTTATTCTTCAGCGGGTCGTTCAACCAGGAGTTGGCGAAGTTTGAAATACTGATGGACCTAAAACAAAGACCGTATCACACCCTGTTCAACCAGTTAATGAGCACGTATCCTGTCCTAGCAAACACTACTCTGCCGGTTACTGTGAAGTAAGAAAGAAAAAAGTAAAACCAGAAGACGCAAAAAGATAAACTGGAAAGAGAGAAGCAAGTGGAATACCAAGATATTTGAGTCATTAAAAAAAGAACTGAAAAGTGAAGGTGTCAGGAAAAAAAGGAAGAGGTTTGGTGTTGTCAACCAAGAGCATCGAGCTGCGCGCGCAAACCCATCAACCGTAGGATTCCCTAACTACATGATCTGGAAACAAATTCAGCGATCTATAACGGCGCGATAGAAGAGGTTCCGTCCTACTCCTATCAGGCAGTGGATTATGTAGTTCCAGTGGGTGACCGTGGATATTAGGTAACGTAGTGGGACAAAATAGCCCTGGCAAGTCCGGGCCGACCTTATCCTTCAAAATGATAAGGAAGAATCAGGTTCTATCTTATCCTTCGGTAGTGAATGTCGTACATCCCCAAACTAAGCAAACGTTCCTGATACGTCTGTCCCCGTAAACCCAGCACTAATAGAGTACCCACTGGTAATATCTTCTCCAAGTCTGTGTTGTCTCGCATAAGGCATGGTTGACAACCCTGGATACAATATTCCAGGTGGGGTCTGACGAATGCCGAGAATAACTTCACAAACAAATTGGCCGTTATGACTCCGAACGAGCGGCGGATAAACTACATCATACGAAGACCCTGACAAACAGCCTGCTTCCAATTTTCGCTAGAATGTAGTAGTGTACGACTCCTAAATCAACCTGCTGAGTGACTACAGGGATTTCACCACCGCCGACAACATATCGGGTGGGAGGATTAGCAGCTCCGATTCGGAGAACAGAGCACTTGGCCCTATTTATGGGCATCAACCATAAGGTAGACCATTCCCAGAGCCTATCCAAGGCACGCTGAATTGCCTCAGGACCCCCGGGATATCCACAATATTCCAGAGCTTAAGGTCGTCAGCAAACATTAGTGATGACACCCCTAGCTCTCCCGGCAAGTCATTTACATAGATCGCGAACAACAATGGCCCCAATACCGAGCCCTGCGGACGCCACTAAGGACAGCTTGCCTGAGCGAAAGGCTACGCCCCACCCGTACGCACTGTTCCCTCCCCTCAAGGAAAGCAGACACCCATTGAAGGGCGCGACCAGATATACCGTAAGATCTCAACTTTAGTGAGAGTCGAAGATGAGGAACAGTGTCAAAAGCTTTCGAAAAGTCCACGAATAGCACGTCTACAGCGTGGCCACTGTCTACCGCTTCGACCCAGCGTTCACGAGATTTAAGTTCTTTAACCTGATACGAAAGTCTATTGCAGAATGCATGCCACGCAACTTCAATTTTTCAGGTGTCTCTCCACTGAAGCCCTTCGCAACTTTGCAAAAACCTGACTACTAAGCTTGTCAAACGGACGGACCGGTAGTTCACGGGTAGCGCGCTGTCACCCCTTAAAAAGAGGACAGCTTGTATCCATCCATTCCGATGGTAGGACGCTGCTGTTAAGCGATATAGAAAACACGCATGTGAGAGGACCACTCAGCTCAGTGGCCAATTCAGGTAACAGCTTCGGATGAAATGAATCCTGACCGGAAGAGTTAGAGAGATTAATGCCTTGTCGTACCTCGATGACCTAACTCTCCTTTATGTTTAACCCAGCTAAGCAAGGATCCTCTGGAAAGCTTGAAGCCATTCAACCTGTGGTAAAGAGATCACCCGAGCAAAGACCCCAGTACCGTGCTCATTAGCTATACGATCCTTGTCCTAGTCAGTTTGCGCACTGGTCCCGTCTGCTCGCAATAACACTGGTATAGACGGTTTTGCCTTGCTGCGTCTTTTAACGAAAGTAAAAAGCTTCTTGGGATCAGCTGCGGCCGAGTCCGATAAACCATGCTCGTACTGGAGACGAAAAGTCCTGAGATGTTGCTTACATTTATCTCTAATCCCTGGATATCATCATCATCATCAACAGCAGTACATCAGCCATTTGAACTGATGCTTCGCTGCCATACAACCATGAGGACCTATGAAATAAAGAATACGAAGAGGGAGAGAAGGGGGACTTACCTGAAAACCTTAATGCCCTAAGCAAACATTCAGGGTCAAGGCGCCTACACCTTGTGTAGACAATACACCGTCACAAACCGCTGGCAATCGTGCAAAGATAAGGCGGCATCAGCGAGACAGCTTCCTTGCGGCTTTCACTGCCACGCGTCATAATCAGCCATTACCCCGCAGATAACTCAGCACCAAACACACTTTAAACAGGCAATCCAATTAGGAGACAGCAGCAGACGCGCCACTGGTGTCGGTGGCGTACCGTGTCCTGTAAAGTTTCGAGCCAAGCACAAGGCGAGTCACGTGGACTCCAGGCGGGAAGGCGAGACGGACCAACGGCACCCAGTTTAGTTGTCAGTGACTTCATTTCCCGCTGCAAAGTCAACTTCTCTCCACCTCGAGCCTTGCGCCATCCTACACCTGGTAGACTGAACAAGGCCCTCTTAGGTAAGCGGTGACCAGGCATGCGTAGCACGTGCCCGAGCCAATGCAACTTATTCAGTGCCATCTGTTGTTCTAGGGAGCTAGCATGATTATCACTACCCAGTACTCGCCTACGCACACCATCGTTGCGGACACGCTGGTGCCATCCGACTTCAGCAATGCTGCGCAGACAACGATGACCAAAGACTTGAAGGCGCCTCAGATCTTTAGACCGAAGGGGCCAAGTCTCACTACCGTAGAGCAGAACGGCCCTCACTGTGACCCTGCATACCCGTTCTTTCAGACGGAGGGAAACTCCTTTCCGTCGCTAAAGATACCGCAGGTTCAAGAAGGTAGCAATGCGTGAGCTGACATCAGTTTCTATGCGTCAATCATTGCTGATGCAGCTGCCAAGATAAGTGAAATGATCAACCACCTCGAGTTTCTCGTTAGCAAGCGTCAAGGGGTCATCACGTGGCTGGTGGTCCTGCAGCAACACTTTGCATTTCGAAGGTGCGAAGTGCATACCAAATAATGGGACCACTCCGGACAGGTTATGCACGGTTGATTGTGCCGCCTCAACATCGTCGAAAAGCAAGACGATATCGTCCGCATAATCTAGATCAACTAACCTTCCATCAGGCAGCACTTCAACGCCTACATCGTGAGATTCCGCAAGGGAACACTCCATGATAGAATCCACGACGAAATTGAACAAAAATGGGGAAATCGGACAACCCTGACGAACGCCACTTGTGGTCGGAAAGCTATCCGATAGGACACCGTAGACCCTGACGCGGCCTGTAGTGTTCGAGTATAGAGAATGAAGGATGTTCACATATTTCGTGGGAACACCTTTCCGCGCAAGTATTTCGAACAGAATCGATCGATCGACTGAATCGAACGCACTCTTGAAATAGAGGAACACAGCTGTTGTCGATCTGCGGTATGCGTGGCGCTGCTCTAGCACCTGCCGCAAAGTGAATATATGGTCTACACAGCCACGTCCTGGGCGGAAACCGGCCTGCTCTTCCCTAATCCGAGATTCCCGTTCCGCAGTGAGGCGACGAACGAGAATCGAAGCTAGTAATTTTGGCACAACTGGCGTTAGGCTAATACCCCTGTGGTTAGAACAGTCTGTGCGACTGCCCTTCCTGTATATTGCCACTACAATCGATTCGCTCCAATTAGCCGGGACACTTCCTTTCACATAGATTCGAATAAGGAAATCAGTGCTTTGCAGAGGACTTCACCTCCATCCTTAAATAATGCAGTCGGGAGGGAATCCGAGCCAGCGGTACGAAAACGATTGAGGGCTGTAATCGCGTTTCGGACCTCGGCCTCCCTGGATAACTATCATAGGTGCAAGCTGATGGAGCTGCTTGGTATGTTCGCCAGCATCTAGACCGTTTCTTGAGTAGACACTTGCCTGTGGTACCTACTCATGTACGCTGAGCCCATAACGCTCTTTTCCTCGTGAGTGGAATATAGAGAGTGGAAACCTCCGAAAGCTATGACTTAAATTTATCCCAGGCTAACTGGACAGAGTCGGCCATCGAGATCTCACAGTTCAGAACTGAAGCCTTAGCTCGCTTTGCACTAAAGTCGGCCGCCCAAATATTCGTAATTCAACCGCGGTCTGTTAGTGCCTTGAAAGTGCACACCGAAAGGATATGCATGCGTAATCGCTGGACCCTAGAGGTGCACCGTAAGAAACCTCAGTCACGAAGTCGGGAGACTTAGCGAAACCTGATCCAAAATAGATGGTATTTAGTTGTCCATATAACTAGTGGGGAAGTCCACGAACTAGTGCAAAAGCACTTGGAGAACCAGCTTAAGAAAGTCTGCACCGAATGTCCTTGACGCCGAATTGCAAGAAAAAGCGGCCCAACAAACTTCCGGGAGGTTGAAATCCCCTAGAACCTAAACATTTATTCGCGGACTGAGTGCGAATTAAAGTCAATTATCCCCTGGAAGAACTTCTAGGACTCCTGTTTATCACTACAACTGTAAACTGGTAGAGAAAATGCACAAAACACCGCGATAGAGCTACAAGCGTCTGATCCGACCGACTGGAATGTGTGCTGGATACTACTTTTGCCTCAGATTACTGTGTTAGCAGCGTTTTATCTGTGTGAATTGTGCACCATTATTCTTCTTTTGGCGTATTTTCCAAGCGGTGCACAATTTGGGAGCTATTCTTTGGCTAATTCCGGAGATCTCACTGATTTGCCATACTGCCATCTCTGTCCGCCATCTTGGATTTGCTCTAGCTTGTGATGCCGTCTCAAGCTACTTGTGGTTCGTGTTCGAAAGTTGTGGGAAATAAGGCTCAGCCACATTCGATGCTTCCAGCTGTGATGTTTTGTTCCATAATTCGTTCATTGAGCTTATCCGTTGGCGTGTTTCGAAATCGCTCGACATGCCGACATCCGGTTTTTTTCAAGTTTTATGTGATAAATGTCGCCGGTACAAAGACATCAAAATACGCAGCGACCGCAAACAACTACGGAAAAATCTCTTATAGATAGAAACAAACCGTTCACCTACGTCGGATCAAACGCCCTCGTAAAGTACCTCTGGTCACCTCGCCTTCTACTCGTCCCTCCACGATCTGCACCACCACCCCATCGTCTTCGACCCCGGCCCGACCCCAGGTTCAATGTTTCCCACCGATGGACAGACTCAAACTCAGAAGCTACGAAATGCCAGCTCACTGATCTGGTCCGTGAATTTCTCAAAGCCTGTCTGTGAACTTCTGAACTCGAGGATCCATGGACCATTCAAAAGCGCAAGGGCCACGTAATCGAGTTCAGACGTCACCTGCTGATAAACTACTACCCAATCAGTTAAGCGCCTCTAGTTCTGCTCTCACGGGTTCAACACTGATTTCGCTGAGGCGTCATATCTCATGGTCTTCCACGTACCGGAGTCAAAAGATGAAAACCCTCAGATACG
>OX104070.1:67416460-67432840 GCA_944474145.2 Dicrocoelium dendriticum | reverse complement strand
AAAGTATGTTTGGTGCTGAGTTATCTGCGGGATAATGGCTGATTATGACGCGGGGCAGTGAAAGCCGCAAGGGAGCTGTCTCGTCGATGCCGCCTTATCTTTGCACGATAGCCAGCTGTTTGTGACGGTATGTTGTCTACACAAGGTGTAGGCGCCTTTACCCTGAATGCTTGCTTAGGGCCTTAATGTTTGCAAGTAAGTCCCCCTTCTCTCCCTCTTCTTATTCTTTATTTCATAGGTCCTCAAGGTTGTATGGCAGCGAAGCATCAGTTCAAATGGCTGATGTACTGCTGTTCATGATGATGATGATGGTATTTGGTTGTCCATATACCTAGTGGGAAAGGCCACGAACTGATGCAAAGGCACTTGGTGAGTCAGTTCAAGAAAGTCTGCACCGAATGTTCCTGATGCCGAATTGCAAGAAAGATCGGCCCAACAGACTTCCGGGAGGTTGAAATCCCCCTATTCGCAGACTGAGTGCGAATAAAGTCAAGTGTCCCCCTGGAAGAACTTCCAGGACTTCTGTATATCACTATAACTGTAAACTGGGTAGAGAAAGTGCACAAAACAGCCGATAGGGCTTCAACAGTCTGATCCGACGACTGAAATGTGCAGGTCCTCAACACATCTAAGTTACAGCTCATATACATACAACGTCTCCGCCTTGGCGACCAACGGAGCGATCAGTTCTAAGCAGCGCGTAGCCGGGTAAACATACCTCATCGTCCATGATATCTGGAGACAACCACGTTTCAGTGAAAGCATGTCGGGACGAGATTCCTCTACAAGTACACCCAACTCGTGCACCTTGTTCCTTAGGCTACGCACGTTGCTAAGTACTACCTCAAGGAAGTCGGCACGACCATCCCTGGGTCGTGCGTCATCAGGATGGGTTCCGATAGGACGGAAAATAACTTCCGGCTGACCACCTGAAAACCCACCAGACGGAGGCTTTGCTCACTAGCCGCCCGTCTAGTTTTGAGGTCTTTGATATCCTCCCTTAACTTCAATCTATCTACCAGTGGTAGGTCCGGCTGAACGCTGACTCCACTACCCTTAAGTTTGAATGCAAACCGCAGTAATGATTTGCGTTCCTCCGGGGTAGAAAACACCACGCGAAGTAGTCGGGGTCGTGGAGTTGTCGTAGAGATAGGGACGTTCCCCAATCCGGTCAACATTCTGACAGTGACACCGGGGAAACCAGGTAGAAGCAGCTTGCTGACACACAGTTTGAGTCACTTGATATCATCCAAGATGTGTTCGCTTAGGAGAGCATCCACAGATTCAGTAACGTTGCGAAATATAATGCTATTATCCATGAAATAGTCGGCACGACGGGGAGTGTTTACCCCACGTGCCTTGGAGTCGACACCTATGCCAGCTGTTTTCACCACTGGCGGTGGGACTGTTCCTATCTTCATAAACGACGCCGAAGCAACGGTAGCGTAGGTTTTCCGCTCTATTGCCGGCGTTTTACTAGTTCCTGGGTCTTCAAGCCCCTTCAAACTTTGACGAGCAGATCTAGTCCGCTTCTTCTTCTGGTTCACTGGAGCGGAAGCCATTGCCTTTGTATCGCATTTAGCAGTTACCAGCACTTCATCAGAACGTGCTGGTTTACTGGCGGCCGAGACGTTCAGCATCTTCGGAAAGTTCTGAGTACAATCGTCAGACGACTTTACGACTGTCAAAGACGGCATCTTGTTCGATGCCGTGGCAACTAATTCTCTGGGTTTAGCAGAGGGCTTTTGGTATTCCCGCAACTTATTTTTCTTCACCTTGATCGGCTCATGAGAATAGCCAGCAATGCTATCTGGATTGGCCGGTAGGATGTGCGACTTCATGACCGAGTGACAGACTCCAGCGGATCCATCGTCAGCAACGTTGCCGTCTATTGCAGTGGCTTCAATCGAAATATTCAGGGCTTTTAAAATCAAATCCATTTTCGTATCGAGCGACGCAATAGAGGCGAGTTTGGATATCACCTTCTCAACATCTGCCAACCTTGAAGCCAGCGCTGAAAGTAGAGCACCGGTGATAGCCGGGCGCGTCGATCTTTGAGCGCAGCATTCAGCACAGCTGAATAGAAAGTGAACGCTGGATGATAGCATTTTGTACTGGTCAGCTTGTAGGCCGGTACAGCTTTCGTGATACCAGCGGCAGCAGACGTAACACTGCATACCGCCAGATAAATCTGTTACTGGCTCTGAATAGTTAACCTGTTCGCAAGCTGCAGTAGACTCATCAAACGAGGACCCCATAGGTCCATTGAATTCATTGAGTTGTAGAGAGCAGGAGGGAAATCCCTTGTCAACCCCATCGATTCCGTATCATACTGGGTTTGATGCGTGTCGTTGCATTACGACGTTCCTCAAGGGTTCGTCGCAACTGCAGTGACAGCCGCAAGATTCCAGCATTCTTAGCGAACGTTTGTCTATCAGCCGCTTGAAACTTTCCTCGGATGGAGCGTCTGCAATTTCTTCCGGTAGGCTGTTTCAATCATTCACCAATCTAGTGGATAGGGTGACGTCCATGCGAATTCTGTGTCTTCTTTGCTTAAACAGTTTCCATGTGTGGCCTCGTGTGGAACAGTCAGTATTGGGCCGGAAGAATTGCTGCAACTCACTCCTAAGTTCCTCTCGGAGGATGCGCCTAGTGTAGATGAGATCACCCCGGCGACGGCGGAGCTCGAGGGAGAACAGATTTAGCTGCTGGAGTCGAATGGGGTACGGGAGATCACGAAGCCCTAGAACAGCTTTCGATGCACGTCTCTGAACCTTTTCCAGCAGAGCGCATTCAAACTTTGAAGGCAGATGGCTAGCTGGAAGGCCATATCCTAAGACTGGACGGACCTACGAAGTGAACAAAGGTCGAAAAATCTCAGGAGTCATTCGAGCGAATGATCTTCTTAAGGCACCCACCACTCTCCTTCCAGTGGCCACCTTCAAAGTGTTCTGCGTCGTTCTAAGGTCAGAAGTCACGATAACCCCGAGATCTTTCTCGTGGGTGGTATTCCTGAGGAGAAACCCACCAACGTGATTTGCACCGTACGGTTCAGTGCTACCCATTGGGAGAACGGCGCATTTATCTCGGTTTACTGGCAGTTCCCACTTGATAGACCATTCGTGTAGCTGGTCTAGAGCCTCTTGTAATCTGTCCGCATCCTCAATGCTGGATACTGTTGACCATAGCTTGAGGTCATCGGCGTAGATCAAGCAGTCGGTTTGAAGTGCAGTAGGCAGATCGTTAACGTACAGTTTGAAGAGCTCCGGTACAAGCACTGATCCTTGGGGAATGCCACTAGTCATAGGCACTGGAGCAGAGAGGGTTTGGTTCAGTTGTACGCGCACTGTCCTACCTCTTAAGAAATCGGCCATCCAGGAGAGAAGATTTCCTGTGATGCCAATTCCATGGAGTTTATGTAGCAGGCGTACGTGTAGAACCTTATCAATGGCTTTGCTAAAGTCAATGAATATTACGTCAACCTGTTTTCGGGCATCTATGGCTTCTGCCCATGTTTCCCTGGCGATGAGTAAGTTAGAGATGCATGCGCGTGCTCTCCGGAAGCCATGTTGAGCAGGTGAGATGAGGTTAAGATTCGCACAGTGTAGCTGGAGGGCGCACTTGACTATTCGTTCCATGGTTTTGCACACGACTGAGGTCAGACATATTGGCCGGTAGTTGGCTGGGTCTTGTTAGTTTCCTCCTTGTATTTGGGCAGGAAGGTACCTGCTTTCCAGCCAGTAAGTAGGCAGCCGACTTCGAGGGATTGCCGAAACACTTGGCAGAGAGGGGCGGCGACGTACTCAGCTATCGTTCTGAGGAAGCTGGGATGCAATCCGTCCGGGCCTGGGGAGGAGTTCGGGTCCAGTACCAGGAGTAGCTTAGTGACTACTTCGGGGTTCATTTCAACTTGATCCATAGAGGAGTAATGTGCAGGCAAACAGTTGTTGAGCAGTGGTGACTCCACTGAGTAGACCGAGGAATATTGCGCAGCCAATAGGTTTGATTTTTCATCATCGCCGTAGAGGACGGTACCTTCCTTAGAAGAGGATAGAGCGGGGATTCCATTACAAGTTTTGGCATTCCGCTTCAAGTAGGCAAAAAGTTTCTTGGGACAGTCTTGGGATTCCATGGCCAGTCCATGTTCATATTGTAGTCTTTTGTCTCGTTTTCTCAGGGTGCATAGGTTCCTGACAGTTTTGTACTATAATTAGCTTGATGTCAGTCCTGTGTTCTTGAAATGATCCCACAGTTTTCGTCGATTTTTCATTAGGGTGCCAGCTGGGTGGTTCGGGTGTACCCCGTTCCAGCAAAGTGTTCGGCGACAATGTTCCCATTCGGTGGGACATTGTATTCCAGCAGGTGTGCTGACTTCATGGGGAGTATTGGGCCCCCGTTTGGTAATCTACCAAACAAAGACGCATGAACTGAACTATCAGTCAACGCCTCCCAATGGGCGCGATTCCCTAAATTCGCCCCGCTGCCTTGCGGGTAGGTTATTTAGCCAAAGGCTCCGGGTGGAGTCCCCTTAGTCAACTCCCTACTTCGGCTTGGGCAACCGGGTAGTATCACGCCCTCTCGCAAAACCATGGACTGTATTACAACGCGCTCATCAGCTACTATCTCCGCTAGTCACTTTCACGCTACTTCATCACACGCCAATCGTTTGTTTGTTAACAATCGTCATGTGTTCATGTTCATGTGTTCAACAATCTGGCTGCGATTCCGGTTGCGCCGCAGACCAAGGAATCCAACCTATGGCTGTCCTTCGTCCCCGATCCTCGTTCCGTCTGGCGTGCTTCAACGTTCGGACACTCATGCAGATTGGACAGCAAGCCGGTCTAGCGCGCACTCTAGATTCCCTTGACATTGATGTCTGCTGCTTTTCAAAAACCCGATTGTAAGATCCCAGCACTGTACTCACATTGACATCCCCCACTGACCACGAAGCCAGATATTACCTGCGTCTTTCTGGAGATTCAGAAGCAGCCTCAGCGGGTTTGGCTGGTGTAGGTATAGCACTGAGTGGCAAGGCCGAGGCGGCACTACTGGACTGGTTCCCTATTAATAGCCGACTATGTGCAGTTCGGCTTCGGGGTTCATGTAGAATCAACAGACACCGCGAAGAGCGACACAACTTGTTTGTGATCTCCGTGTACGCTCCAACTGACTGCAGTGGCGACTCGGTCAAGGACGAATTCTACCGGGATCTACAACAGCTCTTGACTAATGCTAAAAAGTCGGATGTCGTTATCCTTGCTGGGGATTTTAATGCACGGGTTGGCCGCCTGTTACCATACGAACGCCACCTTGGTGGTCATCACGCGCTCGATGAGAACCGCTCTGATAACGGAGAGAGGCTTCTCACATTGTGCGAAGACAATCGTCTGTTTCTTTCGAGCACTAACTTCAGGCGTACGAAGAAGCGTTCCGCAACGTGGCGTCCCCCTTCTTCAACACAACCGTGGTCTCAAATTGATCACATTGCGATTAGCTTCAGATGGCGCGGCAGCGTACTGGACTGCAGGTCCTTTTGGTCCATCTTCGTTGACTCAGATCATGCTCTGGTCTGCGCGAAAATCTGTATGTGTTTTGGAGGATCCCGAAACACGAAGCACCGCAAGATTGATGTAAACAGATTAACTGATTCCTCTGTCCAGGCGAGCTATCAGTCTTCACTGGCATATGCACTCAGTCGCACACCACCGCAAGAAGTGGAACAACACTGGACTTGTATACGGAAGGCAATGACCATTTCCGACCAGTCATGCTGCGGCCTAACTCGACGCCCCTTGAAGGCTTGGATCTCTGTTCGTTCTCTGAAGCTGTTCGAACGCCGCAAAGATATACCCGCGGAATCAGATTGCAATGAGCGGCGCCGTTCTGCCAACCGACTGCTCAAGCAAAGCCTACGCAAGGATCGCGAGACATGGTGGTCTGAGCGTGCATTAGAGATGGAGACCGCTGCCCTCTCTGGCAACACTCGCAGGCTTTTCCAACTCATTCGGTCCACTGGCCTCAGGAAGCCTGGTGTCCAGTGAGGTTATTTGTGAGGTGGATGAGTCTCCGACCACCAACCAACAAGGCGTATGGACCGCTGGGCCGAGCACTTTCACTCGCAGTTCAACTGGCCTCCACCATCCATCAGTACATGCAGTACACCTTGTTGTCCACCCTGGCTCGTCCCTCTGAATCCACCCAGCGAGGCGGAAGTCTGCCTCGAGATTCGACGCTTGAAGCGCTTCAAGACTGCCGGGGTTAGACGGACTTAATCCGGAACTATTCAAGTACGGCGGTGTGGCGATCATTAACCAGCTGACCTCGCTGTTCGCAAAAATTTGGCATGAAGAGAAAGTGCCTTCCACTTGGGGCGAATCAGTTATTGTCCCGATTTTCAAGAAAGGCGCTCGCACTTCATGTGCAAATCATCGCGGGATTAGTCTTATTTCGGTTGCCTCTAAGCTATTGGCATCCATTCTGCTTCGCAGGCTATCCCCAGTACGTGAATCATACTACCGTGAAGAACAAGCTGGTTTCCGTCCTGGCCGCGGATGCGTGGATCAAGTCTTCACGCTCCGCCAGCTCCTCGAACATCGTCACATTTATCACAGGCCCACTATCATTGCATTTCTGGACATACGTGCCGCTTTTGACTCCGTTGATCGACCTGCTTTATGGCGTTGCTTACTAAAGAACGGGGTGCCAGAGAAATATACCGCCATCTTACGAGCACTTTACCTTCATACATCCGGCAGAGTGAGGGTCTATGGCAAGCTTTCCTCGCAATTCACTGTCAATAGCAATGTGCGACAGGGCTGCCCTATGTCCCCATTCCTGTACGACTTCGCAATCGAAGACGTTCTGTCGAATACTCTAGGTTTCTAACATTGTTGCTTAGAGCTTCTACCGGGTGAGCGCGCGACCGACTTAGATTATGCCGATGATATCGCCTTACTTTGTGACGTTCCTCAGAGTATGCAACTCATTCTGGATCGTTTGGCGGTCGAAGCATCTAAGTATGGCATGAGCTTCGCCCCATCGAAGTGTAAAGTACTGCTCAAGGATTGGCTTTCACCTGCTCCCGTACTCACTCTCGAAGGTGCACAACTTGAACAGGTAGATAGTTTCGTCTACCTCGGGAGCTTTTCGACTACAAGTGGCATTCGTCAGGGTTGTCCGATTTCCCCATTTTTGTTCAATTTCGTCGTGGATTCTACCATAGAATGTTCCCTTGCGGAATCTCATGATGTAGGCGTTGAAGTGCTGCCTGGTGAAAGGTTAGTTGATCTAGATTATGCGGACGATATCGTCTTGCTTTTCGATAATGTTGAGGCAGCACAGTCAACCCTGAATAGCCTATCCAGAGTGGTCCCATTAGTTGGTATGCACTTCGCATCTTCAAAGTGCAAAGTGTTGCTGCAAAACCACCAGCCACTTGATGACCCCTTGACGCTTGCTAACGAGGAACTCGAGGTGGTTGATCAATTCCCTTATCTTGGTAGCTGCATCAGCAATAATGGGCGCATAGAAACTGACGTGAGCTCACGCATTGCAAAGGCCAGAGCTGCCTTCTTGAACCTGCGGCATCTTTGGCGACAGAAGGGAGTTTCCCTCCATCTGAAAGGCCGTGTATACAAGGCCACAGTGAGGGCCGTTATGCTCTATGGTAGTGAAACTTGGCCCCTTCGGTCTGAAGATCTGAGGCGCCTTCAAGTCTTTGATCATCGTTGTTTGCGAAGCATTGCTGGTGTCGGATGGCACCAGCGTGTCCGCAACGAGGATGTGCGTAGGCGAGTACTAGGCAGTGATAATCATGCTAGATCCCTAGAACAACAGATAGCACTGAATAAGTCGCGTTGGCTCGGGCACGTGCTACGTATGCCTGGTCACCGCTTACCTAGAAAGGCCTTGATTAGTCTGCCAGGTGTAGGATGGTGCAAGGCTCGAGGTGGACAGAAGTTGACTTGGCAGCGGGAAATGAAGTCACTGACGACCCAACTGGGTGCCATTGGTCCGTCTCGCCTTCCAGGTTGGAGTCCACGTGACTCACCTTGTGCTTGGCTTGAGACTTTACAGGACATGGCTCGCAACCGACACCAGTGGCGCGTCTGCTGCCGTCTCCTAATCGGATTGTCTGTTTAAAGTGTGTTTGGTGCTGTTATCTGCGGGGTAATGGCTGATTATGACGCGGGGCAGTGAAAGCCGCAAGGAAGCTGTCTCGCCGATGCCACCTTATCTTTGCACGATAGCCAGCTGTTTGTGACGGTATGTTGTCTACACAAGGTGTAGGCGCCTTGACCCTGAATGTTTGCTTAGGGCATTAAGGTTTTCAGGTAAGTCCCCCTTCTCTCCCTCTTCTTATTCTTTATTTCATAGGTCCTCATGGTTGTATGGCAGCGAAGCATCAGTTCAAATGGCTGATGTACTGCTGTTGATGATGTCCTCGGGAGCTGTGTTTCTGCTGACGGCACTATCAACAAAGAAGTTTCTCTTCGTATCGCCAAAGCTCGATCAGCATTTGTCAATCTGAGACACTTGTGGCGTCGTCGCGACGTCTCATTCTCACTAAAGGGCCGCGTTTACAGCGCATCAGTTCGCTCAGTATTGTTGTATGGGTGCGAGTCCTGGCCGATTCGCGTGGAAGACATGCGTCGTCTTTCTGCGTTCGATAACGTTGATTTCGGCAGTTCAAGCGCTGCTGCACTACGTCGATCCAATCACGGGAAGTGTTTGAAGGACTCCGATAAATGGCTCCCACTCTCAGTTCATTCGGCCCAACAGTAACTGCACCAAAGTTGTTCGCATAGGCCGTCGGCACTATAATGTGTAGATATGAGTCCCCTCTCATGCTGGACTTTATATATAACAATACACCGCCATGAGCGCCCTTGGGTCGTTCGCACCGAAATGTCGTGTTTCCATCGATGTGAATTTCAGGATCAGTAATATCACCGTGGAGCCATGTTTCAGTCAGACAAAATAAATCTGGACAATGTTGCTCTACCCAGAGATGTACCTCATCAAATTTATTGGTGAGGCTGCGAACGTTCGTAAGCGCCACAGTGAGACCGGCAACTAGCTTGGGACGCGCGCCATCAGCAACACCGGCTTGTTTATCAGCTGACGCTTCTGCACTACTCGAAAATTTACGATATGTATGTTGCTCTCACCTTGTTGAGTTCGCCGTTTAAGTTCAATGGTAGCAGTTTGAAGGCGATTACGTTCTTCCAAAGTGAGGTCGGCACGCACGTGGATTTTCAGGCCGTTTAGACGCCAAAGTCGGGACAGAAGACGCGCTGGGGTGTCGTCATTTTCAAAAACAATTCGCAACGGACGAGGCGTGTTTGCCGTTCGTTTTCCCACGCGTAATACTCGTTTTATATGAATACCTAGCTCATCGGGGTCCAGGAGTTTATCAACCAAATTTTGTAAGAACGCGACATCATGCTCATAACGAATTCGCGGGTCGGAACTCTCTGACTCCGGGGCATGAAAGATCATCAGACAATGGTTACGAGGATGGATCAGACCAGTTTCGGACAACACGGACGGCCGCGTAACGGTGCTCGGAGTCAAAACTGGAGGTCTCTTTCCCGCAACAATCCACGGTGACTCGTTTCTGGTTCCATGATCGGCGACTGTAGCAGGAGGTGGCTCATCAGAGATCCGTAGTGTTTGCTCCGGTTTACCAGTTGATAAAATCCCGCTGCATGGAGGAACTGTGGGCAACGTATTCAGGTTGTCGGGGGGACAGGTGCGACACAGGTCTTCTACTTGGTTGGTCGTATTCTTTGGATGGTCGCCGAGGGATATCGCGCTGCACTTCCTGGCTCTTCTAGCAGTAGGAACGGATGAGCATCTCTCAAGATTCTGAAGCGGCGGTCGTCTTGCCAGTGCAGCTGCATCAATGCAATACCGACAGACCCATAACAGGCCTTTGTGTTCAGCGTAGATCTTAAAAAGCGAATCCGTAAGTTGCGAACAACGCTTGTGACCACAGGCCCAGGATTTACAAGCGATACACTGAATGCCCTGAGTAACCAGTTTTGAGCAGTGTAAACAGAGTGAGTTGGGCATGACGAAATCCGAAGATATCTTGGATTAGAGAAAATTTGACAATAGTCAAATTTCGTTTCAAGTGTTTATTTAAACACTGTTTTCCACGTTATTTCAGCCAAAAAGCTCGATAAGTATGGCACGCCAAAAATACGCTAGGTTAGGATCTAAGATATATCTTGGTTCAAGTTCAAAGGAAATTTGACAATAGTCAAATTTCGGTTCAAGTGTTTATTCAAACAGTTTCATTGAATCATTGAATGATAGAGAGCAGAAGGAAGTTCCTTTGTCAGCTCGGTCACTTCCCGATCGTTTCGGAGATAGCCTGCGTCATTGCGGAACAAGGTCCCACAGAGAAGCACTGAAGCTGCATTGGAAACAGCTGGATCCCCGTAAACTAAAGTGAGAGTCCAATAAATGCTGGAAACGTTCCTCGGTCTCGGCAACGACGATGGACTCCGGAAGGCGGTTCCAGTCATTCACAACGCGAGTGGATAAAGCCAGGCTGGATCGCACTCGATCACTCCTCGGTTTGAACAGTTTCAAACTGTGGCATCTTGTTGAACTTTCTGTGTTGAGATGAAAGAATTCCTGTAATTCCCTCCCCAACTCTCCTCTAAGAATACGTCGGGTGAAGATCAAATCTCCGCGATGACGACGGTAATCCAGGGAAAAGAGGTTCAGTTGTTTGAGTCGGAGAGAATAGGACAGGTCCCGCAGCTCAGCAACAGATTTGGATCCACGCCGTTGAACCTTTTCAATCATATTCAAATTTCGTAAGAGGGTAGGCGGCAGGTAGCCCGTATTCCAGAAGCGGGCGTACATGTGAAGTAAACAGGAGTCGGAAGATCCCCGGGGTCAGGCGAGAGAAGGCTCTGCGTATAGAGTGAAACATCCTGTAGGCCGCAGCGACCTTTTTCTTGGTATCTTCATTAGATTTGAGGTCAGACGAAAGTACCACTCCCAAATCCCTCTCCTGAGTGGCGTTTCTGAGCAAGGAACCACCAATATGATAGATTCCAAATGGGACAGACGCACCAACTGGGAGAACTGAACACTTCTCATGATTCATTGGCAACTGCCACTTAATTGACCAATCATGTAGCAGGTCAAGTGTCGATTGCAACCTGTCAGCATCTTCCATACTGGATACCTCCATCCACAGCTTCAAGTCGTCAGCGTAGATTAGGCAATCCGCCTGGAGTGTTGACGGTAAGTCATTGATGAAGATGTTGAAAAGCACAGGGCCGAGGACAGAACCTTGTGGGAGTCCACTAGTCATGAGAATAGGGGCGGAAAATGTATCGTTTACTTGCACCTGCATCGTGCGGTCGCGAAGGAAATCAGAGATCCAGGAGAGGAGATTCCCGGCAATACCGATTCCTCGGAGTTTAAGCAAAAGTCGTTCGTGCGGGACCCTGTCGAAAGCTTTGCTGAAATCCACAAACACAACGTCCAAGCGTTTGCCGGAATCTAGCGATTTCGCCCATTTCTCCTTAGCAACTAGTAAGTTCGAGGTACATGAGCATGCCCTTCGAAAACCATGCTGTGCACAAGAGAAGAGATTCAGTTCCTCGAGGTAGAGATGAAGTCTGCTTTAAGATCCGCTCCATAACTTTACATAATATCGACGTTAAGCAGATAGGACGATAGTTGGCTGGATCTTACCTGTTCCCTCCTTTGTAAATGGGTTTTACAATGCCCACTTTCCAAGCCGACGGGAGACGCCCAGCTTCAAAAGAAAGACGGAAAACCTGACAGATAGGAGGGGCGATGTACTGCGCCACAATCCCAAAAAACAGGGGGTGCAAGCCATCCGGGTCGGGTGAAGAATGCGGATCTAAATCAAAAAGAAGTTTAACCACAGAATTTATGTTAATGTCTACTTGATCCAACTCATAAGGAAAACTGGACACAGTGTTGTCGCAGGCGGGAGTTTCTTTCGTGAAGACAGAGGCGTACTGCTAAAAAGCTTGATCAGTACGGCATGGATTGACCTAACGATATGCGATTAAAGTATTGTCCGTGACGGATGCCTGGTACAGTCACGCAGAATTAGAGGTGACTTGATTCTCACTTACCGTATCTTAACGGGTAAGATCGGTCCAGACTTGTCCTGGCTATTTAGTCCCGCCAAGCTGCCTAGTCTCCGAGGTCACCCGTTGAAGCTGCACAAACAGCGTTCTGACCGGGTAAGGACGGAAACTCGCTTGTCGCGTCGAGTTATTGAACGTTGGAACTCGCTTCCAGCGCACGTGGTTAGGGAGTCTACGGTAGAGGGTTTCGAGCGTCAATTAGATGCTCTAGGGTGGCAGTACCAAACCTTCCCCTTCTCCTAACCGACTTGTATCTTCAACTTTCCCTTCGTTCTTTTTAATCTTCTCACCTTGGTATTATCATTATTTAGCTGACATTCCTCCTTTTCTTTTCTTAACTTACCCTTCACTCTTTTACTTCACATAAACCGGCCCGGCAGGGACTGCTGGGCAGGAAAATGTGGGCAGTAATTGGTTGGACAGGGTGTGATGCGGTCTTTGTTTTAGGCTTTTCAACATCTCAAGCAGACCTGTCAATTCCCGATCCAACGATACGCAAAAGAAGGAACATTCACGGGATTATCCTATCGTTCCGGTCCCAACTGAACTTGAACTTGAACTTGAACATGGGAGTGGCTAATTTTTGACATGAAATATTGGCTTGGAGGGACTTTGTGTTCCGGTACACCAGGCTAAATGATGACTCTTCCAAAACTGGATATGAAAGAGATGTTTATTTATCGCTTTGTGCGTAAAAATGTACAAGTAATGTCGGTTGATAAGAGTTATTAGTTGTAAATTTCGCTTTTTTCATCGCGCTTTCAAAAAGTACAAAAACTACAATAATCCTAGTAAGTTAGTTACTTTTACTAGTAGCTTCATATAAGCATAACCTTTACATGCGTGAAACAATTGCAATAACACTTATTTGCTCCATAAAACAGCCGTTCATACTTCACTTGTATTTACCATTTGCCTGCTTTCGATAATGCAGTGACTTTCAACTACATCTGCAGTCATTACTTTAATTTATCATAATCGTTTTCAAAAAGCAAATCCCTATAGCATTATCTTCTATTTCCCACACCGTAATACCATTAACCTTAGGAATATACTATGCAGCCACTTAAACAATATTGGACGTCACCGAGGACAATGGAAGCGAAACCCTTTCCCGCCAATAGAGCAATTAGCCCTTCCCGGTAAACATGCTGATATAGTTTAGATGTTGTATGGTCATGTCAACGAAGACAAGTAAAGGATAATTTCTATGTACCCTATATTTAAGGAATGAAGGCAGTGTAACTGTTCTGTTTATGTGCGTTATTTATCTTGTACACTTTGGCGCGTTTCGTGACTTCCGCTATACAGGATGATACCGCAGCTTTTCGTTGCATGATAACTAGTGGTTACGATCTCCCTGACGGTTTTCGTTATCGATTCAATGAACATCGATGTGTGCATAGCAAGCGTAAGAATATGAAAGGGAAACGGTAGGGTGTATGATAAGTTGACCGCTGTTAAATCTTTTAGTTATAGGTGTCACAACTGCAAGGCCTGATTTTCCGTGGTACTGAAAGGCAGGTATTATGAGATTGGCCGCGCCTGTTTGAGGTGTTCGCATGTGTTCCACTTGGGGAAACCTTGGCTTTATCCTGCTAGTCGGCGGCTTAATGCGGTGCAAGAGGCGGCGGTATTAAAGTTGACGAAGTCGTTTGTCAGACACATGAAATCCGGAATTTCGTGTTAACGGAATACGGCATCCGTATTACCAGACGTGCTTTATATCATCTGAGGCGTTGGAGTCAGGCGTAGCAAGTTAGTGAGGTGGAACATGTAAGCACCATGTTGGAAAGCGAAGGTTCATGTGGGGTTGGGAGGGAGCGGTTGGAGGTGCGATTCCTGTTCTTCGTACCTGCTTGCATCCGGAAGTTGGTTGCACGATGCGGCAAAGTTATACTGGCTGATTTGACGCATCAGATTAATTACGGCGGCTATGGCATTACATGTTCCTTGACGTCAGAGGAGTGCGGATGTCATCTTTTTACGCCTTGTTACCAAAGGAGACGACGGAGAGTGATTTGGAGGCGGTAACTGCTATGCGTGCAGTGGTTCAAAGCACGGCAGCCGTGCGGACTACTGTGGTAGACAAATGCGCGCAACAAATATACGCGTTCAGGGAGGTGGATCCGGAGGCGTGCATGGTGTTGTGCCGTGTCCACATGTTACAGGACCTAAACAGCCGGTGCGGCCAGTTGTCAGTTGCGGACCCAGCGGAAAAGGCTTTTCTGATCCGTTTGCTGAGGAACCTGATATTCACGCCTGAGACGCGTTATCACGGAATTCTTGAAACCATTCGGCAGAGAAATACGGAATGCTTTCAGTGTTTCCGTAGAACATGGATGCCATGGGGGAGATGCTGGGCGGCGCATCAATTACGGCATCTCATGATGTTCGGATGCCATTCCATTACTCGAGTGGAGAATGAAAATATGCATTGTAATCGGACTTTGAGCGAGCGTTCCTCCTTACTGCTCTTTTCGAAGTAATCGCGCGAACGGTACGGCGGATCGTCGTACATTCAGTTAGCGACGGAGTGGATGCGAATTAATGCAGCACGTGGTGATAAATAAATAAACAAATGGTATATTCTCGGTAATAGAGACACCTCTGAAGGCGCGATCAAATATGCATACAAGCATAGCTTCTTTGGAATAGTAAAACCTTTAGTTTTAATGAAAGGTATAACCGAAATATGTACTCCGTGCGAGTGAGCAGTTTGTTGTTTAATAGTCAGCCCAAGGAACACGATGGCGCTGGGGCGCGTAAAAATCAGTCATAACTGTTGTGTCAATATACAAATTGGGAGTGATTTCGCCATATAGTAATCCATGAGCACAGGAGCCCAAACAAGGTTTTGGTGCGCTTAAAGACCATTACCAAATCGGAATGTTATGTGCTGCATCAAAGCATTCTTCATAGTAAAAGCAGTTGCACAGTTTGTATGTATAAGTCTGAGGACTGCGTTAGTGGTAAATGTTCAGCTGGGCCTTTATTCAGTGGCGAGTCACCTCCGCCAGGTTGCAATGTTTTTACGCGGAGATTTGTGGCCTTTTATAGGGAGAAAGCTTGCCAGGCGAAACTTCGCCAAAACCTGGAACACTGCCGCAGCTTTTTTGAACAGTAGTGCAAGCCGGATATGCATCGTACAGACCGATTTTGCACGCTATTATTCGCAGTCGGTTGACGACCAAATTTCCTCTTTGGTTGACCGATTGGTTTGGTAATGACCGGGCAGTAGTCGATGAAACCAGTCAGTGATGCAAAAGAGACGCAGAGTCAATGATAAATGATGCAGGTGAGTAAACTCATTGTTAATATGAGCTGGCTTTTTCTGTTATATACTTGTCTGATTCGCAAACCCATTCCAGCCATCCATGCTGGACTTGTCATGGGGATGGTGAGTGCAGTTCTTCCTTGTGGCGGACTACGTCCATAACAGGCGAAAATGCCATTCCTTTGTCCACTGCGGAATCATTGCGAGTTTTTACCCATACCTGAGGTGCTATAGCTCGAGGAATTCAAGAATAAAATGTTTATTTATTTATTTATTTAATCGGGATTCCTTCAAGTTTAAGTGTAATTGTCTCCATGGTCAAGTGAAAACTCCATGAAAGGCCGTCGGAAAAACAATTTATACCGGCGTAAAACTGTCCGTGAAATGCCATCAGAAAAGCCCCAGGTGAATGGAGAATCAGAATGTGCGAATCAGTGATGGTAATCACGCCGGAATTGTTTGTCTTCCATTGTGGAACAGGGGATCCATGTAAATATATTATCCCAGTGAGTAACTTGTGATACTGTGAGTACGAGACGAGCTAAACGTACTTGTTTAGACCCCGTGAAAGTGGTGCCTCCAGAATAGCGGAAAGAGCTCCATTTGGAAATGTGGGTGGGTTCTTCATCTCACGGAGAAAGGATCAAATGTTTAAGCCAGCTTGTAGTGGAGTGAGAACTACCGCACCGGAAGAAAAGGATTAGTGTCAGATAAAAATATCAACACGCTGACCTTCAGTAGTGACGGTTGGACTAACTCCACTGATTTTGTACACAACCCTGATACGATATTCCAGTGTTGGTGCTGCGAGGCTCAGACTTTCTGAAGTACACAGACAAAATCTCAACACGGCGCCGCAGGAAATCCGAACGCGCCGTTGGAGATCGAGAATTGTCTGTATGAAAACAAGGTCAATTGAAACAACTGTACAAGACGCATAGAAAAACGAAA
>OX104070.1:67399412-67416255 GCA_944474145.2 Dicrocoelium dendriticum | reverse complement strand
GGTTTTACGGGAAGAGGGCCATCGACCACTTGCTAACCTCCGAAGAGGATGGACTAGGATACTGCCAGGGCGCCCAATCCTGACAGGAGAACGACTCGGGTCCTCAGCCAAAGCCTTCGATTAAATGAACACCCGAAAGGCAGCGGGTCTAGCACATGGTCAGTTAGCTGACTTATGCGCATTGGTGTCCTGGATCTTAGCAGGGAGAAGGGCGAAACATAACTCCCACCCAGCGGTCGCCACGATGAGGCGCCCAGGACATGAGACTATGGCGCAACAGTAGCAGCAGTGGGTGGACCATCTGTCATGATCTAGCCACCACCAGCCTCAAAGCACCATGGGCTCTCCCGCCTATATATATATATATATATATATATATATATATATATATATATATATATATATATATATATATATATATATATATATATATATATGTACATGGCCATCAAGCGCACACAAAACGATGGCTGGACTGTGGTCCACTACGCTGAGTGTATGGAACCACTGTTTAATCTTAACACGGTCACAAGGACCATGCACCCCATCCCCTCCAGCAACGACCAACTGTCTCTGGAGCCAATATGGACGAAGTAGTGGGTAATAGACAGGTAGACACCTTGTCAACATGCACATCAAGCGCAGCCACACCGGGGATATCAAACAACAGCCAATCATTTGAGAGAGAGAAAGAGATACAAGAAAATAACTCGATTAATGCATAAGGAAAAGGTTACATAAACCTTAAATTAATGAGCATATATAATAAGTTGCTTACAAACGAATCCTAGATAAGTTCGCGGGGTTAGAAAGTATACTTTACGGACTACCTCGAACACAAAATGCTATGGAAATCGACTACATTTGGCTTAAGCGAAGTGTGCAAGTTAGTGGAATAGAGTACAGGGAGATATTTATATGAGAAAGAAAAGCATTAAAGTAAAAACTGTAAACCCACCACCCGAAATAAAAAAACTGAGCATGCAAGCACGCGGTTAGTAAATCGAATGCAGCGTGCCTAGAAACGCTGCACCGGTGTTGTCTACCTTCTCTGCAGGACCCGTCGTCGCTTCTGTAGTGGTCCCGAGTGGCCTCGCTCATGGCTTACTAAGCCTGCTTGACTCAGGCACTCGCGACCGCATGTGTTCCTGCACCACGCGCTCGATCTAGATGGAATAAAACTCCTTGGCGCCTGTCGGTTCCGCAATTATCGCTTCTTCTCTGCATGCATGGAGGCTTTCTCCTGCAATTTGGCAACGTCCTTCGTGATCAGATTGCGTCATGCACGCCGATCAACCGCCTTTTCGGTTCCATGACCTGCAATATATATATATATATATATATATATATATATATATATATATATACATAGATTAGAACGTGAGGCACACTTTGATCATGCCCTGGTAACGAACTTTCGATTTTACCACATGCCGCTTACCAGTACTCAGCTGACCATATATTACTTGTTTCAGTATCCACGTCGAATCCATACGGCTCACATGACCCAGCCGCCTCAGGTGTGTCAGCAAAGTATGCAGTCCACTGTATACATTCCACTTCGGCGCAGCACTTCGGTGTCTGCAACTCTGGCGCCCCAGCCGATCCGCAGAATTCGTCGCAGACACTGCTGATGGAACTGCTCGCGATATTGCACATCCGGCCGGTACATTGTCCACGTTTCACTGCCGTATAGAAGAACGGACAGTACCATGGATTTGTATACCATCAGCTTCATGCCAACGGTAAGCTGATGGTTGTTCCACACTCGGTACTCAAGCTTCCCGAATGCCGCCGCTGCCTTCGACACGCGAATACGCAACTCACTGTGTAGCTGCTGATCAGTCGACACCACACTCCCAAGGTAGCAGAAGCGGGAGGTGGTTTCCAATACTTCAGCACCAATGCAGATTTGCGGCAATATTGAAGATTGCACCTCCGGTGAAGGCTGAAAGAGACAGACAGTTTCGCTTGTGTTGATGGTGAGACCGAATTTGGCCGCTGTCGAAGCCAGAGCACTAGTCATGTGCTGCAACTCATCCGCGTTGTATGAAAACAACGCACAGTCGTCAGCAAACAGCAACCTACGGATAGTTGTCTCACAGACTAGAGTTCTCGCACCGATACGACGGATGTTCAGCAACCCACCATCAATACGGTGCTCCACACGAACACCGTAAGCACAAGCGGCATCAAAAGCACAAGATAACATTGCATGAAGATACATATTAAACACGGCAGGAGCTAAGACACAGCCTTGCTTCACACCAGAGACAACTGCAAAGTCATCCGAGGTCTCTCCACTCAGCTGCACCCTCGCTCGCATACCACTGTGCAGACATTCAATTAAACTTACAAACTTACGCGGCCAACCAAACTTTCCCAACACCAACCACAATCCCTCGCGGTTCACCGTATCAAATGCCTTGGTGAAATCAACAAAAAGCGAGTACAAAGGCTGGTGTCGTTCTCTGCACTTCTCTTGCAACTGACGAGCCGCAAACACCATATGTATAGTGCTGCGACCCGAACGGAATCCACATTGTTCTTCCGCCACGTTTGGTTCCACAATCTGACTCACGAGGCGATTAAGCAGGATTCGGGCAATCACCTTGCCCATACAACTCAGCAAGTTGATGCCACGATAATTCGTGCAACATTGCTTGCTACCTTTGCCCTTGTACAGTGGCAGCACAAGGGCATCCTTAAGCTCAGCAGGCACCTCCTCCTCAATCCACACGCGTTGCACCAAGTGGTGCAGCGCAGTCAACAACGCGGGTCCACCGTGTTTCAATACTTCAGGCGGGATACCGTCGGCTCCGGCACATTTGCCGTTTCGCAGCTGAGCAAGTGCTCTCTGCGTCTCATCCAGTCTCGGCGTATCCGCCAGATCCGCCTTCACATCGTGCTGCTTCAGGCCATTCAATGTAGGCCAGTCGATCTCTGAACGGTTGTTCAAGAGACATTCAAAGTGTTTTCGCCAGATCTGCATTATGTCTGCAGTCTGTGTGCAGGTAGCGCCTGAACTACCATAGACCAGTGTCTTCAGCGGCTCCAATCTCGGTCCATACACCGCCTTCAAGGAGTCAAAGAATTCCTTGTGTTGACGGCGTTCGGCGTAGCATTCCATCTGCTTCGCCTTCTCCGTCCAGCATGCATTTTTAATGCGACGGAGCTCTCGGGTCAGTCGCCGTCGAAGTTTGCGAAACTGACTACTCTTCCCCAAGTCACTGGGGTCTGCAACATGTGCAGCAAATGCTGCATTCTTCTCTGACACCAATGCGTCAATCGCCACATTGTTGTCATCAAACCAATCAGGCCGCTTACAGTTTGCGCGCCCGATGGTCTCCTCCGCAGCAGCTGTCACCTGGTCGCGAATGTGGTGCCACAGGTCGCCCAATGTGGCTATACAGTCCACATCACCACACAGGCGTGCAGCCATCGCCTTCTCCAGCTCAGTACGTTTCGCCACAGTACCGATGGAGAGAATGTTAAATTTACGCCGATTCACGGCGGGAGTGCAATACACCGATTTACGAAAATATATGTACAGTTTGGTCCGAACCAACTTGTGATCAGTGCCACACTCAGCTCCACGCAGTACACGTGTCATGCGCACTTCACGCATATCACGCTGACGTACGATGACATAGTCGAGCAGGTGAGCGTGACCACTCCGTGGGTGCGTCCAAGTTGCTATATCACTCGCACTCAGTGCAAACCGAGTGTTCGTGATCGTCAGGCCGTGAGTGGCACACAGTGAGAGCAGCTGTCCTCGTTCGCATTCGCTGAACCAATGCCATGCAGACCAATAACATCTGTCCACACCGATGCATCACGCCCAACGCGCGCGTTGAAATCACCCAGCAGAAATAGTCGGTCGCTCTTCGGCACCGACTGTATCACGGAGGATATCTGAGTGTAGAACTGATCACGCGTGTCATCAGCACAACACATAGTCAGACCGTAGGTGCTGATAAAAGTGGCAAACTTACCTCTTCCGAGTCGTAGGCGAACAGTCATCAGTCGCGCGCTGATGCCTGTTGGTTCACCCAACAGCTGGCCATTCAGGCGATCGGATATTGCAAACCCGACCCCACGTTCACGTGGTGCTGAGGCGGCGTTCTCCACCCAGTAGAATGTGTAGCCAGCACCTGCTTCATGTAACTTACCTTGCTCAGCGAGCCGAGTTTCACTGAGCGCCGCAATATCGATGTGGTAGCGCGCCAGCTCCATTGCGACCGGTGCAGTGCGTCGCTCCGGGCGCTCGCTGAAGTTCCGGTCCAGTAGTGTGCGCACGTTCCAGCACCCGATGCTGAGTGCTTTGCGCGCATGCATACGATTGCATTGGTGGGCAATCGCACGCGAGATGGTCGTTGTGCTTCGGAGGTTTGCTTGAGGGACTCCACCCGGAGCCTTTGGCTCAATAGCCTGACCCACAAGGCAGTGTGGAGCAGATCCAGCTCGGGAATGTGATTGCAGAGACAGATGGGGATCTGCTTGACGGCCGTCACACGCAGCCTTTGAGGTACTGGAACAATTATTATGTGTTTTGCGACCGTAGTAGGATACGCACCTGCGACCACGGCCAGACGCAGGTGGGTTTTTGGCAGGTTTGCACCAATTTGACCAGGGGCTGCCTGGCTTGAGGCGGGCAGTAGCAAACCATTGAACACCCGGAGGTGTCCTCCCACCGTCAGAGACAATGCGTGGCACTCGTGCTCTACGCCAATCGAGCTGTGAGCTTATAACCCGTAAACCTGTTGTCTCCCATGGCTAGGTTTTACGGGAAGAGGGCCATCGACCACTTGCTAACCTCCGAAGAGGATGGACTAGGATACTGCCATGGCACCCACACCTGACAGGAGAACGACTCGGGTCCTCAGCCAAAGCCTTCGATTAAATGAACACCCGAAAGGCAGCGGGTCTAGCACATGGTCAGTTAGCTGACTCATGCGGATTGGTGTCCTGGATCTTAGCAGGGAGAAGGGCGAAACCTAACTCCCACCCAGCGGTCGCCACGATGAGGCGCCCAGGACATGAGGCTATGGCGCAACAGTAGCAGCAGTGGGTGGACCATCTGTCAGGATCTAGCCACCACCAGCCTCAGCCCACCATAGCCTCTCCGGTTATCCTAGATTCCAGGCTTACTAGTATGTTAAGTCACGTGGCTAACTGTGGGCGGTGGCCATTGAGTAATGCTGTACAGAGGGTGACTCACTGGCGTCAGGAATGCTAACGTCTACTTTCCTCGCACATGCATCAACTATACGGTCCCGCAGCGTTGAAAACTTTTGCGGCCTGAACCGTGTGCAAATACGGTGTTATTGCCCTGCGCGCAGTCGTAAATCTGGTTTCGTGATTTACTTTGTGGAGGACAATTCTTGTCTCAGTCTAGTCAGTTGTTTAGGGTCTACCTGAGCATTGCTTTGAACCAATGAAAATCTGATTGGAACCTGCTACCTACAACTGCTTGCACACATGGGTTGTCCGGTGTGTATCAGAAGGCACCGTGTTCACGGAAAACGCTTGTTGTCAAATCGAAGCCTCTGATGTGGAAGCGAGTAGGTGTGCGTATGAGCACGCTCATCCTGACTAGCTCTAACAGCAATTACGGTCTCAGCCCGGTGAGTTCCTTCTGCAACAACAATGTCATTGCTGATGTTGACATGTCCTTAGCCTGGCCGCCCAATCAAATTGTGTCACTGTCCTTTAGGCGGCTAGCTGATGTCAGTGTAAAACTGCTCAATCGCTTATATGAGGCGGATGGATTACTACGCGTAATCTCATTGTCGGCCGTGATTCGCATTCAAGCGAACGTTTTCAATCCGGTCAGCGCGTTCGTGACTAAAACAGATGGTGTGGCTCACCCTAAAACACCGCACTCCACAATCGGTTTTTAACTAGTTTGCTCTCAGCAGAGCCTCGAACCTGAGACCTTTAGGATATCAGCCGCAAACTCAATCCCTAAGCCGTCGAATCGTGGCTGGGCGATTACTTAATCCTATGGCGCACATGCCCTATTGAACGGAGGATGTGCCTCTTGAACAGATGCCTCAGGTGTAAAGAAAACATCAGTGTAATTACCGCTCAGTGAGCTTGCACATCCAACCTTGATATTGCGACTCAGAATATATGAAGAGTGAAACCATTCTCATCTTCGTCTTTTGTTAGTTCACATCGGCATACAGGTCTGTTAGAGAAACAATACGGATCCCTAGCAGGCACGTTTATAAGATAGCTTCACTGAGCCCGTCACCTTCCACACAGTGTAGATCCGATTGAGCCAACCACCAAGTAGCTCGTTGTGTCCACGCTAAAATTGTATTCATTAATTATTGTGCGTATGCGAATGGTTGGAGCCCCACTCGAGACAGCCAATGTTGTGACAGTCCGGGTTGAATAGCCTGCCAAAGTAAAGCTAGCGGAAAAACCCACTTCACCTTCGCTCACGTCTTTCACCTGATAACCGAACTATCGTTGAGGGCGGTGAGCCATCAAAGTCTAATCTGAACGTTGTTTACCATTTCAAGTCTGCCTTTTGTCTGTTAAATGACGATATACTACCTCACATCACCCGCATACCGTTCATTATTCACATGTAGCATGAATTGCGGTTGCGTTTTTTGGGGAAGGGGAATTGTTACAACGCAATAGTTGTGGCACCGGTGATTGGCCTCGTTCACAAGTCCAATAAGAATTAGCGCATGGTGGGTGCTCCAGAGTCAACGGCATTGCTTCGAGTTTGAGCTGACCCATGTGTTGCCACACATCACCTGGGTCCTGCTCGGATTTATCACCCGGCGTTCGCTACTTATACTAGCTAAATTGCAAAAAAATGTGATTACACAAACATCAGAAGGTCCGTGATTGTGAATGAAGCGATCATTAGGACACCTCGACCCCATATTTAGCTTCGGCGCATTGAACATGGTAGTATGGGACTATGAAGTAGATACGATTACGTCTATGCATGTTGCGACACAGAGTGGATTACAATTGAGCTGGTAAACATAAGGTGACTCTAAGTTGCTAACCCTTTTAGGTTGTATCAAGCAATATTATATATTGTAATTATTATGACGCAAGAGGTACATCATCGTTGCACAAGAACTTAACAGCCCGTGCTTGTGTCACTTTTCCATGCTTAACGACCCATGCTTGTTCCCAATTCGCAGTGGACGTTGCGATCCACAAAAAGAGCAGCTCTTGCATGTGTCATATTTCTTGCGAACTTGGTATCCTTTGCTAGAACACATAGGCGGGTTTATGCTGCCCTGCACGTATGCAACATATGGAACATTGTGGCTTCATCGGACTATCGGATGCCATCACTATGCTACTAGATCTATCTGTAACTGGTTGACAACTAGGTGGCGTAAGAGAACCGGTTTTGCAACGTTAATTGCCTATTCAGCTCAACTTAAAAGGATCCGATGTCACTAGCTAAGCGATGTAAGGTTTTTGTCAGGCGCTTCATTAGCTGTATGTTTATAATCGTTCACCGCCCCGGGGTTAACAGACTACAAAGTATATCAGTACCTTAGGCTGGCGTTTTGCTTCCATGTAACTGCGAGTGCTTTGACGCTGGCTGAGATACTACCTATGCATCCAAGCCCAGGTAAGATCGGAGTCTCGAGGCGAGGACGTTGGGGTTACAAGTCGGATGCCTGAACCATTATGCCGTAGATACGCAGTTAGCAATGCCACACGTGTCTATAAAATGATCTGTTGTGGATTGTAATCTCTTGCACATGGAATCACTTCTGATAGGTCCATTACCTTCAAATTACAAATTCACGACTCCGTTTTGCTGTTTCTGCCACACGTCAAAGGGTGTTTTGATTAAGGTAGGATCGTAGTACGCCTACGTTGGAACTTGAAAATTTTCACAAACATCCACCTTAGGGAATATTTTCTCTCACTTTTCTCGTCCAGGAAATCTCGTACGGGTCGGGGCATCTTGGCCATGATGCTATGCCTTTCTGCCCCGAAATAGACGGAATATCACTGTGATTTCCAGGTGAGAGGAGTTTTTTGCTTCAGTGCGGTTCGCCTCAGAAACTTAGCGGAACATGTAGGAAGTAAATTTTTTGTATTCTTTTTGGTAGCGCTTGGTAGGTAAGCGAATATGTCATCTGAGATTGCATAATGCTGGAACGGTTTTGTCTGATCCCAAATATCCTCGGTACGAACTTGAGTATCGGGGTAAAAGCAAGACGCTCATGTGGTGGCTGGAAAGATGCACAATCATTGCGCCGGGGCAGCACACGACTCTCACCAAATTCGCTCATGTACCATGTATCCTCTGGATAACCCGTGTTTTGGAAGGACTTGACACTGCCTAGCTTGACTTCTTCAAGGCTTTTGACAGTCCGGGTCACTGTGCTTTGCCTCATTATCTGAACCAGGAGATTAGCGGCTCTATACTGGATTGTACACGTGCCTTCCTCCTCCAGCGTCACCTGAGTGTGGAAGAAGTGCACTGTGGCTTCCCACAAGCCTTTGTGCTAGAGCCATGACTATCTCTAGTGTTCATAATCAACCTCGTGAGAGTGATAAACCCAACATTTCAACGCTGCTGATAGGATCAAGGTATAGGTCGACCTCAAGGTGACATATGAATGCCCTGCTTAGGAAATGTTCCGGTTTGACGCCGTTAACTAGGTAGTATATATATTGATCACAATCTGTGTTCAGATATTGTGCCATCGGGATCATGGCGGTATAGGAAGGCAGGGTTAGAGTAAAAGAAGAAAGAAAACAAACAATTGTTGTGTAGAGCATACATCACCGAAACACCTACGGACAGCGCCTCGAAGCACAGCTTTTGTAGTCCACTTCCTATGAACGTTGTCTCGATGTATAAATATAGAATGCTCTCGGTTGCTCAAGACAGACCTAAAAACGGACAAAAGCTAATCAACCCCTGGACCTTCTCTCAAAGGCCTTTGGAATCCTCGAACCTACCATAATTCCACTATTGTTCAACACCTACGTGAGGACCTAAGTGGAAGATGTCATCCAAGTGTGGTAGCCCATACGAAGACGTGACCTTGCTGTGCTTGAGAACTCGCAATGGCGGATGACTAAAAATGCTAAACCCTTTCTCCATCTCCCTTACAAACTTATTGTGTAGGTCCTAAGAGGGCTCTTTTAATAGTGTACAAGATCCTCGAGGGCTCCCGCCACAAATGCCCTCACCATTTTCGACGACTCTTCCCTTAGAGGACGCCATTTACAGTTATACATACACTCCGACCGGAATGTCGTGGGACGTTAGTCCTCTTCGGATGCGTCAGTCTTGGAATATTGTTCCTGCTTTAATTCTGTCCATATGTTAGCAGGTGTCAAAAGTGACCATAGCATATTGCCCTACCTCTGCCCGAATTCATTGGTCAAAAAAGCACGCAACTAGCGGTGTGCACATGTGAAGCTTGCGGTGAGTCCGTCGACGCGCGTTATTTTTTCGATACTGATCTTTCGTATTTACCTTTCACCTGTGGGAATTGTTTTACTTCCGATTATTGACTCATAACTAGTCTGAAAAGCAAGGAAAGAAGATGAAGGCTGGCAGATGCATGCATTTCGTATTGTCTCCTCAGTACCATTAACAATAATCGATGTGCATAGATATTGCTAACAGTGGGTGCAACCAGACAACCTTGAGGTGCCGAACGAATGACGGAAGTTCACACCTGCGTCCAAGGCAGCTTTATGCTGACAAATAATTGTTAATGGTACTGAGGAGACAATACAAAAGGTATGCATCTACCAGCCTTCGTCTTCTTTCCGTGCTATTCAAATTATTGCAGGGAACTAACTGCTTTAAATTTCCTAACTAATCGATTGCTGTAGGGTTCTGTAATTCTTAGCGGAACCGCCCAGTTCCTTTGAAAGGCAACGAAAAAGCTGTCGATTAAATTGCTCATATTGTCTATGACGCATTACAGGTGCCCATGCGATGGAGGTCATATGAGATGGTAGAACGTCGTCCCGCCTTCTTTGTTAAAAGACTGACCATGATGGCTTCAGTGACTTGGCCATTTTTCTTTGAACGTTTGGATCGCGACTTATTTATTCTAAGCATACTCACTCTGCTTGTAGAGTTCTCTCCAATTATGTTCCCGCGGCAGCATATTCCCGTCACAAAGTGCGCTGCTGTTGAGGAAGTTAGTGGCGGTCGTGTGAATGCGTCTTGGAGGTCCGTCGGTAAGAAGAAAAGCATACAGTGAAGCAATGTCCACTTATGGCTTCGCAGTCCCTTTGGCTAGATTATCGGCAATGTGGTCAGTAGTAGGTCAGGCACTACTGTTCATTTATCATTTTGCCTCTGCGGACATAATACTATACTGTCATCCAGGTCAGCACGCTTACCTGCCTATCGGCCATTAGACGTAACGAATCTGAGCCAACTCTAACACAGTGCTCACACTTCCTTGAGACCGTTCAAAATCAGTGTCGCGGCCCTCCCGCTATTCATTGCCATTGACCCCTACAAGGTTACTCGAGCAGTCCACTGTCCGACTTCTAAGCGCCAGTCATATGATAACTGAGGTCATGATGTCGGACTGACTGGTGACAATTTTTCTGACTGGCTTATCACGAGGGGAAGAACAAGTACTTGACAAGTCCCCTAGAATTGTCGAGGTAAAAATTACGGAATCAATATGTACAAGTGTAAGCGACAGAATCGCCTGGAAGGTCTTCTGCAAGGCCTCTCGTCTGGCACCAAATCAAAAACAACAAACCGGAATCAGGAAACTGTTCTAATGACAACGCGACTTACAGAATAACCAGGTACCAACTTCAACATTGTACACGTTCGACGCGTCGTGGGCAACACCCAGTTTCGATCTACTTCGGTTACGGCCCCAGTGATCGCATTGACCATGGTTCCTTTCAATGTGAATCTCGGTCTACATTGAAATTGCACCTCTCAATCCATTTACACAATGACTACTTCAGAATGACCCTCCAAACGGCTTACAATGCTTTCCAAGTAGTCAACAAAGATGGCTCCGAAATGGCACATGTATAAAATTAATCGCACTTCAATACGCGGCGCTTTTCATGACCAAGTAAAAGTTAAGCAGCCACTAGTCCGAAGTGTATGGATGAGTGCGTCGCACGCTCGAGCTATACACTCATATCGGGCTTCGTGCAGTGTGCGGGGACGAATTCGCAAAGTGCATGTGGACTTGATGGTTGCGAACATAGGACGGAGTTGAGAGATGGGGCAAAGAAATCAGGGCTAAAGTTTAGGGCACACATGTCATTGGGTTGAAGGGGGTCACAATTCTTTTCACAATGTCACCGAATTTCGCGCTTATTGACAAAGCGGCGAAACTATGATGTGGTCATGCAAAGGAGCGGGTGTTTTAATTATGCCGCTAACTGAGCATGGCAGAAAGCGGGAAACGAATGTTAGCATAAAAATTAATGTTGGTAGCAGTTAACAATATGTTGGGAAAATAAAGCGCGCACTCATATGCCGCTTCCGAGTATTCGTGTGACATGGATCCATTATGAGTACTAGATAAAGATATCCCACAATAGCAATGTTTACGCAACAAAGTACGAGGAGCTAAATACAATGTCCAACCGGTTTTTTAAAGATATTCGAGGTAGGCAGGAGACCACTGAGATTGGGAGAGCTTTCCATTAGTGACAAACTCATGGAAAAGGTATCCTTTAGCACTATAAAGTGCTGTATTGCATACTTGATTTATAAGTTGCCTGAGTTTCGTGTTGTGGCTAAGCTTCATAATTGGTGGTATATATGATTTGGGTCACCCAAATTTTGCTAAACAGATATCAAATTTCTGACCAACCAGCGGTGTCCGCGGTAAACCCCCAGTTCCCTCAACCTTTTCTATTAAGAGAGGTTCCGTAGACCTGTTGCACTCGTAAACTTCTATCTTTCAACTATACTTTCCTACTTAACTTTCTGGCATTTCTTGTGCTGTTGGTTTTGACTATCTGAACTGATGCCCCTTTTTCGAATTTCGTTTCTGAAGTGTTCGTCCCTCGCCTGAATGGACGCTTGATTCCCAATCAAAGTCGCTGGCCTCCCACAAGACAGAGAGAAGACCAGATCGGACAAGCAGAGCAACAGGAATGAATTAGCGAATCACACCATTCATTATAAAAGTGAAATGGAAAGTTCGTGAATGGTATTTAAAGCGCACGTGGAAAGCTCTGGAAAGGTCAACTAACAGCAAATCAAGGAACGACGCCCTCGCGTTAATTGGCCGCTTCTCCCGGTTGCTTTTCTGTTCGCCCCAATCAGGGCGGGTGAGTTTGGATCGCTTGCCGCGGCGATGGGTTCCTGGCATGTTCGCATCGCACATTCCTTCCTAACACTTCCCCCTTCGAATTGTGTTGTACGATTTCAGCTTGGGGTTGACTTGCATGGGTGACACGAATTTGCCTCGCCGCTTCGGCTTCTGTGCTGCTAGGTTTCGGGTCGAATGTTGTGGTTGCTGTGTTGGGGCATTTTGGGGAGTCTTCACTTCACCCTCGTCGGCCACTGTGTCCAGAGGTAACTGCGTTGCTGGTACTTGTTGTTGCAGTTGTTCGCCAGTCCCTGCCTCTAGCAGCTGATTGGCATGTCTTACCCAAATTGCCGTCCCAACCTGGATACCGTAGATCACGTTACCACGTTTGTTTAGCACATGGCCCATAGACCATTTAAGATAGTGGATGCGATAATCTCTCGCCAGAACTTGTTGGCCAACATTAAAGGCTCGCTTCCGAGCACCGTGTCGGATGTTGAATTGACGCTCCAGCTGATAGCTGCGGGACAGTAACTGATCCTTCCTGGGTCTGATGGCATCATGCGGCACACGGATTTTCCTTTGAAGTAAAATTTCAGCCGGAGATAGTGCGTTCGGTGTCTGCGGATTCGGAGTTGTGCGATACGTCAGCAGAAATGTGTCAAGAATCTACACAAAGGTACTTTCCCCTTCATTTTTAACAGGACTCTATAGTGCATCCACAAAGCGTTCCGCTTACCCTTTCAATTGTGGGTGGAAAGGTGGAGACCTTACATTCACGATCGCGTTTCTGTGACAGAAGACAACAAATTCAGATGAGGTGAATTGCGTACCATTGTCCGAAACCAACGTGTGTGGAACACCGAAACGAGAAAACACCTGTCGGAGAGCGGAGACAGTGGCTGCTGCGGTGATTCTCACCATTGGAATCACCTTTGGACATTTACCGTGGGCATCGACAACCATGAGAAAATGGTGACCATCAATTGGACCTGCAAAGTCGACGTGTACCTTTGGCCATGGTTCCGTTGGTATTGGCTAAGATTGCAATTCCGTCTTCCTTGGTTGTTTAGATACACTGGCACATCGGGGACAATTCTTGGTTAAATTCTCGAGCTGGGAATCCACATAGGGCCAATACACATAGCTTCGTACCAGCGATTTCTTGCGACTCATTCCTGGGTGGCCAGTATGAAATTGTCGGAGGACTCTCTCTTGAAGGATGAGAGGAATGATGACGCGATCTGAGAACAGCAGACAGTTGCTGACGACTGATAGTGCATCCTTTCGTTGGTGGAATTGTTGATGCTCCGGCGTTGTAACTCTCAGGCCAGCCATTGAGGTGGAAATTGATCACTTGTTGTAGGGTAGAATCATGATGGGTCGCTTCCTGCACCATTTCGAGCGTTACTGATAAGGCACCGAAATGTCAGACACAACTTGATGTACTTGGGGTTCTACGGAGCTTTGAGTAACTACCAAATCCTCTGGTTCTTGATGCTGTGTACCAGTTAAACGAGATAACGCATCCGCTTGACCAATGTTGTGTGCAGATTGATATTTGACGACGAAATCGTGTCCAAGTGGAACCGTTGCCCAGCGTTGTCGACGACTGGCCGTGCAGACTGGAATGCCTTTCTTTGATCCAAAGATTGCGACCAAGGGTTTGTGGTCAGTGGACAGCGTGAATTTTCGTCCATAGAGCATTTTGTGAAATCGCTTGACTGCAAACACTATAGCCAAAGTTTCTTTCTCGGTCTGCCCATAGTTGCGTTCCGCTGGGGTGAGTGATCTGGCTGCATGTGCCACAGCTTTCTCCGAACGATTGGGGAAAATGTGGGATATGACTGCTCCAATTCCGTAGTCTGACGCGTCAGCAGCAACTATGATCTCCAGCTCCGGATTGAAATGCGTTAGCAATAGGTCAGAACACAATATAGACTTGACATTATCAAATGCGGCTTGACATTCAGGAGACCACACAAATTTGCGATCCTTTACCAGAAGTTCATTGAGCGGTCCTCGTAGCCGATGCATTTCGGGCACAAAAGGGTTGTAATGACTGATCAACCCGAAAAATGATCTGAGCTTCATGACATTGTCAGGGGGAGGCATCTGTTTTATGGCACTTATGTTGGAAGGATCCGGACGACGGCCATCCTTGTCGATGATGAAGCCAAGATACTTTACACACTTCATGCCGGTTTTGCACTTTTCTGCTTTCAAGTGGAAACCGTAGTCGTTAACGCGGTGGAGAACTGCTTCCAATCTTTCCGTCAGCTCTCGAAAGGTAGCCCCTTTGATTATGATGTCGTCCAAGTAAGCTGCGACTCCTGATAACCCAGATAACATCGTATGCATAATTTGTTGAAAAATCGCGGGAGCTGATTTGACACCAAACGTCAAACGGTTGAACTGGTAAAGACCTCGGTGCGTATTGATTGCCAGCAACTCCTTTGAAGCAGCATAGACTTCAATTTGAAGAAAAGCATCTGATAAATCTAGCTTTGCAAAGTAAGCGCCACCACTGAGCTTAGCAAATAAATCTTCTGGGACTGACAAAGGATACTGGTGCATTTTCAAAGCAGCATTCAATCCTGTAGAGTAGTCAGCACAGATACGAACGGTTCCATTGGTCTTCTTGACGACAACAACAGGTGCTACCCACGCTGAATAGTTCACAGGTTGGATGACGCCGGCCCGCTCCAAACGATCAAGTTCCGCATCAACAACCGGAAACGCAGCATACGCTACCGGTATTTGGGTCGGAATACGGCTTTGGCACCGTCTTTGAGTGTAAGGCTTGCTTTGATCTTTGTGCATCTTCCCAACTCGTTGCGGAACACAGACGGGATTTTCCTCCGTAGCTGCTCGATCAGGTTGTTTTTTGGTTCGGCACCTTCCGAAGAGGGCCTCGTATATCCGAGCCGGAGGGTATTGCAGACTTGACTCAGGGGGATGTCGAACAGGTGAAGCTTCTGGATCCAGTCGAGTCCAAGCAGATTCAAATGTGACAGCCCCGTAATGTACACGACACCGTTTGCCCGAGCAGCACCAAAAACCACTTCACACTGCAGCTCACCAATGAGATTAAGTTGACCTCCTGAAGCGTTAAGTGCAACATGTGTCGTTCGGCTGATTGACGGAGCACCAATATACTGCCAAGTTTTGCTGGAGATAATTGTGATGTCCGGGGCTGTAGCTAGCTGAAGACGCACTTGTTGCCCGTTCAGGTGAACTCTGATGTACTTTCTGCGGGCCACATGTTCATCAGAGTAGGCCGCTTGAACCGTACTATAGCTGCTGAATCGTTTGGGAACATTTGAATTCGGTCGCATATGTCTAACACGCTTAAACTGCAGTCTGGATCGGCAGTGCGTTTCCTTATGGTCCCGTTTATGACACTTGTGGCAAACATGTTTCAGGAATCGACACACGAACAAAATGCCACTCACCACATCTCCAACAAGCAGTCGGGGGCTTGGGATTCTCTCTGGGCTTTTCATGACTTGTTTAACTTGGAAGCGGTTTCTTTGAGGTGGTTTTTAATACACTAAGACTTGGGGTTGATTGTTGCTTCTCCAGCATAAGCGTGTCATGCTTGAGGTTCAGCAATTGTTGGCATTCAATAGTTATGGCCTGTAGAGTCATTTGCTGGTCTTGTTCAAGTTTACTCAGCAGCTTGGTGCGGATCTCTGCATCCCGTAGGGAATATAGTCCATAGATAAAAATCAGGCATTTGAACTGATCTGCCGTAATGGATTTGATGTCGAATTTTTCGCACTCGCGATTGACGATGCCAGCGTAAGTGGCGTAGTCATAGCGTCCATCCGGGTGATCTTCAGGCATTGATATCGCGTGTTGAAGATGGGTGACTACTCTCCAAATATTTGGTCCAAGCATTTGACAGTCTCCTCAAAAGTGCAGTCTAGAGCGTTCTTAGGCAAAATAAAGTTGACATAGCTGGAGGGCTCTGCTGCTGTTCCAAGTTTCCTTGACAGCAATCGGACTTTCCAATCGTCATCATGGCCTCCAAGTTCAACGCAGAACACATCTTCATAACGCTTGAACCAAGATTCAAAGGTGAGGACAGCATCAGGGTCGTACGAAAATTCGGTAATGCTGTTAGTGCTGACGTCTACCGATGCGGACGGCTTGACGGTTGTAGACAGTGAACCGGTCTGAATTGAGAGTTGGTGCGTAAGAGTTTCGATCAGCCAGAGTTGGGATGTCTCAAATTGTGCGTGTTGCTGCAGCAACAAGTCAGCCGATGTGGACATATTGATTAGGGTTCAACCCGTCGTCAGCTGAAGTGTTCGTCCCCCGCCTGAATGGACGCTTGATTCCCAATCAAAATCCGAAGTCGTTGGCCCCCCGCAAGACAGAGAGAAGACCAGATCGGGCGAGCAGAGCAATAGGGATCTACTAGCCAGTCACACCGTTCATTATAAAGGTGAAATGGAAAGTTCGTGAATGGTATTTAAAGCGCACGTGGAAAGCTCTGGAAAGGTCAACTAACAGCAAATCAAGGAACGACGCCCTCGCGTTAATTGGCCGCTTCTCAC
>OX104070.1:67381652-67398914 GCA_944474145.2 Dicrocoelium dendriticum | reverse complement strand
AATATGCATTGCCCGAATAGGAAGAGTGGAAACACAGTCATAACACCCATACACACAACACTGTCAGGGATATTTGACAAAAAATATTACGAGCAGGTAGGTATAAAACGGCAGTTCGTAAAGGATTTGACAGTGCTTCTATCCTTAAATCGTTTTGCCAAACAGGTCTTGGAATACCAGGTTTGATCCTTCAAAAACATGACAAAGAAGTCACAACTGACTTTTCGTAGACCTGTGGATGAGCACAGATGTGTTGCACATTTATCTGATCGGGGAGTTCGATCTACCTTCAGATAACATACAATGGAGGGAGAGAGTAACAAATGAGCAACGTTTCGACTCGAGGTTAACGGGACTGAACACAATAATTTCAACAAGATCGGACCGTAAAATGATGCTACCCCGAGCTGAATGTTTCAACAACCTAGCAGTTAGTTTGCAAGTCTCCACTCAAAAGGCCAAATAAAATCAAGGAAGGAGCAGTGGTTTCCACTGGGTAACAAGCACACAGTAAGAAACAATAGAACCAAACTAATCAGTGTGGGAAGACCGAGGACTGGAGATATAGAACGTCAGTCTAGTGAGTTTAAGGAATATTTTGGTTAATTAAACAGACCACATAAAACTACGTCGCAAGGTCACATCCCGGTATTTCACTGCTGTGGAGGAGTTCAGGCCTGCACCATCGATGTGAAACTATGATCAATGCTTGTGAAGCTGCTGGAACCGATTTATAGTAAACAGTAAAAAAAACTCGCTTACTTTCTAAGAATCCATCGATTGGCAACGAGATTTAAACTAACCCGTGAGTTTGTCGAGGAATATCTGTAGGTTCCCCGGTGAAGCAAGTTCTATTGGATAACTGTTCATTGTTTCGAGCCAAGTTGCCAACTCAGATCCGGCTAAATGCAACAGGCGCAAGGCCACGAGTCGTAAGCAACTCGATAGAACTTGCAAACGCCGTAATTTCTTTGCCTGCACAGTCCTGCGGAGAGAGCAATACAACAGCACCAAGGGCACACAACAGGACAGAACACAGCACAAGCGAAACTTCTGTTCAGGAACGCTCAACGATGCCATGCAAGTTGACTGGAATTCATAAACTAAAAAACGATTACAGACGGGCCGCATAACGGCTGGCTTAAAACAAACAAATATGTCATGCATCAACACACTCCTGACGACCAAAACACTATCTTGTTTGTACACAAACGCCCAAGGCCTTTTGTGTAAGTTGGTCGAACTTAGAGAACCCCGCGGCTCACAACTGCGGGACTTCGTCATGATCCCAGAGACTTGGCTAAAGCTAGAGATAACCGATTCATAGATTAAGCTACTCGGTATGTCGTTGCTTCGGAACGATAGAATTGGAAGGGGTGGTGGTGGTGGTGTGATTCTATATCATAATACAAACATACGATGTGCAATTCTCAATCCCTCGGAAAACCGCGCTCCTGCTTCTCTTTGGTGCCGCCTATGGCTACGGAATAAGGATATGTGTCTACTAGCTGTAATCAGCGCCCAACAAAATCTGCGTCGGTAATGGACTCCAAACTGAACCAGGTCTTTCAGCTTGATTTGAACAAGTCCTACAGTCACATTCATATCACTGGAGACTTTAATGTACACCACATGGAGACTCCAGCAACCGATGGTTCGCAGTGGAAAGCCTACGTGCAAGAGCTAATTGCTAGCCCCTCTCTGTACAACCACGCAACCTCTCCCACCAGATCTAAACTGCTAACAAGCTGTGGATGCTCGATCTTGGACTCATTAACAATGAACTCATGGTTAACTGGATAGTTGGAAGTGTATGCTGTCACGCACTATAATGTGTTACCTAACCTTGTTAAGGATACATCTAGGAATTTCTTAACTGAAGGCCTTCCCAGGTGTTGTCTGGGAAACGTTCACAAGGACGTTTAGCACACTGGCAACGCAGGCATCGGAACGGAAGTCCTTCCAACCTAAAAACAAATATAAGTCATTTCTGAGGAGCAGAAAACGTAAATGTATGTCCCTGAGGGATTTGGCATGGCGAGATCACATGGACTGCCCGCATGAGGAAACCTGGACTGCATACGTGTCACATCGTAACTTCTGTGTGAAATTGATCTGCGAGGAGAAGGTCACGTATAAGCAGGAGGTAATGAAGCGACCCTGCACGAACCGCAAACTTCTCTACAGGCACGTAAACGGCCTTCGAAAGGTGCAGCGCGGGATTCCAGCACTGGTCACGGCCGAAGGATGCACACGATCAGCAATGGAAGCAGCCGATTTCCTACGGCTTCATTACTCCCAAAGTTACCAGCAGGTAACAATGCCAAATATTCACCACTTTTCTATTACTCCATCGTCGGGTTTATACAACATCACCTTCACTTCGGAAGCTGTGTTGAAGAAGGTGTTATTTTTGCGTATCCACAATTCTCCTGGAGTCGACAACATTCGACCGAATCTTCTTCAGGCAATAGCTAGTGATCTAGCAGAATCAGTGGCCGTTTTCGATTAGCGATATCTAGAGGAGAATCATATTCCACCATGAGGGAAGCGAGGGTCATCACTTCTATCCATAAAGGAGGTAACGGCACTGACCCAACCAATTTCCGTCCAATAACGCCACTTCCTTTGCTATCCAAAGTTATGGAATCAATCATCACAGATGTGCTAATGCAGTATCTGGCAAGCCACAACATAAAAACCCCGAAACAACGTGGCTTCCGTCAAAAGCTTTCATGTACAACTAACCTATTAATCGCACATAATAGCTGGACTGAAGCTATTGATGCTGTAGCGGGAGTTAATGTCATCTACCTGGACTACTCACAAGTATTTGCTCGCTTAGACCAGGGGTCGTTAACTTTTTCTTGGCGGGCCGGATTGCCAACGAACTGACGGCCGCGGGCCGGATTGGATTTTGCATAATGCTCAAAGGCCAAAACGTAGATACTTAAGGAGACTACTGCAAACTGTGTTGCACATACCGTGGTAACGATGGATGTGGGACGTGCAAAGTACAAAAACGAAAGAAATTCAATTTATTTATGAGGTGAAAATCATCTTAATAGAGACGATGGTAACTAAAGTTAGTTTCCTCACTTATGTGCACACATCCGGAAGTTGCAACGGGCTGCAAAAAAAAGATCACTGAAATTGTAGTTTGGTTTCCCCAATATCATCAATGTTTGCTTTGGAATGGTTGCAACCAATCAAGAGAATGGCCTTCAAACTTTTATCACGCAACTTTGTTCGATGAGTTAATTTCACCTACTTCATTTTTGAGCATGTTTGCTCACAGCCATACCTTGTTCCCAACACTGATTTCATACCAGAAGCAAATTTTTTCACTTCCGGAAATTCGGCATCAGGTAGGGTGCGGTAAAATCTGACAAGTTATCCTTCCCTGTGCTTCTGTTTGAAAAAGGCATTTGCCTGCAAGTCAATTAGCTCTGACTGTAGTTCAAGTTGAATATCATCAGGACTACAATCATAAGGACTCTGGAACAGAAGGATTACACACTCAATTATGTAGATTTGGGAATCTCTCCAAAGATGCTTTTTCAGTTCACGAATACTTGCTCTCAGAAACTTGAGCATGGCGTCTTGGGCAATCGTAGCGCAAAACTCCTTGAAACAGATCCAAGGAGTGAAATTTTCTCCTTCCAGTTGTGTTTCAAACAATGACAACTTTCGCCGAAATCCTGTGCTGATTCTGTACAGGTCACAGTTGAGGTTGTGCTTTCCCTGCAGTTTCAAGTTCAGCTCATTCATGTGGGATGTGATATCGACCATAAAAGCCAAATTGACAGTCAGGTAGGATCTGACAGTTGTGGGTTAGCTATATGCTTTGCCTTCAGGAACATAGCCATTTCGTTTCAAGGCTTGTAAAAACGTAGTAGAACTTTACTGCAACTGAGCGATCGCACTGATGTGCGGTAAGGTAAATCACAGAATTCGGAATCAATATCTTTCAGAAAAGGCTGGACTGACAGTGAATGACAGCATGTCCCAGAATGACTTTGACGGCAGAAGCGACTGGTTTGAGTACACAAGAAGTATCTAAACCTTTCCCACAGAGGGCATGTTGATGTAGGATACAGTGAGTGAACAGATCGGCCGGAATTTCCAAATCTTCCAACTGAGTCCTGAGCAGCCCTAGCAGACCCATCTGCCCTCCAGCGATGGTTTCCCTGCATCAACTGTCACACCTCGAAGCCGATTGCACAGATGGCTATAAGCTTGCAAAATTTTGTGTACTTCCAAGCAAATGTCCTTTCCGGTTGTCGTTGCATGCATACTTCAGACCGACGCCAAATCCGGCACTATTTGAAAGCTCGAATTGACACCACGAATGAACACGATGAGTTGTGATGTACTCGACAGAGCAGTAGACTCGTCCAGCGCCCGAGAAAAACACAAAAACTCTTTAGCTTTCTGCTATATCATCAGTACTGCGTTCTTGCCAAATTCTTCTGTTCCCTGCGCAACAAAATTTGCCGAAAAGCTGATGGTGGAAAAATAAATCGGCCTTTTCAGGACACAAGTCATTCACTGCACCATTTATACTGTTCTTGAGTTAGTTTCTTTCTGTAAACGGTTTTCTTGTTCAGCCGTTTTGTACATAGTTTGTAACTTGTAGAGTAGCAGCATCAATTTCAGTAAATTTTCTCGTGAATAGATTTCTTTGTGTTTCAAAACCACTTTCATAAACGCAAATCTCTCCCAGCTTTGCTACCCCGAATATTTGCAATATGATAATAGGTGTTTTGTTTCATAATAATGCCGATAATTGTACTCTTTCAAAATCGCTATACCTTCGCCTCATATGACACAGCTGCATTGCAAGTCCTTTGTCACTACGAGGAATTGCTTCCCTCCACATTCGTCGTGGATAATGCGATATTCTGCTTTCACTTTCCCCCACTTATTATCCATAAGAAGCGGTGCAGTTCACGTGAGCTGAAAATGTGAGTTACACGGCATTGGAAACTTAATTAGTGTCCTACTAGAACACCTGCAAAGCAGAGTACTAGCAGTCACTGGTGAAGTTCCAGCTTACCAAACATGAATCTGAAGCTTATGTCATAACGTTGATAGCATACAACACATATATCACACAAGGGCCGCTGCAAATTACATGAATACGGCCAGCTTAAATTAGCAGCTTGCAGCAATGTTTTACAACTACGGTTCCGAGAGTGACAACCGGACGCTCTGCAGAGACACCGAAATCGTCCAACGACTAATTTTCCGCCCATCTGATTTATCATGGGCACTTCGCACACTTCGCCGTCTCGACAGTAAGCGGATTTCTGACCTGTGTTGAAACGCATGTAGCACCTCCCATTGTCTTTACGAGGTTCCCGTTCACATAGACGTCATGGGCTCGAAAATTATCATCAGAATGTGACATGCTCACCTTTACAAGAGACTTTCGTGCAGTGTACCAAGCCAAAGCGTGGCTTGCCTATGTCATATGGATCAATTTCATACACATCCGCACTAACGCCACGGTGCATATGCGTGAAAAATACAACTGTATGGGTCACAGGCACAATAACATGCAAGCAGGTGAATGGGGTCAAACTGGTGTTCATGCTTAGAGAATAAATCACGCAATCAAGCTTACAGTGCGGTGCGGCTTTGCGGTCTGAGGGAGCCCTCAGAGTATCCCTCAAAGTGTCGAAGTTGATGGGCGACATGAAGGGGCCAAACATTGTTGTGATGCCTCGGTGATGGTGCATGAATGTGTTCAAACAGAATGGTGTCATGCAATGACTTGATCGAAAGTGCGAAGGCCGTACACACAGGGCTAGGATAGGCAGGTGGATTAGTTGGGTGTACAAAGTCGAGTGCTGTTGGCAGGCCGGATCCGCCCTTGGGCCGTAGGTTGGTGACCTATGACTTAGCCCATCGAATTCTCTTTCACCAGCTTCGAGACTACGGCATCGGCGACCCAATCCTGAGTTGGATAAGCAATTTTCTACACGAAAGTCGGCTGGAGTTGGGAGTCCGGGAATCTCTGTCCGATGCAGCTGCTGTGGAGTGTGATGTACCACAAGGCTCGGTGCTTGGGCCTCGTCTATTCTTAGTTCTCAGGAACAATGTGGCGACATCAATTGCTTTCACCTTTCTGTTTTTCGCGTATGATATCAAGATATGGTGAAAGATCAGAGGACCGGAGGACCCCGAATGGCTCCAGTGCGATCTTAACACGGTGTCAAACGGTTCAGTTCAAAACGCCCTACCATTAAACCTAAACAAACCTCGTGTTGTGCAATTACGCCATATATATGACTACACGTATTTGCTTGAGGCACACGGATGGCAGAACAACTCCCAGGAACGTGAGCTTAGTGTGCTCGTACAGAGTGAGCACAACTATTCAAAACAGGCTGAGGTAGCTGCAAAAAGAGACAACCAGCACGTCGGCCTGATGTGAAGGGCATTCGGGAGATTCGACCCACCAATCTTTCCAATGATGCACAACTCCTACGTGCATATGGAATCCGTTATCCAAGCTTCGCAACCTGAGCTGAAGCACGACCTAGAAGCATTGGAGGCACCACAACGAAGAGCAACAAAGAATGTAAGAGACCTGCGCTATCACTCTTGCCACTGAAGGCTGAAGTTACTGGGAGTTTCAGCGGACACTACCGAAGGCTGCGGGGAGATCTCATATTAGCGCACCAAATAGTGAGTGACCCCAACCACATATGCCGCCATTTGCTGAAACCTAGCCAGAAACACGCAGCTCGGGGTGACTGATTGGAAATGAGGGAATAATATAGCCGTCTAGAGTGTCGACGGAATTTCGGGTTTGCCAACCTTGGAACGCACTCCCAGACTCAGTTGTATCCTCCCCTACCTTGGACATTTTCAAAAAATGATTACACATTGTACTTAGCTCCCAACACTTGGTTACCTAAATTACGCCATTTTGGATTACGCCAAGCATGCCCTTCTACAGAATTATGTGTCACATAGACACAAGAAGTCGACGCATAACTGAGCAACCATACTTTACTTTTCTCACGTTTTACACCCACGACTACTGCACCCCAAGTATTTCTGCAACCTTACACCCGATTTTTATTTTACATTGACGTTAGTTATCAACGCATTCATCTCGGTAAATGCTCGGTAGATGACCCATATTTGTTTCGATTTCATCGTAATCACCCCAACCATCCCACGGGACGTCTCGAGCACTTGCTTTTATCCCGTGATAAATTATTGTTCATTGTTCGTAATGGGCACTCAAGATCACATCGTCTGTCTATTTTGTTTAGCACAATAAGTGCCGATATTTGTGCCTTGTTACTGGCTCTCGTTCATATCCACCAATCCAAGTCCATACAGTGCATCAAGTATGGACTGTGAAGCATCCATCAAATGACCTGCATGTCTTCTGTATTTCACGAAGCTAAATCAACGCACAAGGCGACAGCCCCGTGAAGCTGAGAAAGCATCTAACAAAGGGGGAAATATCTTTGGCGAGCACATCTGTAGTTCACTCCATCAGCTAGATTTCATTCTGCGGCTCTGTCTGCCAGCAGTTGTAGTTTTTGGCTCATGGCACCCTATCCACAACGGTAAAACTGGCATCGGTTTAAAAGTAAGTTGCTGCAGTTTGGCATATGATGCACGTAATAGATGCACCAAGGAAGTCAAACAGCTAGTCCATGGGGAGAACAGACTGGACATTCAACATGCGACTCACTATAAATGCTATCGTCACATGTACAAAATATCCATTGATTTCACGGCTCTGATCCTATGTGAAAAAGGGTACGCCCGTGATTCGTTTAGAAGAAAATTAGCGATAGAATCTATGGTGGAAACAGAAGCTAAGCGTTACCTATGCGGCTTTGGTTCCGTTGTGTCTCTGCTCAGAAGATATAGTTCACTTAGGTTGCCGCGTCCATGCGCTTCGTTGCCATTCACCTATGGCATCTGGGAGGTATCCCTGGCCTAACGGTTTTCCTAGTGTTCATTTGTAAATGAAGTTACTATTGCGCTGTGCACTTCGCGATGAGCGCAGAATGTTTAGTTATCTGCTGCGATCGTTTAGTTGGTGTTTGAGCACACGCTCACCCGTAGTTACGAGGGAAAAACATTTTGCAGATGTAATCGAAGTCACGTGATCATCCGTCTCTTAGCCGAAATTGCCTGTCGCCGCCGTAACCTTATCTACCTGAACCCAGTAGAGATATACTTCTTTAATGCGGTTTTTTGAGGCACCAGTTTCCTGGATGGTTTTGCCTTCTTTGATGTGACAATTAGGTCTTTAATGGGTTTTCGCGGTCTTAGTATTCAGCTTAACAATTTTCTCCCCTTCCGTAGGTCTTTAAAACTGTCAGCCTACTTTGGTTCCTTGACCTACATCTTCTTGGGCTCATTCGATTTTGGCTCACATGCTTTCATATTTGCTGAATACCCTCTACCCCCTTAGTGCCTCGGACAGGGGTCTTTGCGTTAAATGTGTAAACAGTTTGGCACAAAATGTCTTGGGAAAGGTTTTAGATGTGGTCTTTATGGTTTACTGCGACATACTCCGTGACGCTTGACAGAAAGGTCCCTTTGCCGTCCTTAGCGATAGCGATGATAGTCGTGGTCTGCAGCATGGCAGCAGGTACCTTGGATTTCGTGGAATTAAGCATATCTTTCGCTATACAGAGTGGTATAGTGGGAACTCTGATTGCTGCTCCAAAATGCATATCAAATGCAGTGAAGACCTTAGTTTGTACAGTAAAAGCTTCCGTGCTGTCCTAGCTATATAAAAAACGACACCGACGTAGTTGCTAGCCTGGGGAACGAACTGGTACAGTACGAGAACCGGTTGCGTAGTGGAGACCAACCGGGGCGCCAAGTAAAGCTGACGCTCGATACGAAACATCGAACTCAGCATGCAGTTCAACATTCCGCAACAAGCACCTAAGTGCACATTGAAAAAATAATCTTAGAATTTTTCACAACGGACTTGCTACAATACCTCCGTTATCGATTTCTTCCATCAGGGAGTATCAATAAATTAAAGTGATCCAGGGTCAGACTTTGAATCACCCCTCCCACTTGTGTATCGGCTGTTGACACTGCTCCGACGGGACGCGGTCCCACCTAAGGAACAGACGCATGTGCAGCGCCCGCTGTGTTGGCGCGAGCGACGCAACCCTTGTACCAACTTGTTCACCAGTGTAATAAACGATCTCAAAACGTGGTTCAGCATTTCGCTTTGACCACTTGCCGGTTCAAAAGGTAACTTTTTGCTTGGATTTTAAGCAAAAACTCGGGCAAACAGACGAAGTGGTACGGCCTCTGGGACTGTACCATGGGTAGAAGCGATCACAAACTTGGGAAGTAAGGTGGAAATCGCAAAATACTAACTTCCGTATGTGTCATATGATGCTATCCCAGTCCTAACTTGCATCACTTTCATGCTCACAGGAAAATTACCGCTACGCAACCCTACACGACACACGGGAAAGGTAAAATCGTCGGCATCCAAAAGGTTTACACATTCAAATCAAACCCAAATGCTCTATTGAAGTCGCGGTAGCTGCATCTAACTTCTACTCGATGGCTGAATTGCGAAATCCCGCACCGAACTAGGCAGCGGGGTCTGTCAATACCCATAATCCCTGGGAGTATGAAGTTCGGATATGACTGAAAAACATTTACTTTCAGCCTGGTAATAAAACTGACAAGAAAGTCTATGTTGTGGTTCGCTCTGGCTCTATACGGAATACGACGGAACAGTTCATGCTGTCATGCGGCACAATCTCAGGACAGACTTACTTTAACTTAACCCCCCTAGCCGCTAAAGTGGGCCGGTCACTGAGTGTACCACTCCATAATTTTTTGTACCATTAGCGGTTTGAGTTTACACCATGGTGGCTGATGGAACTACCCAGAATTTCTACATACGAGCGGAGTTTGTCCAACCACTGTCAGTTGGTCTACTTTTTTCTTACCAACAGTTAAGTCGCGGCTGGCGCACTCAACCGCCTCAGTGATCAGCACGATATCTTGACAAGGGGTGGAGGTAACACGCAAGTGGACGCGTAGCATGCGCACGCACCAGACCCGACGGTTTTCGACGTGCCGTGGTATATCGTCCTGAGGCAGACGTGCAATCATAATGACCTGTTTTTGAGACAAGCGTTTGACCTAAATTTGGACATGGCGGTACCCCACGCTTGAATTGGTGACTCACTTCGCGCAGCGCACGAAGTGTTCAAATAAGTATGTGCATTCCACAGCCACGCGATTAAAGCGTGGGACGCCGCCTACGTAGCAGCAAATAGTCGGGGCGGTGTTGTTATTTCGATTCCACGGCCTCCAATGCTCCATTGTGAAAGCTGTTGGAAAGTAAGTAGCCTGAACCGTTGTATTGTGCATTACCATATTTACAACCAATGTAAGTATGCGACCAGCTGCTATACAGCAGTCTCATTTGTAAGGATGACAGCGCTAGTCTAACCAAAGCCGTGGTGAAGTAAACGTGATTCATTTATTATGTCTAAGTCCGTGTGTACTGCCTCATCATTTGTGGTTGGCTGATCTGAATTTTTGCGGCATTGGGTCAGCTCTGTAATCCCGAAAACCTGTCATTTAATAACTGACATACACCAGAGTGTTTTCCGTAGAATACTCACCCTTCTGCTACCGAAAATTGCCGAAAAGTCTAGATATCACCAGTATCCTCCTAAATTTTCATCAACGAAATGGCGCCATTTGTCGGGTATGGTAACCAGACTCATTTGGAGGAGTGGGCGGAAGAGTCCATTCCGCAAGCCGCACTCACTGCTGTGATGCATATGTTGCCACGATGCACATAAACATTCGCAGTACCCAATGCAACAGTACTTCCTAATAGTTTAACTGAGACTCCTTTAGAATTTTACTCATTAGACGCGGGCCTGTAGATTTCCCGTATGATTGTCGCATAATGGGTGAACCATTACAAAATTATAGTTTCCTTTTGTATCCAGGATAAGTAGCCAGTTTGCTTTTATGCACACACACATCCGGAAAGCGACCCGGACACTACCTCCGACTCTCCCGGAAAATTCTTTCACGTCCCTACCTAGCTCTTTTTGGGTGCTCGTCACCTTAACGAGGTTGTACGTTTCGGCAATAAACATTTACCTCGCCTATTTTGTTTGCCTTTCTATTTTTTATCAAACGGTTAGTTGATTGCGCGAATATATAGCGTTCGAGTTTCGAGCAGCATTCAACGTTGTCCATCATGATTGGAAATCCCAATCAACCCATCGTTTTCATTTCTTGAGGCGTCTAACGCCTGGCATACGGCTCACTCAACGTCGTAATCGACTCCTGTTCCACACAACACCTTGCACACCACGAGAGTTAAAGTGTGGATGTGTTAGGACAGTGCTTATCTAGTGGCTTGTCACTTTGCGGATAAATGCTGACCTTGAGGGAATAAAGAGATCCAGGGATTTCGTTGGTATTTGGAGCATTTATCTCAATCCACTCAGCAGCAACTGTGTGGGCTGAAAATTAGCTATCCATAGGTAGCTACTTGAGTTGGTGTCTATTCTTCATATCAATTCCGTCGACAGCCCCATGTCGGACTGTATTTTTGAGACCACTGGAATATATGAATACAGTAATTAACAAAAAAATTTTCTTGACTAAGCGAGGCACGTCTGCACAGGCATGTGCATGGTAAAAGTACAAATGATCAGGAAATGTACAATAGTATAATAGGATTGTCATATACGTGAATACATGACTATGTCGTCGTACGTCAGCGTGATATAGAGGCAGTGCGCATGACACGTGTACTGCGTGGAGCTGGCTGCGACACTGATCACAAATTGGTGCGGCCCAAACTGAACATATGTTTTCGTAAATCTACATATTGCACTCCCACCGTGAATCGGCGTAAATCTAACATTCTCTCCCTTGGTACTGGGGCGAAACGTACTGAGCTAGAGTTGGCGATGGCTGCCCGCCAGTGTGATGTGGACTGCATAACCACAGTGGGCAACCTGTGGGACCACATTCGCGACCAGGTGACAGTTGCTGCCGAATAAAACATCGGCCGCGCAAACTGTAAGCGGCTTGATTGGTTTGATGAGAACCACGCGACGATTGGCACATTGGTTTGTGAAAAGAATGCAGCATTTGCTGCGCATGTGGCAGATTCCAGTGCCTTGGCGACTGACCCGAAAGCTCCGTCGCATGCACGGTGGACGGAGAAGGCGAAGCAGATGGTATGTTACGCCGGACGTCGCCAACACAAAGAATTCTTTGACTCCTTGAAGGCGGTGTATGAACCGAGGTTGGTGTCACTAAGGCTGTCAATCTCTGGTAGTTCAGGCGTTAGCTACACACAGACTGCAGACATAATGCAGAACTGGCAAAAACACTTTGGCTGTCTCTTAAACAACCGTTCAGAGATCGACTTGCCTAATTTAAACGGCCTGAAGCAGCACGAGCTGAAGTTGAGTTTCGCAGACACACCGACACAGGATGAGACGTAGAGAGCACCTGCTCAGCTGTGAAACGGCAAATGTGCTGGGGTCGACGGGATCCCGCCTGAAGTATTGAAAAACGGCGGACCTAGGTTGATGACTGTGCTTCACCACTTGGTGCAACGCATGTGCATTGTGGAGGAGGTGCCTCCAGAGCTGATGCATGCTCTTCTGCTACCACTGTATAAGGGCAAAGGAAGCAAGCAATGTGCCACGAATTATCGTGACATCAGCTTGCTGAGTTGTGTGCTCAAGGTGCTCCCCCGAATCCTGCTCAACCGCGTCGTCAGTCAGGTTGTAGAACCTGACGTGGCGGAAGAGCAGTGTGGATTCCGTTCGGGTCGCAGCACCATCAATATGGTGTTTGCTGCTCGTCAGTTGCAGGAGAAGTGCAGAGAACGACACCAGCCGTTGTACTCGCTTTTCGTTGATTTCACCGAAGCATTTGATGCGGTGAACCGCGAGGCATTGTGGCAGATGTTGGGTAAGTTTAGTTGTCCGAATAGATTTGTAAGTTTAATTGGATGTCTGCGCAGTGGTATGCGGGCGAGGGTGCAGCTGAGTGGATAGACCTCGGATGACTTTGCAGTTGTCTCTGGTGTGAAGCAAGTCTGCGTCTTAGCTCCTGCCCTGTTTAATATATATCTTCATGCAATGTTATCTTGTGCTTTTGATGCGGCTTGTGCTCATGATGTTCGTGTGGAGCACCGTATTGATGGTGGGTTGCTGAACATCCGTCGTATCAGTGCGAGAACCCTAGGCTCTGAGACAACTATACGTATGTTGCTGCACGCTGACGACTGTACGTTGTTTGCACACAGCGCGGATGAGTTGCAGCACATGACTAGTGCTCTGGCTTCGACAGCGACCAAGTTCGGCTCACCAACAACACAAGCAAAACTGTTTGTCTGTTTCAGCCTTCACCGGAGGTGTGATCTGAAATGGGTGCCGCGAATCCGCATTCGTTATGACGTATTCGAAACCACCTTCCGCTTCTGCTACCTTGGGTGTGTGGTTTCGATTGACCAGCAGATACACAGTGAACTACATATCCGCGTGTCGAAGGCAGCGGCGGCATTCGGGGAGCTAGAGTATCGAATGCGGAACATCCATCAGCTTACCGTTGGCATGAAGCTGATGGTATACAAACCCATGGTGCTGTCCGTTCTTCTATACGGTAGTGAAACGTGGACGATGTACCTACCGGATGTGCGATCTCTCGAGCGGTTCCATCAGCAGTGTCTGCGACGGATTTTGCGCATCGGCTGGGGCGACACAGTTGCAGACACGGAAGTTTTGCGCCGAAGTGGGATGTATGCAGTGGACTGCATACTTTTACTGCGACACCTGAGATGGCTCGGTCATGTGAGCCGGATGGATTCGACGCGGATACCGAAACAACTCTTATACAGTCAGCTGAGTATTGGGGAGCGGCACGTGGGGAAGCCAAAGTTACGTTACCAGGACATGATCAAATTGAGCCTCACATGTTCTAACCTTGATTGCAGCTCATGGGAATCGAAGGCGGTTGATCGGCGTGCATGGCGCGAGCTAATCACGAAGGCAGTTGCTGAGGTGCGGGAGAAAGCCCTCATGCATGCAGAGAAGAAGCGGCAGTTGCGGAAGCGGCAAGCACCGATGAATTGTAGTTCATCGACATCGAGTGCATGGTGGCACATGTGGTCGCGAGTGCCTGAGTCAAGCAGGCTTAGTAAGCCATGAGCGAGGCCACTCGGGACCACTACAGAAGCGACGACGGGTCCTGCAGAGAAGGTAGACAGCACCGGCGCAGCGTTTGTAGGCACGCTGCATTCGATTTACTAACCGCGTGCTTGCATGCTCAGTTTTTTTATTTCGGGTGGTGGGTTTACAGTTTTTACTTTAATGCTTTTCTTTCTCATATAAATATCTCCCTGTACTCTATTCCACTAACTTGCACACTTCGCTTAAGCCAAATGTAGTCGATTTCCATAGCATTTTGTGTTCGAGGTATTCCGTAAAGTATACTTTCTAACCCCGAAAACTTGTCTAGGATTCGTTTGTAAGCAACTTATTATATATGCTCATTAACTTAAGGTTTATGTAACCTTTTCCTTATGCATTAATCGAGTTATTTTCTTGTATCTCTCTCTCTCTCTCAAATGATTGGCTGTTGTTTGATATCCCCGGTGTGGCTGCGCTTGATGTGCATGTTGACAAGGTGCCTACCTGTCTATTACCCGTTACCTCGTCCATACTGGCTACAGGAGACAGTTGGTCGTTGCTGGAGGGGACGGGGTGCACGGTCCTTGTAGCCGTGTTAGGTTCGAAGAGTGGTTCCATGCACTCAGTGTGGAGCGGACTACGGTCCAGCCACCGCCTTGTGGGCGGTTGATTCCCCAAATATAGCGTGCTTGTGTTTGCCTGTGAAGGAGTGTGGGCCGACTCCGTTGATGAAACGTGGTTCCCATCCGCATGCCTCCCGGTCTTATTCCTTCGGGTTTACACTGGATATGGGGTGTGTGGTTGGAGCTGTGGGTGGTGCAGCGGAAGCTACCCATGGTCCGTCTGTAGGCGCAGGCGTCGTGTGGCTTGCCACAGTGACAGGCAAATCCGAAACCGGATGCCGCCAACCATATGTATATATATATATATATATATATATATATATATATATATATATATATATATATATATATATATATATATATATATACCGTTGGCGGCATCCGGTTCCGGATTTGCCTGTCACTGTGGCAAGCCACAGCACGACTGCGCCTACAGAGGGACCATGGATGGCTTGCGCTGCACCACCCACAGCTCCAACCACACACCACATATCCAGTGTAAACCCGAAGGAATAAGACCGGGAGGCATGCGGATGGGAACCACGTTTCATCAACGGAGCCGGCCCACGCTCCTTCACAGGCAAACACAAGCACGCTGTATTTGGGAATCAAGCGCACACAAGGCGGTGGCTGGACCGTAGTCCGCTCCACACTGAGTGCATGGAACCACTCTTCGAGCCTAACACGGCCACAAGGACCGTGCACCCCGTCCCCTCCAGCAACGACCAACTGTCTCCTGTAGCCAGTATGGACGAGGTAGTTGGTAATAGACAGGTAGGCACCTTGTCAACATGCACACCAAGCGCAGCCACACCGGGGATATCAAACAGCAGCCAATCACTTGAGAGAGAGAAAGAAAAGGGAAAAACTCGATTAATGCATAAGGAAACAGTGACATAAACCTTAATTAAATAGCATACGTAATAAGTTGTTTACAAACAAATCCTATCTAAGTGCACGAGGTCAGGAAGTATAGTTCACGGTATGCCACGAACACAAAAATGTTATGGAAATCGAATACAATTGGCTGAAGCGATGTGTGCAAGTTAATGGAATAGAGTACAGGGAGATATTTATATGAGAAAGAAAAGCAGTAAGGTAAAAACTGTAAACCCACCACCTGAAATAAAGAGACTTAGCATGCAAGCACGCGGTTAGTAAATCGAATTCAGCGTGCCTACAAACGCTGCGCCGGCTCGCCGTAATTCTCTGCAGGACCCGTCGTCGCTTCTGTAGTGGCCCCAAAGGACCTAGCTCATGGCCCACTAGACATTTATATGAGAAAATAAGGAAATAATAGAGAACCGAAAACCCACCACCTGAAATAAAGAGACTTGGCATGCAAGCATGCGGTTAGTAAATTGAATTCAGCGTGCCTACAAACGCTGCGCCGGTGCTGCCTACGTTCACTGCGGGACCCATCGTCGCTTCGGCAATGGTCCCGAGTGACCTCTCTCATGGCTCACTAGGCCTGCCTGACTAAGGCACTCGCGACCGCATGTGCTACAGCACAATGCGCTCGATGTCGATGGAGTACAATTCATCGGTGCTTGCCGCTTCCGCAACTGCCGCTTCTTCTCTGCATGCATGAGGGATTTCTCCCGCACCTCTGCAACTGCCTTCGTAATTAGATCGCGCCACGCACGCTGATCAACCGCCTTCGATTCCCATGATCTGCAATCAAGATGAGAACGTGTGAGGCTCACTTTAATCATGTCCTGGTAACGTAACTTTGGTTTCCCCACGTGCCGCTTCCCAATACTCAGCTGACCGTATAAGAGTTGTTTCGGTATCCGCGTCGAATCCATCCGGCTCACATGACCGAGCCATCTCAGGTGTCTCAATAAAAGTATGCAGTCCACTGCATACATCCCACTTCGGCGCAACACTTCCGTGTCTGCAACTCTGGCGCCCCAGCCGATCCGCAGAATTCGTCGCAGACACTGCTGATGGAACCGCTCGAGATATTGCACATCCGGCCGGTACATCGTCCACGTTTCACTGCCGTATAGAAGAACGGACAGTACCATGGATTTGTACACCATCAGCTTCGTGCCAATGCTAAGCTGATGGTTGTTCCACACTCGGTACTCAAGCTTCCCGAATGCCGCTGCCGCCTTCGTCACGCGATTACGCAACTCAACGTGTAGCTGCTGATCAGTCGACACCACACTCCCAAGGTAGCAGAAGCTGGAGGTGGTTTCCAATACTTCAGCACCAATGCAGATTTGCGGCAATATTGAAGATTGCACCTCAGGTGAAGGCTGAAAGAAACAGACAGTTTCGCTTGTGTTGATGGTGAGACCGAATTTGGCCGCTGTCGAAGCCAGAGCACTAGTCATGTGCTGCAACTCATCCGCGTTGTATGAAAACAACGCACAGTCGTCAGCAAACAGCAACCTACGGATAGTTGTCTCACAGACTAGAGG
>OX104070.1:67109266-67381155 GCA_944474145.2 Dicrocoelium dendriticum | reverse complement strand
GCTATGCTTAAAAATGTCAGCATCTTTCTGCCATACCGTGATATAAATCTGATCTTAAGACAGGGGTTCGTAAGTATTGTCCTACAGGTCACATTTTTCATCTATCACAGATGATGGATAGGGTTATAAAGAAATAATGTTATTCACACTTTGTGCGCGGTTTTCTCTCACCACAGTATGGTTTTTAAACTCCCGATTCATGCATGACTTTTCAAAATGGTTTTCCGGAGAAGCTGATGAGTGCAGTTGATACTGGACTACGGTACATTATCATCTTTCTTGGCATGCGCTATGGTTCGATCGAGTCCCACACAAAACGGCGGCGGTGTGATTCTTTATTATAATACAAACCTCCGATGTGAGGTTATCGACCACCCGGAAATCCGAGCTCCCGATTCGCTTTGGTGCCGCCTATGGTTGCGAAACAAGGACACATGCCTACTAGCCGTGATTTATCGCCCACCAAACTCAACTTCGGAAATGGACTCCAAACTGAACCACGTTTTCCAGTTTGCTTTGAACAAGTCCTACACCCACATTCTTATCGCGGGAGACTTTAACGTGCATGACATAGAAACGCCAGCAACCGACGGTATGCAGTTTAAAGCCTGCTTGCAAGAGCTTATTGCTAGCCACCCTCTGTACAACCACGTAACCTCCCCCACCAGATTTCGAACTGCTAACAAGCCGTCGATACTGGATCTTGTGCTCACTAACGAAGAACTCATGGTTAGCGGGATAATTACAAGCACACCACTGGGTCGTAGTGATCATGTTACTCTACTCTTTGACTATATTTGCTATGCGGAGTACCCTGAAAAGGAGGAGGATAAAGTGCATACTGTCACACACTACAATGTGTTGTCTAAGCTTGTTAAGGATACATCTTGGACTTTCTTAACCGAATGCCCACCAGATGTTGCCTGGGAAACATTTACAAGGACGTTTAGTACACTGGTAGCGCACGCATCAGAGCAGAAGTCCTTCCACCCTAAAAACAAGCGTAATTCATTTCTGAGGAGCAGGACACGTAAATGTATGTCCCGGAGGGAATTGGCATGGCGAGATCACCAGGACTGCCCGAATGCCGAAACCTGGACTGCATACGTGACCCATCGTAACTTCTGTGTGAAGCTGATCCGCGAAGACAAGGTCACTCATCAGCAGAAGTTAATGAAGCGATTCTGCACGAATCGCAAACTCCTGTACAGGCACGTTAACGGCCTTCGGAAGGTAAAGCGAGGGGTTTCAGCACTAGTCACGGCTGATGGGTGCACGCGATCAGCAATGGAAGCAGCTGATCTCCTACGGCTTCATTACTCCCGAACTTTCCAGGAGGCAACGAGCACAAACATTCCCCTCATTTCTACTACTCCCCCATCTGGCTTAGAAAACATCACCTTCACTGCGGAAGCTGTGTTGAAGAAGTTGTTATGCTTGCGTATCCACAGTTCTCCTGGAGCTGACAACATCCGACCAAAGGCTCTCCAGGCAGTAGCTAGTGATCTAGCAGCACCACTGGCTATTTTCTATCAGCGATGTCTAGAGGAGAACCGTATTCCCACCAGTATGGAAGCGAGGGGTCATCACTCCTATTCATAAAGGAGGTAGCCGCACTGATCCTGCCAACTACCGTCCAATAACACTACTTCCCGTACTATCCAAAGTGATGGAATCAATCGTCGCAGATGCGCTGATGGAATACCTGGAAAGCCACAATTTAATAGCCCCAGAGCAACATGGCTTTCGTCAAAAGCATTCGTGTAATACCAACCTATTAATTGCACGTAATAGCTGGACTGAAGCTGTTGATGATGGAGTAGGAGTCGATGTCATCTACCTAGACTTTTCAAAAGCATTTGATCGCTTAAACCATCGCATTCTCCTTCACAAGCTTCGGAATTACGGCATTGGCGACCCAATCCTGAGTTGGATTGACAATTTTCTACAAGAACGAAGGTTAGTGGTGAGAGTCCGAGAATCATTGTCTGATGCAATCGATGTGGCGTGCGGAGTACCACAAGGCTCGGTTCTTGGACCTCGTCTATTCTTGGTGTTCATTAACGATTTGGCGAGATCAATCACTTCCGATTTCCTATTTTTCGCTGATGATATCAAGATATGGCGAAGGATCAGAGGACCGGAAGACCATGAACGACTCCAGTGCGATCTTAACACAGTGTCGAACTGGTCACTTCAAAACGCCCTACCGTTCAATGTAGACAAATGTCGCGTCGTACAATTACGCCATCGTCATAACTATACCTATTCACTTGGGACCAAAGGACTGCAGAATAGCTCCCAGGAACGTGACCTAGGTGTGATCGTACAGAGCGACCTCAACTGTTCAAAACAGGCTGAGGTTGCTGCGAAAAGAGGCAACCAGCATGTCGGCATGTTGCGAAGAGCATTCGGAAGATTTGACCCATCAATCTTCCCATCAATCTTCCCCACAATTCCTACGTGCGCCCGCATGTTGAATACGCTATCCAAGCTTGGCAACCTTGGTTGAAGCGCGACCTAGAAGCGATAGAGGCACCACAACGGAGAGCAACAAAAAATGTGAAGGGCCTGCGCTATCACTCTTACCACCGAAGGCTGAAGTTGCTGGGAATTTTCAGCGGGCGCTATCGAAGACTGCGCGGTGATCTCATATTAGCGTATCAAATATTGAGTGACCCCAACCACAGTATGCCGCCATTTGCTGAAACTTAGCCACAACACGCAGCTCAGGGGTAACTGCTTAAAGTTGAAGGAACAATACAGCCGTCTAGAGTGTCGACGGAATTACTTTTCCCTTCGGGTTTGCAAACCTGGAACGCACTCCCAGACTCAGTGGTATCCTCTCCTACCTTGGATGTTTTCAAAAAAACGATTAGATGTTGCTCTTAGCTCCCAACATTTTGTTACCTAAACTCCTCTACTGTGGATTACGCCAAGCATGCTTTTCAACAGGATTTATGTATCAAATGGATCCAAGTGAGCGACAATATTTTACTTTTCTCACGCTTTACCCCAATGATCACTGCACCCCAGTGCTCTTCTGAACATTTACGCTCGATAATTTACTTTAATTTTACACTGATGTTACTTATCAAACTATTCATCTCGGCAGACGTTCGATAGATGACCCAGATATATTTTGATTACATCATATTCACCTTAACCATCCTAGGGGACTTGTCAAGCACTTGCTTTTATCCCGTGATAAATCATTGTTCATTCTGTTCAATGTGTTATTGAACATGCGTAGTATTGGTATCTCAACTCCGCTTCTTTTCTGGTTCGAAACCTACCTAACAAGACGCTCGCGGACTGTCAAGATAACTAGGTTCATGTCTACTATTCTTTGTAATGTGATATACGATCCATTTTACTCGGTAACCAAAACCGTTCAGCAAAGAATCCCCCTGCAACAACTGTTGTAATGGCCGTCCACATGAGTGAGTTTGCAAGTTCAACTGTCAGGCCCTCGTATTCAATAAGCAAGAGTCATCTCTTAAAGTTTAGCTTTCAGGGTTGTTGTTTGTCCTCGGTAGCTAGCACAGTTATTACGCAGCCCAACAATCAGTAATGATAGAACACAGGCAGCGACATTTGATGCAATAGAAAGTGCAATTTTTTGAGCGCATGCAGGGGAGTTAGTGTCTCTTTGATATTCTACCTTTCAGATAGCTTCGAGAAATTATACCAGAGAAATCTTTCGAACCTGTTGGCATCTCCTTCTAAACGACAAACCATCTGACTCATCAGGTAATTAAAACCCTAATGACATTACATCTCCCCAACATCCGCGTATCCAAAGCACCAGAAAGCACAGACAGAAGTCAAGCGCTAATGTCCTCCAAGCTTGAGGTGGGTCGGGCAGAACGATCAAATGGCCGTTGTAGGTTAAAAAAACCGTTTAAGTGGAAACTGAGATGGCTAAACTGTTTCAAATCGCAACTCGGTGTATCGCTGGATCGGGTATGAGCTTACAAGCGGAAGCATATAGCCGGGTCATGTTGTAAGTCCACGGTTGGTTGCTCGTTATGGAGGAAATTTCAGCCATTGTAAAGTTATGCTCTACCCATCTGATCCAGCTATCGGTGCCGTGGTGCAGAGTTCACTGCGTTGCAGTGTAAAGCATAAATGTTGAAGAAGTGATACTTCCGTCACACATGCACCATTCACACACCAACGCACATGACCGCCCATTTGAACCGAGTAAGTATGATTTTGTTCAGACTACTGAACACAACTGCGTGCACGTGTAAACCAACTTAGACTTGTCTGTACACGTTGGCGAATGCGGACAACACTGGCTGACCACTTTTTCCGCTCTACAGTCATCAAAGGTAGATTAAAAACATATGCGCTGGACTACGGCGGTAGTCAGGATGTTAGCCACATAACAGAAATTCGTCTCTCAGTACCGAACCATGGTAAACTCCGGCTGATGACATACCCTGGCCCACCTGCTCGCCTATATTCACGAGCCAACAGGCCAGTATAGCGTATGGTACGTTATGCTTGACCCATAACCGTTATGCCCACTTTATTAATTATTTTATTTCGTCACAAACCTTAGCGCTTAAACATGTATTGGCTACATGAATTCTAACTGGATAAATAAATAATTAAATTCTTATTTCCCTACTGTACTGAAGACAGTTCTTGCATTTGGACAAATTAAGGTTGCAAGACAACAAGCGTCTCCTGCAGTATGTATCGATTCACTTAGATTACGTTTCATTGGCATAATGATTTAATATGGATTAAAAAGGATTACTCTTAACACAGATCGTGATTGGTCTGGTTACGAATCACAAAATATTGAAAAGGCGGCCGCAAAATGTAAGTTCGCACCAATGGAGTCACCGAGATATACGCATTGCAAATTTCAAATTCACTGTGCCTCCATAAGTAACGACGACAAATACGAAGTTTGTGTATAAACCGTGTAGTATCCTAATAACCAGGTGTAAAAGATAAAAATTGTGGAAGCTCTACAGTTAGCTGGTCAGCAATGAACTCTCTAGCAGACATAGCCATAGGAAAAATGAGTCATGTGAGCTGGTGCAGAGAAATGAGTACACACGGTCAACTCGGGCGCTGAACTTTACCAGCGTGGAAACACAAATGACAGATGCTCTGGAAAATCATTCTAGGCTTGGCAACAATGTAGGGTAAAAAAAATGCCTATAGTATTCCAAACGAATATACTGCTCAACTACCTTGAGATGGTGACCTCTCAGATTGCTCTTGTGAAGGAACTCCGGCAGATTGGGACAAGCGTGTTTGGGTTCCGACAAAATATGGCAAGTCATAATAAGGCGGCCACACAATCGCCGGTATATTCGGCTGAAGACCCCGAACACTCGAAGCCTTTGTTCATATGGAAACTGGTACAAGCGTTGTCATACTTCCAAAGGGGCGTGATCTCACCTGAGCCGTAACTGCTAGACCGGTATTGCATGTTCCACGGGTGGACGTATGCATACCACGAGAAACTATTGCAAATCGACTGGTCGGATCGTCTGAATACATTTCATGCAATACAACGTTTTGAACGCTTCTTCTTGCTGTCTTTTTGGTCGTTTCCAGACAGTCAAGGTCGGCTTTGATCAAAACGCCTAGATCCCATTTGCCGGAAGAGGTTGGAACCTCCTGGTTGCCCAGTTTGTAGCAGTACGCTAGCTGGTACTGTAGGTGTAGCATTCAACATTTAACCACATTGAACGGAAGCAGACCTTGGATTGACCATCTATAAACTCTCTTACTGGTCTCTTTGTGGAATGGCTTTCATTTACATATGTAAAAATGTGGAAGATGTAAAGTTCTGTGTAGTGTTAAAGGAGGAAAATATTTGCTATCACCTGGCGCACCGCAATGACACCCACGCTGAATCTTCACATTGCACCCAAATTCTACACACAAGCACAGTAACTTTGCTTTAAGCTTCCTTATACCTCATCCGCTGGTAATAAAGTACACGGTGACGTGTTCATCTTCTGTCCAACCTTGTCAACTGCAGGGCTTTATCACCGTACTAGCTCTTACAGAGGGACGTGGACTCCGGCTGATGCAGAAGTCGTGCCCACACTCTACGTGACAAGTTCGTCCCCCTGTGACCCCCTTGACAGTTACTAGTTGAGAGAATCCGCGCAAATCTAAGCCATTGGTAATTCATAATAACTATGTGTGAAGTAGAAATGACATGGTGTACGGTATTTTCGGACAGGCAACACTAGGTTTCCATCTGCTGCAGCCACAGTCCTAGTGATCGAATGACGAAGGTTCACTTCAACCGGAGTCGCAGTCCATAAAAAAATTTTTGTCAAGTTCCTGCACGGCCCTTGGCTTGGGCATTACGTGAATTAGCAGAGATTAAACAAGTGTCCTGGCGTAATATTGTAACAGTAATTATATCAAACGCAACATATTGTTCGGAACCGCTGGCGAACCTGTAAGTGTACGTCGTTAGTGAGAAATTTTTGTGATATTACACCCCGCATGTAGGCGTCTTATACATTAATGGATCCCCATTTGGTAGTCACACGCAAGTCAGGTATGTCAACTGTGTGCCGAGACGTGGTTAGAGGAGGCTGGGGAATATATAACCCGATTGTTGTTGATTTTCGAGTGATGTATGCAATTTAATGCCGCAGGAAATTCCTAACGTACAAAGCGGGCTATGGTTTCCGCATAAGCACCTACACCATAATTGTCAATTTTTAGTCGGTAGTTACGGGTCATTCTATAGGTGTCGCATATAGTCACGTCTATTACGTATACTGTGGAGACGTTGCTTGCGATTAAATTCGGCTTGATGTACGTTGATACTACTTGTATGCCGGCTCCGTGATGATTTGAGTTCCTCTGCGATGAAGGGTGTTTGTTTTGTTCGTGGCAATCAGACGACAATTCAGATATGTCGACCAGCTATCCGGAAAAGCACCAGAGGGCCGTTTCGCCTTATTGGGGCTCATCAGTGGTGCGCATCCTTCGGTCCTCTGCGGAGGATAGAACCCATGACTGCTAGTGGCTCTTGCCAACTAGACCGCAGCTTATGTAACTGCGCCATGGAGGACGGAATCTGACTATCATGAATTGTTAGCTAAATGCGATATAGCCCGACGCATCCTCCACTGCCATGCAGGCACCTGTCATGCAGATGACAGCGCTCGGCCTTCCGGCTTCAGGACTTCCCGGTTACAGCAGCTATGAATCGACATAGCATTTTGTGGAATCCGGACGGGCTAATTGGTAGTACTTATGAATGGAAGGATTTTTGTGAGTATTTTTGTTCGTCGCAATCAGCCGACAATTCAGATATGTCGACCAGCTATCCGGAAAAGCCCTAGACGGCCATTTCGCCCTATTGAGGCTCAGCAGTGGTGCGCATCCTTCGGTCCTCTGCGGAGGATCGAACCCATAACTGATGAGCCCTAATTGGGTGAAACGGCCGTCTGGTGCTTTTCCGGATAGCTGGTCGACATATCTGAATCTTCGGCTGATGGCGACGAACAAAAATACTCACCAAAATCCTTCCATTCATAAGTAATAAGGGGTTTGTTATTTGCTTCCTGATGTCGTTTTTTCTGTTAAAGCGAACATCTGGAGTTACTGCACCGGACTGCAACAAGTGGGAAAGTGTTCCGTTTGTTTGCAAACGCCTCGGCAGTGAATGTCAGTTGGATTTGTGAGTGGCCGTCCCCTGGAGCATCAAGACTGTTGATAGCAGCCATTCTCCAAGTTGGGTTTCTCTGATGTGGGGTCGGTGGAAAATTCACTCGGGGTTTCTTATCTACTTATGGGACGCTGGCATCGACATTGCTCTTCGAAGCAAGGATCTGTACAAAAATTGTAGCAGTAAGTTTTCCATCGTTCCTTCTGGTTACTGTTAGCAAAACGACTTGTTTAATGATGATCACATGTTTCTTGGGGAGTCACTGGAAAGTAACCGCCAAAGGTTCCGTATTGCTCAGCTGTTAAGTGGGTGTGGGAGTGAATGATTGCGTTGTAGGTGATCCTTCCAAATAGATCACACCAGAATGGCACCGAATGCATGTGTCACATTCCTCAACTGATGCGGGAAGTAGTGCGACGCTTGGGTCGTTGGCTAGTCGTAGCCGTTTTTCCATACTTGACCGGACCAGCATATTTATCGAGCTGAAGGTCTGTCGGTGCACACCGCCAAGGTGGGGATATGTGCATGTCGTAGTAACCGATAGGCATGCAAGATACCCCTGCGCCGGTAGCGTTTGTGGGGCTTGAGTTATCTCCTTCAGCTATGCTTTCTGTTGGCCTAGTGAATTTGATGAGTGTTAACCTTCCCAATCATATTGCAGTTCAAGTATCCAGAATTCCTAGGATGGCTAGATAGATGGGGTCTGAAGGTCACCATATAGGAGCTGCACAGTGTTCAGAATAGACAAACCCTTTCTTTTACTATCGACGTTGACATCCAGTACTATCGATATTAGTTGGTTTATTGATAACCCAAAATGCTGTACATCCTCCCTTAAGCGAATTAGGTATTCGATCCGAGATTCTCCGTCGCAAGGAGATAGTACGACATCTTGTGCGTAAACGATATGGCCAGTTGGCCCTACTGGGGAATCCACTATGTGTCAGACAGCGTGTAATGCTTCCTCTAGAGCCATGATGAAGAGCAAGGCAGAATATGAATCACCCTGACGGAATCCGCTCCCTGGGTGAATCTTCATACTGTTGACGATCGAAATTCCTAAGAAGCAAAAGACTTCAAGGAATATAGGAGAAAAGGAAGGCACCGAGAGAAGGCTGTGCGAAGCAGCAGAGCGTGGGAGATGCAATCAAAGTCTTTTGAAATGTCAAGCGAAGCACTGGATAGAGGGACACTGTTCAAGTTTGAATATCTTAGGGCTGAGTGTAATATCGTCGGGGCTTCAAAGCAGACATCTTTTCGGGGAAAACCAAATTGAGGACCGTCAGTTGGGAATGCAGAGATTCTGGGCGCCCAATCTACTCACCCAACGAGTGCTTCAGAATGATGTTTCAGTTAGTAGTGACGTGCTTTACGCGCCAGAAGAAAAGTCTGACCGTGACTATGAAGTTGGTTCAAAATGAGCTTCATGCACCCACATGTCCTCATTTTCAGCAATTGCAGTACCACTGAACATGCACAGGAAGCTAATGCTAACGAACAGTACATACATGAGTAAAAAATGAAGTGTATACACAACCACCATGCTTATAGCCGCTTGCGCAGCATGCCTACGACCTTTGTTGCATAGGCAAGCGAACGTGAGATGTAAGATCGATTTACGGTACAATGAATTGTGGGAAAATCAAGCTTCACCTTTTGAACCCGTAGAGGAAAACAGAGGCTTTTGCAATTTTGCTGTGCGGTAGAGCAAATTAGTCATTTATAAACTTGGAATAAAATTTAGTACAAGCAGAAAGATAAGTTCATCTAATCTACTAGGGAATTTCTAGGTGAAGCAATGCACTAAGACAGTATTCTATTGATCACACCAATAAGGTACATTCCTTCTGAAGCAGTTTAGCAAAGATAAGAACAGCGCAATATAACCAATGCAGATGATGCATGAAGTCACAAAATTAACTATTTTTCGATGGGAGATGGGGAGCACAAAAACGGTCCCTTGACTTTGTGAAAGCCTTCACAAATGTGCGTGGACCATGAGATGTTTTGATAGAAGGAGACTCACAGACATTTGCTAATGAATGATCTGGATATTAGATAGTCGCTCAGAGTCTGAGTGAAGAGATAGCTATAAAGGACCACAAACTGTAGAAAAGAAAGTAGGACATTGCTGCGTTTTGGCGCTTTAAGGGTAAGGGACTTGAATAAAGATCCTTTCACCAGCTCTCTTAATGCACGTGGAAACATTGCAGAATCTTGGACGCTGGAGGCCATATACCTTAGCAAAACATCAGCATGCTTACGTCCAATAAACGTGGGTGGCATAAGGAGGAACTAGATATCAGAAAAATGAAAAGAGTGACAGGATCGCGACTTGGTAACAACAGAATGCATATATTTGAGTAAACTGCATTTTTCAGTAAGCAGGCCGAGCATGGTTCGTCCATCCAGGTTACCGAAAGCGTTTGAATGATCAAGAGAAAGCAATCGTAAGGAATTACTTCTGATCTAGTGCTTACGCTATAGAACGAACTAGGTAAACTGTTTCAACCAATGCAGACAGCGGAGGTCTATAAGCGAATTGATAAGTGTCATCAGCAAGAATGACTGAAAATCCGTGGAAGTAACCGTTTTGTCGTGTATTTCTAGCTGTACAGATGCACCCGCTGATCGATAAACAGACGACATTTAACAGGAATTACCCTGTTGGTGAAGAGTAAGGGGGATTTACTGTTTTATGAGAAGATTCGTTGCAGATATACTTTGCTAAACAGCCATCACACATCCAGGAAGGCGGTAGACAGCCTCTGCGGCTTATTGGGACGAATACTGCCGAATACTGCCGGATTCGAAAGCATGGGCCTACTCTTACGGGCCAGCGACTTATGTCACTGAGCCATGGTTGACGGCGGCGGCACCTCCATGACTGATATCCAACAACGATGTAGCGCGGCTCCTCCCATGTACCTAACGAACACAACCACGTGAGGAATGTCCATACGGCATAGCATCAAAAGCAAACGCGCATCGAAATTCCTTAAGGTCGTTGACAGTGCAAGGTCGCTTCTCAGCTTACCGAACCTCAGAAAAACATTGAAATCGCACTACTCTTTTATGACAAGTGGTTTTAGAACACGCCAATGTTCAACTTGCTTGGCCGCGTTTATGGCGCATTTGACCCTGTTGCGTGCACGACGGTGGGCTTCAACTTCACTTGTTTCAGTCAGTAAATCCACTTAACCCTTGTTATAAAGGTAATATCCGTTGTCAGAAGTGTAGCCAAGGGACGGGCAAGAGGGCTATCCGCCGCGGGTGACATGTGATAAGGGGTGGCATTTTTCGAACAGATATATGTTCGATACCAAGTATAAAAGACAAGTTTTCCAGCTGGCCCGATGGTTGAATAAAGCAATATTGCTCAGAATGACCAAAAACACAATTGCATCATTTGTTCCACCTGCATGTCGTTCTTGCTTTATCGCGTCCGCACGCATCTGTTCCGTTACACATCGTCCCCTATGGCGGTTACCCGTGGAAGTAATGCACTGTCCTCCGTATTAATCATACTAAGGATAAAAATATTTTCTCGAATTTAAACAGGGTACACAAAGAAAGGCCTGAGCAGTTAATTATAATAGAATGCACCTCGTTCATTATTTAATCGATAATGTGTCCTGTTAAAGCAAATGAGAACATTCATGAAGTTCCAAAATATAATGAGATGTGGTTGTGAGAGTTATTCGAAGTTGCAAGTTTTTCGGTGTGGTGTGAGCAGTGTACTACCAGCTTTAAACACGTATCGCACTGGAGTTTCTTCATAACCCCAAAAGTGGCAAGGTGCATGAAAGATTACCTTGTATTTCATTACGAGTTACATTCGTCTCGGTTAATCAAATTGTTGACGCAGTTAGTCGCAGTTACCTTTTGTCCTTTAGTTTGTTCGTCGTTTGATGTCGTCAGAATTTGCCATACATCTGAAACTGCCGTTGTTGGTCGGAGATGTAAATGGTGCGTCTCTGTAGTACTGATTGATTCAGTGCTATTGTTTCAATGAAATTTCCTTTCAGAAATTGGCAGAACCTTATGAGTTCCAGCATCCACCGGCAAGTGGTTAGAATTGTTGAGTGGCGCCTCGAATTCTAGCCGGTAGCAGGGATACATAACTTACGTGACAAATACTGAACAGTAGAGAAGATAGAGGAAGTTAGACCTAACGTATCTTGAACAGGTTACAAGGAATGGAGAGCGGATCAGCAACAGCAATGAACGTGTTGCACGAGATTCACCAAACATAAGTGAGAGCTGATGTACGGTCAGTTAAACGAGTAGACAGTCAGAAGGTACAGACTACAATACAATTTGGTGTCGTGTAATACTGAGAGCATCTTTTTAAGTTCCCCACAGTTTCCTCAGATAATGTACCTGGGTTGGGCGAAAAGTGTATGAATGGTCCAATGCATCACAATGATTATAGTGGATTCGGTGTTGCGCTTGATGGTGGAATCAGAGACTAGTTTGTGCAACAAGTAGTTTTGGGCGTTTGCTGGAACGCTGCATTCTTGAAAAATTGGAGCACCTTGGGCAATTGGGGAATGTTTAGGCGATCTGCTGCTGCTACTGACCAGTTTGATGTTGACCGGTTTCGAATCCGGATGTCCGCATGAGTTATTCACTAGCAGGATAGAAATTGCATTGGAGTCCCGAGATGAGACGCAGCTTATTTTGTCGGTTGTTACAATTGTCTTCGGGCGCATAACACAGAGGCCAGCTGGGTGTCACGGGCAAATCCTCGATTAATATCTTCGCGTTAAATAATTCCAGTCATGTCTAAATATACATAAGGAGTCGTACAACGGTCACGTCATTCCAAAAGGTACTGTGGCCCAATATAAGTGCCTGCGTGTCTCCGCTTACTGGTTATGGCTTTCGTGTTGTCTGTATAGTCGCAGATCTAGCGATTTGTACATTCATTGTATGCCTTACGAAGACTCGATTGTTTCCGTGCTGGGCGGGTATTGGTGAGTCTTGTCTTCGCTGGACGTGATGCCAATTTCTTGTTTGTCGTAGTTCACTTTCGGCCTTGGTTTACTTTGTCGCGGGAGTTCCACAAGCTGCTCAAAGGCTCTAAGCAATTTTATCGCTTGCGCCTAGCCCGTTTTGTTCTTAGTTCTAATCGTTATTCTTCTAAAGGAATTCCCAATGCACTATCCTGTGAGACATTTGTCCCGCTCTCCCATCCTTTCACTGCAACTCCTTGACTTGTGAAAACGTCTTTCTTCAATGTTATCCCCTGACTTTTTCCATTGTGAGCACTTTCGCCAAGTTTACCTCATTGTTCCAAACGTTCATCCGTTTCACCACAAACTAAACTACCCTTCACTCTGAGTCGATCGCGTAGAGTAGGACGGAATTCAGATTGATGACTACTGTTGCTAGGCATTTGTTAATAGTGTTGTTATGGTGGGCTACTACAAGGTTTCCAGAAATAAATCTACGAAATCAACCTAAAAGCAACATTGGTGCCGTGCACAAATTACTCCATGCATCCGGATTGTATGTACGCAGTTTCTGCGACAGTCAATCCGTTATATTTTTGGTACAACGGATCAGCTATTCTCGTTCCTTGCTGCATCTACATACCGCGGAAACGGCTTAATTCAAGGGACTGATCCAAGTACCGAGGGGATGTAGAAACTATATAGTGTAGTCCAGCAGATACTGTAAACGTTGTGATGAAGAAATACTCTGAACTCGTCACTGCTAGGGAACTGATCTCACAAGAACGGAAGCAAACGACCGCTAGTTCAGCTGCATCTATAATTGTTATCCCAGTACTGACTTTTCCGTTTATTTCGTTTCTGAGCCTTTGAAGATACGTTCCCACGGAAAGAAGTGCTGCATGGAAAGAACTTTGACCAGGAGGCTGTCAAGCTCACAGCGTTAAGAGTTTGTCTTCTTCAGAACAGAGAGAAGATTATGGACACTTTAAAGGATGAATCTAAGACAACTCTGCTCTGGATAAGGGATAAGAGTTTAACATCCAATCCACCAAAAGAAACGAAAGGATAGTGACGAATTGCTTGCTACATCAATGGGATTTAAAGCTGCGTTGCATCGGGAAATGCAGCCTGTTATCGACAGGTTGACTTGCGAAATGTGTGTAAATTTCAGCAAATTAATTACCTTGCAAACAAGTGTGCTTTCCCACATTGTCAAGTCCTTTTTACAGTAAATATTTTTGTTCGCTTTGTGAAGTTGAGGAAGATATAGCAAATGATGAATTCTTTGTCGAAAGGAGCAGACTGCAATATTTTGTGAAGGCTCCGGGAAACGACATAACTCATGGACACCATAAAGTTTTGAGCTTCACGCAGAAATATCACGTTGGGGAACAAACACCGAATATTGTGATATTTATGCACATCACTTACTCGAGCTATTATCCCTGACAGTTGTGAGGAGCCTTTCTTAAGGCAAATAAAGTACTATATTCGATTAGCAACGAACCAGGCGAGGCTAACGAACTTGGCAGTCCTCTTCATATAGAGTGAACTTGACGATAGACTGAGTTTTGCTGGTGCTATCCATAAATATGCTGCTAGTAAAGAAATAAAATGGTGTTTGTACATTTTATAGGCTAGTATTGTAACTACACCCATGCCCATAGTTGCAGCAATACTTGAATATTAAATTTTGTTGTTGTTCTACGCAACGGAATATTGAAACGCTTTCGAAATTGTATAGGTTTACGTATGTACAAGTTCTAGTGAAGAGGGGGTAAAAATCGAACGCCTTGCCCAGGCTGCAGAAGCACTTTCTACGCCACTGCCAGCATGAATGAAAGAAATGTAGAACGTACGATGATTGGTGCAGTTACTGAGGGACTACTTAACCTGATGAATCAATATATGTCTGAAAACCACCGCAGTCGTAAGGTCTTCCAGCTCTGATCATTGAAACCTCAGATACAGACCTCAGATACAGATGAGCCAGCCTCAATTGTACCCATCTCAAACCAGCCAACTGTGCAAACAACCGTTTCAAAAATCTTCAGCAGACCGGCACTATTTGTGCCGGTCACTCACAGCGAACCGAGCTCCTGATGCGTCAACAAATAACATGCTGCTACACCAACACTCAGCGGTTGTACTCTAAGCTCTCGGAGCTGCGCCACCGACATGAAACGACAACTTGGGACCTCATAGCAGTCACTGAAACTTGGCTCTCAAACGACATACTTGATCCGGAGATTGAACTCAGTGAGATGTCAGTCATACGAAATGATCGTCCATCTCGCGGGGGCAGTGTTGCTCTCTACTATCGAGATTATCTGAAATGTGAGGCACTTACCGAAAATTCCCTCGTTATTCCCGACACACTATTTTGCCGACTGCACCTAGCAGGTCGAGATGTTGTTTCACAGAAGAAGAGTGATGCTTGCCTCTTAGCAGTTATTTATAGACCTCCGAACTCATCAGCAGACAGCGATAACATTCTGTTAAACGCCCTCCGCTATGCTGTTTCACAAAAGTACTCTCACTATCTTATAATGGGTGACTTTAATGTTCCTTCAATAGCATCAGTGTCCCCCCATGGGCCATCATTTAAATCGAAACTCCTCGAATTTATGGATATGGCAGTTTTGTAAAACCATGTGCATCGACCAACCAGACATCGCGGTTCAAACAAGCCATCACTCCTGGACTTAATCCTGACTAATGAAGAGTTGATGGTTGAGTCAGTAGCATACGATCCTCCACTGGGCCGTAGAGACCATTCAGTCCTAACATTTGGTTACGTATGTTATGCCAGTATTGTTGCTACAGAAAGTGAGACTCAACGAACTATTACGGACTATTATAAGCTGCGCAGCTTAGCAGCAACCGTTGACTGGGACCTACAGACGCACAGCTCAGCGAATGACGCGTGGAATGAATTGAAAGACAAAATTAACTGGGTCATACAATCAGCATCGAAGGTTGTACCATTACGAGCATCGCGCCGGACCAATACGTGGATCCGGAGCAGAACACGTAAATGGATCAACAGAAGAGATGAAATCTGGAGGCAACATTTGCTAAGCCCATGTGATATCACATGGCAGGATTACAAAGTCATAAGAAACTACTGCACGTCACTCATTAGAGTCGATAAGTACGAATGGCAGGAGAATATGGTGCTGAAATTTACGAGTAACACCAAACTGCTATACAGATTTGTGAATGGCAAAAGAAAGGTTAAGCCCGGAATACCACCACTCAGGACAGCCAATGGCCTAACAACTACTGCTGTGGATGCCGCGAATGCTCTACTCTTGCAGTTTGGCTCGGTAGCTACAAATGTCATGGGACCTTCGCCCTATCAACTCCCAACAAATGTCGTTGGCTTATCCAGCGTCACGTTTACTCCAGCAGCTGTTGCAAGCAAACTACAGTCTCTCCGGGAGTACAGTGCCCCTGGAATCGACATGATCTGCCCAAAAGTACTAAAAACCCTTGCCCCCACCATAGCAACACCACTTGCAACCTTTTTTCAGTGTCAGCTTAACTCCCATACACTCCCATCTGAGTGGAAAAATGGAATTATCACTCCGATATATAAAGGTGGTAAGCGTTCGGATCCTGCTAACTACCGACCTATTACTCTCCTTCCTGTTTTGTCAAAAGTTATGGAATCGGTAATCGCAGATGAACTGACGCGATACTTTGAAAGTCAACTGATAATTTCTAATGCCCAACATGGGTTCCGACGCAGACGATCTTGTCTCACCAATTTGCTGATTACTCGGGACTTATGGACCAGGGCGGCTGATGAAGGAGTCCCCATAGATGTGATATACCTGGATTTTTCTAAAGCATTCGACAGGGTCAATCACTTCTTTCTCCTCCAAAAGCTTGCTGCCTACGGTATCAACGGTTCCCTGCTCACTTGGTTGGAAGACTACTTACACGACAGAGCAATCAAGGTAAGAGTAGCTGACACCTATTCCGAAAGCCTTTACGTCTCCAGTGGTGTTCCACAAGGATCCGTCCTCGGCCCGCTACTATTTTTAGTCTACATCAATGACCTTCCAGCAGACATTCTATCTCCAATGCAAATATTTGCAGACGACGCTAAAATATGGAGAGCTATTCGCTCAGCATCCGACCATGTCTACCTCCAGGAAGATCTGACCCGGATTAACGAATGGGCAGAAAAGAACCAGCTCCCACTGAACGCTGCAAAGTGCCACCTGCTGATGGTGCACAACAGCTTCGTTAACACATACCTTTTGGGGCAACATGTCATGCAACACGTGACTAGTGTACGCGACCTAGGTATAATCGTGCAAGAGAGTCTTGGAAATTCGCTCCAGTGTTCGAAAGCAGCAAGTGTAGCGAACTTGAACTTGAGACTTTTGAGGCGAGCTCTCGGCACTTTTGAGCGACAGCTAGTACCATTGTTGATTAACTCCTACATTCGTCCTCATGTTGAATATGCAATTCAGGCCTGGTGTCCATGGTTAAAACGAGACATCCGCCTCTTGGAACAGCCCCAAAGAAGAGCCACAAAGGCAACGCGTGGACTATCCGGTATAAGTTACGAAATGCGTCTTCGTGTACTCGGGGTGTTCTCATTAGAATACCGACGGCTTCGCGGTGATCTTACTCTCACATACCGGATACTAACCGAAAGCGAGCATCCATGTACATCGCTGTTGACTCTAGCCCCATACAAACAAAACCGAGGCAACCACCTGAAACTAATGACGCAACACTCTCGTTTGAATTGTAGAAAGTATTTTTTCTCACTTAGAATCTGTTCTCACTGGAATGCATTACCAAACTATGTGGTGAACGCACCAGACATGACGACATTCGAAAGACTCTTAGATTTTCATCTTAGTGATAAACGATACACTACACTTTGTTAAAGTGCAATGATTTAACCACTGATACTTTACGTTCCACGTTGGAACATTTTGATTTTAATTTTCTTTTGCATATCCATCCTGTGGGTCTTGTAAAGTTATGCTTTTTATCCCATCATACACCATTGAACCATTGAAACCATTTGAATTGATTGAAAATAGCCGCTAATGATAACGGATGCAGGTGGATGTTTGACCGATGTACCAAGAAGTTGCAGTTACGGCTTGTTGGCAGAGGCTACATCCGTTCCTAATTAATGATGTGTTTGACTTATACTTCACAAACAAATGAAATTGATCAAGTACAGTGTTCTCTTATCTTCTGAAGGAGCTTAGTTTATAAGCGAATACTTCTCGAATCGGCTGTACCCACGGACGCCGCTGAGTTTGCTTTACTGTGCTGCATTCTAGTTTTGTTCTGGGAATACTGTGTTATACATGGTTTCACTGTGTGAAGTGTGCACCAATACTTTGCTTTTGGTGTATTTTCCTATCTGTGAAAATTTGGTGGAAATTCTCCGGCTACTGTCGGAGATCTCATTGGTTGCACCAACTGCTATCTGTATGTGCCATCTTGGATTTGTTCTGCAGCAATCTAACCAGTATCTGCCAGATCACCAGTTTGACCGACAGCGTTTGGATTCAACCTACCTGTGTAGACGTTGCAATGAACAACTTCCGCAGATCTGGCAGACACAACGGCACGTATTGCTTGCCCACGGAAAGCTAAGCCTAAAGCTTCCGAAATGAACGTTAGCTGTGGTGCAGACAGCTGTGTAAGAATTTGTGCGATTTGAAATAGAATTCAGAAACTGCTGAAAGTACTTCCATTCTCGATGTGTACGCCTTAGTCTCGACCAGACAAAAAGCTTCATAGTATGACCGATTCTCTCTGGTTCTGCACTGAGTCTTCCTCTCTTCCACTCGTCAGATGTATAACTGTGTTGGCGCAGAAGTGTGATAAGCTGACAAAGACTAAAGCAAGCAGCAGCCGTGAAAGTTGTCCCGCATGAACCAGGCAAATCAGTGCCTCGAACTCTATAATCAACATCAAGCTCCAATTCAGAACAGTGTAAAAGGTAACGAGCCAGACTTAGCCACCCCGATACTGGCGGCTGCATATAAAGATGCGTTCGCCATACATTCTTCACCAGTACCACCCGCCAAACTGAACACTGTTAAAGGGCCGATAACTTACGCGTCCGCTATTACTACCCATCTGACAGAGGCACCTCCCATCTTAATCTTGCCCGCTGCGAGACGTGTTACTACTACCAATACCACCACAGACACAAGACCCATCATTTGTCCAGCCGAAGAAAGCAGCCACTAGCCCCTCCAAAAAGGAGCACAAGAAACACTACCATAAGTCTCTAACTGTTATATGCTCTACTATGACTAAAGCCGGGGCGAACTCCATAAAAGGTAAGATACTAGATGACAAAGTCAGTGGGACTTCCTGTGTCAGCTAATAGGGGTTCAAGCTAAACCAGTCAGTATGATGCGCCTCGTCCGTCACCCAAACTCCGTACAGTACGGTGAACTGTGGCTACTACAGGTAACACTTCAATCGGGTAATGATGCAGAGGAATGCAAATATTTTGGTATTGCTCGTCCAGACACTGGGAGCCCACGACCACGCTTTCGTCCTGGTTTGGGCTCATCTGCTGGAGATGGCCTGAGCTGGGGTGGAAATCATAGCCTTGTGTTAGCCACTCCCCCTCCCTACCACCACATGCACTGTTCGGATTTTTCCAAATGTTCCTTGGAGCGAACGCCAGAAATGCAAACAAAATCCGGATGACTTCCGTAAACAACAAGCCGCAAAATCTATCCTTGTTTACGGTGTCCCCTAGATCCAGACATTAAGCGAGCTAGAGGTCAAAGCGCATGACTGGGATGAATGGCGTTTTATTCGTGAAGTATGTTCGCTCGAAAATGTTATCGCTAATTCGACATCAAGGTTACCGCTATCACCTGACCACAAAGGATGTGGTCCTCGCGTGCTGAAAGCAGCACTGCACTCCAAACTGATAGCAGAACATGTGGTCAACATGTGGCACAAGAAGCGTACATTGCTGCACTCCGAAATACGTATAAAGACAATAGCCATCAGGTCACAGATAGATAAGGTAATGCTGAGCAAGCAACTTCCAACTACAATTCTGTCACTGTGTAACTCAGAAAGGAGACAATGCCAAAACACATCAGCAGCTGAAGGAGGACAAGATGCTCACCCTCTTGTTGATGCTGAGAACTCTATACAAAACCTAAACTGGTCCTATGGCTTGCATCATCGGCCCTACAAAACGACTGGTAGCCGACCCCGCAAGGATCGGCGTACATCCTCACTGGGAACCGGCATTCACAAACATGCTTCTGACCACCGATACCCTCACCTGCTTGTATACCAATGCACAAGGTCTACTCAGCAAGCTAACCGAACTTCGTATTCGTCAGGTCTCCACGCCTTGGGACCTAGTTATGGTCACCGAAACATGGCTGAACACGGAGATCACGGATGCTGAGATTGCACTACCCGGCATGACTTCTATACGAAACGATCGACCTAGCAGAGGTGAAGGAGTGCTCTTGTATTATCGATCCGACCTGCTTGTTGATATCATTGAGGACTCCAGAAACGAAAGTCGTCGATTCTCTTTGGTGTCGTATGCACCTAAGACGTGGTGATGTGTGTTTACTAGCAATAGTTTACCGCCCTCCAATGTCCACCTTGGAAATGGATCAATGCCTAGCTTCTGCGATGAAACGAGTCCTGGCACGACCACACAGTCACGTCCTTCTGGTGGGGGACTTCAACCTGCACGCAATCGAAGTTCCAGCATCGCACAGCGAACAATTCAAGGCTGATTTGCAAGAGGTGATTGCCGATGTACCTCTGTACAACCATGTCACCTCTCCCACGCGATTCCGAACGGGTGACACACCCACTGTTTTGGACCTTGTGCTCTCCAACAAGGAACTAATGGTCGGCATCTTGACCATAGGTGCACCACTTGGTTGTAGCGATCACGTGCTGTTGCTCTTTCGTTTCATTTGTTACTCGGACTATGTCAGTGAGAACAACGTGGAAACATATGTCGTTACACATTACGATATCCTGTCCAACCCCGTTCAAGAAACTGACCGGTCGTTCTTGGCCGAGAAGCCGCTCGATATCGCCTGGATGGTGTTTGTCACCCAATTCACTGAGCTGGTGACAAATGCATCAGAAAGCAAGGTCTTTCGCCCGAAGCAACTAAATTGGTTCCCAAGGAGCCGTACAAGAAAATGCATGGGCTTAAGGGATTCAGTCTGCCGCTTACAAAGTTTGTCCAAGTAACCTGACCTGGGGTGCTTACACAACTCAAGGCAACCACTGCGTCAAGTTGACCCGCGAAGACAAACTCAAGCAGCAACAACACTTAGCGGCAAAATTCAGTACCACTTCCAAGTTACTGTATAAACACATCAACAAGCTCCGCAGAGTGCAGCGCGGGGTCCCGGTTTTACGTGCAAAAGATAATGTTGCGCGAACCGCACACGATGCGGCCAACGTGCTTCTCCAACACTTCATCCATACATTCCGGATTGAATAATCAGTTCATCCGCTTTTGACCCAGCTTTCATCGTCACCAGGGTTAAACCACGTATGGTTCACGGCAGCCAATGTGATGAAAACGCTAATGTCATTGCACGTGCACAGCTCACCTGGTGTGGACGACATCCAATCGAAGGAATTGAAAATAATGGCCATGAACCTTGCCGAACCATTAGCTGGGTTGAATGAAAAATGTGGTGTTGCTCATCCCAACACCGGCACCCCAAGACCGCGGTTTCGTGCTGTTGGGACTCATCAGTTGGAGATAGCCTGAGTTGGGCTGGAACTCAGAGCCTAGTGGCTCATGGTTGACGCCATAAGCACTATGCCACTGAGATCCGCGAGCAACGCTTGGTCTTTTTGATCGGAATGACCGAGGTCCACCTCAAGTGAACCGAGGTCTCAATAGAGGTTGCTTGTAGCAACCCAACCGCCAGCGGATTCTCCAAATTCAACTTTGCATTAGCTGGGTTCTTTCAACGTTGCCTCGACGAAATGCAGATTCCCACAACGTAAAAACATGGGCTAATCACTCCCATTTATAAAAAAGGTAATCGTTCGGGGCTTATGCGTGATCATCTGATAACCGACTCCAGTTCAACGGGGCTGAGTGCAAACTCCTAAGCATACCTCATCAGCTTTCTATGAATATCGACTTGGAGACCAACAGTTACAACGTGCTCACCAAGAAAATGACCTTGGGGTGATCTTGGCTGCTCGAGACAGGCTGAAAAGGCATCAATAACAGCCAGTCAACGTCTTGTGGACTCTTACGGAGGGCTTCCGGAAATTTCGAGCCATCAGTCTTTCCTCAAATGCTGAACCACTACGTGAGGCCCCGCGCTGAATATGTGATCCAGGCCTGGCGTCCCTGGCGCAAGCGCGACATCAATGCAATTGAATCTCCGCAACGTAGAGCGATCAAACTCGTTAGTGGATTGTTTCATCTCTCCTACCAGCGTAGATTGCTGTCCCTGAGATTGTACAGTGGTGAATATCGATGTCAGCAAGGAGGCCTAATCATGGTTTATTTCGTACTGACGAACCCAACTCACCCATGTCACAATCTGTTGCAGCTGAGCCAAAATACCAACCTGAGAGAACATCAGCTCAAACTGCCTACGCACTACAGTCGACTTGATTGTCGACGAAACGTTTTCTCCCTCCGTGTGTCCCATGCCTGGAACGCCCTTCCGACTCACCTTATCCTTGCCCCTACATTAACGCTATACAAAAACGCCTTGATGAAACGCTTTCCAACTTGCATTAGTTGATATAGTTCGTTCCATTTAGAGGACGAAATAAGGCCAACGTAACCATGTGTTTAACGGCCCTCTCCGCAATGTGCTGGTGAAGCTACATGCAGAAGTGTCCATGCGTGTAGTCTGGATGCATCTAAACGTGAGTAACATACCACATTTGTCCCATGAAGCAACACATGAGTGAACGTTGTCGTTTCCTTTTTTAGTTCTCACTCATTTCAACCTACCGCTACGCGGTAATGCATTTAAATAGGTAGACGCTTAAAATAACGATTTACTTATTCGATGATCCCTTAAATTTTAATTTTTACTCCAACTATCCAACGGGACCTGTCAAGCACATGTAATTTCTACCCGTGATAAATCATTGTTTATTGATCATTGGATCAGGGCTGTAAATAGTTCAGAAATGCTTAAGCCAATATATAACTAAATATACGTTCATCGTTTGTCTATCCCATCCTTGGCGTTCGCGACCCCCTGTCAACGAGTCCAACGTTGTATGACATTAGAAGACACGGAAAGCATAAAACTGCGACTGGCTGTTTAGGGTGTGGCAGGGGGTTATTACTTCTTCAGCAGTTGCAAGAGCATATAGACACAAAGCTTTTTCTACGAAGGAGTGTTTTTAACTAACGCCGAAAGTCTTTTCCTAGTCAAGTAGAAGTCCAGAATCAATTAGGTGCGTCCTGAAGAGTCTAGAAATAGCCCCAGCATGGCCGTGCTTCAGGCAAGGTGAACAGTGCTCTGGGTGGCGGATGCTCCGGGATTCCTTGGAGTGGTTTGACGGTCGAGCGAGAGGAGTCTATTCACAAGATGTCTGTGGATTAACAAGGTACGGCAGACATCACAAAGGTGAAAAAATAGCTGGAGAAGCCATCAGCTGTAGGGATTTGTACTGATCAGGACCGATGCCACAATATGCGATATGCATCCACCCGTCACATTCAGAACACTGTACAGCTTTTGAACGAGAGGTGACACCTTTAGCATAAGACAAACACTTGAACGCCATAGGAGATGTAGTCCACATATTAGACAAGTGATTCTCCAGAAAACAATCCCGATTCGCTATCCCGCACTAAAAAGACTTCAATGGAACGGAATGTTCATGAGGGCATCGTTCCCTGACTGAACGAGATAATCCATCAATAGTTTGGTTTTTCAAACTCAGCCGGTACAAAATGTGAAATCAGAGTTAAGAAGTTCAGCATACCAACGATTACTCCCATTGGATGTGATCCTTTAGATCCATTGCTAAGGAAGACCGTAAGGGCGGAATGATCAATTAGCAGAGTGAACAGGAAAAGATACCATTTTTCACAAGCCCACACAAAAGCTCCCCAACCGAATAATGGCACTCAAAATCTGAGGGTTTTTGGGATACATAAACAATAAATTTTTCCTCTCCGTTTTGTAGCAGGAACAGAACAGAACAGGAACAGAACAAGAACAGAACAGCACCAACAGAAACAAACACTGGACGCATCAGACGACACAAAAATGCGGTATGATTCCTCAAAAATGGCAACTAAGCAAGCAGATGTAACCCTTCTTTTTAGTTCATCGAAAGCGTATGACTGGTCGCTTCTCCAAGTGAATGACCCTCCCTTCCTTGTTAGTTGTCGTAATGGATCTGCTAAGGTCGCAACATGTTGTAAATAACGCAGATTGTAGGAACACAATCCCCAAAAATACTTCACTTTGTCACGTTCTTGGGTGTTTGTGTTTCTGTAGTGGCCCGGATGTTTTCGTTGCTTGGGCGAACGCCGCCACGCGATATAATTTGTCCTAGCATTTGTGTCGCGGGGCATTGAAGAGACATATTTTGCATTCAGACCTAACTCAAGAACACTAAGACGCCGAAGGACTTTGTGTAACTGTCCGTCGTGCTCTTCTTGTGAGCGGCCGTAAACACAGATATCATCCATGTATGTAACTTGCCCCCCATTACCTGCCAAGACACGAGTCATTAACTCTTGCAAGGCAGCGGGCACATGACTCAAAAACCATTGACAACCTTTCGTACTGAAATAAGCCATCAGGGTCAAGGAAGGTAGTAAGATGTTTCGAATCACTGGCCAATGGCAAGTGAAATAATGCACTATTCAAATCTAGCCTGAAAAATCGTACAGTGACTTCCTCGTTGGATGCCAGCGAGAATCGCACTACGACGATTTGCTTATTTAGCCCTCTGAAAATCGTTGCAAATCCGGACAGTGCCTTTTTCAGGACACTTACCATTGTATGCACCCACTCAGAGCAGTCGATGGGTTCAATCAAATCATTTGCTAGCATCACTTGCAGGACCGCTGGGACAGCTTAAGGTTTTACTAACAAAATAGGCCGAGGTTGACCAATGACAACGGGTTTTAAATTCTGCTACAGCTGAATGTGGTTCACACCACACGGAATACGCTCGATGGACTGCTGAAAAAGCTTAGGATAACCTTCATGCCAATATGTCACGTTGACGGAAGTGACAAGCATGCGGTCGAAAGATGATACTACTTGCAAAGCCAGCGTGGCGTTTCTTTCACGTAAGGGTCGCCCGTTGTCTGAAGAAATTCACACTGCAACACCCGCGGTTACCGAATCCAGCTGTATTGGGCACGACAATGAATCCCAATGTTGTTAAGTTATTTCCAATGTAATTCCAAAATCAATGCGAAGTGAGCTGTAACGTATGCTGGATATGTAGAGTTCGTAAAATTGGAAAGTTACGATGGTGACTGGAGAAGCAGAATCTAGCTTCATTTCAAGTTGAACAACGCCTTAATGGTAAGCAATGAAACGGTAGGAATATCAGCGGAGCGAAATTTTGGTTCAACAACGGATATTGTTAGACATTTTGGGGTGTTGACATCGGCGGTGATGGAATAAATGTTTTCCCGAGATGGATCAACAAAATACCCTTCAGGTGTAGCATCGTTTTTGATAATTTCAATGGCTTGCAACTGACAACATCGGGCGTAGTGCCCAATTTTGCCACAGATTTAGGTTTAAGGCTGCGTGCGGGGCAAGTTGCAAAATTAGCTTCTTTGAAGCACTTCCACAGCGATAACAAGATGATTTGTCAGCTGTGAATTGTCGGAACGACTGTGCCTTTGCCACTTAAGCTGAGCTGGTCGAACAGAAGTGTTTCCATTGCAGTGAAATTCCAATTTTTATTCTGGCTAACTCGCAAGCTTGATCACACGTTAATCTGTGCGCCTCTTCTTGCAACAGCGCCTCACGTACAACATTGTCAGCAATTCCAGAAATCAGCTGCTGAGGCAGCACACATCTTTCGATCTTTATCTGGTGAGTGGAAGAATAGATACACCTTTGTACTGCGCGACTCAACCGAGCAATAAAATCGTTCAAGAGTTCACCTGATTCTTGATGCATGCGGGGAAAAACACTGCTTGCAGTAAACGCCTTCATTTGGTACCCCCGTGTACGATCGAGAGCACTGAAAGCTTCTTCAATGGATTTCCATCATTGGAGACCCAAATCATCAAACTACCGCTGCCATTCATCCCCGAGTAAATGTCAAAGCAGCTTCAAGGTGTTTTCTTCACTAAGAGCAGCATGGAAATTGCTGATTAAATCCAAGTATTTTTGGAAGGTTTTTCAACGGAGGCAGACATCCGATGTTGGTCTGCCATCGCAATCACTCCAAACTGGAGATGACGGCTGAATGGATAGGTTAATCTTTGTCCTCGCGACGCCAAACGTTACATCAAAAAGGCGACCGAAAAAGCAGGATGTGTATCCGTATTGAACTAGGTGGTAACAGACTCAACACACAGAAAAATCAATTTTAACAGTCCGGATTTTACACAACCAATGAGAAGAAAGTCGCTGTGCTTCGGCCAACCAATGAAACATCATGATGATTCGGCCGCAACACAAACTTACTCGGACATCCAAACTTACCCAACGTCAGCCACAGTTCTTCGCTATTCTCCGTGCTAAATACCTTGGTGAAGTCAACAAACAGCGTGTGCGATAGATGGTGTCGCTCCCTGCATTTCGCCTGCAACTGACGAGTCCCAAACACCATAGTCATCATCATCATCATCATCATCATCATCATCATACACGTTAGCTAGTGGGGAACACCCCAGCTACTGTGCCGCAAGAACACCATAGTTATGGTGCTGCGACCTAAACGGAATCCATATTGCTCCGCCGCCAAGTTCAGTCCAACGACCTGAGTAACGGGGGACTAAGTAAATTTCGTGCAATCACTTTCTGCACACAACTCAGCAAATTGATGATGCCACTACAGCCCGTGCGACATTGCTTGCTTCCTTTACCGTTGTACAGTGGTAGCACAAAGGCATACTTCAGCTTCGCTGACACCTCTTCTTCAACCCACACGCGTTGCACCAAGTGGTGCAGCGCGTTCACCAACGCGGGTCAGCTGTTTCGATACTTCCCACGAGATCCTGTCAGCACCGGCACACTTGCCGATTCGCAGCTGAGCAAGTGCTCTGCGTCTCATCCAGTGTCAGTGTGACTGCAAGATAAATCTTCATCTCTTGTTGTTGCAGCCTGTACAACACAGCTCAGTCAATCTCTGAAAGTTGTCCAAGAGACAATCAAAGAGCGTTCGCCAAATCTGTATTATGTCTGCTGTCTGTGTACAGGCAACGCCAGAAGTAGCATCAAGCAGCGTCCTCAGCGGCTCCAATCTCCATCCATACACCACCTTCGACTCAAAGAATTTCGTGCGTTAAGGGCGTTCGGCATAGCCTTCCATCTCCTTCGCCTGCTCCGTCCACCACGCATTATTGATGCGACACAGCTCTCGAGTCAATCGCCTTCGAAGTTCGCGAAAATGACTCTCCTCGTATATTTATCTATTTATATATACGGGAGTTAATGCAACTGACGTCGTCGTAAACGTTTGCAAACCAACTCATTATTAGTGTTATTAAAACTAGCGTTCATTCAAACAAACCGGCTCATATTCCCCGTCACAAAGTATTGTACATAAATGTGGTCAACCCAACACCTGAGGAGCACTGGTCAACCTGCTCCACCTGCTTGTTTATGTAACCCCAAACCCAATGTTTTGTGCACTTACTAATGCCTGTTGTTGTCCCTAGTCAAGGCAACTTATGACCCTTTCTTTTTGTGATCCCTAATCAATCATGAACAGATGTCAGTGGCTTCTCGTTTGTTTCAACCAGCACTTCCAAGTCCGTCCTGGATGACAGCTTCCCATCACCATTTAGTATTAATACCTCTTGAACACTAATTAGCTGTTCTGTCGCTTTGACCTTGTCAAACTCCGTTTGCTCCCTTATGTCGTCGGTTGACCTATGCCCACACCTTAGTGTTAACTCAACTCTGTAATTCGACCTAGCGAACGACTGCCTGACTCGAAAGAACAACAACCGACGGGCGAGCCGATACAGTCGCCAACTACCTGCTGTGCTTTTCAGACTTGTATTCGAAATTCCGGTAATATCATCCAGTATCGAAAATTCTATTATTCACTGAGCATTCTCCAACGATTGGTCACTGGTGGTTAACCAATCGTGGTTAGGCAGTTGGTTACATGTTTTTATGCAGATGAATTTGTCATTAATTTCGTATGACGACAAATCGCACTTACATTTATCTCAACTAAACTTCCATTTTATCCCCTTGGGGGTAATTACACCCAGATTGGGAAACACTGGCGTAAACGTTTGGCGTGTCATCCAATCGATGTACGTCGGAAAATGTCCATCTGGGTTTAGCGAAAGTCGATGGGACAGCTTGCAGGTAGTCAAGATCACAACATACTACTTTTCGTTTATCTGAAAGCAACACTTGTCGTAAGTATGAAAAACAACAACAGCTAGACGTGCCATACCACATCCCAAAATAGTTCACAGAGAATTGATTAGGAAGTTCAATGCTTATTATATGTGAACATGGATTGGTAACCGAGCGCTTAATTCAATTACTCGGCAAAGTGGTGCCAGCCCAGAAGAAAACAAATGCCTCGATTGATAACTATAGTCTTCTATTCTATCAATCCCCTACATCTGGTTGCTGATGGGGATGTTTCTAAATGTTGACGTTCCACGCATAGCTGAGGTATTGAACGAAATGACTGCTATCCCTTGATGGTTATTGTTGCTATTGTATTGTTATTGTCGCCGTCTTTGTAGTTTTCGCTGATGTGGCTGGTTGGTGTTGTTGTTCTCGTTGTTTTCGTTGCCGTTGTCGTCATCGGTTTTGTCGGTGTTCTTGTTGCTGTTGTTGCTGCTGCTGCTAGTTTTGGTTTTGCTGTAATTGTAGTTTATCGATTTTGTTGTTTGCTGCTGTTGTTGTTTTGTCTTTGTATTGTTGTTGTTCTTGTCCGTTTTTGTTGTGGTTGTTCGTGGTGGTGGTGTTGTCGCCGCCGCCGCCGCCGCCGCTGCTGCTGCCGCTGCTGCTGCTGCCGCTGCTGCTGCTGCTGGTTTCGGTTTTGTTTTTATTGTCTTTTCGCGTTTGTGTTGCTGCTGCTGTTGTTTTGTTGTTGTTGTCCGTTTTGGTGGTTGTTCGTGGCAGTGGTTGTTGTGTTGTTGCTGCTGTTGCTGCTGTCCTTGTTGTTATTCTTGTCGTTGTTTTTGTTTTAATATCAGTCCTCTGGACAACTTACCATCACGAAATCCGAGTGCACTCAGTCACTGGATTTTATTGACGACTGCCATTGGTTGTAGGGTAGACAAACTTGATCAGACATTAAGCCACCAAACAGCAAGTATACCAGAAATCAATCGAACTTCAAGATAACAACAAAACGGCCTTTCCTAAATTCCTAATTGGCTACATTGCGTTACCATCATCCTCCCTGCCTTAGGTTTATTGGTTGTCATCCCTAGGCAATGTTTACAGTAGTCGTATAACAGCGATAAAGCTAAACACTCCACCACAACCGAGTTCAAAGTGTTAAACAGGCTTAGATATTTGAAACCAAATGCTTTAGGCAGTTGATATAGGTGTGAGATCTAACAAAGAACCTGCTTGTATACTGCAGCAAACCGAACTATTCATGTTGGTTTTTAACTCATCGAATCAACTAATGATTGCGGATCGCGCTTGCATTCAGCCCCATGCGGTTCATTCTACTAACGCGGCAAAGCAAGCACTTCCTGTCTTGCATAGGGCCTGATACTGTCTAGCTTTCTTGCTGCCACTATACCATTTATTATTGTTGCAATAATATCGGCATTTTCCCCACCACATTCTTCCCGCTTAAAAATGCCCGCTGGCGTCGCATCTTGTGGGTTGCTCACTTACGAGGTGGTTTCTTCTTACAATTCGTATCACTTGCTCAGTTCACTTGCATATATTCGGCCTGAATCTCAGTGCCAAGCGACGCTATACACCGGGCCTCGTCAGTTGACAACCTCCTCGGCCTCTTTCACTTCGGGACACAAGTGAGAACGCGCTGCTGATCCCTGTAGTTCGGTTTCGAACCGAATGGAAATTCCTCCCCCGGCTCGCGGGTGTTGGATTAGGACTTCTCCGTTCTCCGGGTTTGTGTTGCTTTCAGATTATGAGTAGCTGTCTTGTTCTGCTCTTTAGTGTGTCCGTTGCCCTTAACTCAAAAGGGCGACGAGGTCTCGCTGCTATTTCATAGATTCCGTCGGTGCAGGGCAACGCGGCTCTCCTTACAACAGTTGCATTTGTTGGTGTGTGTTGATGTGCCTTTTGTGATGCCATGCGGAATAGAAGGAAGCGGTTTTGGGTACGAGTTCCGTTTGAACAGGTTGAAGATATGGTCTTCCTTCGCTGTAGCGTGCTTCAGTGTGTCCTTGCTCGCTTGAAAAGGGATTAGCCTTCAACTGCGCGTGTGGACTGCTGGATGATTACTGCTGTAAATAAATAAATAAATAACTAACTAAATTGTATTTTCCTCGACAATGCGAGAAGCGGTTCCCTAAAAGGAACAGATCAAATAATGGTGCAACCTTTCCATGACATTGTATTAATACATTTTCAGAAATAAACATGGGCGCAATTGCAAATTAGGTAACACAGAGTAAGTAGAATCGTTCTGCTATTATTTTTTCTGCCAGTGAACCAGGATTTTCCACAATCACATGACATGTTTGGGCCGAGACAAAGTGAAATGAAAGGGGCTGTTGTCCGAAATGTTATGTGTATGTGTTCCGAAAATTTATTCAGGCACCATGGATACCGTTTTCGAATGCGTTATCTAGGGACTGTGATGTCCGGAACATCTTAATCACATTTTGGACGGTTAAATGCTTACTAATCGCAAGCTTAAAATTGCAGTGTATAGCATGTTCTGATATCACTTGGAAGTTTGTTCCACATCTTGGAGTAGTGGGTTAGAAAGAAACGTTCTCTGACTCTCGTAGTAAATTTTGGAATCATGACTTTTACCTCTTTGTTACTTATTGGATGCTACTGTTTAAATGTATGTGAACACCGTTATCAAGACTGGGAATTTGACAATTTATGATTCTGTAAAGAAAACATAGATTCAGCTTCATTATCCGAAGCCAAACTGGGTCAAATCCAAGTTTATCACATCGCTTTCTGAATGTCAACTTTGAGAAATATCCATCTAGCTATGTAATGAAGCGTCTCTGGACCCTCTCAACTGCATTCTTGCCAGATTTCCGCAGATTAGACTGGACGACTGAACAGTATTCCAAACACGACAATACATAGGTTTTGTAAAGCCATATGCGAGATTCCGTGAGGTAAAAATGATGGCAGATGTAACCGATGGTCATCATGGCTTTCGAAACTTGGAAGTCACAGTGTTCAGAAAAGTTAAACGTGATTGAATATCGCACGCCCAAGTCGCGAACTGCCATTCATTGCGAGATATATGCGCCTTGTAGTAATAAACTGTCTGGCGGTACTTGACATTTGTACTACAAAATATTACACTTGTCCACGGCAAATGACATCTGCCACAGTTGGCACCAGGAGTCAAGGGCAAATGGGTCATCCTGAATGAGACGTACGGCTTCCTGAGTGTTTGCACGTGGTTGTGTGTAGACAACTCTAATGTAAGCCGCAAAGCTAAATGTAACACTATTTCTTATTCTCTGGAATATATCGTTAATAAAAGTAGAAAAAGAAGAGAACCAAGAACACTCCCTTGAATCACCCCACTAGTGATTTGCTTTCGGTTTAGAGAAACGGTCGCCTATGAGCACCAACTGTTGTGAAGACAGCCAAGAGAACATCGGTTCTTCAATGCCTGTAGCCTTCAGTTTGTTTAGTAACCTTTGTGAGGCACTCTATCAAAGGCTTTTTGCATATCCAGAAATAGGATTGGGACACCGTTTCTTTTGTCAATGGCAGCTGTTGTGTGTTTTAAAAAGTCAGTCTGGCATGTTGCGAAGGATCTACCTTGCGTGAAGCTATGTCGCGAATAGCTGATGATGTTGGCGTTTTTCAAGAATATAAATTGTTTATCTTTCACTATTCTTTCCATTATTCTAGATACGATGGGTGTGTTTGATAGGACGAAAGATTTTAACGTCGTGGGCAGCGCCAGTTTTGTGTCGTGGGATAACGACAGAAGTTTTCCATTGAGTAGGGTATACTCCGTTGCTAACAGAGAGTGTAAAGATGATGAGCAAAAGCGGAAGGAAGTCACTATCACTGCTTTTTATTAAACAAGGGGGATTCCATCAGGGTCTGCGCAACTTGAAGAGCATAAGCGAGAGAGTTGACTAGTGATTTTGCTATGGTGAATTCTACTGTGCATAGATCTGCATTGTTCTGCGGCATGATAAATGTTGATGTGTCGGATGATTCATTGATCATTGATTGGGCAAAATAACTACTGAAAGCTTCGCAGATATCACCTGGTGCGTCGTAGTATGTTCCATCAAGCGTGATGATAAAATTGAACATGTCACTGCAACGCGAACACCCGGGCACGGAATAGTTTGGCTAGCTCAGCTGTTTTGCTAGGGTCGTTCAGAGTTTGATACTCTTCTAGAATGAGAGTTTTGTCACGTTGATGCCTCTGTTCTTCCACGAGCTTCGACTGCTGTACTAATAGCGCAAAGTCAGCAGTTAACTTGAATTTCTGCCGAATCTAATGAAACTTTCGTGCTGCCTTCAACGCCTTGCGATCGGATTTATGTTTAGTTGGGTAAGCACATGTTAGTGGTAATGTTGAATCAATGCAGAAGCCAATTACACTATAAAACAGGTACGTCGCATGTTGAGGACATAAAGAGAGAATTTATCCCAATTCATTGAACAAACCAGGTCCTTGAATGAGTCCCAGTTGACAGAACTGAACAGACGATATTGCGCTGTGTTCTGTACATCAATCATGCGTAGTCTTAGGCGGCATTTGATCACGCGATGATCGCTCCCCGGAAATTCATCAAGAACATTAACACTGATTGCAGGTATGCCCAATGAAAAAATGAGATCCAGAGTACTTTCACTTCTGGTAGGTTGGTAGACGTGTTGCTGCCAACCATTCATTTGGATACAGGAGATAAGATTTTGGTATTTCAAAGGCGCGGTTTCTATGGGCCATGAAATCGAAGGCAGATTGAAATCACCTCCAATAATCTTATGTAAAAACGGTAGGCTAGCGGTGCATTCAGATACCAGCGTCAAAAGTTCTAGATCTTGACTGCAGTTTGGTGCGCTGTATATACATCCCATAAGCAGCTGCTGCTGATTAACAGAAATCGTAAGGCTGAGTGATTCCTGAAGGTTGTGCAGCACTGGGTTCTCGAAGGGTGCTGCTGCGAGCGATTTTTCAGAAAAATTACACAGCCACCACCTCAACGACCAGGCCGATTTCTCATAAATTTGTTATATCCGAATATAGGTAACTGATTGTCAGACATTTCATCATGGCACCAAGATTCAGTAATAAATGTTATATCAGGAGTACTCACCAAAACAAGCGAGCGTAGTGTGTGGATCTTAGAGTGAAGAGTACGAATGTTTATCAAAAATAGTGCGATAGATGTGAGATATGAGGAAGAGTGTTTAGGTTGTGTTGTAAACACTGGGGTTTCAAACCTTGTGCCTGGAACCAGGCTAGAAATTGTTGAAAGCGTGCGCGTATTGCCAACGGTGGAAAAAGATTTGGAGGTGACCACAGCGGAGGGGTTGAGACTGAGTATGGCCCTCTAGAAAATGGTTCGAGGGAAAGATTCCGTGATTGTTGTAATAGCCTGTGGGAGCTGGATAGTTAGGTTGTGTCCACTGCATCATGTTACTAATAGGCTGTTGCTTACGTAACGCATTGATAGGACTCAGTGGGTTGCTGTCGTTTCCATCTATGGGTAAGATCCGCTTAATTGCGCTTCATATATAACGCTTCACTATACGCGGTGGAGACACACAGGTGTCACTCCCTACACCAACATCAGCATAATCCGTATGGTTCGTTGATGGAATCGGGAAGCTATGATACCAAATTAACGCGTGCATCTGGTCCGTATGTTGATATTAGATAGACTGATGTAAGGTGTTTGACAAACCCGAGTATTCATTATTGGGGAGAAGCTATAAGTTGCGTAGATCATCGCTTATTCATTCCTCGGTGTAGAGAGCAGTGGTAGCTCGTTTAGGTAGGCACTACCCCTCCATGAGTCAAGTAGATTTTGCCTTACTTCAAGATCCAACACAACTGTCACGGCTCCGCAGTCACAGATCATCACCTTAGTGGTTTTTGATGAACTTCAGGCTTTCGTAAATGGCTCACTGTTTCCAACAATGCCAGGATCAAACGTCTGCTGTGTCACCACTAATCACGTGGTAGCTGGATAAGCAGTTTCGCACTAACGGTCTTAAATGGCCAGCAGTCGTCTCCGGGTTCTTCTTTTTATTCTTCTTGTTCTCTACTTATGAGCAGCCCAGATGATTGTCGGAAGTTGGTCGCAATTGTAGTGTACTTGCGTTCAGGTTCAGGGGCCCGTTGCTCACTCAGTTTGTCGCATTTCACATTTATTTAACTTGCAACTATTGAACCGGAACGCAGGTCGGAGTTGGTGTTATTTATGTGCTGCGCTTTAAAGGAGATCTGTTCGACCATTGTGGTAATACCGAGTGAGTTCTCAGTCAATAACCCTGTTGGGAGTGCAGGTTCAAATAAATCTTAAATTTCATCAGTGTGCAGCTAATACTGGGTTTCCGCGGTGTTCGCCGGGTCCGTAGCATGTCACTTCACAAACAACTGATAACGGCGCGTTACATTTCATTACAGTGATCTACAAGACCCTACGACGTCAAGTAAATATCAGTCCACCATGTCAACATTGCTTACTCCAACTTCTGATGATTACCTGACTGCACAGTGGATCCGAAACAAAAATGCCTTAGTTTAGGTCAGCATTGATAGTTGTGAAATTACCTAACACTCCCGAAAAGCTGGACCACTGCTGTGTCCTGGTCGCTGATAGACAGACGTCTCTGTCCCCGCCGATTTTAGTTGTAGTGTAGAACGACAATCCCTATATTGAGAATTACACGGGAGTCTACAAAAATCTGTGAAACCTGGTGTTGTGTACGTGATAGTGTGATGGAACTCGCTAGCTTTTCTGATAATACCAGGAAGCTTTGCCATCTTATTCGTGTCACCGAAAGTTTCCGATCCGGTATAATGGAAATGATTTGCGAAGAGGATGGCCCATTAATCACTAATCTTCAACGACAGTTGGAACGATGGGCTGAACACTTTGGCTCGCAGTGTTGCTCATCACCAGCTCCATCTACTTCCCCTGGAGCGCTCACTGGTGTTGAGTGGTCTGTCCCCACAGATCCTCCCTCTCGACAGGAAATCTGACAGGAACTCCGCCTCTTGCAGCGCTATGAAGCACCGCGCCCTGATGGCTTACCTCGCGCCCTGTTTACAGATGGCGGCTATTCGCTGGTCCGAGAACTTACTGCTTTGTTCTCAGAAGTATGGCTGAAAGAGGAGGTTCCATCATCTTCGAATGAGTCGATTGTCGTCCCCATCTTCAAAAGAGCCTGCGCACAATGTGTTCCAACTACAGGGGTATCAGCTTGGTTGCCATCGTTTGTAAGGTTCTGGTGTCCATGACACTACGAAGGCTTTCTCTAATGCGCGAATCACTACAACGGGAAGAACAAGCTGGGTTCCGCCCTGACCGCGACTACATCGATCGAAGATTCACACTCCGCCAGATCCTCGAGCTCCGCCATGTGTACCAAAAGCCAACAATTTTTGCGTTACTGGATATCCACACTGCCTTCGATTCTATAGACAGGTCTGCATTGGGGCACTGAGTGTTGAGGAATGGTGTCACTGCGAAGTTCGTTACCGTGCTGTGTGCTATGTACAGACTGACCTCGGGTAGCGTTAGGGCTAACAGTGGTGTTCAACAAGACTGCACTATAGTCCCATTCCATCACAATTTTGCCCTTTAGGATGTTCCAAAGATTGCTCAGGACATTTCGTTGAGCACTGGCGTTGAGCTCCTCCCAAGTAGCCGAGTTATTGAATTGGACTACGCTGATGGTATCGTCTTGCTGGGTGACGGTTCACAGGCCGTCCAACTTGTACTCAAGCGCTTAGCGATTAGCGCGTCAAAGTATGGGATGATTTTTTCCCCATCCAAGTGCAATTTTTTTCCCAAGCCTTTCAGATGCCTGTATCTGTACGCACTATTGATGGTGAGACACGAAGTTACGGAGAGTTTTGCCTACCTGGGAAGTTGCATCACAGCCGATGGAGCTGTTGAAGACAAGAGTTGGATTTGTATCCCAAGAGCTGGCCTCGCTTTCTCTTAGCCGAGGCGCTTGTGGCGCCGCCATGACGTCCGTCTATCCATCAAAGGGCGGGTTTAGTGTGCGACTGTCCGCACTGTATTGTTGTTAGGTTGCGAGACATGGCCTGTTCATACTGTTGACCTGCGCTTCTGTCTGTCTTTGAGCACCGTTTTTTGCGGTCCATTGACCGTGTGTGGTGGCTGCAGCACGTAAGCAATGTGGAACTTAAACGGCGTGTCTTGGGTGGAGGCAGGCACGCGCTGCGTCAACTGCGGTGGCTTGACTACCTACTGCGCATGCCCGCTCATGGTCTTTCGTGTCGGGCGTTGTTCACGGTTGCTGGACAGGACTGGAAGACACGGCGCGGTAGACAATCTACAATCTATATATATATATATATATATATATATATATATATATATATATATATATATATATATATATATATATATATATATATATATATATATATATATATATATATATATATATAATGGCATGGAGTGCTGTTTAGTTCCCCGAAGCCCTTACAACGGATCTACAACATGGTGTAGCGTTATTAGTGGACGATTATTCGTCTCATCCAACTTCGTTCTTGTGACATCCCTCGACTTAGGCTGCTCAAAGGTTGGGAAACTTTCATTTCCAATGCGCTTGTATTTTGCTTTCCAATATGGTTCTCCTAGGCTGAAATGCTACTACACTAACTCTGTATGTTTTACTAAAATTTTACACAAGTAAGAATTTTGAGTAGTGCATAGTCGAAAACTGGTGAAAAGGGAGCGATCTACCTTTGCCAAGCAGCGTATCGCGACCAGTTAGGCCAGTCCCAACACGGAGCCGCTCATCCCTACTGGGCACAATCTGCGTTCAGCAAGTTGTTTATCAAACAAAAGGATGGCCATCTGCAAAAGTACAATCGCGTGAACAGTTTGCAGTGTTATGGTGAGCCAGTAGCATCTGACACCAATCGGACACACGTTGTCTAAGCTGGTCGGATGTTTCGGACGTGCATGTTCAGTCGCTCACGGGGAGTGCTGCGAAGTTGTTGTCACATTTGCGACGTGAAGCTCAACAGTTTCACTCAGCATTTGAAGGAGGCGCGAGACACCTAGCCCCGACTACGCAGGTGGCGGAGTTGCATTCTAAACTTGAGGGGTACTCATAGTAGCGAGGACGCTAATGCGACAAGGTCAGGCATTCTGGCCTACAGTTGACCTCTCTCAAGCGCACGTGCTGTATGACAGGGGTGTCCGAACTTTTCGCAAGGCGGGCCACTTTCTGTGAGCTAAACATATGTCGCGCCAAGTTGGGTCTGACATTAAGATAACAAACAAAATGACATATCTTCTACGTGGATTATTTCAAGTTTTTAATGTGGATGTGGAAACTGAGATCTGGCGATCTTGTGTAATTTTTATTTACTTAAGACCCTTTAGTAAAAGTACTAGATGGACTTTTTCTGGTTGGTTTAAAATTAACAAAACTACATCATTGATTTTTGCCGGTATCTAACAACATCGAATTATGCAATCGTAATGTCCTTAATTTTGTGTAATCCTTATAATATGGTCTGTATGGAAAAACACGCAAGCGTGAATTTAGTATTTCATGATGAGGCCGCGAGCCAGTCGGAAGGTGAACGCGAACCACATTTGGTCTGCGGACCGAAGTTTGGACATCCCCCCTATATGTGCATTGTTCAACAAATAAGTTCGGAAAACTCACAGTAGGGAACTGTGAAGTTCTGCCAGATTTACGCGATGAATTGCATTTTTCATGTGCTCCATTTATCGTAAACGCTACTATATATAAGAAACAAACAACAGTTTGCGAGATAAGCCCAATTCAGCCCACGCCGTTTGTTCTTAAATAGCCGCTTACATGCGTAGGCTGGTTGGTTGGTCTGCTACCTTGTTTTACTGTTAGTTTTTACCTTATTTTAACATCTACCTCAATAATCTATTTAATTGCACATTTTGCTTAAACTAAAGGCAGCTAACTTCGCTTATGTTCTCCTTCTTACGTATGTGCCTTGGTCCCATTTTCTGCCCTCCTGAATCTCTCACGGCTATTTCGATCACCCATTTATTTCACATGCTAATTTGGCGGCATATCCGTACGCTGTATACGATCTTTTTTAATCGTGAGTTAATTTCATGTGATTGGTTATTTCTTGACTTCCCCGCTGTGGCTGCGCTTGCTGTTCATGTTGACAAGGTGTCTACCTATCTTTTACTCACTACCTCGTCTATACTGGCTCCAGGCGACAGTTGGTCGTTGCTGGATGGGACGGTCATTGTGGTCGTGCTAGGTTCGAAGAGTGGTTCCATGCACTCAGTGTGGAGCGGACTACAGTCCAACCACCTCCTTGTGTGCGCTTGATTCCCCAAATACAGCGTGCATGTGTTTGCCTGTGAAAGAGTGTGGGCCGGCTCCGTTGATGAAACGTGGCTCCCATCCACATGCGTCCCAGTCTTATTCCTTCGGGTTTACGCTGGATATGGGGTGTGTGGTTGGAGCTGTGGGTGGTGCAGCGCAAGCCACCCATGGTCCCTCTGTAGGCGCAGGCGTCCTGTGGCCGTCCCTATAGAGGACACAGTGACAGACATATCCGAAATCGGATGTCGCCAACCACTCCCATAAGCGTGGTTAATTGGCTGAGAATGAAGGGGTGAGCGGTACGAGTACTCATTGACATCATGCTCGATCTACCGGGACAAGGCAGTTGGCTACGAGGTAAAATAATTTTCTTATGTTGGAATCCCTTTATTCATCGGACAGCGGAATCCCCAGCGATCACAAGGTGGATCAGATCCACTAGGGTCGTTGCACAGTGCAATCCGGCAGATGTCGAGCAATCGAAATGGAGTAGGTCAGTTAGAACCGCCAAACTCTAGGGTCTATGGCACATGCTTCATAAGCCTAGTCGATAACCTTCTTCCCATCCAGCCATTGTACATGTTACCGTAGGCAAAATGGAATCGATAGACTTGTAGGTTGATAGCCTAACACAAAGAATGGACATTGTTTAATCGATGCGAAAACTTCATCGTCCGGTCTGTGTCGTCTTGACCGCCGACATTCTGACCGATAAGAAATTCTTAGCCTACGTAGGCGAGATGTGAGCCACGTCATTCTTTGGTTTAGGTCCAAAATAAATGTGTAGCTCTAAATGTTATGCTGGAGTTTGCACGCGAATGAGACGTGGTGAATCACACTGAAGCAATGGTATACTGCGGGTAAACAAGCTAATGCTTGACAAATCCCACAGGATAGCTTAGGTGAAATACACAACTTTCAATCAGCGTCATCGTCTGTGAACCCTGCATGATTATTACCTTATCACAAGCGTAAGTCTGCGCTCCCCAATTTCTTGTTGTTGGGGATTGATGATCACAGTGTTTACCTGCGTCCTATCGTCACCTGTGAACCGGAATCAGGTCACCTAATGCAGATGGTCTATTTGATCATTGAGTGGTTTTTGTAAAAGGATAAGGTGAGCGCAGAAAAGATAAAAGTGGGAAGCGGGTTCACGGCTAATGATTCTTACGACATTCCAACTGGTCGTGCTACACTACCAGTTTCAGCAGAAAATGGCAGATATGACTGAGGTTTCGCAACATCGGATGCTTCAGGTCTAGATCACTCCGTAGACGGAGATATTTACTACTGCACACTCCTGCGCCTTTCAGCCGCAGTTAGTATGGCAGATGGAATAAGAACTTCGCGTTTTACTTTGCCCTTTGTCGTGGGATTTCGAATGCAAGCAGATCGAGTTGCTGCCATAGTTGCCAGACCTGAATCGTGTACTCCACATCAGGCCCCATGTACGCGTTCGGCATTGGTGTGAAGATGGAAGTGTCGAACCATCCGAATACCAACTGTACAAGATCGGCGTGTCGGTCCTCTGTTCTTGACACTCACACCGTTTGCTTCGAACAGCCGAAGACTTTCTGTATCAGTACATTAAGGGTGAGATCCTGTGAGGTAGCGTTCAACATATGGTCCTCCAGTCTACGTATACTATTTGGCTGATAACGTAGATAAAGAACTTTACCTATATCCGCATTATGTGGGAGTAAGTTCTTCTTTGGCCATCCCTCGTGCCAAGCGTTGCACGCCGTGACCCAGTAGTGAAAGGCGTAGAGGTTTCGGCTACTATTCCACTTGAAGCGATCAAGTCCGATCGAAACGCATCGTGGCTGTGCAGTGTTTTCAGTCGGGCAACACCCAATTTTCATCTGCTCCAGAAGCACAATTCAAACCTTGTTGCAGCAAAATTATGACTTTCTAGATTGTCCATCGCTTGTCATAGTTTGCTGTAACCGACAGAAAGCAAGAAGCTCGACTCGATGACACGTGTGAGATTGCTGAACATAGTTGTGAAACACGGCATTCCCCTTCAATGGAATCAGACAACGAGCCCCAACCCTGCATTTGCAGCCGCCGCCGAAGAAGAATACTCTTGATCCATCCAAAGACTGAATCCTTAATTCTGCAGATCTTCAGCTTAGGAAGTAGGATACGGCGATCTAAGCGGCTGAAGACGTTGGAAAAGTCGAGGTAGATGACATTGGTTTCGGTCCCAATATCCGCTGTTTCCGTTCAAATACCATGCGCCATCTAGTGGTAGTACCTGAGCGGTGCTGAAAAAAGCCGTGTGACTCCAACCCTATAATGTTTGCTGTTTCTAGCTAGCCCTTTAGTACCTCCGAAATTATCGATCCAATCACCTTTGGGTGCACTGAAAGAAAAAGCATTGGATGATTGTTGGCAAATTCCAAATGGCCACCATGCTTAAAAATGGGGTATTGATACTCTGCTTTTAGACGTTAGGTACTTGCTGCTCACACCAGCATCTTTGAAAGGATCAAGTTAATTGCGCTGCTATCCTCGCAGCTGCTACCCCATCGCTTTCGGGTAAATATTGTCAACTCCTGGGGAATTGTGGGTGCGCAACGCTAACAGCTTCCTCAACACAGTCGCTGAGATCATGATGACGTCGATAAATTCTTGCGTCTGAGGATTTAAAACAAGCATGTGATATATGCTAGTGGCGCATCGCAATATTGAAGCTTATGATAACCGTAGAACGTTTACTGCATCCTCGGCATTTTAAGCTCACCTGTTTCACTCCGCAGAGGCTGTTCATATGTTTGTACAGTAGCTTGTTATTGACACAAAATCACTGCGCTAGACGTCGCTGCTTTACTGATTTGCCCTCACTGACCAATGTGACACAGTGATTAAGGGGCACCATGTAGTTGCTGCAGTTGTCGGGACTAGGGTTACTCTATGCGGACGCTACGCTACATTTCTTATTGCACTTTCGTGTTCCACTCCGAATGAACGAAGGTGTTTATCGGAACCTGGTATCTTGGTTTCTGATGCGGAGGTGACCCTGTAGCTGAGTTTGACAACGAACTTCATCCAGATGCTAGTATTGCAGCCGTCATCTAAAAACTCCCAGATGCCATCTATAACGTGTTCTGTTAGTTTGTCGTAGTGCGTGATTTTCATACCAACTCAAAACGTTTTTGTGGACACTCAGGGTAACACACATAGACATGAAGTATGGTGACATCATCATGGTGACCTAGAGAGATTTCTATCGCTGGCTTATCAATCATGAGCTCCTCGTCCGTGAGCACTAAATCCAACACTAATGGTTTATTTCCCGCACTAAATATGGCAGACGAACTGACATGGTTGAACAGCGGAATGTTAGCAATATAGCCCTACAGGTCTGTTTTAACTCCACTGAGTATTAAAAAGGACTGCAGTGACATTGCTTGAAAACTTACACAACTGAAGTTGCAATTAAGTGGCAAGAAAAGACTTTTATCACACACTTGCTCGAAACCAATCCATTCTCTCTGCCGAATGGTTGGCTGAAAGTTCCATGCTCTCATAGAAACTGGCTCGCTGGAAATCGATCGATTTTCACATGCTCTGTGTCTGACTCACATCTGTGATCTCTCTAATACTTCCCCGGTTAAAAATATAATGTTACACGGTAGATCTTTTGCTTGGAATGTCACAGAGTCGCTGAATTGGGGGGCGTGTACGTGTGGAATGTGTTCGTTCAAGTTCCACTTCTGTGTTCACACCAACGCGTTGCCCTGGCTGTGGTTCCATTGGCATAGACATAGGCAAAGCAAATGTATCTAAAAAATGTGTAAGGGGATCACTGTAGTGTCCTTTTGCCCAACTTGGACTTGTGTATAACGATGCTTGATGCGATTCACATGACGTATAGTCGATCGGTTTTGACATTCCATTCCATACAAGACATTTCCTTTTCTTACTTCGACACTTTCGGGAATCCAAGCTTTATGTGCATCCTTGAAGTTGTACACAAAGACTGGGTCCCCGAGATGAAAATACCTCATGCGAGTACCGTGCTTACAATTGAACTGGTATGCGATTTTCTGATCACGCTCATTAGTCTCCTTTGCTGAAAACATAACATCTGACGGTATGCCTAGACGTCGAGCTAGAAAATTTTCCGACAGTGATTACTGATTTAGGAGAACAGGATTTGGTGTTGAACGATATACGCGTAAGAATACACCCAACGTTGCAGCAATATCTTCCTCTCCTTTAAGTTCAAACAGTACACGTTTGAATGTATCAACAAACCTCTCAACCTGTCCATTGGACTGGGGATGAGAAATGTGACTCATGAATTGAGAAAATCGGTTGAACTCGTTCGATATGAATTGTGGACCATTATCAGTGGCGATTATTTCTGACGAACCAAACGGGGCGAAGTAACGAGAAAGAACTGCAATCGTTGAAGTTGTCGTTGGTTGTGTGCCACAAACTATTCCTGGCTATTTTGAGTGTGAATCAAGAATAACCAGAAACTCCATCTGAATCCGCAAACCGGGGGCAATTGATTTTGACCAAGGATGAAAGTCAACTTTGATGGGAAATTTCGCAGCCCATGCACATTTGGAACACTTGTGAACAACGCCTTCAAGATCCTTATCAATATTTGGCCAATAAGTATAACATGTGGCAAGTGATTTCATTCGTGAAATTCCCTGGTGTCCGGCTTGCGGCATTTGAAGCACTTTACTCTGAGATCTTTAGGGATCACCGTGCGATCCACCAGCATTAAACAGTCGTAAACTACTGTTAGGGCATCTTTACGCACAAAATATGGTTTAATTTCCGCGTCTGATAGAATCCTTGGCCAACCGTTGCGAAGGTGAAAGATGACTCGTTGTAAACAGCTATCTGATCTCGTAGACTCACAAATGTCATTTACGTAATTGGTAACTTTCGAATAGCACTAACAGCATGGATTTTATGTCAGCATCATGGCGCGTCCACAGATCACCTAGCGTGGACGGCATCAAACCGAAGTCATTGAAGACAGCGACCATAAACCTTGCCGAACCATTAGCTCGGTTCTTTCGTTTTCGCGACGAAATGCAGGTTCCTACAATGTAGAAACATGGAATACTCACTCCTATGTATAAAAGTGGTAATCGTTCGAAGCCCTCGAACTACCATTCAATCCCCCTCCTCCCAGTTTTATCCAAAGTAATGGAACGTATACTTGCAGAGGCGCTCATGAGATATCTTTTGAGCAACAATATCCTAGTGTCACAGTAACATGGATTCCGCCAAAATCGATCCTGCACTGCCAACTTGCTGCTAGTCCGATCAAACTGGGCAGAGTCAGCCGATGCCAGAGTGGAAGTCGACGTTGTCTACCTGGACATCTCGAAAGCGTTCGATGGTTTTGAACCACCGCATTCTCCTTCACAAGCCTCGAAGCTATGCAATCGGTGACCCTGTGCTCGGTTGGATTAGCAAATTCCTCGCTCGACCTCAGCTGAACGTGAGAGTTCGCAGATCCATTTCCGACCCAATTGACGTCCAGTGTGACATGCCTCACGGATCGGAACTGCGGCCACATTTATTCCTAACATACATTAACGACCATGCCAGTGAACAGCAGTCGAAGTTCTTACTATTTGCAGATGGTGTCAAAATTTGGCATGAAATCAGGACATCGGATGATCACATGGCATTGCAGAGCGATCTCGACAGGGCTTATGCGTGGTCATTCGACAACCGGCCCCAGTTCAACTTGACCAAGTGCAAAGTCATAAGTATACCTCCTCAGCTTGTCTATACATATCGACTTGGGGACCAGCATTTGCAAAGTGCCACTCAATAAAACGACCTAGGGGTGATCGTTCGGTACGACCTTGATTGTTCGAGACAGGCTGAAAAGGCATCAAAATAGCCAGTTAACAACTTGGACTCTTACGGAGGGCAATCGGGAAATTCGAGTCATCAATATATCTGCAAATGCTGTACGTCTACTTGAGGCCCCACGTGGAACTTACGATCCAGGCCTGGCGTCCCTGTCGCAACCGCGACGTTGATGCACTTGAAGCTCCACAACGTAGAGCGACCAAACTCGTTAGAGGATTGTTTCATCTTATCTACCAACGCAGACTGCAGTCCATGAGATTATACAGTGGCGAATATCGACGTCAGGGAGGAGACCACATCATGATTTACTTAATACTGACGAACCCAACTCACCCATGTCTCACTCTGTTGAAGCTGAGCCAAAATACCAATCTAAGAGGCCATCAGCTCAAACTGGCTACGCACTACAGTCGAAATGATTGTCGTCGAAATGATTGTCGACGAAACGTTTTCTCCCTCCGTGTGTCCCGTGCCTTGGAATGCCCTACCGACTCACGTTATCCTTGGCCCTACATTAACGCTATTCAAAAACACCTTGATGAAACGCTTTCCAACTTGCATTACTTGATATAGTTCTTTCCACTTGGAGGACGAAATAACGCCAACCTAACCATGTGCTTAACTGCCCTCTCCACAAAGTGGCGGTGAGGATACATGTGGAAGTGTTCATGTGAGTAGCCTGGATGTATGTAAACTGGATTAACAAACCACCTCTGTGAAATGAAGCGACACACGAGTGAGCGTTTTCGGTTCCTTTGTTCTTTCTCATGCATTTACTGAACTATAACAACTCTTTATACTATTTTGCGTGTGTACATCCCCTTCCCACTTCAAACTATCCTTATGCAGTAGTGCATTTAAATCGGTAGACGCTTAAAATAACGAGTTACCTATTCTATGATCCTTCAAATTTTAATTTTTACTCCAACATAATTGTAACTCATCCATTCATTCAATACCTAATAAACTTAGTTCATTTGCTGCTGCAAGGTAACATATTCCACTGCATGTATTGTTTCGAAATGCGCACTTGCAGTTTAGTCGTCCCAAAAAGTATATAGGCTTGCCAGAAGTGTCCACACACAATACTCCAGTTCTCTAATGCTTTTCCAAGTCGAATGTGAAATGATTGTTATGTCAGAAGCAGTGTCTACTTGTAAGGTAACTGGTAAATTCTTAATTAATAGCCTGCTGAATTTTCGGCCATGCCTTCCACGAGGAGAATATATGTAGTACACACCAGTGTTGACTGGCTTCTGAATCAGATTGATTAGTGCTGCTTGAACAAACGGATCCAATGTCCATCCTTGTAATGTGCCACTCTACTGACATCTAGAGAATCGAAATCCACAAAAGCGCGCAAAGTGCCAAGCGCCACAATTCCAGCATGGTGATCTCTCTAACTAGATCGGTCTTGAACGGCTCGCCGGGGAGTGCTGGAATTTCCAGGTATGAACATTGTAGTCACCTGAGATAAGAAGAACACTATATCGTGGCCGCAGGACCGTTCTCAGTGCGAAGGTCAGTTGGGAGTTCATATCTGGAATGCACATTGAAGAACGATATAAAAATTGCCTAAAGGTAAGTGTCCTTGAGTCTCAGTAGCAGACTGCACCAGGCTGAGTCAGTTACTAGTATTTCCGGACCATCTACTGGTCCGCGATGTAGATCAATGAGGGGGTACAGAAACGTCACACATCCATTGCTGGGGCGATTGATTTGTACAAGGGACATGCCTTGTATCGCGACATCAATATCGGTGATTTATGAGTATAATTATGCGACAGTTGGGAGGATCGGATGTCAGGCACATGAGGTCTGATAAAATCGAGGTTCAGCGAGCTTGTTATATATATATATATATATATATATATATATATATATATATATATATATATATATATATATATATATATATATACTCATATAAATGTCTAGTGAGCCATGAGCGAGGCCACTCGGGAACACTACAGAAGCGACGACGGGTCCTGCAGAGAACGTAGGCAGAACCGGCGCAGCGTTCGTAGGTACGCTGCATTCCATTTACTAATCACGTGCTTGCATGCTATGTCTCTTGATTTCAGATGATGGGTTTTCAATTTTGCCTAAATGCTTTTCTTTCTCAAATAAATGTCTACCTGTACGCTCTTCTAGAAACTTGCGCACGTCACTTAAGCCAATTGTAGTTAATTTCGATAACATTTTCGTGTTTGTGTCAATTCCGTAAAATATGCTTTCTGATCTCATGAACTTATCTCGGATCCTTTGTTAACAACTTATTTCATATGCTCATTACTTTAAGATTTATGTCACCGTTTCCTTATGCATTACTCGATTTATTTTATTTGTTATTTTTCTCTCAAGTGATTGGCTGTTGTTTAATATCCCCGGTGTGGCTGCGCTTGAAGTGCATGTTGCCAAGGTGCCTACCTGTTTACTACCCATTATCTCGTCCATACTGGCTCCAGGAGACAGTTGGTCGTTGCTGGAGGGGACGGGGTGCACGGTCCTTTTGGCCGTATTAGGCTCGAATAGTGGTTCCATGCACTCAGCGTGGAGTGGACTACGGTCCAGCCACCGCCTTGTGTGCACTTGATTCCCGAATACAGCGTGCTTGTGTTGGCAAGCAGAAGAGAAGCATTCCGGCCTAATTGGGAAATCATGCACTCCTGGCATACACATGGCGTTGGCGGGACCTAGCCCGTTCCACACAGAATGCAACCACTCTTTGAGCCTAGCACTGTCACGAGGATGGTGCACACTGTCCCCTCTAGCGACGACCAGCTGTGTCCTGGAGCCTGTATGAACGAGGTAGTGGGTAGTAGACAGGAAGGCACCTTGTCAACATTGACATCAAGCTCATCCACACCGGGGAGCTCAAATAACATGTACTTCTGAAATGCAAGATTAATCAGCACGCAGGCAAACCTACCACATACGCCGCCTTATTGGCCTGGATTAGTAAATCGAATGGGAACGTACGCAACATGCTTCTATTCAGCGTGTAATCGTACCTTCTCCTGAACTTTATCAACCGCCTTTATAATCACTCTATCTAGTTCACATCGGTCAGATTTGCCTTGGATTCGCAACACCTGAAAGCAACATGAGTTTGTCGTAAACTCACCTTCTTCATGTTCTGGTAATGTTATTTTCGGTTTGCTCGAGTGCCGTTTCCCTGCACTAAGTTAGTCGTACAAAATGCGGTATAAGTATCTTCGTCGAATTCATTCGGTATACATATATACAATGCTTGGCGTCATCCGTATCCAATGGCAGTTCGAATACAACATATGCACGTGGGTTGATCCAAAGTTAAGTGTGAACTGTCACAAGTTGGAAAGAGATATATTAGACATTCAGCTCAATGATACGACAACCGTGTATGGATTTGGTTTGGAGGTTAGGCTAACAACCACTTTCGCAGGCATGACAAAAGGTTCACGAATACGAACTGTTGATGTTTTCTTCAACATTTAGATATGACCGCCTCAAATCGTGGGCATCCATATTTGAAGGAACCGGAAATAGCGATAGTGAAGCAACTGCTAGGTAGAATGATGACTAGACTACTGGTACAGTGACATCGTGTGCACTTAGATGTTGCCCTCTACATGTACAGTCTGATTTAAGTAGCTGATGGGGGAGATGATCACACAGCATGGGAATGCGATGCATTGTCGACTTCTGGCTCTCTGTGTCTCCGACCGGTTCGGTCATCTGCTGCCTGAAGTATGTGCACCCACTCAAAGAGCGATTGATGCGCACCCTTTGGTATTGACAGGTGACATCAACTAAGTAACGTTGCCTACTGTCAAACATGCGACTTTCCAGTGTTCGCATTTTTTGTGTAAATGTCCAACTACTCAACCATTTGTACCTACCGACGTGTACTCTACTGTGGCCATAAGCTATTTGCTAACGATCCATATCATACGTCTCGGGTGCAGCCATTTGGTGCTCCTAAAATGATTGTCGCTATGCCTCGATTCCTTTCCGATGTAATATACTAACACACTGACATACCATTCCCGTTGGGTTCAACCTTTTACTTAGTCCATTCAAAAGATTGTCCATGTGCAATGCAAGTGTTGGTAGGCGTCTCTGCGCGTCTGTTTTCCATCCGTTTACTACGTGTGTTTTCATAAGCCCCGGTACATTCAGTATGACTGAGGGACAATTGCAACTATAAGTATGCTCACTCTCATCACTAGCCTGCGGAGTGGAACATGAAATGGCGACATCGTGATAATCGCTAGTCGGTCAATTGTCTGGATTGTTCACATGACACAGAATTTCCAGGAAAATTTTCTTCTGCGATGCACCGGCGCTCCAAGCGTCATGCTAGTAGCATTGAGCAGCTGGTCAAGCCACGGTTATGTAATCTACAAATCGATTTCAAAAAGCAGAATGTAGACAGTATAACCTGATGAATAATACCATGGAGCTTACATAGTGATGTGAATCGCGACCGAATAATAATAATACGAGGAGAAAGATACCGTAACTCACCGTCTCGGTATGTCATCATACTAGACTCCGCTTGAAAAGGTAGCAAGAATAGCATAGCATAGGTCATGATGAGTACAACATTGCAATGGGCAACACATGAACTCATCGCAAAATACAACCGGGTTAAATAAGCCTAATAATTTAGGTCAGCTGTGGTTCATTCGTTCTAGGCACGTGCAATAAAGATACCTCATTGCAGCAAGTCAGTAATTAATCATCCTAGAATCAACCTGTACCCAAACGCGACTTACATGTGGGATATAGAATGCGGGTGACACAAAGAAAATGACGGAGATGGAGTAAGCAACTTTACAAATTAGCAAGGAAATGGTGCGATTATGTCCACTGCAGGCTATCCGTGTCGTATGGTAAAACCAGTGACGGTTATAATCGTCTCTTGTCCAAGGTAAGCGCGAATCAACAGGGATGTACAACCGCCAGGCAGTCCGTCTTGTGTTACTATTTATTTCCCTCTGGTCATTCGTTCTGACCGTTAGCATTTCTCGACCAGTTCATCAGTGTCTAGAATGCTACCTGTACCCAAACATTTCGATTTGGATGTCACAACATGTTGCCGCTGTTCCGCAATCAACCTTGATGACTTGTCTGAATCTCAGTGCGTTTACCTGAAGGTGGCAGCCGTACAAGGGGGTGTACAGAGACACTTGAGATGGGATACATTGACCTCATATTGTAACCCGTAATAAGTCACGATGTCACACGAGAAGAAATGTCATAAGATCCATCTGTCAAGTGGGAATGTATCACGATACGAACAGATGTTAGCGGGACTTGTAATTTAGTCCAGTCCCTTTTAGACATCGAGCGAGCAGATAATGGTGTCGCGTGAGTGAAAATTCCATCAGTCTGTCAGGTTGAAGTGTGGTGCTTACAAGTGTTTCTAAATGGATTCCACTTAGTCATTCAACATGGGATATCAGTTGACATACCAAAGGTCCCTGGTTCGAGTTGCAATACTGCAGTGTTGCGAACGGGTATTTGTTCACACTTGTGTATGGACTAGCACAACCTGGATGAAGAAATATAACCCTCATGAGCAATAACACTATGAACATGCGCGAGTATGAGTTGAGTGAAAGAATAATAACCATATTCCATTAGTGTTGGAAGATCTCACGTATAATTATCTAAGCAACCAATACGATTGTCGTTGGTTAGTTAACATTGAAGCGTTAACCTAAAAGTGGCAGCTATGGATTTAGTCAGAAGTGTGAGCATCAACAACAGCTAGAGACAGATATAGGAATAGGGAAACAAATGCCATCAATACGGTTACCAGATGTGTGCTGCAGATGCCGTCTGCTATATGCGTTAGAAGGTGGTAATATCGCAGATTATCTGCTAATTGCAATGGCGTGAGCACAGAAAGAATATATCTAGCAAATTCTACTGCTTCCTGTCCAAAATTCGGCGTTCGAAAAAGTGCTACAACTGTTTTAGCCAATTTATAAGAAGTAGCCTGCATAACATCCAATTACCCAACCTTTCGCAGATGTGGCTGTATATTCAACTGTGGCGAGAAGCTATTTATGTGGACGATAGACCCATTGTGAGTCTCGGCTAACACGTAGAAACGCCCTGGTCCAACCAAGATGTTAACTCAAGTAAAATTAAACCAAATACAACTCAAGTGCAATATGTGCATACCTCAGTCCCAGTAGAACGGAGGCAAATCACACGGACGAGCCAATGTGTGAGTGCATGCAACGAAAATAGTTGGACTTTGACCACCGAATTTCCAAACTGCATTACAAATCGAGGAAGCGTTGTAGAGTTTTTGGACTCCGGGTATAATTGTTGATCACTACACCCAGTTTGTTCAACCGAATGCACGAACGAATGTGGAATTATTGTAAGCAGCAAGCGCTTGGTAGCCAGTAGTGAACGCAGCCCATTCATATATATATATATATATATATATATATATATATATATATATATATATATATATATATATATGTATATATCGCATGTTGAGGCTGATGTTGCATTCTTGATGCTTCTTCACCGCAGCTGGGCTAAACCAACTTACACTTGAAGTAGATCTTTTTAAACAGGATAAATTCCATTCCAATTTATTTGGTTTGTTCTGTCTACCTGAATAATCTATTAACTGGCCACGTTGCTTACGCTAATTGCACTTATCTTCGGTAACCTTGTTGCGTTGGTAGCATATTTGAGTAACTTGTGGGCAATTCTTACTTATCGCGGTTTCAGTGGTAACCAACGTATTTCATGTGTTAATTTAGCGAAGAGCTATGCCCCCATATCTATATGCATTATTGGATTTATTTTATTTCAGCTTGTCGTTTAAAGTGAATGCCTGTTGCTTGAAATCCCCGGAGTTGTTGCGCTTGATGTGCAGGTTGACAAGATGCCTACCTGTCTCATACCCACTACCTCGTCCATACTGGCTCCAGGAGACAGTTGGTCGTTGCTGGAGGGGACGGGGTGCACGGTCCTTGTGGCCGTGTTAGGCTCGAATAGTGGTTCCATGCACTCAGTGTGGAGCGGACTACGGTCCAGCCACCGCCTTGTGTGCACTTGATTCTCCAAATACAGCGTGCTTGTGTTTGCCTGTGAAGGAGTGTGGGCCGGCTCCGTTGATGAAACGTGGTTCCCATCCGCATGCCTCCCGGTCTTATTCCTTCGGGTTTACACTGGATATGGGGTATGTGGTTGGAGCTGTGGGTGGTGCAGCGCAAGCCATCCATGGTCCCTCTGTAGGCGCAGGCGTCCTGTGGCTTGCCACAGTGACAGGCAAATCCGAAACCGGATGCCGCCAACCATACAAATATATATATATAAATATAAATATATATATATATATGGCGGGAGAGTCTACGGTGCGCTGAGGCTGGTGGTGGCTAGATACTGACAAATGGTCTATCCACTGCTGCTACTGTTGTTTCATTGGCTCCTGTCCTGGGAGCATCCTCGTGGCGATCGCTGGGTGGGATTTGGGTTTCGCCCTTCTCCCTGCTAAGATCCAGGACACCAATCCGCAGGCGTCAGTGAACTGACCATGTTTTAGACCCGACGCCTTACGGTGGTTCATTTAATCGAAGGCTTTGGCTGTGAACCTGAGTCGTTCTCCTTTCAGGATTGGGCGCCCTGGCAGTATCTTAATCCATCCTCTTCGGAGGTTAGGAAATGGTCGATGGCCCTCTTCCCGCAAAACCTAGCCATGGGAGACAACAGGTCTACCGGTTATAAGCTCACAGCTCTATTGGCGTAGAGCACGAGGGCCACGCATTGTCTCTGACGGTGGGAGGGCACCTCCGCGTGTTCAATGGTTTGCTACTGCCCGCCTCAAGCCAGGCAGCCCCTGGTCAAATTGGTGCAAACCTGCCAAAACCCACCTGCGTCTGGCCGTGGTCGCAGGTGCGTATCCTATTACGGTCGCAAAACGTATATAAATCGTTCCAGTACTTCCAACGCTGCGTGTGACGGCCGTCAAGCAAGTTCCAATCTGTCTCTTCAATCACATTCCCAAGCTGGATCTACTCCCCACTGCCTTATGGGTCAGGCTACTGAGCCAAAGGCTCCGGGCGGAGTCCCTCAAGCAAATCTCCGTAGCACAACGACCGTCTCAAGTGCGATTGCCCACCAATGCAATCGTATGCCTGCGCGCAAAGCACTTAGCATCAGGTGCTGGAACGTGCGCACACTACTGGACCGGAACTCCAGCGAGCGCCCGGAGCGACGCACTGCACTGGTCGCGATGGAGCTGGCGCGCTACAACATCGATATTGCGGCGCTCAGTGAAACTCGGCTCGCTGAGCAAGGTAAGTTACATGAAGCAGGTGCTGGCTACATATTCTACTGGGTGGGGAACGCCGCCTCAGCACCACGTGATCATTAGGTCTGATTGGCATTATCCGATCGCCCCCATAGCCAGCTGGTGGGTGAACCAACAAGCATCAGCGCGCGACTGATGACTGTTCGCCTACGACTCGGAAGAGGTAAGTTTGCTACTTTTATAAGCACGTACGGTCTGACCATGTGTTATCCTGATGACACGCGTGATCAATTCTACACTCAGCTATCCTCCGTGTTACTGTCTGTGCCGAGGAGCGACCGACTATTTCTGCTGGGTGATTTCAACGCGCGCGTTGGTCGTGATGCATCGGTGTGGACAGATGTTATCGATGCGCATGGCATTGGTTCAGCGAATGCGAACGGTGACAGGCTGCTCTCACTGTGCGCCACTCACAACCTGTCGATCACGAACATTCGGTTTGCACTGAGTGCGAGTGATATAGCAACTTGGCGCACCCACGGAGTGGTCACGCTCACCTGCTCGACTATGTCATCGTACGTCAGCGTGATATGCGTGAAGTGCGCATGACACATGTACTGCGTGGAGCTGAGTGTGGCACTGATCACAAATTGGTTCGGACCAAACTGTACATATATTTCGTAAATCGATGTATTGCACTCACGCCGTGAATCGGCGTAAATTTAAAATTCTCTCCCTCGGTACTGTGGCGAAACGTACTGAGCTGGAGAAGGCGATGGCTGCACGCCTGTGTGATGTGGACTGCATAGCCACAGTGGGCGGCCTGTGGCACCACATTCGCGACCAGGTGACAGCTGCTGCCGAGGAGACCATCGGGCGCGCAAACTGTAAGCGGCCTGATTGGTTTGATGAGAACAATGCGACGATTGGCGCATTGGTGTCGGGGAAGAGTGCGGCATTTGCTGCAAATGTGGCAGACCCCAGTGACTTGGGGAAGAAGAGTCAGTTTCGCAAGCTTCGACGGCGACTGACCCGAGAGCTCCGTGGCGTTAAAAAGTGCGTAGGGGACGGAGAGGGCGAAGCAGATGGAATGCTACGCCGAACGCCGCCAACCAAGGAATTCTTTGTTTCCTTGAAGGCGGTGTATGGACCGAGATTGTAGCATCTGAGGACACTGATCGATGGTAGTTGAGGCGCTACCTGCACACAGATTGCAGACATAATGCAAATCTGGCGAAATCACTTTGACTGTCTCTTGAACAACCGTTCAGAGAGCGACTTGCCCAACTTTAACAGCCTAAAGCAGCACGAGCTGAAGTTGAGTTTGGCGGACACGCCGACGCTGGATATGACGCAGAGGGCACTTGCTCAGCTGCGAAACGTCAAATGTGCCGGAGCAGACGGGATCCCGCCTGAAGTATTGTAACACGGCGGACCCGCGTTGTTGACTGCGCTTCACCACCTGGTGCGACGTGTATAGATTGAGGAGGAGGTGCCTGCTTAGCTGAAGGATGCCCTTGTGCTACCACTGTACAAGGTCAAAGGGAGTAAGCAATGTTGCACGAATTATCATGGCCTCAACTTGGTGAGTTGTGTGGGCAATGTGATTGCCCAAATCCTGCTCACCCGCGTCGTCAGTCAGGTTGTGGAACCTTACGTGGTGGAAGAGCAATGTGGATTCCGTGCGGGTCGCAACACTATAGATATCGTGTTTGCGGCTCGTCAGTTGCAGAAGAAGTGCAGAGAACGACACCAGCCTTTGCACTCGCTTTTTGTTGATTTCACCAAGGCATTTGATACGGTGAACCGAGAGGCATTGTGGCTGGTGTTGGGTAAGTTTGGTTGCCCGCGTAAGTTTGTAAGTTTGATTGAATGTCTGTACATTGGTATGCGGGCGGGGGTGCATCTGAGTGGAGAGACCTCGGATGACTTTGCAGTTGTTTCTGGTGTGAAGCAAGGCTGTGTCTTAGCTCCTGCCCTGTTTAATATCTATCTTCATGCCATGCTGTCTTGTGCTTTTGATTCGGCTTGTGCTTACGGTGTTCGTGTGGAGCACCGTATTGATGGTGGGTTGCTGAACATCCGTCGTTTCGGTGCGAGAACTCTAGTCTGTGAGACAACTATCCGTATGTTGCTGTTTGCTGACGACTGTGCGTTGTTTTCACACAGCGCGGATGAGTTGCAGCACATGACTAGTGCTCTGGCTTCGACAGCGGCTAAATTCGGGCTCACCATCAACACACGCAAAACTGTCTGTCTCTTTCAGCCTTCACCGGAGATGCAATTTTCAATATTGCCGCGAATCAGCATTGGTGCTGAAGTATTGGAAACCACCTCCTGCTTCAGCTACCTTTGGAGTGTGATGTCGACTGATCAGCGGATCCACGGTGAGCTGCGTATTCGCGTGTGGAAGGCAGCGGCGGCATTCGGGAAGCTTGAGTACCGAGTGTGGAACAACCATCAGCTTAGCATTGGCACGAAGCTGATGGTGTACAAATCCATGGTACTGTCCGTTCTTCTATACGGCAGTGAAACGTGGACGATGTACCGGTGGGATGTGTGATATCTCGAGCGGTTCCATCAGCAGTGTCTGCGACGAATTTTGCGGATCGGCTGGGGCGCCAGAGTTTCAGCCACGGAAGTTTTGCGCCGAAGCGGGATGTATTCAGTGGACTGCATACTTTTGCTGAGACACCTGAGGTGGATCGGTCATGTTAGCCGTATGGATTCGACGCGGATACCGAAGCAGCTATTGTATGGTCAGCTGAGTATTGGGAAGCGGCACGTGGGGAAATCAAAGTTACGATACCAGGACATGATCAAAGTGAGCTTCTCCTGTTCTTATCTTGATTACAGATCATGGGAATCGAAGGCGGTTGATCGGCGCGTATGGCGCGATCTCATCACGAAGGCAGTTGCTGAAGTGCGGGGGATTGACCTTATGCATGCAGAGAAGAAGCGGCAAGTTCGGAAGCGGCAAGCACCGATTGAGTGTAGTTCATCGACATCGAGTGCATGGTGCTGTAGCACATGCGGTCGCGCATGTCTGAGTCAGGCAGGCCTAGTAAGCCATGAGCGAGGCCACTCGGGAACACTACAGAAGCGACGACGGGTTCTGCAGAGAACGTAGGTAGAACCGGCGCAGCTTTTATAAGTAAGCTGCATTCGATTTCTAACCAAGTGCTTGCATGCTGTCTCTTGATTTCAGGTGGTGAGTTTTCAATTTTGCCTAAATGCTTTTCTTTCTCATATAAATGTCTACCTGTACGCTCTTCTAGAAACTTGCGCACGTCACTTAAGCCAATTGTAGTTAATTTCGATAACATTTTCGTGTTTGTGTCAATTCCGTAAAATATACTTTCTGACCTCATGAACTTATCTCGGATCCGTTGTTAACAACTTATGTCATTTGCTCATTAATTTAAGATTTTGGTCACGTTTCCTTATGCATTACTCGATTTCTTTTCTTTGTTATCTTTCTCTCAAGTGATTGGCTGATGCTTGATATCCCCGGTGAGGCTGCGCTTGATGTGCATGTTGCCAAGGTGCCTACCTGTCTACTACCCATTATCTCGTCCATACTGGCTCCAGGAGACAGTTGGTCGTTGCTGGAGGGGACGGGGTGCACGGTCCTTGTAGTCGTGTTAGGCTCGAAGAGTGGTTCCATGCACTCAGTGTGGAGCGGACTACGGTCCAGCCACCGCCTTGTGTGCACTTGATTCCCGAATACAACGTGCATGTGTTTGCCTGTGAAGGAGTGTGGGTCGGCTCCGTTGATGAAACGTAGCTCCCATCCACATGCCTCCCGGTCTTATTCCTTCGGGTTTACACTGGATATGGTGTGTGGTTGGAGCTGTGGGTGGTGCAGCGCAAGCCATCCATGGTCCCTCCGTAGGCGCAGTCGTGCTGTGGCTGGCCACAGTGACAGGCATATCCGAAACCGGTTGCGGCCAACTATATATATATATATATATATATATATATATATATATATATATATATATATATATATATATATATATATATATATATATATATCTTCAACACTAGACCGGTTACAATATAATTGGCTGTGTCACAACACATAAGAAGAAAACATAGCGTGAACGGGAAAACAACCGTTAGTTTTGGAAAATCTCACAGCAAGTGCGCCATTGTTTACGGTCCTTGGCCAAATTTTCCAACATTTGCAAACAGGTGTGCTGGGGGTTCTTTGGCTCCCAACCCTAGAGTCGGGAACACGAGACAACAGCCAGTTTCAAGGTTTGTGCCTTAACGCATTGGATGCAATTTTTTCGTTGCCCTCCTTTTCGTCGCTTCCAAGCCACGCCTGTGCTCGCAAATACGGCTCGTCGTGGTAGCCGCTGGTTAGGCATGCGAAGCATATGACCAAGCCAGCGAAGCCTCATAAATAAAATGATGGTATCAGTCGATCGGTGGAGTTGGTTAGATCTGAAGACTGGCCGACGGTTTTCCTCAATATTGATATCATGCAACCATCGTACACCAGGAATGCTTGGTAGGCGGCAGTGATCGAAGACAGATAGCCTCTGAACATCGCTTTTGCGATCAGGCCAAGTCTCATAGCCGTACAGCAGCAGCGCTTGTATCTTAGCATTTTTGATTTGTCTCTTGAGAGCAAGACTGAGATCACGACGAAGCCACAGGTGTCGAAGGTTAGCGAAAGCGACTCTAGCATTGGAGATACGCAGAGTGCTCTCATCTGTCAAGCCACCAATATTAAGACAAAACTCAAGCTAAATGATTTTGTCGACTACTTCCAACGGCTGCCCCGAAAGGGTGAGAGCAGGACATACGCTCGGCCAGTCCTGTAGTAGGACCTTACATTTGGAAGGGGCAAAGCTCAACCCAAATTGTGCTGCGGACATCTCCAGTCTGAACATCACATGATGAGTGGCTTGGGAGCACTCGAAAATCAGAGCGATGTCATCGGTGTACTCTGTCCCAATGGCGGTCACTAAGGAACAGTACAAGACTGCAGAACTCAGAGTTGTCGAGGGCAGTATCCAGGACCTCGTCCATGGCGAAGTTAAACAAGAATGGATAGGCTGGGCAACCCTGTCTAATCCCACTACTGATACTGAAAGGGGGTGGATTTCCTCCGTATGCCCGCACGCGGCCCGAAGTTTGATGGTAAATAACACGGAGAATACCGATGTACTTCTCAGGCACTGCCCATTTCTGTAAGCAGTCCCAAAGAGCCACTCTGTCAACAGAGTCAAGAGCGGCTCGAATGTTCAAGCATAAGACTATAGTTGCTCGACTAACCGCATGGCGATGTTCAAGTAACAGGCGGAACCTAAAGCTGTGATAGACGCAACTGCGACCCGGATGAAATCCAGCTTGTTGTTCACACACGTGCTGTGCCCGTACGCGAATGAGCCTACGCAAGTGTAAGGCGGCTAACAGTTTGGGTGCGACACAAATGAGACTGAGGCCATGATGGTTAGAGCAAATGGTCCGGTCTCCACTTTTGTAAACAGGTGCAATATCCGCTAAATTTCAGTCGGATAGAATGGTTTCTGTAGTCCCAATTTGATGGAATACAGATGTCCGTTCGCGAGTGAGAGCAGGACCTCCATATTTGAAGCGGGAGGAAGTTTGTCTGGGCCAGGTGACTTGTAGCGTTTCAGTAGGCGAAGCTCATTGGAAATCTCCGCCTCTGTCGGTGGAGAGATACACGCACTAGGGAGAACTGCGAACCCCGGAAGATAGACTCGGTTGCGCTGCTGGCCAGTTGACTTGATCTTCAGAGTGCTCTGCCTATCGTACCAGACGACGGTGGCGACTGTGAATTAGTTCACCGTCATTTTCCCACAAAATCTCACTCACTGTTGGTCTTCTGCCACCCGTGGGGCGAATAAGTTGGAAGAGTTTACGGGAGTTTCCTGATGAGGCTGATCGCTCCATCTCAACGACGCGCTGTGTCCAACAAACCTCGCGATCGTTCCTGAGGAGCTGTCTAAGCTCAGCCCCTGGGGTTCTGCGTGGTGCGTTGTACTCAACTCTGGCGGGAATTGGCCGACGACTTTCCATTAATTGGAGAGACTGCGGAGATCCAATGACTGGCAGCTCACCTAGTGAAGCCACAGACCGGGGTAACAGACTTTAGTAAGGCACTCTGGATCTGTGCCCAGCGTGTCTCAACATCGGAGGATAGCGAATGTTGGTTGGAGGCTAATGTGTTCTGCAATGCACAGCGAACATTTGGGGCAGCGAACTTATCTGTGTCAAACCGTTTCCGGCGACGCTGTTGGGTGCCCCCAAAGCGCAGAACAAACTTAGCACACACGTGCGCATGCTCCCGAGTCAGGTAAGTATTCCAAATTGACTTGTAGTCCGTTACGTAGCCTCGCTAACGGCAACTAGCAGCAATGTGGTCAATTTGCTTCCAAGATTGACCAGGCGCCGGAGGTCGCCAGGTGGCTCGTTGGCGCCAAGAACGTCGGAAATTGATGCTGGAGAGGAACAAGCCGTGGTCGGCGCACAGTTGAAGGAGTCGATCGCCATTGTCTCTCCTGCGAATACCGTGGCTGTGTTGACCCTCAAGTTTGCGCTCATGAACTCCTAATCTACCGACCTGCGCATTTAGGTCACCGGCGAGTATCATGATGTCCGTGCGGCGTTACCTGTGGAGGAGGTCGATCAGTTGGCGGTAGAACTCGTTTTTAGCTTCGTCCGGGCTGCTGTCCGTAGGAACATATGCCGCCACAATGAATAAGCAGCGCTTACTGGTTCCGTGGCTGGAAAGTCGCATGGAGCTTTCCAAGAGGACTGCACAAAGACGACTGTTGACCGTGAACCAGTCAATGAGCGCTGTCCCAGCACGCGCGCTGAACCCAACTTCTACGCCGGCGCAACCATAGGTTGCCGCTGTCGCATCTCCAGATAAGCGCAAGGTGAATGTGCAATTGGAACTTGGGGAGGGTGAGAGCAATCGCAGCATTGTGCTAGAGTCTTGTAAACGGGTTTCGGTTAGGCAGCAAACGTCGATTGAGTGCGTTTCTAAGGTACGTGCAAGAACAGCTTGTGAACCAATCTGCTTGAGCGTTCGAACATCGAACTTAGCTAGCTTGAAGAGCGAACGGGGTGCAATAAAAGCCTTGCTCTTAGTATTGGAATGTGTGCGATCGGTTCTGAGCGCTTCATTGATGAGGCCAAAGGCACCGCTTTTATTTGCCATACACTTTTGGAGACTCGAAATTGAAGGGGGTTGCCAAGAACAGAAGGGTTGAATAAGCATGGAACGAAGAGCGTGGTTTGCGGTGCGGTAGTGAGGTTTAGCATGTCCGGCCGTCAGCACCCCGGCCAAAGAGAGAGAATTCAGAGACAGAGAAAGGTGAGCAGAGAGTCATAAAACCATCATTTCATATGTTGTGCGGGCATACGGCTTCCCGGTTGCCCAGACCAAGGAAGAGGGTTGAGTTAGGGGGCCCCACTCGGGGTCTTCGGTCATAGGTAACTAACCCGCAAGGCAGCCGGGCGAATTCAGGGAATGGCGCCCATTGGGAGCCGGTGACTGATTGCTCAGTTCATACGCCTTTTGTTCGTCTGGCTGTCACATAGACGCGTACTACTCCCAGTAATTCAGCGCCAAGCTGAATGATTACAATGCTCCAGCCAGGCGAAGTAAGGGGCAGTGACTTTAGTTAGTGGCGAGTCACATCCGCCACGTCGCAATGTTGTTAAACGGACATTTGTGGTTTTTATGCGGAGAATGCTTTCCAGGCGAAATCCCACCACGTCCTGGTACACTGACCCCGAACCTTTCGCTGGAACGGGATAATCCCGAGCCACCCAGCTGGCACCACGAGGAGGCAGTTCGGAAAGACAGCCAGCTTGTTGATGAGGCCTCGTACGTTGGCATACATTCAGGAAAGCCCATCTGCTCTCAGTAGGGAGTCGAAGGACGTATTGTGTTATACACAAATGAATGGTGGTGCCAGTTAGTAAACAATGAACAGTGAGTTATCACAGGTTAGAAAGCAAGTACTGGACAAGTCCCGTAGCACAGTAGGGGTTAGTACTACAACATCCAGGTACGTGAGTCATCTACCGAACGTCTAGCGAGTTAACTGCGTCGATAGATATGTAATGTTAATGAAAAATAAACCGGAATACAAGCATACACAAGTACACGGGTGCAGTGATAGTTGCCGTAAAGCGGGACAACAGTAACATATGCTCTCTCACTTGGCTCCATGTGACATATAAATCCTGTAGAATGGCTGGATTAATGTAATCCACAACAGCGCAGTTTAGGTAACGAAGTCCTGAGCGTCAAGAGTAACACCCAATTGCTTTTGCAAATGTCTAAAATAGGGAGGATACAACTGAGATATGGAGAGTTGCAGTTGACATACCCGAAGGAAAAAGTACTTCCGTCGACACTCTGTACGACTGTGTTGTTCACTTAGTTTCAAACAGTTAACTCTGAGCCTGGTGTTGTAGCTAAGTTTCAGCAAATGGCGGTATACGTAGTTGTGGTCACACAACATTTGGTAAACTAATATGAGATCTCCGCGCGGTCTTCGGTAGCATTTGCTGAATACTCCCAGCAACCTCAGCCTTCGGTGGTAAGAATGCGTAGGGCGGTTGCATTCCTTGTGATGAGGCTTTGTTGTGACAGCTTCGACATAAAAGTAAGCTGTGTAGCCTGATGGTATACTAAAGCGCTACCACCGATGGGTTACAAATGTATATGCCGGGAAATTGTCGTTCTCTGCTGTTTTAAGAAGCACGTTTAATCTTTGTCCTCTTCACATCTACTTGGTACTGACAAACGGATCGCTTTCACCTTGAGATGCAGGTGCCACTAAGAATGGGACGAAAATGACCGTCCTCAACTCATTTGCTTTTTCATGATAAGTTGCCCCATGCGCATTTTCCTAGCTGAAGGGATGGAAATGTTTCATTAGTATACACTCACCAGTTGATTGGCTAGGGTTCATTTTCAATCAACTCTGGTTCAATTTGTTTTGACCCGCCTGCAGGAGTCTTGTTATAAGGTGCACAACATCAGCAGCATAGTGTTCCGAGATGCTATTTCTTCTGGTGAAACCTACCAACAGGCCGGATAGCACGAAATACCGTTAAGCACCGTTGCTCTTATCCCAGGATTCCTAATTACTCAACGATTGCTCGTTCTGTGGAGAAATCAATGATTCCGGGTACAGGATGCTTGGAGCGTTAACAAGTACTACCGGAACCAGTCTACACCCATGTGAAGGGCACAATCGATTTATTCTGAGGTTAGCACAAAACAGGTGAATAGAAATCCTCGGCCCTATATAGAAGGAATCCAGCTGACCAAGTATTTCGTTGTCACTTTTCAACATAATCTCCCATGAAAGGCATTTAATCCAGCGGTGTCCAAGAATTGCTATCCCTGTGTGGAATATCGAAGAGTGTCCCCGTAAAGATGCCTTCACGATACTAATCAACTCATCGCTATTGAAAAACCTGTAACCCTGGAGGTGAGATTTCAGTTTGTGGTACAGCTAAAAGTCGGCTGGAGCAGATCGGGTGAAAAAGCGTGGTGTGGTAGTAAGTAAAAGCCACAGATGGATATTTCTGCCAAGGCCACTTAGGAACTGTGAACAGGTGCGTTGTGATACAAAGGAAGAACTCTTGCTACGATATTCCCTCCGTGTTGCATTTATTGTTTGTTTCAGTCGGTGTAATTCTGAGGCGTAATACTCGCCTGTGATAGCCTGATTCCTCAAAAGTCTATCTTGAGTACACCTTCGTTGTCTGAGAAGACAGGCCATCATCGTCCCCATGGACGGCACTTGACGGAACTTATTTGAAGAAGGAGAACCACCGTGTTTCCATTGTTTAATTTGTAGCTTTGACTCTGGTTCAAAGGGCTGAACTCGAGTTTCAGCTTGGATAACAAATCTTGAGAAAATATCCATGGGTTTGCCTTGAACCGGGTCGAAAATTACTTCGAATTTTCCACTTCTATTTCTGATCAGGTGTCAACATTCTTTCAGTCAGCTTTCTCATGCCCAAGATGTTCTTAAAACAACATGTACTGAGTTATACAAGCACAGTCATAGCTATCTGAGAAATAGATAACCTACCATTCAATAACATACGGTGAATTGTTTCCACTTGATCATCACACGTGGAAGGATTTTGGTGTCCAGAGCGTGGGTCATCCTCAATGGTCTCCCTGCCCGTCTTTAGATTGGCATCCCATTTCTTAACAATGGAATATGAAGCAGAATCCCAACCGAGTGCCTTAACCATGTCAGACTGAATTTCCTTTGGCTTCATACTCTTTTTCTACAAGTACTTCCTTACAAGAAATTGAACAACCAGTCGGTTCATTGGATCATCACTAGCAAAGAAACAGTTAGAAACGAAACTTTGGACAAATACTTAAGGATATCAACTTATATACAATAAATTTACTTTTCATTCAGTACATTTATTTCCTGCTCGGGAAGAGAACTATTTGATCCACCCTTGTAAGATCAAACCATCGCAGCGAGGCTGGATCCATCGCAATGAGGCTGGACCTTAACGTGGTGCGATGGTTTATGTGCCTCAGCGATCCATTGGGCTATGCTGGGTGGTGCTATTTTTGCACCTTCAGAGCCAGTGATACCAGATTGCTCAATGGTTAGAGGCCAGACAAACTCAGCCTCCTGGTCCTCCAGGTCGGGTGTTGGAATGACGGTGGCTCCTTATTCCTTAAAACGGACTCCTTGTAGCCCGACTCCAAACCCGCTGCCTTGCGGTCGGGTTTTTTACCAAAGGCTTTGGTTGAGAACCCTAATCGTTCTCCTGTCTAGGTGTGGGCAACCTGACAGTATCCTGCCCACGCAATACAATGAATTTCTCTTCAAACAGTTTCTTGATGCTCTGGCCACCGCAGAGCATAATCAACGGTGCCTTATCCGCCACATCGAGCAGGGTGGATAGGGGTTTGGATGCTACTGCTCAAGCCCTCCTATCTTCTTATTCCCCCTCTTACGCATTTTCACTCTTATCGTCCCGTTCCAGCTTCACTTTTAGCCCTCCTGTTTTCAACCCTCCAATTCTTGGCCCCCACCCCCACCGTGCTTTGCTCCGCTTTTACTTTCTAGTTGCAACTCACATGTGGACGCTGGGCGTCATTCCTGTCCTGTGACCTCAATGGCGTTCGTGCTGTGAGTATCTTTGTCCCACCCCGTCCCTCAGAGCCTCCCCCTCCAACCTTGATTTTATTATTTAGCATGTTATAATTTCGCATAGTAAATTATTTTTTTCTGCTGCATACTAGCCGGCAGGTAGCGTACCGGAACGATGCCCATCCGTTACCGGTAGCTCAGCTGGCTTGCACCTGTTGCATTTTATTCCCCTTTTTCTTTTAGGTATCGCGGCACAGTAGCTGATGTGTTTCCCACCTCTAGCTAACGTGCATAGTGTAGTGTGTGTGTGTATGATCAAAGATGGACACTTACGGGGGGGGCGAGCCTAACGTGAATATGTACGCGCACAGGCTACGGTGGATCGATGTGGGTGAAAACCGCATCAATCACACCACTCACTAATGCAGTCATCGCTGTTTCGGAATTCAACTTTATGAGAATGTCACACTACTAACTACCCAGGAGTAAATCGGAGTCTTTCATAACTTATCAGTTTGTCTCGTCCATTAGATTTACTTTTCGAATCAACGTCGACATGCGACTGACAGAGGACAACGTACCGGCAAAATTTATGTTCAGGTATTCATTTTTCCTACATATCCGTTCAGTTAACGCCAGATCACGAGGCGAACACACTGGATGTGTTGTTTGTAACGGTTATCGACACTTGCATCACGTACACCGTCTGAGTGTGTTGGTGGAGTTGTTACTGCCCGAACTCAAGAGCCTATTCTTGAGTTCACTGTATTCAATTGAGTATAATTTCTGATGATTCCCGAAAGGATGAAACGCGTGTACAGTGCTTTTCCGGGCTTGTGGCGGCTGTCTGAGTGAGCCTAGATGTGACGAAATTCTACCTTTACCATTCAACTCCCCCTACTACTCTTCTGGAATATAATTTCTCTTGCTAGGCCAAAGTAGATTAGCACATATTAGTTTACCTACTACCCTTAATTTCAAATGCGCAGATAGTGCGTCAGCTTTTGGTGACTCAACTAGCCATTCTCACTTTTCACCGTAACACAAGCTAAATAACAAAAATAAGTAGTTCCCTAGGAAACTGTTAGCAGAAGTTAACGAGTGCCGCGCGCTTTAATTCCGAGACAATTGACACGCATTTGTTAACTGCGTACCACAGAAGTGTGAACTTATGACATCACGATTATTTTCGGTCCGCTGAAATAACCTTGAAACCAGTGTTTGTATACTGAGAACAGAATTGGACTTGTCAAACTCTTCTCAAATACAAGAGAAATAATGGTATAGAAGTGCTTGGATTGCCGCAAAACGGTCACCACCCGTTCGAAAGCCGTGCAGTGCAAGACCTGCAAGGGCTGACTGCAGATTGCCTGTCGCAATATCGAAGCTAATTTGTATGCACTTCTCCAAGGGACCTCCTCCTTGGTTGTCTATTTTCTTTGTGATGCGTGCCAAGCGGCTGCGGCGGATAAGAGCCTCGGGATCTATTTAACCCCGCTCAGCCCTGTAACCTACGCACGAAAATCAAAGACTAACCCTTCCGCCAACCACCGTGTCCAGCTCGGTGAGTACGAACATAATTCGTAGTAGAGACTGCTCTGCTTCATTCTCGGTGACCATGACACGTAGCGGATATAAGACCAAGACCATCACTCCTGCTGTCAAATGGAGCCGGGTCTTTTATGCGTCGCTTTCGGAGCCTCTGACGTCTGCTGGTGACAGCAAAGATCTTAAACCCAAAACGCATGCGGCAGTTGTTAGCAGTGATGCAGCAACAGCCTCCGTTAACCGAAGCATATTCGTTCAAGGTATAACAGTACGAAGTGCAACAAGGCCCAAAACAAAGCCAACCCTTCATCCTTCCAAACTAAAACAAGTTATCGACAGAGTATGCCAAATAGAAAACTGATTAAAGATAATTCTCTTTTCAAGTCGTCGGTTTGTGAGAACACCACAAATCGGCATCGATGCATGATCATCATGAAGGCACCTGAATCCGATAAGTATACTGCGGCTTCTAGCATACTGGATGACCAGGACTTGCTAGAACGAATGGTTTCCAATCTTTTCGTGGAAGGCGAGGTGGGCATTAATATTTTTTATGCCTTTCGTCTGGACAGGAAACAAGAAGGCTGCTCGAAAATTCGTTCCCTTAAGGTTATCTGCCAGAATGAAGATGAATGCCATCGGGTTCTCAGACGGATCTCACGTCCTAAGGGAGAATCTTTTTATGTGCTCCGAGACCTTTCTCCACAAGATCGGGTCCGAATGAAGAGCGCCGTCGAAGAGCTACGGAAACGTCGGGGAATTGGTGAAGTTACTCACCAAATTGTGGATTTTCACGTGATACAGAAAGCGCAGAGTTTGATGGAAACCAATCATCCTCATACCTATGCAGTAAGACTAAAGAAGGGGCTACAAGTGATAACTGCTAATGTGCGTAGCATAAAATACAATCTTGGCGAAATTCAACTCCTTGCCTTAGAGAAACAACCGAATTTAATGGCCTTCACAGAGACCTGATTATCTTCGGAGATACTAGACTCAGAGGTTCAAATTCCGGGTATCAGCTCTCTTGGACCGACCGTTCGGGAGTGAGTTCTGAGTGTGGTGTGATTCCGTACTGAAAGCAGAACCTCAGGGCCCATCCATGGAAGCAGTCTGCGGCAACGACGGTGCTTCCGGGCTTGTGTGGTGTCAGATTCATGACGGGTGTAGGTCTCTTATGGTCAGTGTCATTTACAGAGCACCACTGGGGTCCAGAACTTACTCACTGGATCCGATAAAAAAGCATGGCAGGGGTAACGACTCTGATAATAGGAGACTCATACTGCTGCTATTGCTTGGGATCTGCTCCATTGTAACCTTTCTCCGGATTCGTTTGCTTCTCTTCTTGAAACTTTTCTTAGTTGTCATTGGCTCCTGCATGTTGCTGCGCCCACTAGAATATATTCAGACCAGGCTCCATACATCTTGGACATCGTACTCTCACCGGCCTGCTCAGAAGTCTCCTCCCTGATTGTACTACAACGTATTAGCAAAAGTGATCAGTGTGATTTTGTTTGAATGGACACGCCGTCTCACCATTCATGACCGAAGTGTGTACCGTCGGAACTACTAGTATGCGGACCCACACCGTCCCAGACTTGTTGCAGCTACTCTAGATTGGAGCATTCCCGAGAACCTAGGCGTTGACGATTCTCCAAAATGATGTCACTCATTGGTCAACTTGTCCCTCTGTGTAAAAGGAAAAAGTTCTCCAAGGGCCCTCCTTGGATAGATCATGAGTTACGGATTCTTATAAACAATCGACGGATTATGGGATAGCTTTAGGTCTAAAACACTGGCTTTATACTACTCGGAGTATAAAGCGGTTGGAAACTTCTGCACCCAAACGAAACGCAACAATTGACAACAGTACTAACTTCGTTTGGCAGAAATATCCAAGACCACTCCTAAACTACTGCTCTCGTATCTGAAAAGGAGTACAAAAGCTGGGTGTGGGATACCTGCCCTGTATTCTAGCAATAACGATACCTTGCTGTATGAGGATGATGCCAAAGCTGATTTCCTGGCTTTACAATATTCCTCCGTCTTTTCCATCGAAGTTCCATTATCCCGTGACTGTTACCTCGCACCTCTACACTAGAGCATATTGAGCTCAGTGACGACTACTTGAACTACTACTACTTCTTGAACTAATTTGGACTCTTCACCGGGTCCGGATGATCTGCATCCTTTGTTCCTCAAGACGGTGGCTCAGCACATTGCTTCTCCTGTTTGCCAAGTTTTTCGGCGCTCCCTAGACGCCGGACGCCTTCCGAGGGCTTGGAAACTGGGTACTGTGAGGCCCATATACAAGGGAGGAGATCGTCAGGATCCTGCAAACTACCGGCCGATCTGTCTGACATCGATAATTTGTAAAATCATGGAAAGAATTCTTAAGAGAGCCCTAAATCTTCACCTGGAGAACCTGCATATCCTCTCATGCGCTCAACATGGTTTTCGGAAGTCACGTTCCTGTGTCTCTAACTTGCTTGTTGCGAGAGAAAAATGGGCGAGATCGCTGGATGCCGGTAATCGTCTGGATGTCGTTTTCGTCGACTTCAGCAGGGCATTTGACAAAGTTCCTCATGGACGTCTCCTTCTCAAACTCCGGGGAATTGGCGTTTCTGGGAAGATTCTCTCCTGGGTCGCTGACTTCCTGAATGGCCGAAGCATGCAAGTTAAAGTGAACGATACCTACTCCAATCCTGTTTTTATGATCAGCGGGGTCCCACAGGGCTCTGTCCTTGGTCCTGAGCTCTTCAAAATCTACATCAATGATCTTCCATCTGAGCTCCAAACTGATTGCCTCATATATGCTGATGATCTGAAACTGTGGCTAGAGGTGTCCAAGCTTGATGATGCTGACCTGCTACAGACAACGCTGGACCGGTTGCACTGCTGGTCAATGGAGTGGCAGCTACCCATTAACCATGCTAAGTGTTCTGTCCTCCCAATTGGTGCCCCGGACCCCTTTGGTGTTTATCACATTGATTGCTTCCTGCTCAGGAACACAACCTTGGAGAAGGACCTTGGAGTTATTGTCTCGCCAAACCTACGCACGACTCAAACCCTAAAGAAAGTTGCCGCTGCTAATAGGATGTTCTTCTCTATAAGGAGATCCTTTTCCCAGATGACTCCAGAGATATTCCGACTTCTCTTCAGCTCTCATGTTCGACCAATTCTTGAGTACGGATTGCCAGCATCCTATCCTCTCACGAAAGGCGAATGCGTACTGATAGAGAAGGTTCAGCGGCAGGGATCGAAATCCGTCATGACACTCCGGAACCTGTCTTACTCTCATCGCCTTCAAAGGATGAACTTGTTCTCCCTGGAGTATCGTCGTCGCCGTGGTGACCTGAATTACAAGCGTATTCTCCGAGGTGAGATGGGGGATGAGATACAAGAGTTCTTTCTTCTTTGTGCGGATAGTTCGACACGAGGCCACGGTATGAAGCTTTTTAAACCAAGGAGGCTTCGGGTTCGCTCTGATGTAACTTTGTCAACTCGTGTGGTCAATGACTGGAACAGTTTACCCGAGCTAATCATCAGTGTGCAAACAGTGGAACGATTACTAGACATCTACTTGCTGGACAAGCATGGATCTTGCTGTGTTGACTGTGCCCGCAATGCTCCCTTGTGGAACACTGTGTTACATCAACTCACATGATCCCTATAGTGAGCGAGAAGTGATGGGGCTGACAAAGGCTTTTCTTTCTGCTCTCTACAAACAAGTGAATAAATGGAAATGCATCATGAAATGAGATCAGTTGAAAGCGCAAATTGACCAAACTGGGCACACATACCTACATGTCACTTTGTCATCTGTTCCCAGCCCACCACCACGGTAGACTAAGGGACATAAATGCGTCTCTCTGCACACACAGAGTTAGGCCAAGTTGTTTGATGGACACGGTCTCAGCATATCGTAAAGTTAGTGGGTTCACTGACGCATAGAGAAAATAAAGTCATGCACGGGGTCTACACAGTGGCTGTCAGCCAGCAGCAGGTGGTGGGCGATTGATGACGCTGGTTGTTTGTATAGAGCTTCATTGCGCTTTATTGGCTGCGCATTTGGGGTGGCAGACGCAGTCCTCATAATGCTATAAATTCACACGTCTGTATAGCAAACGTTCAAGAATTAACTTGTACGGCACCCTTGTATTATCTTTTCTGCTACGGGTTGAATAGATGGACGTCCTGATTAGTGAGTTTCTCTTCATGGCTTGATGACGGATAGGGATAACATAAAAGAAACGTCGCCTACCGTAAAGTTATCAACTGCTCCACACAGAAGTAAGGAATCAAGGCAAAGACTTAAAGGATTTCGGTGTAAAGGAAGCTAATGTAATGTCCCGAGACTACTACTGTTGCTACTACTACTACTGTTACTACTACTACTACTACTACTACTACTACTACTACTACTACTACTACTACTACTACTACTACTACTACTACTACTACTACTACTACTACTACTACTACTACTACTACTACTACTACTACTACTACCTACTACTACTACTACTACTACTACTACTACTACTACTACTACTACTACTACTACTACTACTACTACTACTACTACTACTACTACTACTACTACTACTACTACTACTACAATCCTAAATGGACTTCGCAGTTGCTACTGCAGTGTGATCTTGCCGTCTACACATCTGCTGGGTTATTAGTGTGTCGGCTCCTGGTAGATGTTCACTCCCACCATTGTCACAAAGGGATATAATATCCTCTAGGATGCTAGATTTCCAACCGAATTTTCTAGACCGGCGCAACAAATGCGACAGAAAAATCCGGAGGTACAGATGTTAACCTGCTCAGCTATCTCGGAAAAGCAAGTAACGGAGGCCATTGAGATTTGAAGAACGAACGATTAATTACGGGTAAAATGCAGGTGCTTGGAAAGGCCCGTAGGATGACTAGAGGGAGAACCACCAATAAAACTAGAGTTGTGTATTATCAATTCGAAAATCTACCAATTAAGATGCACTGCTGCGTAATGATAGTGTGAAATGAGAATTGAGTATGCGCAGTATGGGGAGCAGTTATAATTTACATATTCTGTGAGAAGAAAAGTAACGAAGGAAAAAAGCACTTACTCATGTGTTGATTCTTGTGGCACATTCGAAACGCTAATCCCGCTTGCGTACATTACATGCAGCGAAGGAAGTCTCAAACAAACGATTAACAACTGCCGGCCCATAAAGCACACCCCAATAATCGCTCGGTTATTTGAAAAAAAGCTCTCAGAAAGCAGGTCATGAACTTTGTCGATTATTTGCTTTTCGTGACGAGCGATCGTGCACCTCCTGTCAATTGTATTACTTGAACCACATTTCAGAATCAGTCGATCCTGGTTATGCAGTAGTAGTTTGCTTTCTGGGCATACACTTGGTATCTCACAAGCCGTTATTACAACAATTAGAGGTTATTGGGATCCGGGACCCATAACTAAGTTAGTTATCATGGCTCGAGATCTTGAGCGCACAGTATCGGCGAGTTCGCGCGGACCTCATTTTGACTTGCCAGATTTTGAGAGATGCCAAGCACACATCCAGCTACTTGCTATAGCTCAGTCATAACAGGAATTTGAGAGGCCATCATCTCAAGATAGCACAGCAGCACAGTCTTTTGGAATGCCGTCAGAATTTCTGTTCCGTACGCGGTTGCAGAACATGGAATGTCCTAGCGAAGTCTGTCATATGTGCTCCCACGCTGGTAGAGTTCAAAGCCCGCGTTGACCGTGCACTTATTTCGCTGCAGCATATTACATGACTCTACCCATGGATAAACACAACTGTCTGTAAGAGATTTCACTGGCGGTCAAATCTCAGAGTTTGTTCCACTTTTTCACCTGTATTTGTACACCAGGAGGAGACATTGTGTTTACCAATATCCCAATGACCGTCCTTTCTTATGGCTTAACTTGGATTTACGGCTTATACTGTGTATACCTCAGTGAGTTCACCTGTGTAAAGCCAATTTTGTTAACAATTTTTTCACCAGAATCATCTTGTTGTGTAGGAAAAGTCAAATGCACGAACCGAAGTAAGTAGGTCTCTCCGGTAAACAAACTACGGTAACCTGAGACGTGTCTAACTACGTGGGTACATTAAGTTGTCGCAAGGAGAAGGATGAACCAGTAGGGAAGCAGAGAAGTATGCCTTTATGCATGTCTGGGATTATGTGTACGTGTCTGGGAAGACTAGCCGGCAAGCATGCTAACCGAATACACAGCATCACCTCTCCGCTTAATCATGTAATATATCGAAAGCATATCGATTTGGTGGTCTTGGTTCTCGGTCCGTCCTGCGGAGCTGCGTGCTTTGCGTGGTTTCGTCAGTGAAGGTTGTTGGCGCATGCTCCGTTCGTCTGATAATTGTGAATAACCGTGCGTTGACTCTGCGGGCATCTTCCAGCCGGTAAGTACCTGGCCCACATGCACGCGTTATTTTTATCGGATCTGATAAAGTGGGCTGTCCTTTTGATGCAGCGTTTACCTTCACGCGCACAAATGTTCCGGGCTGGAGCGGAGTTGTATGCTTCCGGTAAGTGGTCTGATATCGATGGCGACGATCTAACTCGTCAGAAGTATTAGTTGCAGGAATCGGAAGTGCGGCATTCAACTTCGTCTGAAGAGCACGCCCAAGTATGAGTTCAGCTGGCGTACTGTCTGTGGCTCGGTGGTGTGCGACTCGGTAAGAAAATAGTACTTGTAGAACTGCATCCTCCCAACCTGTACCAGATAAGCGAATAGTTCGGGTACTCTCCTTCAAGGATCGTTTGGACCGTACTACCAAACTGTTTGTCGCTGGATCATACGGAGTTGTACGTGAGTGTCGGATGGTGTGAAGTTGAAGGAACGAAAAAAACGCGTGGCTTTTAAACTGCGGGCCGTTGTCTGTCACAATCTCCTCTGGTAATCCGAAACAGGAAAAGATATATTCCAGCCATCGAACAATGTTGGTAGTAGTCACCTCTTCACACAAATGGACTTCCAGCAATTTACTGTAAAAGCAGGTCGCCAGCAAACAGTTCCTTTGATGCTGAAGCGCTGAGCTAGGTGGACCAATGATGTCAAGAGCTATCTCGGCCCACGGTCGCAAAGGATAGTCAATGGGTTGTATAGAGGATGAAACCGCCTTTGAACTCTTGTCTGCCCTTTGACATGAACAGCAGTCATGAACAAGATTTTCTATTTCGTGTGACATTCTGGGCCATCAGAAGCATGTGACAACCATGCGTTTCGCACGAACGATATCAGGGTGGCTTTCATGAGCACATATCATGATCTTTTGCATCAAACTCCGAGGAGCCACAAATTTTTCGCCGCGCATTAAACATCCACCTATAAATGCAAGTTCGTGACGCAACAAGTAGTACGGACGAAATTCACCTGTGATCTTGTTATTTTGTGGACAGACGTTTAGCAGAAAGCCCTGAACGAGGCAGTGTGTCGTCTTTTTGAGTCGCCTTCTAGAGTTCTTCTTTAGCCAGGGCTGAGATTGGTTTATTACTCAGGGAAGACACCAGTAACTTTACATTATCATCCTCATTATTTTCAGTTTCGTTGAGTGGCAGTCGGGAGAGCCCATGCGCTACCTGGTTTTTGCGTCCGAGACGGAATTTAATTTGAAAATCGTATGTTAACAAGCGTGCATACCAGCGATGTATCCGAAATGGTCGGATGTCATTTGTTCCCCTAGTAATTAAGCTAGTTAGCGCTGCCTGAATTGTACGAAGAGTGAAGTGTCTTCCGAACAAGAACAAATTCCACTTCGCACCGGCCCAAACGCAGGTAAGCGCTTCTTTTTCCCCGGCAGAGTAAGAAAGCTCTACCGCCGACAATTTTCTGGAAGCATATGCAATAACTATTTCATGTCCATTTTAAATTCGGGATAGAATAGCACCGAACCTAATGTTTGATGCATCAGTAGAGACAATCGTTGGGCACATCTCGTCGAAAATCGGCATGACCGGTGTGGAAGCAATGCGGCGTTTTACCTCATCAAATGCCTTTTGTTGGGGGTGACCCCAAACAAATAAACGTTTTTTCCTTGTCAGTTCACGCAGGGGCTCAGCAATGGTCATGCAATTCTGCAGGTAACCTAGGTTGTAAGAAAAAATACCTAGATTGCGCATCGCAATCCATCCACACAACGTGTACTTCAAAATGACCTTCAACATCGTTCATTATACCGTTGCGCCAAGCGTTTCCCGTCGTGACCCGGTGGCTTAGGGGTAGCGGTCACAACTAACATCCCGATGGTCCCGAGTTCGATGCCTGTAAACTCTATCTGATAAGAGGTAATAACATCGAAACGCGTCATGGAGTGCAGTGGTTTCAGGCGGGCAACACCCAATTTGCTGCTGCTTCATCAGCTACGGTCCTAGTGATCGAATGGTCAAGGTTCACTTCAATGGGAATCGCGGTCTACTTTGAGATTGCGCGTCGCAATCCATCCACACAACGTGTACTTCAAATTCACTTTCCAATCTGTTATTTGCCGTTGTGCCAAGCTTTGCCCGTCGTGACCCGGTGGCTTAGGGGTGGCGGTCACAACTAACATCTCAATGGTCCCGGGTTCGATGCCTGCTATCTCTATCTGATGAGAGGAAATAACCTCGAAACGCGTCATGGAGTGCAGTGGTTTCAGGCGGGCAACACCCAATTTGCTGCTGCTTCATCAGCTACGGTCCTAGTGATCGAATGGTCAAGGTTCACTTCAATGGGAATCGCGGTCTACTTTGAGATTGCGCGTCGCAATCCATCCACACAACGTGTACTTCAAATTCACTTTCCAATCTGTTATTTGCCGTTGCGCCAAGCGTTTCCCGTCGTGACCCGGTGGCTTAGGGGTAGCGGTCACAACTAACATTCCGATGGTCCCGGGTTCGATGCCTGTAAACTCTATCTGATAAGAGGTAATAACATCGAAACGCGTCATAGTGCAATGTTTTCGGGTTGGCAACACCCAATTTCTATTTACCTAGAAAATACTTTATTTCAGGGAAGTTCTATGGACGAGGAGCCTCGGTGATGGCACGCGCGTTGTCGAAACTTGACTTCATACCGTCAGCTGTTATAATCTGGCCCAGAAACTCGGTTACCTTAACAATAAATTTACACTTCTTGAAGTTTAACCGGAGGTTATGATCATGTAATTGACGTAACACAGCATGCAGTCGGGAATCATGTTTTTTGGAGTCCTACCGAATTCACAGATGTCGTCCATGTATACTATTTGACCAGGTAAATTGGCAAGTGAGTGAGTCATATACTTTTGCCAAGCTGCTGCGGCTGAACTCAAGCTATTTGGCAAAACTTTGTACTGAAAGTGTCCGTCCATAGTAAGAAATGCGGTCAGCGGTCTTGACTTCTTAATTAGAGGCATATGAAAGAAAGCCTTCCTAAGGTCCACTTTTGAAAAAATTCGGACGCCGGCTAATTTAACTAAAAGTTCATCCGCGTTTGGAAGCACAAACATTTCTACCACGAGTTGACGATTTAGGACCTGCAGGTCATTGCATATTCTCACTGTGCCCTCCTTCTTGAAGACTGTAACCATAGGGTGAAGCCATTCAGAACAGTTAATGGGTTCATTGGGATCATCTGCAATCATTTGCCGTAATACTGACGAAACAGCTTCTCTTCTGGCCAAAGGAATTGGACGTGGCTGAGCAATAGCTACCGGTTTAGCATCCTGTTTCAGACATATGCAGTGAAAGGAGGAGGGAGCGCCTTATCGTTAATTCAAACAGTTTAGGGTACGGTATCTGTAGGTCTGATAGGTTAACCGCCATGATACGCATACGAGATAGGGACGGTGCGACTCCTAGTGAAACCATAGCGTTGCGCCGGAGTAGGGACGGTAATTTCCGCGGGCGACGTACACAGCAACTGATGATTGTACGGCCACAGTTTGCAAAACAATCACCACAAATCCACGTATTTCTACAGGGGCCTTTGTATAACTGTCAATTCGAGAGGCTGAAGGATGTATAGGCATGTCATGTAGGTGAATGACATAAAAACTACTCCGTACTATAGTGATAGGAGAGGCTGAATCAAGTTCCATGTCAACATGTGTTGTTCTACCGAGTGCAATAACTGTAACAGTACGAATGGCAGGCATAGTGAGTTTAATCTCTAGACAATTGGAACGATAGTTGGACACAGTACCTCTGTTATCAATAGCAAATCCATTTTCAGATGACTGTAACTGCCGCCTAGAAACGAAATCTGTTGGATGCAACTGAGAAATGCGTACTGAACGACAACAGCGGGCAAATTGTCCACGCTTACGGCACATTTTGCAATCCATTTCTAATGTAAGGCACTTGGTAAAATTGGCTTTATGCTGTAGGCTACCGCAACGGAAGGATTTCTGTGGGGATTGGAATTCAGTTTGCGAGCGATGGATCTTGGCAACCTCCTGTACGTTTGCGTGGGTAGCGAAACATCGCAACTGTTTAGCCATACATGTTTTTGGCGAGCTAATTCTACAGCCTTATTCCAGGTCAACTTGGAAACGTCTTCGGAAAGTAGATATTCCCGAATTCGATTACTGGTGGTTCCACTAATCAACTGCACTAGCATTACGCTATCGATGCTATTTTTCGATATGGTTGGATACTCGCAGGGTCGTACACCGCGAATGGGGCGATCGAAAAAATTGTCTAGAGCTTCCGATGGTTCCTGTGTAAGTCGGCCGAATTTGAGGCGAGCCATGAAGAGGTTTGTACGCTGGCCCCATGCCTTGTCAATCACATGTAATGCTTTCGTTAAGGTATCTTGTGCCTGGAGCTCGAATGCTTCCAATTGACGTTGTCTCTCATCACCGAATAGATGTTTCAGAAGCTTCAGTTTCTGGCCTTCTGAGTAGTTAGAATTCGTGGATAATAGCGCAAAGTAGTTTGTGGACGATGTTTTCCAATGGGCCCATGCATTTTCGGTAGGATGTAAGGTCCAGTCAGACCATTAAACTGTAGGACGATGTAATTCCACGGCATAGGTTCGTAAGCCGCGACGCCAGTGTTATGTACGAAAGTCAAATGCACGAACCGAAGTTAGAAGGTCGCTCCGGTAAACAAACTACTGTAAGGTGAGAAGCGTCTAACTATGTGATTACATTAAGGTGTCACAAGGAGAAGGATGAACCAATAGGAAAGCAGAGAAATATACACTTGTATATATGTCTGGGATTGTGTGCACGTGTCTGTCTGGACTAGCCGTCAAGCATGATGACGGACTACACAACACATCCTACGGGATCTGTTAAGCTTTAGCTATTTTACTCGTGTAAAACCATGGTTCCATCGTTGAAGGAGTGTGGGCTGGCGCATTGATGAAACGTGACTTCCATCCACATGTCTTCCGATCTTATTCCTTCGGGTTTGCACTGGATATGGGGTGTGTGGTTGGACCTGTGAGTCATGCAGCGCAAGCTACCCACGGTCCCTGTGTAGGCGTAGGCGTCCTGTGGCTGTCCCCATGGAGGCCGCAGTGACAGGCAAATCCGCAGCTGGATGTTGCCAACCATGTGCATGCGTATGTCATCATGGTGAGTGAATTTGCTACTGTTACTCATGAGCCAAAGGTAATGTCGGAGGTGCATCCCACATATCACAGATGACCGAATGATTACTAGAGGGAACGTTGGGGCACTTTGAGTGACCGTATTTCTGCCCCTCTTCGACCATGTGAGACACCTGTGGGACGAATTTCACATGGAAAATTTTCAGCGTAGGCTTAGCGTGCGGTGAATGCATTTCTCCTCGTCGCAAATACTGTCCGCACTCAGTGTAAATCGCTCTCTAGCTCGTAATAACGCAGCACTGAATTCCTATGGCTAAATTAACTTGTTTGTGTGACCGAAATTCCTTCCAGATATGTCTCATTGGAATGGCCAGAGGCACAAAAACGGCCAATTAACAATAGCATGTCATTCACTTTCGCTGGTAGAAATTATGATTTTATTAAATGTTGACGACTTTTGGATGAAAATATGGTGAGTATAAATGTAGTTCTACGTGACATTGCATAAGTTGTGTTACTCATGATAGTGAATAATATTTCCCGCGTAGTTCATAATTACAATTCGGTTTTTATTCTATTTCGAGGCTATCTTCTGGTGGATCTTCGCGTTGGTCCAAATTTTAGCACTAAACACCATTAAAATGCCTTTCGGTTTGTACCGTTATCGTGTGATTCTTCTCGACCTTAGTGTATCGTCAGCCATATTTCAGCATGTCGTGAATTCACTCATGAAAGGATTAAAAGGCGTTTAAGTCTACCATCATGATGCGAGTGTACATGCCGCTGACAAATTTGCTCAGGATTCTCTCCTGCTAGCAATATTAAAGCGATTTAAAGAGGATAATACAGGAGTGCCCACAGTCTTTGCAAGGAGCTCCACATTTTGTGAGGTAAAAATACACCGGGCCCTACTCAATTTGACAATAACCTAATAACAAAATTCACAAGTAGGAAAACGTCCAAGCCTGAATTTATTATTTCATGACGAGGCCGCAGGCCACTTGAAATGTTAACGCGGGCCGCATTTGGCTCACGGGCTGGACTTTGGACATCCCTATTATATTATATATTATGTAACAACTGCCCAATAAACATTTGACTGGGGACCACAACACATGAGTAACGATAACGAAAAGGAAGAAGCGAGAGTCAGAGAAATAGTTGCAAAGTCCCATGTGCTGTGTGGACAGATAGCTTCCCGGTTGCCAAGTCGAGGAAGAGGGTTGACTTAAGGGACATCACCCCGAGCTATGGATCTTAAAGACCTGACCCGCAAGGCAGCGGGACGATTCACGAAGACCTTTGACAGCCAGGTGGCTCATCGCCTTCTTTGTGTTGAGAAGCAGTCCACAGAGAGGCCTGTGGCCAGCAAAGTTGTTCATTCACCCTCCGTTAGCTACTTACCTCCAGTTACAGGAGTGAGTGGTCAGTGACCCTATAGCCGGTTACACTGGCTTTGACACAGCGCCGTACGAACACTTGTGGCGTTTAATGGAGAACCAGGTGACCAGCCCAGAACTCCTCACGCTCTGCAACGCTGTCGCTGATTGTCCGAGACTGCCTATTCATCTCGCCTGTAAAGCAGATGAGACTTATTCGCAGTTAATTCCACAAGGAAGGCAGCCCCCGATCCGCAACCTGGGGACGCGCCTGATAGCGTACAGCTCCACCAAGGGACATCCGTAGGCCGATGTAATTGTGAATCCCAAAGTGTGCAAGCCGTCAACAAACTCAGTTGTCTGGAGTACCACGTTATATCCTCTGGATTTAGCCCTGATCCCGATTGTCTTAAACCACTGATTGATGTGAAATCAACGACAAACGCTTATGTAATGAAGTCCTTGATAAGAACCTTACAATACTAGTCAAAGTTCATACGAAATTTCGCTCTTGTTGCTGATCGTCTGTTCTGTCTACTGAACTCTAAAATTTTGGTGTAATCCACAGAGCATGAAACAGTGCTGCGGAAACTGCTATGCTCACCCTAGGCTGACTGTGTTCTTCGACCTCATTCGCCTGAAATTCGTCCTGTTCTTATTACCGTTGCTTCTGCACGTCGTATTGGTGCTGTGTTAGGACAAGTAGCATGTCCAGTTCCTTGCCTTTCTCGCAGACTGAGATGGGATACGCGCAGACGCATCGTGAAACCTTCGCTGTGTATTGGGCTGTGACTCGACTGCACAACTGTCTGTTCGGTTCGAAGTTCACCATAGGAACTGATCCTGAAACCTAGAAGTATATATACCATCCATCCAGCTCGTTGTCAGATTTCTCTGCAGAGATGGTCTAAAGATGTAGCATCGCACTGAGTGCTTATGATTATGAGATAGAACACTGAAGTGCTAAAGACAGTCCTCATATGAATTATCTCTCTTGACATGTTTGTTCGTTTCAACCTGATTCTGAAGTTGAATGGTTATTTGCTCAGCCACTTCCTATGTGTCATGCAGCTCTAGTTACTGAAACAAAGAAGTAATTTGGCTCAATACTCTCAGGTTTAAAACGAAACTGATCGCCTCTGTTGAAGCGGAAGTTTACCCAGTTTTGCCAACACAGTGATGAATTATGTGTTACTTCTGATGGCAATGGTCGTAGTGTGATTTCTCCACCTTTGCCATCTGTAGTTCTGACTTACCTTCATTCTGGACACTTGGGAATTGAAAGATGAAGTCCAAGACTCGATGTCTGTGTTGGTGGTCTGAGATTGATACCTACATTCCACAGACTGCTTCAAAATATGAAAGCTGCAGATTCAAGGTAAGAAGCCAGCCATCTAAATGTATGCACTGGACAACGGCGTGTGAAGCCTGGCAGCGTGTCCACAGTGATTACTGTGGTGCATTCCTTCAGAAGTAGTATGCGCTTGTAATCAATGATTCTTATTCGAAGTAGCCTGAAGTATTCGTGTCCGATAAACCAAATGCCAAAATTTACTATCGGTCCCCTAAGCAAAGCGTTTAGTCGTGGGGGTGTACTTTTAGCTATTGTGAATGATAATGGTTCATATTTCAATGCATCGTATGTTACAAGGTGGTAACAGAGTCTTAGTTGATGTCGCCTGTTCACCGCTTCCAGACATCCTTGCCCTAATGGGTTGTCTGAAACCTTTACTGGTACTTTGAAATTACTTCATGTGTTCCAACAACGTTTTTATGAAATTGATCGATTCGTTGATGACTTCTTACTTCAGTATCGTAATTGTGCTCATTCTACCACTGGAAAGACACTTACTAATATGTACAAATCCCGACCAATTCCTTCTAATAAGCTCGGTTTGAGTACTGCCGAGGTATGCTATTTCAGGGTCAATGATTTCCGACCCTGCTCTGTAATTGTTGTTAGTAATCTCGGAAAAGGTATAGTGCGGATATTGGGCCTGGATGATTGGTCTATGCACAGTCGTCATGTGGACCAGGTACAGTACAGAGACTCAGGTCAGTCGACAAGTGTTCCAGTGCTTCTGAGGTCGATAACCATGTAACTTTTCCAGTTTCTGTTCCAGCTACCGAATATGAAAATCAAATGAGAAGATCACAAGGACAGGAAGATGAGCCCCAGAAGAAGTACGGAAACCCCGGGTTAAATTCGAGCTGCGGTGAAGAAGACCAGTTGTGTCATTTATGCATTAAACTACTTATTGTCATATTTCAACACATTTCCATCATTGTTTAGCCTTGCGCTTACATCTAACAACATCCGTCGCAGATGTACTAATGCACAAAAGTTGCATTGGATGTATTCAAACTGTGATCGTCATTCAATGTGACATGAGGCTTTCCATGGAAGCCCTAAAGTAGCCTCCGGGCCAAGCACAAGACCAATGTAATTATTTCAAGTATTATTACCCGCAAGTTTGTGAACATTTGTGACATTTTGAGGAATGACGAGGTGGTCTCTTCTAGCTTATGGTGGATAACAACGCGAGGAGAGCAGATGGCGAAGAAGTTTGGTTGAATGAATGGGGTATCGCTGCAGAATTACTTTCTGCTCGCCAGAATTTTGCGTTACTAGGACTAGTTTCGAGCGATTATTAGGCGCCCGTGCTTTGCGCGATATATTGTGCATATATCCGGCAAAATGTGTGTAGAACTTTAATCCGAGAAAGGTGGGTTGCTGAGAAACTATTTTCTTAGTTCTAGAAATTTGTGTAAAGAGGGATAATTGCGAGCCCCAAGCAGGCAACCGTGCTTAGAGTGGCTCAGGGCTCATGCATCCCGTAAAATATATGGAAAATTCAACTCAGAGGAGGGCTGAATACCATGAAATATCTGTCTGGGTACATGGAATTTCTTATCCGGGACCAATTACGGACGGCTTATCAGTTGGTCGTTCCAGCAGCCTTTTGCTTGCAGAATTTTCAACGGCCATCATATGCTGTGCGATACCCTACTGCTCTCGAATTCGTTAGAACATATGTGGATATTTTCAAAACACAGGATATCCTCGAACAATTAGATTCGTGTCAACGGGATCGAATTTAACTGGATTATATCGGCCAGTAAAAAGCTTGTTTTAGCGAAGAGGAAGTACCTCGCTTTCACTTTTTTGCAGCACTGAATGCTGTTGATTTTTGCATCTTCTTACCGTCCATTGTGCCGAGCGGTCGCAAAAAACTGTCCTGCTGCGTTATTCGCCTCCAAATTTTTGAATTTATTCTCACAGAGACCTACGTACCATCATTCGATTTGGCTCCGCGAGCTCATCCTACCACTGTTCATCTATTGGATCTATCCTTCACGGATCACCAGCAAACTGTGCTCTTGCAACTTCGAAATCAACCGTTTTCGAACCCTATCGGAGGTTTTATTTTTCCGCTCTTCGCAAGAGAACTCTTGGGGTTTTAGTATAAAGATCTTTTTGAGAGTCACCCGATCAGCTTACTACCATTCCTTCATGTCGCTCTACAAAGCGATAGTCGTCAATTTGATCCGCCCTTGGAACTGCCACTGTCGTCATTAGACAGTATTTTCCAAGTCACCTTGCTTCGCCTCAGTCCTACGTCGCATCGCTGCCTACCCTCTACCGGCTGGATCGATAGCACGCACGTCGCCTATCTTCCATAAAGAACGTGTGACTCATCTGGCCTCGACACGCCTGGACCCGCTGACATCAAACCAGTGCCGATCGCCACGCAACGGTGCGTCAGTATCTCTATCCTCTTTCTACCCATTAAAACAGCACCCCTACTGAGAACATGGCTCGTATGAACAGCAAATGCGAGTCATGTGCTAAAGTGGTAAAAAGTGGTCTGGTGCGTACCATGTGTTTGCAATCCTATCACACTACCTGCCTTGGGAAGGGATCGACGAAAGCAAACACCGCAGAGGCGTTTTGGTTCTGCCAAGTATGCAAGTCTATTCCATTTGTTAGCTGTCTATCTGTGCTACTGAAGAGGTGTGAAAGATTAACCGAAGCGGTCGAGCAACTGATGTGCGCTCGAGTTACACCCATGGGAGGAAACGGACCTGCACTTGTGAGTGAAAATAACACCCCGAATTCCCTAGTCAGGCTGAAGAAGCGAGCCAGGCGTCCCGACCTAACCCCAACGACTCAGCCTCCAGCAGTATCAACACCATACTCTCTCCCTCCTATAAGTAAAAACATTGCCTGCAGCGCGCCTGCCTCAACTTCCGTACTGTGTGCTGCACCTAGTAGTCCGTTCGCTACACTCGAGACTGTAAGCTACAGTCAACCAGCAATAGTGAACAACCCGGCAACGTACGCATTGGTTGCCGCCAAACAAACACCGGAAAGAGCACCGGTAACCTTTGTGCCCGGACTAGAGAAAACAAAAGTATCGCAGCACGGATGGCACACACCAATGCCGTTCACAAACTCAACAAAAACACCGGATACTGAGCCTCCAAATCCAAAACCAGTAGCCACCAGGCGCAATCATGGTGCCCTAAACACTGTATGCACAAATGTCCCCGAATCCAAATCCAATACAATTAAGGGTAAGTTGACGGACGATCGAAATCAGGGGGTTCCATCTGTACGTCGATCGGAGTCCATGCTAATCGCACGAAATTAAAAAGAATCTCGCGCCACCCAAACGCGTTGCACTGCGGCGAACCCCGGTTACTTCGGGTAACACTAAACTCGGCGGACGAGACTGAGACCGTTCTGCTGTCTGCGAATCGTCTCCGCAACGACTCAAGTGCAGTGCGCATACTACCCGAAATCCCGTGGAAAGAAAGTTCAGCGGATCCCGCTAACAAAGATAGTTACAGAATAAGTCAAGATAAGAAAACAGTGATTGCTCACGGTGTTCCTGAGCTTACTGACTCCTCTTCCGACGATGCCCAGATGCACGACCGTGAGCAATGGCACTACATCCGGGAGGCTCTTTCTCTCGAAAATGTGGTGGTCACCTCGTTGACAAGGATCCCTATATCACCAAACTATAAGGAGTGCGGTCCCAGGCTGTTAAAACTTGTGTTACAGTCAGAACTAATGGCACAACCCCTACTAGCTAACTGGATTAAATTCCGTTGCAGATTGCCAACAGAAATTCATCTGAAAGCAGCAGGAACACCAACACCTTCTAATGACAATTCAGTAGAGGCACCACTCCTAATGAAAACGCCAACTGGAGGACCCGACTCGGGGACGGTTTCAAGAGTAGCCATACTATCCGGAGGGGCAGAGCAGAGCACGAGCAAACACCGGGATTCGGGCATCTGATACCTGCTTATATATCAAATACTTCACGAGAGTATGCAACCCATCCAAAAAACGATTAGTCGCCGACCCTTTAATGGTCGGCGTAAACTCATTTGCCTCATCCATCCAAGCTAACACACTTTTGGTCTCCGAGAAGCTCTCATGCATGTACACAAATGCCCAAGGTCTACTCAGCAACTTAGCTGAATTAGGACTTCGACACGCGTCTGCAGCTTCGGACCTCATCGCTGTTACGGAAACGTGGTTGCACTACGAGATAACGGGTGCTGAAATTGCACTAACAGGCATGTCCGTTGTCCGGAAGGATCGAACCAGCAAAGGTGGTGGAGTAGCCCTTTTATTTTCGTAACAACATGCAATGCGAACGCCTAAACGATTCGGAATATGACTTACCTGACGCCATTTGGTGTAATTTCCGGCTAACAGGGAACGAGCTTGGCCTACTGGTTGTTGTTTATCGCCCACCATCGTCTACTCCTGAGATGGACTGCAACGTGATGGCTGCGTTGAGGCAAGTGATAAAGAGGAAGTACAGTCACATTCTAGTTACCGGTGACTTCAAATTACATGGCCTCGAATCTCAGGCCACACCAGGAGAGCAATTCAAAGCCGATTTGCAAGATCTGACTTCAGATTACCTTCTTTATGGCCACGGCACTACGCCCACCAGATTCAGGGGAACTGACAGGCCATCCATGTTGGACCAAATATTCACCAGTGAAGAAGTAGTGGTCGAGAGAGTAATGACCGATACTCCTTTGGGCCGCAGTGATCATGCGACGCTATTGGTTCATTACATGTGCTACGCGGATTATCCTAAAGAGCATGCCGAGGAATAGTGTGTCGTCATCATCATCATCATACACGTTAGCTAGAGGTGGGGAACACCTCAGCTACTGTGCCGCAATACAAAGAAAAAAGGAGAGAGAAAAAGAAAACAACTGGTGAAAGCTGGCTGAGCTACCGGTAACGGATGGGCATCGTTCCGGTAAGCTACCAGCCGGCTACTGTGCATCAAGATTTATTATGCAAAATTATATAAGGCTAAGTAATGAGATCGTAGCTGGAGGGGGAGGCTAAGAGGGATGGGGAGGGACAAAGAAACTCACAGCACGACCGCCACTGAGGTCGGCTCCTAGCCATATCAGCAAGTGTGTCCAACCAAACGTGTTCATCGTCTTTCGGACCCCAATCAGGGAGCCGAGACGCTCCAACCGAGGCCAGTTCAGAAGTGAGGGTCTGCATTCCTCTCGACCAAGTCATCGCTTGGCCACCCCTCCTCTTCTTCCATCCACACCCCCGGCACGCAAACAACACACGTCGCGGAAGTCGGTGGGCTGGCATGCGTAACACGTGGCCGAGCCATCGGAGGCTGATGCGTGAAATGACGGTGCTGAGCGGTTCATTTCCTTTTCCTGTGCCATAAACAAGGCGTCGAACATGCTCGTTGCTCATGCGGTGTTCCCACCAAATGTGAGCTAAATTGCGAAGGCACCGGTGGTCGAACGTAACTAGCCCCTTCAGGTCCGCTGATCTAAGGGGCCAGGTTTCACAACCGTACAATAGGGTCAAACGTACTGCTGCATTGTACACTCTACTCTTCAGGGTGAGCGTGATGTCGCACCGGCGCCATAAGTGGCGAAGGTTAGCAAAAGCGCCCCGAGCTTTTGCTATACGATTCGTGATTTCATCTTCAATCCCACGGGCGCTAATACAACTTCCCAGGTAGTTGAAATCTGAACGACTTCTAGCTGATTCCCACCAAGCGTCAGCGTAGGGGACGGTCCAGACCTATCTTGGAGCAACGCTTTGCACTTCGAGGGTGCGAAGCAAAACCCGAAGTGACGGACAGCCAGTGCTAATCTGTCCAGTGCCACTTGGCACGTTTTTGTGCTGCCACAGATCAGGGCAATATCATCAGCATACTCTAAATCAAGAAGTCGTTCTCCTGGGAGTAGCTCCACACCTTCTAAGTCATGTCCTGTAAACGCGATTTCCATGACTTCGTCAACAGCGAAGTTGAAGCGGAAAGGTGACAGCGGGCATCGTTGTCTCACGCCGCTGGAGATATTAAAGGGTGACGACAACTTGCCGTAAGCCCTCACTCTGCCCGAGCTACGCGCATATAATGCTCGGATAATATTCACGTATTTCTCAGGTACACTTTTCCTGAGTAGACAGTCCCAAAGTGCATGTCTATCCACCGAATCGAATGCACCTTTGATTTCGAGGAACACGAGAACGGTGAGCCACAAACATTTGTGACGGTGCTCCAACAACTGAAGGTGAAGATGTGGTCAATGCAGCTACGACCTCGACGAAATCCAGCTTGCTCTTCACGAATCTGGCTTTCACGAGTGCCAGTCAGTCTGTGAAGGATGACAGAGGCAAGCAATTTGGAGGCGATGGAGATCAGACTGATTGCTCTATGGCTGCCGCATTCCGATCGTGAGCCTCCTTTGGAAAATGGGACTATGATGGAGCGGCTCCAATCGGTTGGGACACTTTCCTGCTCCCACAGTTTCACTAGTAACTCGTGTAAATCATCCACAAGAGCAGGTCCCCCGAATTTGAAGAGGGCTGGTGGAAGGTCATCAGGTCGCGCGGCTTTATTTAACTTAACAGTTCGATTTCACCTTCGACTTCTGAGCGAGAGGATGGATCCAAAAGAACAGGCCACGGAACAGGGCGATCACTGGTCGGCGAGAAATCTAACAATTCCGACCGATTAAATTGCCTTTCAAAGTGCTCAGCCCAACGTTCCAGGCGTTTTGATAAGTTGTGGATAGGCTGTCCACCCTCATCACAAATTGTTTCACTAACACCAGGTCTCCTGCTGCCCGTTTCCCTATAAGACGGAATAATTTACGATGCTTACCAAGGGCAGCGGCCATTTCCATCTCTGTTGCACGACGAGACTACCAGGATTCGCGGTCTCTCTTCAGGCTAGCACGGAGTTTTGACCGGAGCTCTTTGCGAGTTTCATTGTGTTCGCTTCCAGCCGGAATATGCCGGCGAGCATCTATAAGTTCCAGAGACTGTGAAGAGGCCCAATACTCATGTTGGCGATTAGACATACCACATGGGGATTTGCCTGCTGCTAGTAAGGCCTGTTGCGTATGAGACCAGTGAGCTTCAATTGCATTCAGCGAGCGTTTATCCAACTCGGATGACAGCGTAATTTGATAGGCGTTCAGAACAGCTGGATTCACCAGTCTGCCGGTGTCAATGCGCTCACAACATCGTCGTGGGCGTCCGCCAAAACGCATCCGCATGTCAGCACATACAAGTGCATGATCGGTGTCCACACATTTGCTCCAAATCGAGCGACAATTCTGGACGCAGCCTCTCCAGCGATAACTTTTCGTAATATGATCGATTTGCGTCCATAGCTGGTTCGAGGCTGGTGGGCGCCAAGTCACCCTCCGGCGGGTGCTGTGTCGGAAATTAGTGCTCGCAAGAAATAAGCGAACATCCTCACGCAAATGCAGTAACCGCTCACCGTTATCATTACGGGAGCCTATACCATGTTGGCCGCCTAGATGCAGCTCATCTGTGGATAATTTTCCAACTTGAGCGTTCAGATCCCTGGCCAGCACTACAGTGTCCGAGCTTCTTCTGTGGCTAAGGAGCTCGTTCAGTTGACGATGGAAGTCGTCTTTTACGGAGTCATCGCTACGGTTTGTCGGTGCATAGTCAGGGATAACGCATAGACACCTGTTAGTCCCACGCGACTTCGAAGTTTTGAACGAGCCAGCCAATCGGACCGTACACATCCGGCTACTGATTGGAATCCAATCAACCAGAGCAGCTTCAGCCCGGGGACTCAGGACAATACCAACACCGGCTTGGCCAGTGCTCGAAGGTGCATCGTCACCGGATAGGCACAATGAGAAAGTGCTGCTAGTGTCACCTGAAGGGGATCGCAGAGTGAGTACAGAGCTCGAGTCTTGCAGGCGGGTCTCCGATAAGCAGCAGATATCGATCGAGAGGGTCTCTAATGTTCGGGCAAGTACTGCCTGTTGACCGATCTGAAGCAATGTGCAAACATTGAGGCATGCCAGTCTGAAGGAGGTTCAAGGGCTCCAAATGGAAGCCGATGAACTGAAATGGGCCGCTTGCTTGGACATGGGCCTGTTGACAGTGCAGGAATGACGCTCTGCGTTCACCTGTGAGTTGAAACTAAAAGACAAGCGACTATTGAAGCAAGGTGGGGGAGGGCCGAGAATTGGGGGGTTGAAAACAGGGGGGATAAAAGTGAAGCTGGAACGGGACGATAAGGGTGAAAAAGCACAAGAAGGGGAATAAGAAGATGGGAAGGCCTGAGCAGTAGCATCCAAACCCCTATCCACCCTGCTCGATGCAGCAGATAGGGCACCGTTGATTATCCTCTGCGGTGGCCAGCGCATCAGAAATTTGTTTGGAAACAGATTCAGTGTATTGAGTGGGCAGGATACTGTCAGAGTTCCCAGGCCTAGACAGGAGAACGATTAGGGTTTTCAACCAAAGCCTTTGGTTCAAAAACCTGACCGCTAGGCCGCGGGTTTGGCGTTGGGCTACAAGGAGTCCGTTTTAAGGAATAAGGAGCGACCCTCATTCCAACCGCCAACCTGGAGGACCGGGAGGCTGAGGTTGTCTGGCCTCTAACCATTGAGCAATCTGGTATGGGTGGCTCTGAAGGTGCAAAAGCACCACCCAGTATAGTTCAATGGATCACTGAGGCACACAAACCATCGCAACACGGTAAGGTCCAGCCACCAAATCCAGAAGTATGGAGTCGGCGATCCTATTCTGGGCTGGATAAGAGACTTTCTCGTGCAACCTCACCTGAAAGTGAGAGTTCGAAGCAACCTATCAGAATCCATCGAAGTTCAGTGCGGCGTATCTCAGGGATCGGTGCTTGGACCGCGCCTGTTCCTGATTTTCATAAATGATCTCGCTAGCGTGCTATCTTCTAACTGTTTGCTATTTGCTGATGATCTAGTGTGGCGTACTATAGCTGCAGTGGAGGATCACAGCGTTACAGGAGGACCTGGACAAAGCGTACATATGGTCCATCGAGAACATACTGCATTTCAACGTCACCAAGTGCAAAATTGTCAGCATACGGCACAAGAGTATGCACAAGTACCGCCTAAGGCCACAAATTCTACAGCGGGCTTCTCAAAAGTGCGATCTCGGCGTGTTAGTTCAAGATGACCTCGGTTGTTCAAGGCAGACTGAAAAGACAGCTAAGAAAGCAAACCAGTACCTCGGCCTTCTTCACAGAGCTTTCGGGAAGTTTGACCCTTCAGTCTTTCTAAAAACGCTTAGCGCGTACGTGAGGCCGCACGCGGAACACGCTATACAAATGTGGCAACCCTGGCTCAAGCACCATCTCACCGCGCTCCATACTGCACAACGTATGGCATTGAAGAACGTCAGAGGTTTGGCCAGCCTCCCTTACCCACTCAGGCTGCAGACCCTCAAAATATACAGTGGACGTTATCGGCGTCTAAGGGGCGATGTCATAATGGTGTACCAGATCCTGAGAAACCCCAACCACCCATGCTATTCCCTTCTAATACTCAGTCAAACACCTCGCTAAGTGGTCACCAGTTTAAGAGCTGTTCATGCAGTATAGCGGCCTGGAATGTCGGCGATACTATTTCTCCCTTCGAGTGGCACAGTCTTGGTACACCCTCCCGGAACATGTAATTAATGCACCCACCCTGTCCCTTTTCAGAAAACGCCTTGACGATGCTCTGTCACATTTACACTACGTGCTATAGCACTTGACCACCAGATACTGGCACTAATGCACAACAGACAGTGGATAGTGTCATAACCCTACTCGAGAATGAGTCATCCCAAACGCCTTGCACGAAATTTGATAAATGCTACCACTGTAGAAACTGGATTTCTGTATCCTGTCGTCCCAAGATAGTTACACACGAGTAAGCGTTGTCCTTGCGATCTTTTTTATTTTTCTCGCCTGTGATGTGAACAATAACCACTCCCTTGTTGCTTTGTGTGCGTGCATTCTCATTTCAAACTCCCTTTATGTGACAGTGCAGTTACATCAGTAAGCTCCTGAATTGACGACTCCATTATCCTTTCGCTATCCTTTTTTGTCAAGTTATACACCCTACGGGACATGTCAAGCACCTGCTTTTTACCCGTTATAAATCATTTTTCATTGTGCATTTGTATGACGGAATGCGAAGTTCGATCGCTTGCGGCTATCCGGTGAGTCGCGCTGCTCTTGATTACCTGCTGTCCATTCTTTGTGACTCCTGACAATGCGCTCGGGGTCTGATTCTCGCAGCGTACACGCCCATTACTTAGCATGGCTGACTTGCCGAACAACCTCTCCGTGGTGCCTGGTGGGTGGTTCGGGTTTGCCCTTTCCAGCAAATAGTTCGGCGGCAGTGTTCCATGACGTGGTGCGTTTGCGCCTGGCAAGTCTTCTCCCTATAAAAAGCCACAAAGGTCCATTTAACCACACCGCGACGTGACGGAGGTGACTCGTCACTAACTAAAGTCAAGGCCTCTTACATATCGGGATGTTCTAACCCAATCCACGGACGTGGGTCATCCAATGCGAAGATTTCATTTCGCTCCTTCTCCCAAACCAAGCACAAATACGGCGTCAAACTGACAAATTCAAGCAACACAACCATGGTTGGTTGGCGGCATCCGGTTTCGGATTTGCCTGTCACTGTGGCAAGCCACAGGACGCCTGCGCCTACAGAGGGACCATGGATGGCTTGCGCTGCACCACCCACAGCTCCAACCACATACCCCATATCCAATGTAAACCCGAAGGAATAAGACCGGGAGGCATGCGGATGGGAACCACGTTTCATCAACGGAGCCGGCCCACACTCCTTCACAGGCAAACACAAGCACGCTGTATTTGGGGAATCAACCGCACACAAGGCGGTGGCTGGACCGTAGTCCGCTCCACACTGAGTGCATGGAACCGCTCTTTGAGCCTAGCACGGCCACAAGAACCGTGCACCCCGTCCCCTCCAGCAACGACCAACTGTCTCCTGGAGCCAGTATGAACGATGTAGTGGGTAATAGACAGGTAGGCACCTTGTCAACATACACATCAAGCGCAACCATACCAGGGATATCAAACTACAGCCATTCAATTTAAACGACAAGCTGAAATAAAATATATCCAATAATGCATACAGATACGGTGGCATAACTCTTCGCTAAATTACCATATGAAGTAAGTTGGTCAGCAACAAATCCGTGATAAGTAAGAAATGTCCACAAGTTACTTAAAATGCTACAAACGCAACAAAAGTACCGAAGATAAGCGCAATTAGTGTAAGCAACGTGGCCAGTTAATAGAACATTATTCAGGGAGGCAGAACAAACCAAATAAAGCGGAATGAAATTTATCCAGCTGAAAAAGACCTAGTTTAAGTGTAAGTTGGTTTAGCCCAACTGCGGTGAAGAAGCATCAAGAATGCAACATCAGCCTCAGCATGGGGCACGAAGCAAGCAACACAACCACACTCGTTCTTACCTACATGCACTCATACAGTTAACACATGAATCCACATGTTAGTTATAAACCTGTGTCACTTTTATACTTACTAATCCTCGTTATATCACCACGATCACGCCTATGCAGGCTCATCTCGCACTGTTGAGAAGAAAACATTTATTTATTTATTTTATTTAGTTTGACTAGTATCTCAGTAGTAGGCTACTAATACTAATGTTAGGCGCAATCAATATTACGGATAACTGCGTGGAAACTTGATGGCTTTTCATGTCATTTTAACACGAGATAACTGCATATTCACACGAACAAAAGTACAAAGCGTTTAGGCACCGATGAGTAGACGGATTTGGGTTTGATATTATTTGGTTTATCACAATTAGAGTACAAGGTGAACTACCAATGCGGAAATTCACACGACGATCGTTTCTTTCTGTTGGGACTAGTCAATGGTACTCATTCCTGCGGTACCCTGCTGTGAATCGAAGACATGATATCTAGCGACTTCAGTACTATCCAACATTTTACGCGACTGAGCCATGGGAGACGATAACTGAGCATCACGGATTGAAACCAAACTGCAATATAACCCGACCCATCCTTCACTGCCAAGCAGGTTACCTCCCGTACAGAGGACAGTGATTGGCCGTCTGGTGTGAGGAATTCCTTTACCAGTACCGTGAACCCACACAGTATTTGGAGGACTGGAGGAATTAGTTTTTGGTTGCCGATGAGTGGACGGCTTTAGATTTCAATCCGTGATGGTTGCTATCGTCCCCCATGGCTCAGTCGCATAGGCTGCTGGCTAGTGCTGCAACTCATTAGCGACCATCCGCTCGATCTAAGCAGGGGACCGAGGAATGCAGCCAATGACGTGCCCCATAAGGTGTAACGATCATCTGGTGCTGTTCCGGCTTGGTAGCTCACCTTTGCGGCTAGTGTTCTAATTGGGTCGAAACAGATAAAAGGATTTAGTTGTTCCTCTAAAGGGTAGCGACACATACGCATGGTGAGTTAGACCGATATGCTGTTATTCAGTGTCTGCAAAACAAGAGGGAGAACGTGCATGCCGAGGGGTAAACGCAACGTCAGAATATACTATTCGACTTGTGGGCCGTTACATATGGCTTATACATTCAACATTTTTATGCAAAATCATGCGATGGTAATAAATATATAAGACGGTTAAAGTCTCGGAGTTGCTATATAATCCAGACAACATTTCTTGGTCTGCCTTAAGCAAATTAAAGGGAAAATTATTCGAAACTCGGAGGTATATTGGCTTAGGCTGATTGTAATCCACACCGTAACAAATTCAGTATTTCTAACAGTGTAAAAAAATAGTTAGCTAGTAATAATCTTTAATACCTGTAGTGTACAATGCGTTGGGGTACGCGTTTTATTCTTCTCTACCGTTTTCAATAAGTCCGGCTCATTAAATATTGAGGTAACTGCCAAAACGGTGGACCCACCGCATTCTGTGTCATAGAAAATCAACAGAAACTTTACATATTTCATTAACTGCTTGCATGACTATTGCATTTTCAAACTTGCCTATAAGGTATTTAGCGACATCACCACGGAAAATTGAGGCGCAGATAAAACCGCCGTAAACATTGCCACAACCGCTTCAACGATGATCCACGTAACAGTGGAGACCACGACTATGTTTTGGTGGCTCTGTGAAGGGCTGCTAATTGACATTTGGTGCAATTAAGGACCAATAAATAGATCGGTTTGTCAGTCAGCGGTGCTCCGTGTTCCCCGTAAGCAACTTAGGATCTGCTATCCGCCATTGACAAAATGGTGGAGTCGTTCTGCCCAAAAGCTATTAATTTTTGTACACCCAGTAAGAGCAATTCACGTTTTGACTGACTTTAAATCAACTGCAGGTAGAGAGACGCAAATAATTTAGCTGTTTTTCCATCATTTACACATAATTGTTTTACTAGAACAGACTGGATTATGCTAAACCTATTTTCGGATCATGGACATTCCTGGCACTAGAAATGGTATCTTTACGGACTAATCAAGGGTGGATTTTTATGCACGATTTCAATCGATCCACTGCGCAAGTTTGAAGTTCCGTAGCGTAGACCTTTCCCTTATAGTTACGTGCTTACCCAGTAAATGTACATCTAGTGTGACTAACCAAACTTCAATCAAAATTAAGGTAAGTGACGTTGCAATGATTAATATCTTATGGAGATAAGAAATAAAGTAGCATTCATCCAATGCAGACAGCTGCAAAATCTCACGCCATTCAACGAAATTTAAATTACCAAAAAGAGGCACTGCATCTAGCGCAAAGCTACTGGAAAACTAGCGAACCCCAACCAATCCATGGGGTCCCGAGCAAACATCGGAAAAAGTCCTACCGCCTAATTTTGTAGACCAACCTTGGAATTGGCCTCCACCGCACTTACTTCCCAGTCTAATATACCCAGAGTCAGGTCAGGTCAGGTCAGGTCAGATGGACGATAGAGGCTTCCGCCCAACGAGCGTCCAGTTATTGCGCCGGTAAGTGAAGCGACCCCCGGCACTTCGACGTTGGATTGTCTCTTCTTGCTTCAGCAATGGAATGAAGCAAGAACAAGAGCAATCTCTGCACTTTCATATGCCAGCATCAAAATACACTACATCCTAGTCCAACTACACATGTTCAATGGCCACAATGTTTCTCAACTACAACCACCATGACCAGTTACCCAAATGCTACCACAGACAAACGCCCTATTTTTCTTGAACTATTCATAAACGCCTTCTGAGCAGGGCAATATTATAATCGGTGGTTTTCGTGGGTAATGTAATTTTCGTAGAAAGTAGAAGGCACAGCTAAAATGTGCACAATAAGCTGCCTCGACGGGGAATCCAACCGCGGACATACGGATTAGCGATCCGCTGTTCTATCACTGAGCTACCCAAGACTAACGATCAGGTTCACAATTTAATACATGAATCTGCTTGGTTCGCGACGTAATGTGCAAAGTTTCATCGTGGCTTCTATTTTCTGTGAATATCATAATCCTTCTTATTAGTGCATGTTCTCTTATTAATAAGATGCACAACTTTCGCCATGTCCTTGTTGTCTCAGCACCCCATTTAATACTAGTAACTGAAGCATGATTCTCCCCCAGGTACCTCATACGTATTATCGAATTGAGGGCTACACCTCTTTCATGAGTAGCTGTCATACGGTCAGTGGTGGTGAGTGCGCCATTTATGCTCGGGGAACAACTAGTTACCCACACCATCGCAGACCCACAGCTAACCAAATGTAATGAATCTGTCTAGATTTCCCTGGAGTTGAACGAGACCCACCTCCTAGTAGCTTGTGTATATACCCCTCCGCAGTGTGTACCCTATACTCAAAGTACCTCTATTCTGCTTTTGAATACTCCTCTGACCTAGCTTTCGCTCAAAAAATAATCGGGCGTGATTTTTACATGCAAAGTGTCTCCTGGGAAAAGTCGTCTGCACCAACTAGATTCTTGAGTTTAATCTCAGAAATCCAGTTACTGGGATGGTCCTAAGCCTTGCAAAAGCCAGAGAGAGGTAACAATATATTGGACATAATATTTATCTCACAATACCACTGTAAACGTGCTGTCTCTCTTCCGATGTAGGGATCATAATCTGTTGCATCTCAGTTTGGCATTACCAGTAATCATCTCGAAACCAAATCCTTTGCTTATGGTGGCGCCACGAAAAGAACTTAGAAATTCAGACTGGGAGAAATTTTCGTCTGTTCTGCGAAAAACAAAGTGGGATCTGCCTTTCTTACAAAAGAACCACAGACTGCGGCAAATGCAATGTAGCTAGCTCCCAACAAATCCTAGATGCCCTTGCGCCAACTAAACAACAATCGAGCAAAAATGTTTCATAAAAAACGCCGCACTAATTAAAGCAATTAAAGAAAATGACTACTCAGATTAAATGGACGCTTGATTTCTCCTTATTAGTAAGGTAGGACAGACTGCTTGCTGAACTCGAGTTCGAAACTGCACGGAAATTACTGGTTGAAGAGGAACGAGCTCTGAAATCTACAAACAAATCCAGAGATTCAGTCATTAGGATGTGGACAGGAAATAAAATCCAAGCTAATACAGTTACCGTCGTTATTCTACCAGACAAATCTCTGACTTCGAACCCTTACCTACTAGCAAATAGTCTGAGTAATCACTTTACCTTATCGTTCACTGTTCTATGTCACGTATCTTTGTTCAGAAGGACTATCAGCATTAGGAAACTGAGCACAGTGACTTTCAAGAGCGGAGCTATTCAGCGCCACATAGACCGACTACGATCATCCACTTATCCTGGCCGAAGGTTTACCAACTTCCTTACTAAACTACGGTGGTCATGATATACTACTATTCTTGTTAGACTTGTTTATCATGTCCATGGAGTTGCGCATTTTCCAATCCAATGCAAACGTGCGCTAATCAGGCCTAGGCGCAAAAATGATTCAAAAGCAAACGTCAGAAACTACTATCCGATAAGTCACACGCCTGCTGTTGCTGGAGTAATGGAGCGAATGGGCAAAGATAAGACAGCAAACCCTTTGCATGCATCAAACCTGATTAACGAGACTCAGCATCGTTTTATACGAAAACGATCATGTCAAACATGCCAGCTGGAATTCCTGAATTGTTAAACGAGCTCTGTGGATTGTCGCCATGTAGCTATCATCGTTTTCATCGACATGCAACAAGCATTCGCTAGATAACCGTATCGCTACTTGGTGTGGAAAATGTCACAATTTGGCATCATAGACCCTCTTACATGCTTGGTTTAGAGCATATCTTACTGATCGCACTCAACAAGTGCAACTAGGTATCCATAAGTCATTACCACTGTCTGTTAAGAGTGTTGGGATCCAAGGGACTGTCCTAAGTCCACTGCTATTCTTGATGTGTACCAATGACTTAACAGAAACCATTAAAAATGGTACAGTCTACCTTTTCGCAGATGACATTGCGGTACTGTACAGTTTTAGTTCTAGAAATCTGGAACACACCTTGGATAAGCTGCGGAGAGGTTTATTAGCTCTAGAATGATGGTATAACAACTGGCAAACATCATACGCTGCGGATAAATACAGGATCTTAGCATATCGATGCAAAATAGATATGGACACGCTGTACCTCTGTAGAAAGCCAATTCTATTCTGCAATACCACAAGGGCTTCAGTATTCCTTATTCAAGCACCCTCAATTTTGGGGAGCAGGTCGAATGCGTAGCAGCCAAAACCCGCAAAACAGCGCGGTTAATCTACAAGTCACTGATATTGCGTGATTCCAAGCTGCATTTGTGCAAGAATTGCGTGTGCCCTTTTTAGAATACTGTTCGATGATATTTGCCACTAGTGGGAAACGCGATCGTCCAGACCTAGAGGATGTGCAGTGTCGATTCACCAAAGACCTATCTACCGAATCCCTAACACCAACCTATTCAGAGCGCTGTATTCTGCTTAAATTAGTGTCGTTGTGGCTATGGCAACTGAAACTGGAGCTGAAGTTTCTGTTCGACTTGGTACACAAACGGGTAGTTACCCCGCAAACTAGTATACACATTATTCAGAATGTAAGATATACCATTAGGAATAAGGGAAATTCGCTCCCCAGTAGTAGAACGAAACCAGGCACACGAAGGAGGTTTTATCTGACGAAGTACTCTGATATCTGTAAGAGACTAACTACTGAATTGCGGCTACGTGAGTCTAAAACATCGTTTGGGAAAAATGCCAGTTACGTACCTCACTGTGTTACAAGTCAAACAACTTATTAAACTGGACTACAGAGTAGAGTCAATGTGTGAAGCAGGAGTTGAAGTATAGGTACACAGAGACAAGTGCACGATAGTATATGCAAACTGTCTAAATTATCTTTCTCGTTTAGTTAAACCATTAAACTTATTCCCATTTCAACATCAGGTTAGCTCGCTTTTCGACATGCAAAACAAAGATTCCTTCCGCTCTTTACATTTGCTGCGCACTGCAATTTGGTATCACTTCTTTTTCCGGAGCAAACAACTCGCTCACCTGCGTCAGTTGTCTATGCTCTGTAGAGTCCACTTCTACACAAATTACCCTACAAATCGAGTGCCTGCAGTCGCTGAATCTTTCACAAAATCGTTTATCTAGCTACTTTATCCTTATTTGTATTTTTTTCTATGATATCTCTATTTACAATTGGAAGCAGAACTTGTCGGATTTATACCACTCATTTATCAATGTTTGTATTTCGCTACCTATTCTTTTTCCACTGTTGACTACGACTGGCCGATCTGCTGAGGTGATGGAATGTAGCTTCCGGAATATTTAAAATACTCACGTGTAAGGAATTGTCACAGACCTGTGGTTGAGAAAAAAGATGCCTACCCAAGAAAAATTGGCACATAATCATCGGTTGGAAAAGGTGTCATGAATAATAAGAAAAGAGCAACAAGAAATGCTTTTTTTTGTCAAGTTTACCACTCACAGTTTTTGAAATTTTTTTCAGTTTGTTCGTTTTTAGGGGGAGGAGGAAGGGACACCGCAACACACTGATGCACACGTCCGCCATTGACATCGATCTTGAGCCATAACTTCCAAGGTTTTCAACCAGCAAGTATCCTCGTCTCTCGGACCCCAACCAGGTAGTCGACAACAACCGGCCGAGGCCAATTGTTTCGTCAACTTTTTCATGCGGCTTCTCCATGTTGTAGGCTGTCCACCAGACCGTCTCTTCCAGCCCTGTCCAGCAAGTGCAAAGAACGCACGACGGGGGTAACGCTGGACAGGCATGCGCAATACGTGTCCCAACCACCGCAGTTGATGCAGTGAGATGAGCTCCTCGAGCGAGTGGCTTCCACGTCCCAAGACACGCTGTCTAACTTCCACATTGCTTACGTGGTGCTGCCACCACACACGGGCAATGGACCGCAGACAGCGGTGCTCGAAGACGGATAGCCTGCGCAAGTCATCTTTACGAATGGGCCAGGTCTCGCATCCGTACAACAGTACAGCACGAACAGTTGCACAATAGACCCGCCCTTTGATGGAGAGACGAATGTCGTGGCGACGCCACAAATGCCTCAGCCTAGAAAAAGCGAGGCGTGCTCTCGAGATGCGCATCGAAATCTCGTCTCCAACAGCCCCGCCAGCAGTGATGCAACTTCCCAAGTAGACAAAGCTCTCCACAACCTCCAGTGTCTCACCAGCAAGCGTGAGTGCAGGCAGAGGCACCTGCTAGTCTTGAAGGAGAGCCTTGCATTTGGATGGCGAAAAGCACATACCATACTTTGATGCTTCAATCGTCAAGCGGTTTAATGCAAGTTGGACGACCTGTGGATCGTCACCTAGCAAGACGATATCATCAGCATAATCCAAATCAACAACTCGACTACCTGGGAGGAGCTCAACGCCAGCGTTCAACGAATCGCTCAGAGCGTTCTTCAGGACATCCTCAATGGCAAAGTTGAATAGGAACGGAGAGATAGGGCATCCTTGTCGAACTCCACTGGAGACCACAAAGGTAGGCGAAAGCATGCCATAAGCCCTAACCCTGCCCGAGGTCAGACTGTACAGAGCGCGCAGTATGGAGACGAACTTCTCGGGGACACCGTTCCTCAGAAGGCACTGCCACAGTACTGTACGATCGACAGAATCGAAGGCAGCACGGATATCCAGGAACACAGCAATCGTTGGCCTCTGATACACATGGCGGAGCTCGAGGATCTGACGAAGTGTGAAGATTTGATCGATGCAGCCGCGACCAGGGCGAAACCCAGCTTGTTCTTCTCGCTGCAACGATTCGCGTGTTGGGGATAGCCTGCGAAGTATGATGGACACCAGCAGCTTGCAAACGACGGGGATTGCGGGGCAGGGAAGTACGGGCAGTAATTGGTTGGACAGGGCGTGATGCATTCCCTTTTCCAGGTTTCTCAACACCACAATCAGTTCTATCGATTTGCTATCCGACGATACACAAAAGAAGGAACATTTAGGGATTATCCTATAGCTCCGGTCGCAACTGAACTTGAACGTGATCCTCTGTTCGTATAGGTGTTGGATAATCTTGGATACCTATAATCTTCCTCAGGTCACTTTGAACAGCAGATGGAGAGATGATGTGTTCGACGAAGGTAAGCTGTTTACTGTGCGGCAGACAATTCGCTGGGTCAACCTGTAAACCTGCATTAGTTAGACGTTGAAGCACCACATCGAGGTTACACAAATGTTTGTTTCGGGAGCGTCTATAGGCTATGACGTTGTCTGGTTAGACTAGGCGTTGGGATGGCATATGGAGTCTCAGGTCTAATTGAATGATATATTGAGAGATGGCCGAGAAGCCCACTGAACCGAAGACATTGCTTTGAACTCCTAGACACCCGGGTACAACGGAAAAGCGGCCTTCAAATGATCCCGTAGGCTCACTTGTACGTGCAAGCACCCAGATGCAATGTCATGGGCAGAAAAGCAGCGTGAGCCACTCCAAGCTTTTAGTGTGTCATCAGTGCGTGGCAACGTAAAAGGAGACTTTACAGTTACCGCTTTCAGCTTACGATAGTCCAATCTAAAGCTAACCGAACCGCTTTTTACCAAAACGACAGGGGACACCCATGGGAAGTTTGGTGGCCGGCTGACGTTCGCACCGAGCATTCCACCTAGCCTCTTTTCGAGTTTATCCCAGTGTTGTGGCAAGACTAGATGTGGGGTTTGAGCGATACAGCCGGCGGACCCGTACCGACGCACTGGTGTGTCCGTTCGTGCGACCCAGAGGTGTACCCTCCTGCACGAACGTGGCTTGCACCATCAGTTAAGTCTAAAGCCTTGGATGACAAAGCCTTTTAGACATATAGCGGTAAAGCATTGAGTTGCTTAGCGATGAGTAGGGGTTTGATGGTGGTGATAGTGATGTTGGACCATTGCTGCAACTGGGCTTCCTGTCAAGTTCGATGGCGTCTCCGTGTCCGTACAGCGATATGCGCTTGTCCAGAAACTTAAATGATCATCCTGTGACGTGAAGCAAGTCGGCGACAAAGACGGCATCCATGGTATTTGTGAGGGAACACAAACATCATGATTCGGCTAACTGTTGCTCATCCCGATGCTAAAGGCGGCAGCTCCTTTGACCTTCAGTTAGGCATCGTTTGCAGCTATCAGCCGGTGAAAACCCTTTGGGACCGCCACTGGTTAAATAGAGTACACATCTTTCCCCGTAACGACAAGGGCATTGAATGTTTTAGGGCCGATCAACGAGCGGCTGTGCTGGCCTGACCAGAAGGTGTATACAAGAAAAATTCGAACGTATGGTGGTGCAGCAACCCATTTGGGTCGCAATTGAATGCTAGCGTGCGGTAGGCGTGCCTGCCTGCAGGTTGTGACCAAAAGCGCATGCCTGTTTTCCAAAACTTTTGCAGTTAAAGGAGTGTGCAGCTTCGGGCAGCTATAGCCGGCGTGTCATATATGATCTATGCGATTTTTCACCAGATATTTTGATAGATTCGCTGCAAGGTATCTATGCTCGGAGCACGGTCGGAAAGCTTTCACGGCCACACCGTATTTGATAGCGGTGGTGGAGGCCGGTTGCACTGTGGGCTAAAGCTCGAAGACTAAGTCATTGATTACGTCTTTGATGGTGAATGTTTGATGAACTCGTTTGGGGATAAAGGCATATCAAAGCGCATTTTGCTTTTAGCCGTAAAATTATAAATAAATAAATAATTAATTAAACGGTTTATTCCTCGACGGTGCAAGGCACAGTCCAACGGAGTGGCCTGATCAATCTGTGTACCGAGATCGCATAAAATGTTTAATTGTTCATGTTTTGCATAATGAATCCCAAATGGATTTTTGAAATGCTTGGTAGTTTGAAGGTTTCAGAGAGTTGAAGAAACTGGGAACAATAACAGATGCGGGTTTAGCCAAAATAGCAAGTAAACTAATACGGTCATCCATGGAACTGTCACCAGAGCACTTGCTTCCAGTTAGGTCATACTATCCATGGGGTTGTTCCGTTAGCTGGAAGCTAATATACACAGCAAGGAGTAGAAGTCGTCCACAGTTTTGTCTGGTGCTTAGAACTGTGCCCAAAACAAAAGCTGTGCTTCTGTGTTGGCTCCACTATCTGGAGACAACTCTTTCAATTTCACCTACAGCACCTTGGTAGACGAATCCGTAGGACGGGGTGCGCCATTAGTTGGTTCTTTGTGTGATGATCCAAATGTGATAGGATGTACGGGCCTTTCCGGGCAAGCACTGCGTTCGTGAGATTGAGGTAAATGTCATATTTTCAAAGATGCAAACTGGTATTACGGACAAACATGGTGGAGATTTATGCGATGAATGACCAAATAGAAGTTTGAGGGGCTTGAAAACGGAGGAGCGTACCTATCATCGCCGTCGGGACGTTAAACAAACCTCACCATAGATGTACGTACACGAGACCTCGCAGGAACAAGAGTAGGTCTATAGTAATCTAGAGGTGTCCCGGTTTGCCTGCGTAAAATTCCAAACAAAATCACTATTTCCTTGTATATTAAGCGCCCGGTGCGGAATGTTGCGATCGTTTCTCAATTAGATTGTTTGAATTGAACATCGCCATTTTGTTTGGCACTTGTTTCGGTTGCATCGCACGACTGCCTTGTGGGTCGTGACTTCTGCGTTCCCCTAGCCAGAGCGTCAACGACGTCGTTTTTGTGTAGCTAGACAACGGGAAATCTTTTGCTGTACCAATAAAATTTGCCGTGCAACCCGATCTGGCTATTGAAATCGCCCTTCTGGCCTTCACTAAACACTACTCGTTAAATTGATGACCCCGACTCTGGAAGAATCTCGACGCCGGCTAGTTCGAACAATGTTCCGGTGAGCCCGTTACATTCATTTTTTTGTAATTTTCGGTGTATTTTTGCATATGGTGACATATCTTTTCGCATCCATATTCTAAACAATGGCTTTTGTAGACCATAATGTAGACACTCTCACTAGCGTTGTATTTCACTGTCCCACATTTTTGGGACCTGGATGCTCTGTTATGATTTGCCCATCTTGAAGCAGAATCTTATAGCCACAAAATCACTACCGACTACAGTAAATACAGCAAACTTATGTTCTATCTCCCTACGGAGCTTTCCATGCAGATTCGAGGCGTTATCATTTTTCAGACAGAAAACCACTATGAAGCCCTCAAGGAGGCCATGCTGAAGCGAATTCTGCCCTCTGAGCAAGTCCGCCTGCAGCAGCATTTCAGAGACCTGCAGTTGGGCGACTAACTGCCGCCAATCCTACTAGGAGAGCGGCAGCAACTCCTTGTTTTAACAACCATGGACGAGACATCACTTCATGAACTGCGGCTACGAAGGCTGCCGGAAACTACGCAAGCGATTCTAGCACTCGTGTGCTCCGCTTCGCTCACTCAACAAGCTGACTTAGTAGATCGGATCATCGGACGTTCACAGCCACAAGTCGACGCCAGCTAAATCAATGCCGTCGCGTCCCTGGGTACTTCAAGCACTGGCCTACAGTCAACTATAGATGCCCTGCGAGCACAAGTTGCGACATTAAGTTGCTAAGTTTAATAGCTCGCTAGGAGCCGTCGTCGTCACTGCGGATACAAAGCCCCTCAACACTCTCCGAGTCCAGCGACAGGCAGGCTTGCTGGCTGTACTACCACCGCTTTGGTACCGCAGCTCGAAAGTGTGTAAAGCCTTGAACCTTCGCCGAGAAGAAGGGAAACTTCTCCGTCGGTCCGTAACGGCGACGGACGTAACCGGCAAACACCAAAGTCGCCTCATCCGCGTTAGGGATTTAACCGCCGGTACCGAGTTCCTAGCCGACACTGGAGCCGACGTTAGAGTTATACTCCGTAGCTCAGATGAGGTGGTCTCACGCTCGCCGACCAAGCTGCGTACCGTTAATGGCACACTAAGCGCAACTTTCCGCGAGAACCTGCTAACGTTCAACCTAGGCCTTTGGCCAAATATTGCCTGACCTTTCATAGTAGCAGCTGTGCCTCACTCTATCATAGGAATAGAACTGCTTCAGCACATCGACCTGCGCGTGGACGCTGAAAGGAAGCAGGTAATTGACGCTAGGACACGCTAGGACTAGCGCCAACGTGGCAGCTAGCACTCCCATTCGTGTCCTACCTCAAAATTCACAACCTGTTGTAAACTTTTTAATAAGCACCTTAAACTCGTTCGTTTTCCGAACGACTTGCCTCCCGTGATGTCAAATGTTATGCACTACATCTGCACTAAGGCCCGCCCACGCAGAGTAGCCGCGGACAAGCTCAAAGCTGCTCAGGCAGAATTAGAGCAAAGGCTCGAACTAGGCATGATCCGCCCGTCAAAACGTCCATGGGCATGTTCATTGCACATGGTGCCGAAGAAATCCGGTGACTGTCGCCGCTGTGGTGACTACAGGTCACTCCACACATTTACCGTCCTAGATAAATGCCTCATTCGTCACACGAAAACTTAACATCAGCTCTAGCTGGCAAGTCCGTTTCCAGCAAAATAGACTTAGTCCGCGCCTACCACTGCTAACCGGTTGCGCCGGATGATATTGCCAAGACAGTAGTCATCACACCGTTTGGCCCTGTAGAGTAGCACAGAATGCCTCTCGGCCTGAATAACGCTGCTGATGCTATTTAGTGCTTCATTCTCGAAGTAACACGAGGATTCGATGTCATTTATCCTTATCTAGATGGCATTCTCTTTAACAGATCTTCTGACGATTAGCGCCTTCGTCATCACAATGCTCTCTTACAATGCTTAACGCGAAATGAGGTTACCGTCAACCCCGAGAAATGCGAGCTTAGCCAATTATCCATAGACTTTCTTGGCCACAGAATATCCGCCACTGGAATTGTGGCCTTAACAGACAAAAGCCAGGCAATGAAGTACTCTCCTGCTTCTAACTCCTTCAAACAACTCCGCCGATTCCTTGGCCTGGTCGGCTATTATAGGCTCTTTATTCATAACTGCGCGAGCATTATGCAACATATGACCGATTTGCACCGCGGTAATCAACTATTGTTTCTTTTCCAGAAGAAGCCAAACTGGTTTTCGAGAAATTCAGTGACGCCACCTCCAATAAACGCTTCGCCCTCATCCAATCTCAACTGCGCCGCTTTCTCCTACGACTGAAGCATCAGATACGGCCGTCAGTGCGGTTTTCCAACAACCCATCGAAGCTCGATGGAAACTTCTAGGTTTCTTATCGAAACTTTTGCAACCTGCTGAATCACGTTACAGCACCTGCGGTAGGGAACTACTAGCTATCTACCTAGGTATCAAACACTTCTCTCATTATCTCGAAGGTTGAAATGTTACAGGTTTCACCAAGCACAAGCCACTGATCCATGCAATCAATGGCGCAGGAAACTGGACACGGGAAACTAGACATAGGAAACTGGACACCTAGGCTACGGTACTCAGTGCACGACAGACGTACGAAATGTCTCATGTGCTCTCACTCCCGTCGCAGACGCTCTTGCGCGCATCCAGCAGATCAGATTTGTTCCTGGGTCCAACCTCGACCTGGCCGCCATATCTACCGCCCAACAAACTGATCTCGAGGTGGACAAGCTTAGAAGCAGCGCTGAAACTACGCGGACTTTCAATCGCTTCTTTTGTGGGGATCGTACTTTGTGACGTCTTACAAACTTCGCCCTGACCCGTAGTTTCTAAGACAATGTGCGGATTTGTTTTCAATGCTCTACACAGGCTGTCCCAGCCCGGGGTACGTGTTTTACAGAGGCTGGTAACCGGACACTTCGTCTGGCCCAAAGTCAACCGCGCTATCTACCTTGTGGCTCGCGCGTGCTTAGTGTCAGCGCGCCAAGGTATAAAGACACACCAAAAGCCCACTCGGTGTCTTCTACTCTCCTGTCTCTCGTGTCGCACACGTCCATGTCTATTGGGTCGGACATTTGCAACCATGCAAAGGCTATACGTACCTACTCGCCTGTGTCGATCGATTCAACCGTTGACCAGAAGCGATCCTGATAACCAACTATTAAACTGAAACAGTTGCACAAGCTTTCTTAGGGCGCCGTGTAGCCCAAGTTGGTTGCCCACACGCAGTCATCACCGACAGAGAACTACATTTTGATGGACCATTCAGCAAACTTCTCAGCGTACTTGGTTGCAACATAACCGAAACACCGCATACCACCCAGCAGCTACCGGGTTGGTAGAAAGGTTCTAGCGGCAACTCAAAGCCGCAATCTGTGCCACATCTAACACATCCTGGCACGAAGTACTTCCGTTCGTTCTCTTAGGAATGAGAAACACGTTTAAAGTGGATTTACACGCTACTCTTTCTTCGTTAGTTTTAGGCCGCATACAACGTTTGCCTGCTGCTTGTGTCACCAAAAGCCCCAACCGCTGCCGAATTTGGCGACTACGCAGCTCGCTTACCACACCGCATGCGACAGCTTCGGCCTGTGCAACCCAGAGCACACAGCCTGTGTACTAACGTGGACGAACGCTTTGGCACTTAGACGCACCTGTTCGTTCGCACCGACAAAGTACGCCGTCCACTCCAACCTCCTTTTGGTGGCTCGTAAAGTGTAGTACGCAGAACCGACAAGACGCTCCCCGTTGACTACAATTGTAAGACTGAGACCATCCACCACGACTGACCCAAGCCAACATTCCTCGACGACTCTCACTGTTAGGTGCCACAAACTCCTCCACAGCTTGCGCCATCACGGCCAGCGCCGCAACCTCAGACCCGTCACCCCGCTCAAGCGGAACCTACAACCGCGATCGACAGCATTCGTACTCGTCCTACTATCAACTGACGCGGTATAAAGCTTCAACCTCCAGTTTGTCTTACAGACTTTGTTTGCTCTTGCTGTTATTTTCCATAGAACTTGCCTCTCATATTTTTAGGCTCTTACCAAGGTTTTTTAAAACCTAAAATACCTGAAACGTGTTAAAACTACCAAGAACGCAAAAGCTTTGTAAATCCAAAAACAGCTTTACAGTTATCGTTTCGCACCCTTTTGTGTATTGCTACGCATTTATGCTACTCTTTTGCAGTTTGCATTGCGTATACACCATGTCGGCTTGTTCCCCTTTGGTTTCACTTTTCGCTGGATCCCCGAACATAAACTGGCAGCGGAATAAACTTTCTGTCCTGAACTTTAGGAAAAGTCACCCCGCAGACACTTCCGTTTCAACAATTTGGGGACGAAACGGGTGTGAGCCCACTAGGGTCCGATTGCGTGGTGCTTCTCTAGTCGAAACATCAGGTTTCACAACCTGGTGTAGCAAAAGACTGGCCCGCGACGGACAGTCCTCACGTTGATGGAAGAACTGTTTCAACAGTCGGTTCTGGAGGGAACGCTATGTAGCAGTCTGGAGATACTCCGGTTTGCCTGCATAAAATTTAAATAAAAGCACAATTTCATTGTAGCTTGGGCGGTCGGTGCGGAATGTTGAGCAGGTTTTTCATTTCGATTGTTTGACTTGAACATCGTCAAATTGTTTGGCGCTCGTTTCGGTTGCAACACGCGACTGCCTTCTGCGTTCCACTAGGTGGAGCGTCAACGATGTTGTTTTTCATAGCAATGCAATAGGGAACCTTTTGCTGTACCAATAAAATGTTCCGTGCAACCCGATTTGCCTTTTCGAATCGCTCTCCGGCTTCTCGATAAAGGCTGCTCGCTAACGATCCGATGTGTTGAAATGGAGGAATAAATGTTTCATTTCTGATCATACAACGACAATAAAACATAGTAGGTCGGGCTCGAACTTGTTGAGAAGGAAAACAACACGTTATAAAAGGAACGTATCAGTACCCAGCGGTTCAAGCAAGAGTGTAGCTCGGTAAAACAAAGTGGTTGCAATAAGTGTACGAATAGTAACCCATATTGATTTTGCTTCCGAAGCTGCATTAAGCTGCTCATCTTGAGGAGCGACAGAAATGAGAGTAGGTACAGAAGCTTGATCTAAATCATTTACAGTTTCCATCGCTGCCGCTACAGATGGTAGTTTCGTGGTACAAGGAAAAATGTCTGCCCACACAGCAAGTCAGAATTTGTTAAACGCGTAGGTATAAAATGTGGCAGTATTGATTAAATGATGTTTACTTATACGTAAGCAAACTAGGAGGGTGCATAGAATGGCTATCTGCTTTATTGTGACAAAATTCCTGCCATAAAATCGAATTTATTAGCAAATACTAAGGGGTTAAAAAATTAAACATTAATCTTTACAGACAATAGCTAACGTCCCCGCCTTTTATCAATTTAATATAACGTAGTTAGTAACAAGCAAACTGTTTTAGCGGTACCGTCCTTGAAATTGTTTGTTTTGCCTGCCGCGACATATTCTCCTTGGTTAGTAAAGCGGCGAGCGTTTGATTTTGCCGCGCGTTATCTAAAGAACCGTAAAATTCGCTGTTAGTCGGACTTTGAAATTTAGATTATATGTTTTAGGTTTGCCGCCATACCTTACACGGATACTTCATGTTAATTATTATTCCTGGTATACAAGTATATAGCATGCTGTGATTAGCCGTTTTAACGTTATTCTAATACGTGTTAAACATTTTTGGCGTTGGGTATGATATCCTACACGATAAAAACTGATAATGTTGATGTCTAAGTGGACTTTAATCGAATTCGTGACGTGTCATACTAATAGAGTTTTCCAGCCTTCTGGTCTGAGTAAAAACCTATGGGAGAAGCAATGTCTTATTCTTCCGATCTAGGATTCCGAGGACTTCCGTATTCAGTGCTTACGTAGGTCGCAATAGACATGGTGAGTTGCAATAAAAAGCAGATACACTGTGGGTGGCTCGATGCTCATATCACAACACATAGTAAGAGTCCACAGTAAAGCAAATGTGGTGTAAGAGAATGAACAATTCATAGCCGTCTACCCGAGGTACAACCATCTTCCTACCTGAAAGGGCATCAAAGACACGCTTGGACCTGTTACACGCAAGAACTATCTGATTGTGGGTAATTTCAATGCACCAGCTGTCGACTGAAATCTGCAAAATTGTTTGCTCTTTCATGAGTCTTTTGATGCGGCTCTTCTTGGTGCAATTTATGTGCTTAACATAATACAGCCTGTTTTCACACCCATAAGCATACGTTTGGGTTAATCAATGCACATCCTTGATCTTGTGTTCAAACCGACGCTATCCGATGTCTCTAATCTGGTCAATCTCTCTCCAATTGGCCATATTGATCACCACTCTAAAATCCCGTAGATGCAGCGCTTAGCCACTCAGAGCCAAAGAGTGTACCATCGGAAATTCTAGTGCACAAATTCGTCCTATTTAGGAATAACGGATAGCATCCAGGACTAGACCATCACACAAGACCCAGATGTTGATGATGCCTGGAATCATTTACATTCAAAAATGAACTTGCTCATTGAGCAGGTCGTCGCAGACACTAGAAAAAGACCCGCACGAATGGGCTCACTGGATTGATCAAAACCTGCGGAGGAAACTGTGGGAAAATTTTAAATTCTTGCGACTAGGATTGGAACTACTATGCACTCGGAAAACTATCCTTCCCGGAAAAGCGCATTAAAAGAAAGAAATTGGATTCACTTTGTCAAAACAATTTTTCTTTATACAAAGGAATCTTTATGCTTGTCGGAACAAAAGAAACATCAGCTTACAGCCTACGAGCTTTGTTATAGCAACCGACAGGCATCGCAATCTATGAAAAGGAGAAGTCGAACCTCCTAGCCTGACAATACTCCTCCGTATGCTCGCCAGAAGCCGTGTATCAACGTATACTGATCCATGCACCTTTACCTTGTAGAACAGCGGTTTTTATTCTACGTGTAATTACCTCCAAGGAGGAAAAATGGATTTTTATGGGTGGTGAACATAATTGAATGCAATTGGTCAGTAATCCGTGGCCAGAAAAGTTTGTAACAAAATCCTACGTATAAAAGCGTATAATTAACCCTAATCACTAATGATTAGCCATCATCGACTAATCATTAGTGAGTTGTCAGTGAATTAGACAATTTTCAGTAATCAGTTTTATTTTACTAATGAGTATGAAGTTTTTGATTTTAATGTTTTCGTCTCAAAGCTCCCAAGCTACATAGCAAAGCCTAGCCCGGAAAAGCACTAGACGCATTTCGTCCTATTGGGGCTCGTCAGTGTGCGCATTCCCTCGGTTCCCTATTAAGGATTGACCCCATAACCGTTAGGGGCAGATGGCAACACGCCCGCAGCTTAAGCGACTGAGCCATGGAAGAGGTCGGCTAGGCTGCATATTTTGAAACCTAACTGGGGTATAGAACGTCCTATCTTATACTGCCACGCAGGTTACTACTTTAGCAGATGACAATGGCTAGCCTCCAAAGTGTCAGCCGGTGGCCGAGTGGTCTGCACGTTTGCTTTGCAACCATAAGGTCACCGGTTCGAATCCGCGTAGGGGTGGGCGTCCTCGCGGTATACTCAGCCCGCACGCGACTGGTAGTGATCGCGCGGCATGGAAGCGCCAGTACAGCGTACAGCTGACACATTAATATTTTATTACAGCCTCCAAAGTTTATGACTTCCTCTAACTAGGCATTACCTCCATGATACCTTGGATGGATACAACTTAATCTAATTTAATAGATCGCCTAATATGGTAATAAATAATTTTCTCGTTGACGCTTTCTGACAAATTCGGTTGTTCCCAGTTTTAATCCTGTTTTATCCTGTTACATCTATCGCTTTTTCTTTTTATATACGTTAAAATTCTGCAGTTTTCAAGATTATCATGGCTGTCTCACTAACCCCTGTGATAGATATACGCCGGGGTCCTCTTTGTTTGAGCATAATGCACCTTGATAAAAATTTAGCTGTGCAAAGCCATTCATGGATTCATCTAGTGACATACTGTGGGATGTTTGCTGCCGTTGGCATGAAGAATATTGTGCCGGCACCCGAGCGGACTATTTCGAGATTTATCATTCAGTTAGAACTAAGATGAATCCTGTGCTCTTATATCAAAGTGTCAGTCTCTCATCAGTACTGAATTTACAGCACTGGCATCAAAGGTAACAAATGTTGTGACGACGTTAGCCGACCTTGTCTCTCTTGTCTTGCTGGAAATTGCAAGTAAGCAGGCTGCAACACTTCACCACTGCTGTCAATCCGGATGCTGGTGTCTGTCAGACGATCAAGGGTTTATTTATCCTATAGTAAAAAGACTAATCTAAAAAGGCTTAAATTTATAAAAGAACTCACATACTATAAAGTAAGGATGTTAGATCTAACCTTCGGTAAAGAGCGGTCCTCAGTAGACCGTCTCCTAATCGCACAATCCAGTTGGGAAGATGAAACTTTAGTCAGCACAGTAATTTCGCGCGGTAGATCCGATGATCGATGAACGAAGCAAGCAAACCAACGATCAACAGCACAACATGCGATGGAAACGTTTAATGATGCCATTGGCAGCTGAGTGTTGGGCGGTTGTCCGTAGTTGTGAACAAAGGAGCAAGCGGTTCGAGCCACGAAACAAGGCCGAAGTGAATCAGCGCCTTCTATCAGTAGTGAGAGCGGCAGGCGTGTCAAAGAGAGAAATGCAGTTTTCAATGAATGTTCGCGCCACAGTTTATGCAGAAACATCTCCTAAATGCATAGCAAGAGGCCAACGCGTATAAAAATCAACGTGTGTCAACAAATAGACAAAACCGTTGGGTGGAGGCAAGGGTCCAACGATGTCAAGATGAACATGTTTGAAACGAGCGTCGGGAAGAGCGAACATCTCAGGGACAATAATTTTTGACGGTGGATGTTACTGGTTTGGCAGGTGATACAGTCTTTGGCCCACTGCTGGATCTCGGAGCCTATGTTATGCCAAATGAAGTGATCAGTAATCAGCTTGACGGCGGCTCTGGTCTGGGATTCCATGCAGGTGGTCAAAGACGATTCGGCGGTTTTTCTACGAAACAAAAGGCCAAGGCTTGTCGGTATAAACATCACAGTAAATTTTGGAGTCTGAATTAAGAATTGGTAGTTATGATAATCTGGTCGGTGGATTTAATCTCAGTTGCACAAACTCAGGATCTCCTTCCTTATGAGCTGTTATGTTTTCTAAGTCGATCGTCTGCCGTGCAACTTAGTAAAGGCAGATGCGCGACATTAAATCAGAGACAACATTATTAGCGGGATCAACATGGCAAATGTTGGTTCAAAACTGTGTGATATAATCCAAATGATGAATTTCTCTGGGGGAGAATCGGTCAGATAAACCACGGAAGGCAAAAGGAAGTGGTTTATGTTCTGTGAGAATGGTAAACAAACGACCTTCAAGCAAGTGCCGGAAATGTTTGATCGCGCGATAGATAGCGAAAAGTCCTCGACCAAAGGTACTGTATCGCATCTGTGCGGGCTGAAGTTTGCGAGAGAAAATGGATGGGGGCTCTGGTTGACCACTGATTACCTGCTGGAGGACAGACCCAACAGCTGTCTGAGATGCATCAGTCTTGTAGATGAGAGTGGTGTCAGCGTCAGTCCTCATATGACTAAGCGCAGTAGCTTTGGACAACGCGTGCTTGCTCTTGTCAAATGCATTAATAGCCTCCTGAGTGGGCTCGAATTTTCATGACCTTCCTTTAAGTACATCGGTCAATGGCTGGAGTAGCCCATAGCACTCTGGTATGAAACGGCTGTAATAATTTACCATGCCGAGAAAACGACGGAGACTTTTGAAGGATTATGGCATGGGGCAATCTGCTGTCACTTGTGTTTTCTCGGGGAGTGGACTAATGCCGTTGAAATCAGACTGGTGGCCCAAAAATCCACAGAACTTTGGCGAAAAGCACACTTGTCAACATTGATTGTAACGCTGTACTGAGCGAACCTATCAAAAATCGACCGAAGATGTAGCAGATGCTCGTCATGATTGGAACTGTCTACAAGAATATCGACAATGTAGTAGAAGACGAAGTCGAATTCTCTAAGAGCTTGATCGATGTACCTTTGGAAAGTCTGTGCAGCATTTCCTAGACCAAGTGGTATGCGACCGAATTCATAGAGCCCAAATAGTGTGATTATAGCGGTCATCGGAATATCGTCAGGGCCGACCAAAATTTGATATTATCCACGCACTAAGTCTATCTTAGGGAATATTACTATTCCATGTAGACTAGCTGAAAACTAATGGATGTACAGAATCGGATACCTCTTGGAGACAGTAGCGCTGTTTAGTGTCCGGTAATCTTCACAAGGTCTCCGGTCGCCACTGAACTTTTGGGAACCAAATAAAGCGGGGAGGAGCATGGGCTCTTAGAAGGACGAAAACTACCGAGACGAAGCGTGTTCGAACCCTGCCTTGACAGTAGCGACCTTGTCTGGAGGTAATGGTCGAGGTCGGACCGTTACTGGCGGTTCATGTTTTAAGATGTGGTGCGTCTTTTGTGCTTAGGCTCAGAAAAATCGTAAGACGATTGCTGAAGTGCAGGAAATTGCAAAAGTAGTTCGATGAGCACGCTGTCGGCGGGTAATGTCAAACAAAGACCGATCGAACTGATAGAAGTGACTTTACCCAAAAGGGACAAGGATGTGAAACTATCGCGCAGTTTACCGTTACGCAAGTCCATGATGAGGGCGAAATTAGTGAGAAAATCAACATTAAGAATGGGGCTTTGGACGTCAGCAATGAGAAAAACGAAGAGAAAACTTCGACAGTGACCAAGATTGAGAGTGAACATTTTCTGGTGGTGGGTATGGATCTTCGTATTGTTAGCCGCCTTCAGAGTCAGCCCGATAGGAAGAAGGTTGCATTTTTCTGCAGCACGAGGAGTAACGCTAACCTCGGCACCAGTGTCAACCAAGAAGGACAAATTGCTTGAAGAATCGTAGACTTAAAGTAGGCGACTATAAGATTGGCCAGACACAATTTTCGCTATCATTAGCTGGAGTGGCTGTTTCTTTGGTTCAGTTTGCAGAAGGCTTTCGAATGCTTACAATCAGGTGGGCAATTCCTTGCATCATCTCCAAAACGGTGATGGTACCAACAGAAATGACGCGTCTAGCTCTTGACAGGACTACGTTTACTTTGAAAGGAGGGTCTAGGGCTTCTACCACGGGAACGATTTATACTATGGATAGCGAGATCCAGCTTCGATAACCTCTCAGAAATCGGTTCAATCGGGTCATTCTTATGATCGCCGTTAACAGTCGACTCAACAAAGTGGCATGTTGCGTTTTTTAGTAGGTACTCATGAACCTTATTGGCGGTCTCGGCTAGGTTGTCCACAGAGAGATCATCCGCGAATATGGCAAGAAGAGCTGTGTTTACTGGGAGACATTTCGTCCACATCTGTCGCAGAATAATGTCATAGATCTTGCTGGTACCAACCAACGTACGTACGTGTCTGAGGAGTTGTGACGGAGCAAGATCGCCTAGCTCAACTTTGGAGAGTAGCTGTCGAGGTCTAGCTTCGTCGGAAGCTGTGGTGCATTTTAAAACGGTAGCTTTCAGCCTAAATCGGATCGAACAAATCTATAAAGTCGGTTGCGATGTGAGTAGGAAGGTGGGCGGTGATGTGTGCGAACATTAATGATTGCAAAGTAATGCAACAGAGGCAAAAAGGGCTTCCAATTGTACAAACCACACATGGGGATTAGATGAATAGATGTCAGGCAACGAGAGACCAATAAAATGTTCTGAAATGTTAGTGCGGGAAACGTTTTCCTACATGGTAAAAGCACTAATAAGGAGCTCTAAGCTTTTTAAAAAGAATGAAAATGGGGTCACCAAATATATAATTGAAAAATCAAACCAAAAGGGGCTTAACTACATGGAAAATCTCTCACTCTATAATGTAAGAATGTTGGATCTGACCTTTGATAGAGAAAGATCCTCGGTAGACCGTCTCCTAGTCGCACAATAATTTCTCGCGATAGATCTGATGATCAATGAACGAAGCAAGCAGACCAACGATCAAAAGCACAACACGCATAACCGAAACCAGAAGGTGAATCGAAGCCAAGAAAGCGTTTTATTAGTTGTTGGTCATTTAAAACAAAACTGTACGACAAATAATGAAAACGGGAATAGGAAGGCACAATTGGAAAGATAAAACTCTACAATCGCCGCAATCCCACCGTACGCTCCAGTTAGCACGGAAGTAACTGACTCATGCACATCGGATAGTATTATTGACTCTGCACAAATTGGAGGCGAATGGCGGGTTTCTGGGCCAAAAATAAATAAGTGTAAGCGAGCAAGGAAAGACCGAAGTCCAACCGCCTCCAAACCGGGAGGTGAGCAAACGCTCAAGGTGTAACAGCCTGAGCTGAAAGCACCACCATTTGGTGATATTCCCGCAGTGAAACTTGAGGTGCTCTTACCTTCGGTCCGAGCGACAGCAACAAAAAGGTTACGCATTCTGGATGGCAGAACATGCGGTATGGATACACTCTGTCGGGTCGATTTTTACACAGGTATCAGTGGGATTTTTAAAAAGGTCACTGAATCCAGTGCTGCCCTTCTCACGGATGGGCACGTGCCGATAGTGGGACACATGTTTGATGACCTTTGTCGGTTGAAAATTCGCGTGACTATACTTTTCAAACCTGGGTTCCCTGGTATTACTGCCATGAAGCTCATCACTCTGGGGAATGTTCCGGTTAGTAAAGCAAATCCCCGACACCCCGTCTGCTTAGGTTGGTTCTCTCCACCTCAGAAGAGGGCAAGGCGTTACTGCAATTTGCCTTCAAACTCAAAGATAGTAACATTCGTGTGCGACCATATCTTCCATTAGTCGATAGGTTAAAGTTAAAGAAAGCCATCAGCGACCCAAAAGCCCGGAGTGCAGCTGACGAGCAAAGTCTCTGACTAGTGGGCTCTCAGGTGTTCAGCCGGCGGTCCGTTTCTGCCCTGCCAGAGTCAATTCAACTTACTCACGATCCAGGGCTGGTCGTGTTGAGATCTTTTAAGTTTTACTTAATGACTTACGTAAGCTGAGGAAGACGATGTACGAGATGGGTCTTCTCATAGACAAATTTCATTTAGATATACTGAAACGTGGTTATCTGAGGAAATCACGGACAATGAAATATATCTGCCTGGATACGCACTTTTCCGTGCTGACCGCTGCACTGGCTGTCAATGAGGTGGTGTAATTCTTTTTGCGAGTTATACTATAAACATACTGAGTACCAGCAGTTTTTCCATCTCAATGAGGCTGAACCTTACCGTGGTGCGATAGGGTTTGTATGCTACTGCTCAAGCCATCCCATCTTCTTACTCCCCCTCTTACGCTTTTTACTTTTATGGTCCCGTTCCAACTTCACTTCCATCCCCCCATTTTTCAAACCTCTATTTTTGACCCTCCCCCAACGTGCTTTGCTAAACATTTATCTTCTAGTTTCAATTCACATGTAAATGCGGAGCGTCATTCCTGTCCTGTCGACAAGCCCAAGTCTAACTAAACAGTCCACCCCAGTTCCATTTGGAGCCCTCGATCCTGTTTCAGATTGGCATGCCTCAATGTACGCACATTACAACAGATCGGTCAACAGGCAGCACTTGCTCAAACATTAGAGACCCTGTCAATTGATATCTGTTGCTTATTCGAGACCCTACTGCGCGAATCGAGCTTTGTGTTCACTCTGCGATCGCCTTCAGGTGACACTAGCAGTATTTTCTCATTGCGCCTATCCGGTGATGATGCAGCTTTGAGCACTGGCCAAGCTGGTGTTGGCATTGCCATGAGTCCCGAATTGAAGCTGCTCTGGTTGATTGGATCTTAATCAGTAGTCGGATGTGTGCGGTCCGATTGGCCGGATCGTTCAAAGTTTTGAAGTCGCGCAGGACTAATGGATGTCTATGCATCATCGCTGCCTTAGTGTCCACAAACTGTTGCGCTGATTCGGTAAAAATCGACTTCTACTGCCAACTAACCAAGCTCCTACACCAAAGAAGATGCATGGACACTGTAGTGCTGGCAGGAATCTGAAAGCATAATTTGGAAAGTTGTCTACTGATAAACTGTATCTTGGCTATCGTGGTCAAAGGAATACTAGGAAGGTTTAAATCCCTTAGTAAGCGCAAAAACTTTCGGTAAGAGTCAACTCACAGTCTAACCACAGTTGAATTCGAATCGTAGATCACGCTATACCTGTGACACACGTCGAACACCATGGAAATAGACGTTCGATAGTAATTCCGCGTCTAATATCCGATTCGCAAGCAGACTGAGCGGCTCCGTACACACGCAGAAGCAGCACAGCCAAAAATCAGCACGACGGAGCACGGGCAACGAAGAAGTCTATTGTAATCGTTAATTCAAACAAACTGTACAAAGGGTGATGATATGAAAGACAAAATGTGAACTCTTAATACACACACATAACTCTCTCCTGTAGGATTAGTAAATACTAGTCCGAGACGGTGCGAGATATTAAGCGCGGATATCAGAAGGCATTTGGTGTCGGACACAGCGGACTTGTAGCGCCCTAAAAGATAACTGCTATCTTTCATGTACAATTTAATTGTTGACCGATTGTACATTACTCCTTCTTGTTTTAATCTTCCTTACAACCGGCTCGACACACGATAGCCTTGTAAGTTCCCGCGCTCACGTGTTTGCTCTCTTCTCGCTCCATCCGTCCGCTTCTTATTGTAGTTCATCGAATACAGTCCGCTGTGTCCGACTCCCATTACCTTCTGATATTCGCGCTTACTTCGCGCACCATCTCGGACTAGTATTAACTAGTCCTACAAATTGGAGTAATGTACAATTGGTCAACAATTAAATTGTACATGAAAGATAGCAGTTATCTTTTAGGGGGCTACAGACTGTATTCGATGAGCTACAAGAAAACGCGGTTGGATGAAGCAAACAGAGCGTATGTCAGCGTCGGAACTCACCGTAAACACAAGTGTTGAGCCCGAGGTAGGTAGAAATGGTCGTAGGGTCGGCGTTAAAACAAAAAGCAATAATGTACGATTGAGTAACAACTTTGTGCATGAGATAAGAAATATCTTTTGGGTTGCTACACCCCTAGAGCATGGAGTGGTAAGGAAACGCTCGATATAGCTATCTAGGGAACAAACTCAGCAAGTTTGACAGGGAAAGACACAGAATCTCCTAAACGTGTGTGCTTGGGATCATTTGTTGAACGAGTGCATAAAGGTTATGGGGCATTGGAATCGGTCGGTTGACCAACAGGGGGTAACAACTTGAGATCAGTCAAAGTAACGATAGACTCAACATAAGCGGGTTTAAGACGGTTAATACTCACAGATTCTTCCGATCCATTCCTTTCCAGTATGAAGTACTTGGGCTTGTGTGACAGCATTTTGAAAGGACCTTCATAAGGGGATGTCAAGGTCTTGCAAACTGAAGCAATACGAATGAAAACAAAAGGACAAGTGTGTAAGTCCGGATGAATTCGTTGTTCGCGGGCAGTGAGGCGAGTAGACGTAGATCGAATTGTTCGGAAGCGTTGTTTGAGGTGTTCAGCGTAGGACACAGGATTCATTTCACCAGTGCCTCGGGAATCCAAACTCATCTCATCTGGCAGTCTGCGAGTGGTGCGAAAGACGAGTTCGGCAGGGCCGCATCCAATATCCTCTTTGACGGTATTACGAATACCAAGAAGGACAGCTGGAATGCGTTCAGACCAATGTGGGTCAGGTGAATCATCTGTGAGGACGGCTTTAAACTGGCGATGGGAACGCTCGATAGGCCATTCAAAGCGGGATGACAAGCAGTTGTCCGAATGTGGGTACAACCCAACAGACGATTCAAATCATGGAACAAGGTGAAACTAAATTGAGATCCTTGATCAGTAGTGATAGTAGGTGGCACACCGAAGAAGGAAATCCATGAGTCGAAAAATGCACGGGCAGAAGTTTCTGAAGATGTGTCACGTAAAGGAATGATATGCGGACAATGAGTAAAACAATCAACACACATCAGAATGAAAGTGAAGTTGTTCAATGGAGGAGGCAGTCCGACTATATCTAAGTAGACATGTCTAAAACGCGCCTCAGATAGTGAGAACGTTCCGGGGGCAGAGATAGTACGCAAAGAGCTCCGGGCAAAACTCCGTGCTAGCCTGAAGAGAGACCGCAAATCATAGTGGTCTCTTCATTCGTTAGAGGAAAATGGCTGCTGCCCTTGGTAACCATTGTAAGTTATTCCGTCTGATACGGGAAACAGGCAACAGGAGACCTGGTGTTAGTGAAACTATACGTGACGAGAGTGGACAGCCTATGTACAACTTTTCAAAACGTTTGGAGCGTTGAGCTGAGCATTTTGAAAAGTAATTAAATCTGCCGGAATTGTTCAATTCCTCACCGGCCATTGATTGCCCTGCTCAGTGGGCTGTCCCTTTGGATCCACTCTCTCGCTCAGAAATCAAGCGTGACATCGGACTGTTGAAGTTGGACAAAGCCGCGGGATCAGATGATCTTCATCCAGCCTTTTCAAATTCGGAGGCTATGCTCTTGTTGATGATTTACACGAATTACTAGTGAAACTGTAGGAGCAGGAAACTGTCCCAACCGACTGGAGCCACTCTGTTATTGTTCTCATCTTCAAAGGGGGCTCGCGTTCAGAATGTGGAAACCATAGAGGAATCAGTTTGATTTCCATCGCCTCCAAATTACTTGCCTCTGTAATCCTTCACAGACTGACTGACGCTCGTGAAAGCCAGATTCGTTAGGAGCAAGCCGGGTTTCGTCGGGCTGCGGGCTGCATCAGTCACATCTTCCGTTTGCGTCAATCGTTGGAAGCACCGTCACATACATTGGCGACCTACCGTTGTCCTGTTCCACGACATCAAAAATGCCTTCGTTTCGCTTGGTCGATGTGACCCTTGAGACTGTCTGCTCAGGAAAGATGTGTTTGAGAAATATGTAAATATTATCCGAGCATTGTACGTGTAGCACAGGCAGAGTGAGGGCTTATGGCAAGCTGTCGCCGTCCTTTAATATCTCCAGCGGTGTGAGACAAGGATGTCCGTTGTCACCTTTCCTCTTCAACTTCGCTATTGATGAAGCCATGGAGATTGCATTTACACTACACGACTTCGAAGGTGTGGAGCTACTCGCAGGTGAACGATTTCTTGACTTGGAGTATGCAGACGATATTGCCCTCATATGTGACTGCTCCCAGACGTGCCAGGCTGCATTAGGCAGATTAGCACTGGCTGACAGCTACTTCGGACTTTGCTTTGCATCATCGAAGTGCAAATCTTTCCTCCAAGGTTGGCAGGGATCGCCTCCTGCGCTGACTTTTGGTGGGGATCAGCTAGATGTCGTTCAGAAATGAAATTAACTGGGAAGTTGTATCAGCGCCCTTGGGATCGAAGATGAGATCACGAACCGTATAGCAAAAGCTTGATGTGCTTTTGTTAGTCTTTGCCACCTACGGCGGCGGCGCGACATCTTTCTAACCCTGAAGGGTAGAGTGTACAATGCAGCGGTACGTTCGACCTTACTGTACGGTTGCGAAATCTGACCCCTTAGATCAGCGGACATAAAGAGGCTAGTTACGTTCGACCATCGGCGCCTTCGCAGTTTGGCTCACATCTGGTGGGAACACAGCGTGAGCAACGACCGTGTTCGACGCCTTGTTTACGACACAGGAAAAGGAACTGAACCGCTCAGCACCGTCATTTCACGCAACAGGCTCCGATGGCCCGGCCACGTGTTACGCATGCCTTACCACCGACTCCCGCGACGTGCATTGTTTGCGCGCCGGGGGGTGTAGATGGAAGAAGAGGAGGGGTGGCCAAGCGATGACTTGGTCAAGATGAATGAAGGCCCTCACTTCGGAGCTGGCCTTGATTGGAGCTTCTCGGCTCCCTGGTTGGGGTCCGAAAGACTATGAACACCTTTGGCTGGATACACTTGCTGATATGGCTAGGAGCCGACCTCAGTGGTGTTCGTGCTGTGAGTTTCTTTGTCCCACCTTATCCCTCTTAGCCTCACCCTCCAACCACGATCTCAGTTCATAGCATTATATAATTTTACATAATAATTTTTTGTTGCCTAGTAGCCGGCTGGTAGCTTTCCGGAACGATGCCCATCCGTTACTGGTAGTTCAGCTGGCATGCGACAGTTGCGTTTCTTTTCTTTTTTCTTTTATATATTGCAGCACAATAGCTGAGGTGTTTTACACCTATGGCTAACGTGTATAATAACACTGATGATAATGAGCAGCGCTTTTCAGTTGATCGAAAAATCTGTTGATGCTTTCGCAATCTTGAGTGACGCTTCGTCGGTTCAGTTTTCGGTTGTGCTAGTGTATGGAAGTTTTATGATCACTTCCTAGAGGATCATTCAGTCTATACGCACTTACTTTGCGAACAAGTGTCTGGTGCTGGAAGTCTTCAACCTCCCAGAGGTTTATTGGGCAGATCTATCTTACTATTCGGTGCTGGGATCGTTCGGTGCAGAACAGTTGGACTTGACGGTGCAGTTACCACTACACCAGTTCGTGTACCTCCCACTAGTTACATGAGCAATCAGTAGCCGCCCATCTTAAATCTTGTTCTGCCAAGACACTTGACTTCGTAAGTAATATTACTTGCGACTCGCCTCTTGGCGCCAGTGATCACGCTTTCTTGTCTTTTCAGTGTACACTTTTCAGGTCTTGCCGAACAACTAGCACTTACTATCCAAACATTTGGGTCAGGAACTTTCAAGCAATGCGGGATAAAGCTCTATCATCGCCTTTTGTGATCGCTAAGACCGACACTGTTCACGTAGCCATGGAAAAACTTAAGGCTAACCTCGTCGACACTTCTGCACCTCACATCCAACTGGTATAATAAATGAGTCGAGAGGGAAACCTCCGTTGACAGATTCCGCAGGAAAGAACCTACTGAAGAAGTGGTCTAGATGCTGGCGAACGTATCGAGCAGCCTCCTCGATCAGCAGTTAGGACCGGTATCTGGTGGTGCAGAATAGCTGCAAATTAATCTTAGATTGACCCGGGTTTAGTATGATAATAGCTTAGCTGACACTACCTCGACCAGTCCGAAGAAGTACTTTGCCTACGTCAAACGGCCCTGTGGTGCAAACTCGCCCATTCTAGCGTTGCTTCGAGAGGACTGGACCCATACCCACAACGACTATGACAAAGGGGTGTGTGCCAGCTGAGCAGTACCCAAGCACATTTGTGCAAAAAACGAAATGCCATACACAAAACTAGCTTCAAGAGCCCCCAAGGACTCTTGTGGGAGGGAAATTAGCGCGACGGTCTCCGCTTCTCTGGTTGCTGAGAGATATGTACCCAACTGTGGCTCCTTGGTCAGATTCTGTTTATCCTACTTCGCTGCTCGAACTGAAAGCGGACCTCAATGGACCTCTGACTTGCGTGTTTTAGAAATCACTCAACAGCTGTTTATTGCCTCCCGATTGGAAAGCGGATGTACTCTGCCCGATTTTTAAGTACAATGACACAGACCTACCAGCTAATTATAGGCGTGTCAGCTCGACTAGTGTAGCGCTTAAAGCACTTCAAAAATTAGTGAATGATTTAAGGGGGATGCACTTGAACAAATTTAACCCGCTTAGTGTCGCGCAACATGGATTTCGCGTGGGATTGTCGTGTATAACGAATTTACTGGTAACAAGTGAAAGCTGGGCTGAAGCTGTAGACGGTGGTCATGCAGTGGACTTGTTGTCCACTGAATATACCAGGGCCCTTGACATTGTCCTCCATTCGCGACTTTCGCTGAACTTGCGGTCGTATGGGATATCTGGTCGCATCCTTCAGTGGGTATCAGCTTTCTTGGATGAACGGGAACAATGTGTATGCATGGAAAGTAGTCTTTTGTTTCGGTAAGCTGTCCCTAGTGGCGTCCCTCAGGGCTGTCTCCTGGGACCGCTGCTGTTCGCAGTCTACGTGAATGACTTGCCTGCGGAGGTTGAGGTATCGTCGTTCTCATTTTCTGATGACCTAAGCTTTCGGAATATAGTAGATGTCCCTGGATGTCCCGAGGCTCTCTAACGGTCTAGGTAGACTGAGAATGGTCCGTCTTTTGGTTGCTGCCTATAAACCGGGCAAACTATTCAGTGTATCGTACCGAAGCTTCTGATTCGTTCACAAGTTATGTGATCGATGGGATTTTAATTTCTCACTTTATTCGTCAGGTTGATCTAGGTGTCGTCCACTGTTCCACTCTTCACTCGAGAGACAACTGTAAAGAGGCGGCTAGCAAAGGGTTCCGGATGTTGTCGCTTATTCATTGTTCTTTCGGGACCCTAACAATGGTCATGTATGTGAAAGTCTTCTTAGTTTCCGTGCGATCCCACCTAGAATATTGCGTCTAGGCCTGTCCATCACGTTTTACGTGGGACGAAATGGCACTAGAAAGGGTGTTGCGTGCCGGCACATGGTTAGTCGAGAGATTACGAGGACAGGCGTACTGTGAGCGCTTGCTTATTTTGGGATGCATTCAATGCACTGTTGAAGGATAAGTGGGATCAAACCCTAACCTACTGTATTTCAACTATGATGGTTGGTCTAGATTTGTCATGGATATGTAGTCTGTAGGAGACCGTGGTCTAATAACTTCGAGTGCAGAGACAAAAGACAATCTTAGGCAAAAACTCACAATAGAAGAACAATCAAGCACACTTGCGTTATAGCTCTTCCTTCAGTCAGTGATATTCCGATGTTGACTAGAGATTCGATGATATAAATTAGATTACTGGAAAGAGGTAGCAGCAGCGAACGAAACCAGCACGACGCGAGTGCATTGAACTTGTTGCATTCAAAATTTGTGAATTTAAACAGCTGGTCAACTGGTCGGTAACGGAAGTGATAAAAACAAAGATAACATATAATGTAATCTTAACCACTACAGAACTCGCCCCTGGGGGGGGCGTTCTCACCTATTGTGCTAATCTGAAGGGAACGAAGCAACAAGACCTGAAAGTGAGTGGATGGGATCGCCTGTTGCGGGGCACAGGGATTCCGAGGTTTGAGAATCGGTCATGCTTTTGTCATTGGGCAACGGCCTAGGCACAAGAGGGTTGTGAGTGGTTGAGGTTGTTTCTGAACTATGCAACGTTGAATCGACATACGCCGGTTTAAAACGAACAATGCTCACGGACTCCTTGGATCCATTCTTATCCAGAACGAGGTACTTCGATTTCCCACAATAAGACCTTGCATGGACCTTCGTAAGGTGGTATCAAGGGTCTTTGTTGCAACTCGGTAGTATAAGGATGAGCACCTTTCCAGAATCTATGTATTTGACCAAGTTGGGCTACAGGCCTGAAGTTGGACAACCGTACTGCGTCAGCCCATGATGCCAAATGCGAACGCTGCTCTGGCTATGACGGAGTGTTCAATACAGTGATCGATAGCGGTTGATCGATGATCATGGTGGTTGGGTTAGTTAGGATTGTTCTAACCATAACAGTCTTCGAACAGCATCGATTCGGATGGCGACGAATTGACAAGTGTGTAAGTCAGGATGTATATGCTGCTCGCGCGTGCTTAGTCGAGGTGGTGTTGGTCTAATGGATCGAAAATGGTGCTTCAGGCGTTCAGCATAGGACGTAGGATTCAATTTGCTGATGACTCTTGAGTCCAGTATCATCTCGCCTGGGAATCTGAGGGTTGTGCCAAAGACAAGTTTGGCTGAGCAGCATTCGATATCTCCTTTAACGGTATTGCGAATATCAAGAAGAATAGCTGGTAAGCGTTCAGACCAACGGTCATCAAGCAAACTAGCTGTAATGGCAACTTGCAGTCGTCGCTGAAATCGTTCGACAAGGCCATTGGCAGCAGGATGATAGGCAGTCGTCTGAAAATGAGTACAACCGTGCTGTCGAATTAAGTCACGGAAAAGGGTGGAACTGAACTGAGATCCTCCGTCATTAGTGACAGTGGCTGGAACACCGAAGAATGAAATCCACTATTCAACGAAATCACGAGCAACAGTTTTAGAGGATATATCAAGTAAGAGAATTGCGTGGGGAAAACGAGTAAAGCGATCAACACAAGTCAACAGATAAGTGACACACTTGGAAGCTGGTCACGGTCATACTACATAAAGGTGAATGTGGAGGATTTCGGTGTGGTTCTCTCCTCGCCTTGCATTCTACGACCGACGATTTCTTCTTTGTTTAGACTCATCAAGTAGAGATAGCAGAGCTGGGAGTGGAACTCGGCGCATAGTGCTTGGCGGCTATCGCCATTGAGCTCCGCGAGCAGTGTTTGACACAGCAGATAGAAGTAGATTTTCGGGATATTGGAGCACCCGCCGTGTGCCTTGGATTGCGACGCGCAATCTCTATAGTGGCGTCAGTTGACTATGAAGTCAGCCTCTGCCAATACCGTCACTGGGACCGTCACCGAAGTGGTGGATTTCGGTGTGGCCCACTCCCATCCCTGCACTCCATGACCGACGGTTTCGTCTTTGTTTAGACTCATCAGGTTGAGATAGCCGAGCTGGGAGTGGAAAAAATGGTGAATGTGTTTGAATCGGGCTTCAGGGAGTGAAAAGGCACCAGGAGTTGTAACAATGTGTCTGTCAACCTTGCTGGTTTGACAACCAAGACAGACTTTGGCTCATTATCGGATGTCTATGCGCATATTGGGCCAGATGTAACAGTCAGTACTTAGTTTCACAGTAGGTCGAATACCGGGGTGCCATAATCCATGAAGACGGTTAAAAATCGCTCGCCAGTAGGACTGCGGAGCAAACGGTCTAGGTTTACCGGTTGAATATCACAATAGATTCTTGTGTCGGATTTGAGCACGGGTAACTGCAAGAGTTTTAACGAAATGTTCGATCGAAGCTGTGTTAATTCTGGGTCACTGGCTTGGGAAACAGACATTTCCTCTAGATCGGTGGACGAGCGTGAAAACTGATGGATGTGAGCATGGGATAGTGTGTCAGCAACACAGTTGTTAGGACCAATGATATAGCGAGTATCAACACAAACTGGGAAAGATAATCAAGGTGTCGAGTCACTCTAGGGCAGTAACGGTCAGAAGTTGCACGAAAAGCATACACAAGAGGCCTATGATCCGTCAAGATGACAAAACGTCGACCCTCAAGGATGTGACGAAAATGCTTTACAGCCAGGTACGTAGCAAGGAGCTCTCGACCGAAGTTACTCTACCTGGTCTGGGCAGGTTGCAGCTTCCGTGAGAAGAAAGACAAGGGTTGATTTCGTTACCCACGAGCTGCTGCAGTACGGCACCAACGGCGGATTGTGAAGCTTCTGTCTTGAGAATGCGAGTGACGTTATCGTCCGTTCTCAAGTAAGTGAAGTAGCTTGGCTCAGACGCTGCTTCGGCGTCTGGAGTGAACGTGAACTATTCGCGATTGTCTTTGAGCAAATCACTTCAAGTTTGAAGAATTGCAGCACAGCCATGTATAAACCGTCCGTCCATGCCAAGAAAACGGCATAGGCTCTTAACGGATTGTGGCGATGGATAGTCCGGTATACCTTTCGTTTTATCAATCAAGGGGCTAATCCCGTTAGGGTCAACTCTGTGGCCTCGGAGGTCGATGGAAGGTTGGCCAAATACACATTTGTCAGGGTTAATAGTGATACCATGATATTCGAAAGATACGAAAACTTTTCATAGAGGTCTTAAGTGTTCGTCGGCAGAAGCACTTGCAACGGAAACATCATCAATCTAAACAAAGACAAGGTCGAGACCACGGAGAACTTGGTCCATGGAGCGTTGGAAAGGTTGCACGGCATTTCGGAGACCGAATGGCATAAGGAGAAACTCGTACAAGCCACAAAAGGTGGTTACTGCCGTTTTTACAATATCTTCCGGAGCCATTGGGATTTGGTGGTACACCATGACAAGATCAATCTTAGAAAAGATCGACTTTCCTGCCATTTCTAACGAAAAATTGTGTATATGCGTGATTGGGTATCTATCGGGAACTGTGGCTTTATTCAATGTTCGGTAGTCGCCAAATTGGAGCCAATCAACAGACTCAAGGTGCAATAGAGATGACCAACAACAGCTTGAAGGACGAATGATTCCGAGCTTGAACACGTGCTCGAATTCTTTTTTAGCAGCCTGTAGTTTGTCATGTGTAAGTCGCCGTGGTTTTGACGTCAGCGGTGGACTAGTTGTGACGATGTGATGTTGCACATAGTGCTTGGGTTCCGTCGCGTCGTTATTTCCTCTGACAAGTGATGGAAAATGCCGCAACAGTGCGGAATACTGCGAACGATCGGGCATAAGGACTCTAAGTCGGATGGAATAAACTGAGGTAAGCTTTCCGGAATCAGTTAACGTAGTGGTATTATCAAGTAACTTCCCACAACGTACATCTACTACAAGGCCAAATTTGCTAAGCAAACCAATAGCGATGATAGGCTTTTTTACGTCGGCAATCGTAAAAATGAAAGGAAAGCTGTGATGTAGTCCAAGATTGAGCATAAGAAGTTTCTGGCAATAAGTAGCGATCTTCGTCTGGTTAGCAGCCTGTAGCGACATTCCAGCCGGGTGTAACGAGCGTATTTTCAAGGAACGGGGTATAACGCTTATCTGCACGCCAGTGTCAACCAAAAAGTGGTCTGGTCGTGGAATCAAATACATACAGCAGGCGACTAATAATTTGACCAACGTCAGTCGTCGCCATTACTGGCTGACTTCGACGTTTCCCGATTTGGAATTAGCGAATGTCTTTGGGCGAATACACACTGGGCGGCAGCTTCGTGCAGCATTATCAATATGTTTATGGAAGTAGCAGTAAAAGCGCGATGGTCGTCTGCGGGAGTTGCTGCGAGGCCTGCTTCTGGAAGAAGATCTTTGATTTCGTATTCGACCGCGGCTAAGATGAGAAATACTGAGCTCCAAGTTTGAGAGCCTCTCACTAATGGAGTCGAGTGTGGCACTCCCTGAAGTGCTTGTAGTGGACGCCTCAGCCACATGATTCACAGCGTTTTTAAAGAAATTTTCGTGTACTTTGTCGGCCGCTTCCGCCAGCTTATTCAGTGGAAGGTCCTCAGCCAAAACAGCTAGTATCGCCGTCGTGTTTGCTGGAAGACACTTAATCCAGAGTTGGCGAAGAATGGAATTATCTAAGGTTGTTGAACCAACAAGTGATCGCATATGTCGGAGAAGCAGCGACGGTGTACCATCACCAAGCTCGACGTCAGAGAGTAGCTTTTGGAGGCGTGACTCGTCGGATAAGGCAGTGCGTTTTAAGATAGCTGCTTTAAGCTTGTCATAAGGTGAGTCAGTCGGCATAGGGTCGAGGATATCGATGATTTCTGAAGCCACCTGTGTAGGTAAATAGGCAGTAACAAGTCGAAACATCGTAGACTGCAAGATGATCTTACGGAAACAAAAGATATATTACGCTTGAATAAACCAGACAAGTGAGTTGGACACATCGAAGGATGGAAAAGAAAATGTAACGGAATTTTCAGATAACTGTTCACAAAATGATTAATCAGACATAAGGAAGAACAAATTTAACGTTGCCAAAAGTTCGGGGTCACCATTTAATGTAGAGGACCGTGGTCTAATAACTTCGAGTGCAGAGACAAAAGACAATCTTAGGCAAAAACTCACAATAAAAGAACAAGCAAACACACTTGCGTTATAGCTCTTCCTTCAGTCAGTGAGATTCCGATGCCGACTAGCGATTCGAAGACATAAATCAGACTAACGGAAAGACGTGGCAGCAACACAAGCAGATGCATCAGCAAACGAAACCAGCACGCCGCGAGCGAGCTGCACTTGTTGTGAATTTAAACAACTGGTAAAATGATCGGTAACGGAAGTGATAAAAACAAAGATAACATATAGTGTAATCCCAGCTACTGCAAGTCCCGCTACATCGTATGATCTCCGTGCTCACTGCATAATGCTTCTCAAACCGCGGTTCTACCGAATTACACAAAAATCTCGGCGATCGCGCCGTCCTTGAGCGCTGGAACTCACTACTCAAGAGGGCTGTCAAGGAATCTACGGATATGAGGTTTAAATGTCACCTAGACGCTCATGAATGGCAAAACCTACTCTTTCCTTTCTCCTTACTGACCCTTATCTCCATATTTCGACTCTATTTTCTTTACTTATCCTCACCACTGGTATTATCCTTTGCTTTCAGTTGATTTTCCTTGCTCCTTACCTTTGCTTTCTTTTCCTATCTATTTTTGCCTCACGTAACTGCTATTGCAGGGAACGTGAACATTAATGGCTTGACCAAAGTGTGATTTGAGTGTTCCGGTTTAGGTCCGTCATGAGGTCTGGACACGTTATCAACTTCTGACTCAACGATCTACTCATGAAGATACGCTTACGGGATTCTCTTATTCTTTACCTCACACCTGAACTTGAAATTCATTATCATAGAGCACTCTGGGTTTCGAATAGAAGATAAAAGAACCTAATTCTAATATTAGCTGTAACTCTTGCGCGCCATCCGACCACGCCCATATTCCTGGCATTTTACTCCTGAGAATATACTACCCGGTTAATGTATCCATTAAAACGTCCCTTCCGGAATTAGTATTTTTCGTCCCGTTTGTAAGCGATGTGAGCTTAAACCACATTATTCTCATGCACTAACTTTAAACATCTTAACTCAATCCGGAAGAAAGCAAGAAATAGCTTATTACCCTATAATAACAGCAATGGTGATAACCGTCTCATAACTCTGTCCGTGCGGCCGCACGGTTGGATATGATTTTAGTAAAGAATTCAATCTAAAAATAACTAGCATAATGTCTAGGTATGTTATTACATATTATTATAAATCTTTAACATCTATGCTCTTTGCCTGTAAGTTTACATTTCAGTAAAATCGTAATTCTAGTCAACGCGAGCGACCGTTTGCGTATCCTGCGTGACCGTTTCATACCACTGGTCTTCCCAGTTGGACATATTTGGGACGAATTTCGGTCCCACGAAATATTTTCCGTTTAGTTTTCATCTTCATCACTATACACGTTAGCTAGATGTGGGGAACATCTCAGCTACTGTGCCGCAATACATAGAAAAAAGGAGAGAAAAAAATGCAACTGGTGCAAGCCGGTTGAGCTACCGGTAACGGATAGGCATCGTTTCGGTAAGCTAACAGCTGGCTACTATGCAGCGAAAAAAATTACTACACAAAATATATAAGGCTAAATAGTGAGATCGTGGTTGGAGGGGGAAGCTAAGAGGGGTGGGGTGGAACAAAGAAACTCACAGCACGAACGCCACTGAGGTCGGCTCCTAGCCATATCAACAAGTGTATCCAACCAAAGGTGTTCATAGTCTTTCGGACCCCAACCAGGGAGCCGAGACGATCCAACCGAGGCCAACTCCGAAGTGAGGGCCTTCATTCCTCTCGACCAAGTCATCGCTTGGCCACCCGTCCTCTTCTTCCATCCACACCCCCGGAGCGCAAGCAATACACGTCGCGGGAGTCGGTGGGCTGGCATGCCTAATACGTGGCCGGGCCATCGGAGCCTGGTGTGTGAAATGACGGTGCTGAGCGGTTCATTTCCTTTTCCTGTGTCGTAAACAAGGCGTCGAACACGGTCGTTGCTCACGCTGTGTTCCCACCAGATGTGAGCTAAATTGCGAAGGCACCGGTGTCCCCGTTTAGCCTTAAAGTTTTAGTATTGCATAATTACAATTCAGATATCGATTTCCGCTTTTGTTGACTGTGTTCGAAACCAGAAGAACATGCGCTCAAGGTATATGTTAAGAGTGCGCTGGGACATTTTTTCTATATGACAAAATTCGTCACAAGTACGTCCAACTCGGACGGCCAAAGGCATGAAAAGCGGTCGCCGAGGGCGCTTCAATGGTCACTCCGGCGGACATTTTTCGATCATTCTCGTTATGCGAAAATAGCCTGTCGTTTCTTTCAGGTGTGATATTCTTGGTTTCACTAATACATATCTGCGTTGTGCCTTACTCTTATTTTTTCATCTGCAGACGTGAATTATGGTACTTCACCTTTTCTATTTTGCACTATACACTACATAATAACTGTACATACTCAATTCCGGTACACAGCAAAACCAATGCAAATTTTGTGTATCGAAGAAATGTGCTGAAATAACCATTTCTGACTTTCTTGCTATGCAGCGCCTTCATGAATTCTTTGGTCTAACGATTTCTTTGGAGTAGCGTAATGCTTCTCACTGTCGGATGTGTGGCCGTTTTCTGGTCCTTGGTAACAGCTTTTGCGGCCACATTACGTCGGTTAATATTTGCGGTAAGTTGAATGTTTGTAATTCGTTACAGGCTAGCCCACCTTCAATGACTACATTTTCTACCAATAAGGCATGAAGGTGCCCTCCACGCCTTTTTATACTGGTGATTACTCTGTTGCCACCCATCTTGGAGGTTTGTCGTAAGCAGCTCTAATTTACTTGGGGCAATATATCACACTTAGGCCAGAATACCATCATGTTTGAACTGTTTATTCGAATCGCCTGGACTATCCATTACTAGTACATTTTCTTGTTTCCGAACCATCTGTTCATTAGTTTAATCGTCACATATTGAAATGTGTTAAATGTGTGTCAACACCGTGTGTGTGCTCAGTTTGATCAATTTGGCAATTTAAGTGTGGTCATTTTCATGATACTGTAAATTCACACGTCAGTAGTACGCATTCAAAAATATGCATAGAAATTTTCCGAAATCAACACGTGTGGCGCTCTTATGTGAACTTATCTGCTAAAAGTTTCCACGGGAACTAGTTGTTTCAACTAAATAATACTTCGCGACCGAAATTACTATATGTTATTTAGGTTGGTTGTAGTTTCAGCCGTTGGCTCGAACTTACTACACTTACCTTTAAGCTAGTCTGTCAACGAATGGAGACGTCTGGATCACTCTATAATAAATGGGCTCTAATAGTTTACCATTCAGTGAAGGCTGTGTAAATTTTTAAAGGACTGCAGTATGAAATAATAAGAAATTTCCTGTGTTTTTTTGGAAATCGGACTGGTGCCGTCGCCATCTGTTCGATGGCCAAGGAAATCAATATGCGACTGGCCAAAGAGGCATTTATCAAGGTTGATTTTGACACCGTGCTTGGCAAAGCGCTCGAAAGGCAAGCGGGAGTGAAGAAGATGTTCTTCATAATTTGTGATAGACACCAGAATGTCTTCGATTTATACGAAAACGAAGTCAAGCCATCCAGGAGCTTGGTCGATGAGTCGCTGGATGGTCTGCACAGGGCTTCGCAAACTAAAATCCTGCGGAGGAATTCGTAAGGGCCAAAAGGCGTGGTTATGGCGGTTATGGGATATCTTCGAGAGCGACAGGAATCTTGTAGTACGCCGGGTAAGACCTATCTTAGAGAAAATGGCTTTACCGTGTAAACCGACGGAAAAGTCGTAAATGTGAGGAATGGAATATTTGTCTGATATAGTAGCATCGTTCGTTGCGCGATAGTCTCCACATGGTCACCAGTTTCCGATCATGTGCAACGTAGAAGACCATGCGCAACAAGACGGACGAATGATGTCGGGCCTGAGCTGAAATTCATTCCTAGCAGTGACGATTTGGTCGGGCTGCAACAGCCAAAATCGAGCAGCGACAGGAGGTCCGGTAGTAACTATATGGTACACAGTCTGATGCTATGGGTCTGAAAATTTGTCAGACGACTGATATAAAGCAAAAAATCGATGAAGCAATTCACTGAACACCCTGTCGGTGGTCAGCGACATTCGGATTCCGATTGAGCTGATGGAGGTAACTTTACCAGGGACGGGAAGAGACGGGACACTATTACTGAGTTTCCTGCCGCATAGGTCTATACCCAGGCCGTAGTCCGTGGGAACATCGACGCTAATGATGAGACTTTGGACGTCTTCGATGAGGAAGACGAAAGGAAAGGATCGCTTTAATTCGAGATCAAGAGTTAGCAGTTACTGGCTGTACGTGTGGATTTTGGTGCGGTTAACCACCTGAAGCGTAATTCCGGTAGGGAGTAGGTAGTGTTTTTCCGTTCTTCGAATTCGAGCGCTCTCCTCGTCATCGGTCTCAACCAAGAAGAGAAGGTTGTTTGTGGAACCGTGAGCCTAAAGCAGGCGACTATAGACGGTTGGTCAACTACACAGCCGTCATCATTGCTGGCTGGCTTGATCATTTCCCTACTAAGGCGTGCTAGATGCTATAGGGTGAGCGCCAGGAGGGTGACAATTTCAAACCGCATCACGAAAACGGCGGTGATAGTACCAATAGTGACGTATCGCGTTCCGCGTAAAGGTACGTCTATCTCCTGAAATTATTCCATGGCTTCGAATGCGAGGGTGCCGCATGCCTCAGATTTAGAGCTCAAGTTTTGACAACTTGCGACATAATGATTTGAGAGAATTGTTTCCCGGAGAGCGAGTCATAGGTAAATCGACAGGGTGACAAACTGGATGGCTGTAGAAATATTCTTGGACTTCATCTGCTGTTTCTGCTAGCGTACACAGCGAGAATTGCTGTAGTGTTAGTTGGGAGACATTTTATCCAAAACTGACGTAAAAACACCGTTCTTGACCTTGGGAGAACCGATAAAGAGGCGCATGTAGTGAAGGAGTTGTGAAGGTGTGCAGTCATTGAGCTCAACATCGGAAAGTGATTGTTGAAGTCGGAATTCATCGGGAGCTGATCTGTACTTCAAATTTCCAGCTTTGATCCTGTCGTAAGGAGCATTAGCCGGAACAGAATCAAACAACGACATCACATGCGATACAAGTGTTGATGCGGGCTGCAACAAAGGAAAGCATGATGGATTGTGAGGCAAGACGGCGACAACGAAACCGCGTCTCCAAATGTAAAAATAAAACATGAGGATTGGACGGATCGAAAGCAAGCACAGAAAAACCAACAAAATTTTCTTGTGACCTCAGGAAAACGTGTTCGAAAGACATGTTCGAAAGACACGGAAGTTCTGATTTTTAAAAAGGTCAAAGAAAGCCAAACATAAATTCATATTGAGCCACTAAATATGTAGCGAACTAGCAGGCATTGAAAAATTATTTATGGCCTAAATTCAATCGGTTTAGGCGAAGCAATCACTGACTCTCGGTAGGCTTCCTACTTGGAGCTATTCCCGAATCAGCAGTAAAATCCGGTGGATATCGTAACACGATCAAGCTTTACAGATAAAGATCAATGCACCGAGCAAGCACTACTAAGACGCATGCAGCTGACTGGAAGGACAAAGCGGAACCGAAATCGAGGAAACAGCTCGACTGAGCCTATTAAACCAAAGTGGACCATAACTGATGCGAATAGAAATAAAAGGAACAGTAGCAAATATCAAGTGTACAAGCGCTGTTCCTGTCTGGAAAACGGAACAGAACAATGGCACAGATTTTCTTCAACAAATACTTTGTTTCCAACTGCTTAGTTAATTTTCTCGCACTATGGTCTCTGTTCCCCTTAAATATGACATAATAATAGCGCCCTTCTCGGCAAGTGGTGACCAGGCATACCTATCCATGCCCAAGCCAACGTAACTTATTCAGTGCCCTTTTTTATAAAGAACTAGACTGGTAATCACTGCCTAGTACTCGCTTACGCATATCATCGTTGCGGACACCATGGTGCAATCCAAAACAAGCAATGTTTCGCAAAAAAAGATGATCAAACAATTGAAGGCGCCACAGATCCTCAGATCGAAGGAGCCAAGTCTCACTCCCGAAGATAAGGAAAGCCCTCACCGTGGCCATGTAAACACGGGTCGGCCGGTGGCCGAGTGATCTGCACGTTTGGCTTGCAACCATAAGGTCACCGGTTCGAGTCCGCTTAGGGGTGGGCGTCCTCGCGGTATACTAAGCCCGCGCACAACTGGTGGTGGTCGCGCGGCAGCGAAGCGCCGTTCCGGCGTACATCTGATACATTACTACTTATTATTATTATTATTATTGTAAACACGGTCTATCAGACCTAGGGATACCCTTTTCTAACGCAAAAATGTCGCAGACTCAAGGAGACAGTTATGGGTTGAGAATAACTGAATTGGCTTCAGGTGCTATGCACCCACCGTTGCTGATGCAGCTGCTAAGGTACGTGCATTGATCAACTACCTCGAGTACCTCACTGTTAAGGATCATGTGATTATCAACTAGCTGGTGGTCCTGTAACAACACTTTTCATTTTAATGGTGCGGACAGCATGCCGAATGATGGGACCACTTTATAGATGTTATGTAGAGTAGAGCGAGCAGCCCTGACATCGTTGAAAAGCAGGACGATATCCTTCGGGTAACCAAGATCACTGAACCTTTTACCAGGCAGTACCTCAACGTCTTCACCGTGAGATTCCACAAGGGAACACTCCATGATAGAGTCCACCATCAAATTGAAGAACGCCACTTGTTGTCGGCAAGCCATCCGACAGATCACCGTAGGCCCTGACGCGGGCTGTATTGTTCAAGCATAGGGCATGTAAAATCTCCATATATTTTATGGGAACTGCTTTACGCGCAACTATCTCGAACAGATTGACCGAGTAGAACGCACTCCTGAAGTCCTTGAACACAGCTATTGTCATCCTGCTGTGAACATGACGCGGATCAGTTGGAGGAGCTTACGATAGTTGCCTACTGCTCTTACCAAAGTTCCCGAGTTCGATTCGAAAACTTGCTATCTGTGTTTGCCCAGTACATCTGAGTTAGAAACAAGTCATGATTTGAAATGTTACGAACGATTAAAACCTGATGTGTGTCGATGCTTCACCACCTTCTGAGGTTCAGGTTAATCATGAGTTCCGCCTACAAAAGCGTAACAAAGCCACTGTCCCAGACGAACTCCCCAAGTATTTTTAACTATGGAGGTCCGTCGCTTGTTCGAAAGTTAACTTGCCTCCTTCAAGAAGTTCGGCTCACTGAAACGGTCCCTTTTGACTAGAGCCTAGAGGATACCGTGATCGTCTTCAAAAGGTGCCAGAACGGACTGCGCTAAACACAGAAAAATTAGTCTGTGCTTTGTATGTAAAGTGCTTTCCGCTCTGTTGTTATGAAGGTTCAACTTAGTATGTAAACAAAACATACGCGAACAGCTTTCTCTCTGACCGGCGTCGCATCGACATCATACTTACCCTCCGCCAAATACTCGAGCGTCGTCAAATGTTCGGCCGGCCAATGGTCTTTGTCTTCTTAGGCATACGAGCTACGTTAGACTCAGTTACCACAGTTACCCTCTTGACTTGTCTGTTGGAAAGGGGAGTGCCCGAGCCATATGTTCTTGAACATCTGGTAGAGTGCAGGTGTACAGCGGACTTTCACTCCCCAGTGGTGTGCGACAAGACTACGCAGCGTCACTCTTCCCGCTCAATTTCGCTATAGAAGATGTCCTGGAGAACGCTTTGGAGGATTTCGAAGCCCGTGGCGTTGATCCACTTCCGGGGGATCGAATTCGTGATGAGATGTGTGCAGACGACATCGCTGTAATTTACAGTTCCTCACAGACCGCCCCAAAATGTGCTGTGTAGGTCGGAGGTGTATACCTCCTAGTTTGAAATGACCTGCGCTTCATCGAGATGTAAAGTTTTTCTATATTAGAGGTGTCCAAACATTTTGCAACGAGGGCCACATTTTGTATGGTGAAAATATGTCTGGTCGCATTCGGTCTGACATTTAGATAATAACAAAAATGATGTGCGTTATAAATTTTTACTATCACTTTTAATGTGAAGGGTGCAACTGAGATCTTGGCTGCAGCAAACTGGTAAGGTCAGACTCAAGGACACTGGTTTTGGTACGCAAACTATTACGTAGGTGAGAAACACTTAGTCTCATCTTCACACAGATCTTGTTACAATTCAAAACTGAAAACGTCTGTTCGCACAAGTATGTCGAGCCAAGCAAGCTCAGCCTTTGCTTAACTAATGTTTGAATCTCTTGAAATCCGTCTTCATTCATTGGACGGTAAAAATTCATGAGAGAGAGCTGTTGGTGCCGACTACATCCTTTTGCAACTCAATGAGTTCCGGTTACAGGTAGCCTGGAGCATTGTGAGGGTCCACAGAGAAAGGCAAAAGAAAAAGCCTGATCTCCTTTACAATGAATGCAAAGTCCTGAAAGCGCCTTTGAAACTCACCACCCAGGGATACAATATCTGCGACGCACTTCTGCATTTGTACATTGATGTTACTTTCTGGAAGACCTATCATGATTTCTTGTGGAAAGTGTGTGATATTTGGCTGCGTTTAAGACAGTTGTCCTTCCAAAAGTTGCAGATTATTCCTAAAGACTTTGATGTACGAATACAATCGGCTTACCACTGCATTTTGAACCTGAAGACTCGTGTTCAACATGTGCAGGTGCGGTATAATAACAATTAAAATTCAAAATCAACCATCCAAGAAGGATCTGATAGTTCTCACATCGATTATCTGATACTTCCTATGAATTGTACAAATTCTTTTCTAATAGTAGAAGCTATGAAGTGCAGTCCCTCGTCTGAGCCATCTTACATCATTCTACCACACAACATCTCCTTATTCACCCTGGATGTCGAGTAGAAACTGCTGAAACTGATGATGAAACAGAGCTTTAGAGCGAAGTTAGTTGATGGCTTTTATCACTGGCTTCACGACATGATCACACCGAAGATGTCTGGCACAACCGACTTGTCGGTGAATGATATAGTGGAGTTTAATGGTTTTTGCTCCCCTTTTCGCTGATTTTATTACAGACAAGTTTCGCTAATCCACTGTGTTCGCCAGTCATTGGGCACCGTCAGTAATAATTCCAGAGCTTATTTCCATGATAGTTTAACATCATTGCTTACAGAAGAAACAGAAACAACTGAATCTATTCCTCTATTCCTGGTGGTCAAGTACTTCCTAACTCACACACATGTCAGCGTTAACTCCGTTCGAAAATATAAGAAGCTGGGCAGTGTCAGCGGCATCAGTGCATTTATCACAGACTATCATACAACTCAACGTTTGTTCATTTTATTTCTAATTGTTCTTTAATATCAGAGGAGATGTCTTCACTTCTGCGAACCACAGTGTTGCGTGCCAGGCAAACATTGACAAACTTGCATTTTCTCATGACAGATCTTTTCCACAAGTTTTATCAAACCTTCTTTGATAAATTCGTTTTCAGTAAATGATTTGCGGTGTTTCGATATTAGTTTTGCCACCTCATAACTTGCCTTTGTCGTATTTTCATTCGACCGACCGATTTTTGCAATCGAGCTTTGCTGTGATGTTATTGCAGCTTCTAGTTGCTTCAGTCGCAGAACTCGTTCATTTTTAGTCAACTCACCATAGTTAGCATGCTTCGTTTGGTAGTACCTCTTGGCAGTGAATTCCTTGAAAACAGCCCCATACTTTCCAAACAAATCAAGCACACACACACTTGTTCAGCCGTTCAGCGAAACAATACTGGTTTCCACTTTTATTGGAAGCCTCGCTCTTCGTCATTAACTTTCCTTTTTTACTCTCATTCTTCTCCCTAGAACTGGAATGACAGTCACAGAAATAAAAAGTTACCGAATCACACTTTTATTTTTAGTTTAGTTAAAACCCCTTTATCATAAAGTTGTGAAAGTGGAGTAGAAAAATGTTACTTTTTGTGGAATTAAATAATCAGTAGGGTGAAACTGTTGTGTCTAAGGATGTACCTTAAAGTAAATTACAGTACAATAAAAATGCAGAGACTGAGATAAGTTATAAAACGAAAATCCGTTCTCAGAACGGGCTAGTTTTAGATAGTCATATGTATGGTACGGCCCTCTGGCGGGACTTTGGACATCCCTATTATATGGGAATGGCTGTGAGCTGCTCCTACCGTTATCCTTTCGGGACATTCTCTGGAAGTGGCAGACAATTTTGTTTACCTCGGAAGCTGCATTAACGTTACAGGTTTAACGGATGAGGTCTCTCTGCGTGTCTCTAAGGCCCGAGTTGCTTTTGCTAATCTCTGCCATCTCTGGTGTCGGTACAATCTGTCTGCTTTTGAAGGGCCGAAGCTCCAATGCTGCCGTACCGTCTGTCATGCTCTAAGGTTGCGAGAATTTGCTTATTCGTGACAAAGGTCTCAAAGGGCTATCTGTTTTTTATCACCGCAGTCTTCTGCGCATTGTTGGTGTACGATTGCAACATTACACTTGTATTGCTTACGTTCGTCGGAGGATTTTCAGATCAGACAGGCTCCGTCGGACGTTGCACTGCATAATTGCTTTGCAAAGGCTTTGGTGGCTTGGTCAGGTGTTCCGCATGCCCATTGAACGTTTATCTTACCGTGCGCCGTTCATGTACGCAGAAGTTGGTTTGGAACGAAGATAAGGCAACCAACAAATGACTTGAGTCAAAGGTGTGAAGCCGCTGACCACAAATTTGGCCGCGGTCTGACCCTCTCGGCTCCCTGGCTGGGGTTGCAAGAGTCACGAGCACACATGACTGGAAATTCTCTTGGACATCACAAGAAACTGTGCACAATGGCGGAGATATTGTGAGACTCCACACCCGTTTACAATTTTTCCTGTCGGACACAGATTAGTCAATCCAAACATTAGAGTTGTAGCCTTACATATGCAGTGTTGCCTTAGGACGCATTTGGAATCGATTTGTGCTGAGTACGGACAGTATTTTTGATGAGGAAAATACCTTCACTACACAAATTAAGGCCACACGGAAATATTTTTGAGTGACCAAAATTCGTCTGAAACATGTTTCACCTCGACGATCACTGTCGCACAAATCGGTCACTCAGTGGTAGTCCATTGTTCACTTCTGCGTACACCTATCGGTCACTCATGCTTAGGGAGAAAGTACCACGCGCTTTTCAACTGCTTGCTCACTAACACATATGCCTCAGCTACAGTGGTCTTAATAATGCACTTATAGTCGCTTCGGTCAAAACGCTGAAGAGAATATACTTGGCAACGTTGATGTTGGATTTTATTTGACATGATGAATTCAGGCCAGATCTCCCGGCGAGTCTTTTCACCGCTTCAGGAAAGGGGTAATAGAGCATTCCGTTTGGAAACGAATTTTGCTGGCATCCTGTTAATTATAAGCGGTCCCATATGCAGGTCGGGTAGGTTGAATCGAACATGACTATCGGGTTATGGAAGGCCATCGTGGTTGCTTGCCGTTATGGAGGATGCCTCCAAAATTGCTCTAGGAGTAGAACGAGAGCCTTTTAGATGACTTAACTGTTTCTATAGGATAACCATTTTTCTCTCCCTCACCCTCTCATTGTTTCATTTAGGACAGTGCCTTTGGTACTTCCGGTCGGTCATTATTTCTGTCCTTTTATCCTTGGTTAACATTCTGTTCGCAAGGTTATAACACGACTGGCCATCAGTGCAAGATCCGAATGGTTGGCTAAAGCTTCCTCCCTACTACCGTTTTCCGGATGACAGTCAGTTGGTACAATGTTTATCAAGCAAACCAAGACCATTCATTTTTACGCTCACTTCTTGGTATTAGACAAATGAGCTAATGTGGAGCTTGTGTTCCAAAGTGGTGGCCATGTGTGACCGTCAATGTGTCCTGCTAAGGTATAGTCTTTTGGCCTTCCAGTCGACGCAGAAAAATGCTGTCCGTGACAATACTTTTCATGTTTTCGAGGTCGTACTCGGCACATCTAGTTGATGCTTCTTGTTTTAACATCTTGGATAGTACCCCCATCTAACCAAGGCTTAACATGTGTACTTTTCTGCAAGATTTTCGCGATTCCTTCTCATGAATTTCAGTTACATCAACCTGAAGTACCCTCCAATGCAGGGGTCCGCGTTGGTGAATCTGTTGATTTAGTGTCAGACGAGACCTCAACCGTTCGATCATGGAGTCTTCCTCGTCATTCTTGGCGTGTTTTCCGTTGGCTGCATATCAACGAAGTCTTTCTTCTCGCACTGCTTGATTCAGTGGCAGCAATGGAGGTGTGTGCTTGCAGCTTGGAATGCTGGCCTATTCGCGCTGCGGCTGGCAACAATGGACTGTTGTTTGCGATCGCGATGAACGGTGTCCGTGGGGCCATTTTCACCTGCAAAGATGCTTACGGCAGTCCATGCAACCCATGGTACAGGTGGGTTTTTCAATGCGCTGTTCACTTTGTTCGTTTCGGTTTTTTGATAGGCACCAACATTGTCCATATCCAAGATTGAATCAATTCATGAGTGCAAAATGCTGGCCACTTTTCTCAAGAATTCAAAGAGTACTTGGATGTTTGACAGTAGTGTGCATCTTGCTCGTACACTGTAAATTCTGTTGGGTTCCGGGCGACGAGAAGAATAAAAAATATACCACAAACTGACTACACCTGTGAATCCGCTTAGTAATTAAACTGGTGACCCTCCTTGAGGGGCTACTGTTGTTTGTGATAATGTGTTCGAATGAAACAAATTACATACGCCGTTGTACCCCGTGGGCTGACCGATACTGTGTCTGAGCAATTCTGTCTTCGGACGCATCCCAGTGAATATATGTACGTTTGCGCCAGATGACGCTGCAGCACGTCAATCTCGCTGACGATACATACCCACTTCCAGCTAATACACTTCGTTGTGACAAACATTATCTACACCGATATCATTGTTGACTAGATTTCGTGCTGAGTTGGTCCTAAAACCCGTCGGTTTACTGCTTCATCACAAAGACAACCCGTTAAATCCTGGAAGCCGGCCTGTTCGCAACTTTCCTTTTGATCTACGTGAAAAGTTGTGGGGTACTCTTGCTGTTTACTATATCTCAATCAACTTGTTTAAATGAAGCGAGAGCCTGTGAATAAACTGATGAAGTTATCCACATCGGCTTTCGTTTAGAGCGCAGCTTTCGATAAAACAGTGGACCAAAAACGAACTGCCGTTAGCTTAAATTCATTTTGGTCAGTCCCGTATCTCTTGTTTGAACACTGGTACTGGTTTTTGTACCCTTTCACTCGAGCAACAGAGTATCTAAGGTTGCTTACACCTATTGAAAGTCTGCGGGCCTACTCATATGACATTTAATGAAACCACTAACTCTATGTTGAAAGAGACGAGCGCGCTCATGGCAGCAGAAGTACGTGTAATTGAGATATATGACTTCACCACCTTACCGCAAGCTACGACCAAAGCAATCCTGCATCACAGATTGATCAATCTATTCTCTGTGCACTACGCTTCCGAGCACCGGAGTCTCAGACGCCAATGGCCAAAGGTTTGCGAAACTCGTAAGTAGCGGAAGACAAAATTATTTTATTGAATATGGTAAATTACCGCATATGGTCACTTGTTTAGCATCGATTGATCGTTGAAATTTCGCGCAGACGCGTCTCTGTCACCCAACCACCAAAGGATCCGTGCTTGTTGAGACTGTGAGGTTGTCCGCCCCTGCGTGCATTTGGATCGCTGGATTGTAGAATGCGAGCCAAACGCATGAACTGCTCAGCCACCTGTTGGGAGGTTGGGTCATCTGTCGTGCTGAGTGTTGAAAAATGAAGAATGATTTATGACGGGTAAAAAAGCATGTGCTTGACAAGTCCCGTAGAATGGTTGGAGTAAAAATTAAAATTTGATGGATCCTCGAATAGGTAAATCGTTATTTCAAGCGTTCACCGATTTAAATGCACTACCGCATAACGATAGTTTGAAGTGGGAATGGGATGTGCACACGCAAAATAGTATAAAGAGCTATTATAGTTCAGTAAATGCATGAGAAAGAAAAAAGGCAACCACAAAGCTGCCTCTTGTGTTGCTTCATTTGACAGATGTGGTTTGTTAATCCAGTTTACATCCATCCAGGCTACTGACATGGGCACTTCTGCACTTATCCTCACGGCCAAGTTGCGGAGAGGGCAGCTAAGCGCATGGTTAGATTTGCGTTATTTTGTCCTCCACGTGGAACGGACTATATCAAGTAATGCAAGTTGAAAAGCGTTTCATCAAGGGGTTTTGGAATAGCGTTAATGTAGGGGCGAGGATAATGTGAGTCGGAAGGGCGTTCCAGGCATGGGACACAAGGAGGGAGAAAATGTTTCGTCGACGATCCAGCCGACTTTAGTGCGTAGCCAGTTTGAGCTGATGGTCTCTTAGGTTGGTATTTTGGCTCAGCTTCAACAGATTGCGACACGGGTGAGTTGAGTTCGTCAGTATTAAGTAAACCATGGTGAGGTCTCCTCCCGGACTTCGATATTCACCACTGTACAATCTCAGGTACTGCAGTCTGCGCTGGTAGGAGAGATGAAACAATCCTCTAATGAGTTCGTTCGCTCTACGTTGTGGAGCTTCAAGTGCATCAACGTCGCGCTTGCGCCAGGGACGCCAGGCCTGGATCGCATATTCCACGTGAGGCCTCACGTAGGTATTCAGCATTTGCGGGAAGATTGATCGCTCACAATTCCCGATAGCCCTCCGTAAGAGTTCAAGTTGCTGACCGGTTCTTTTTGATGTCTTTTCAGCCTGTCTCGAGCAACCAAGTTCGTCCTGTAGGATCACCCCAAGGTCCTTTTCTTGGGAAGCACGTTGTAACTGCTGGCGCAGTTTGTGTGAGTATAGTGTACCGATACAACAGGGGTGACTGATGTGTAGGAGGAGAAGATCGGAAGGAATACATTTGGTGGGGCGCCGGGGTGCCTGAACATGAGCTATTCACAGCAGCAACCTTCAGGCATTTGGCATCGTTATCACAACACCATTACCAGCAATCAATATGAATATGCATGTACCTAACTGTGTGTGTGTGATCAAACAATCTTGGGGTGCCAAATAAATGAATGAAACTCCAATCCTAATTCCCTGGCGGAACGCCACTCAAGCCCATTCGTTGAACCGGACGTGGCGGAAGAGCAGTGCGAATTCTGCTCGGGCCGCAGCACTATATATATGATGTTCGTGGCTCGGTCAGCTACAGGAGAAATGTAGGGAGCGACACCATCCATTGTACTCGCTATTTTTGACTTTACCAAGGCATTTGATACGGTGAACCGAGAGACACTGTGGCTAGTGTTGAATAAGTTTGGTGGTCCGACTAAGTTTGTACCTTTAATTATATGTCTGCATGGTGGTATGTGGGCGACAGCGCAGCTGAGTAGACAAACCTTGGATGATGTTGCAGTTGTCTCTGGTGTGAAGCAAGGCTGTGGCTTGGCTCTTTGTCTATTTAATATTTAACTTCATGCAATGATGTCTTGTACTTTTGATACTGCTTGTGATTACGGTGTCCGTATGGAAGACCACATTGATGGTGGGGTGTTGATCATCCGTCGTTTCGGGGCGAGAACCCGAGTGTGTGAGACAACTATCCGTATTTTAGTGTTTGCTGACGACTGTGCTTTGTTTGCACACAGTGCGGATGAGTTGCAGCACATGGCTATTGCTCTCGCTCTGACATCGGCCAAATTCGGGCTCAACATCAACACAAGCAAAACTGTCCTATCCAGCCTCCACCCGGAATGGAATCTGTGGGCCTGCTCCAAGTCCAGGTTACGAACGAAGTGTTGGAAACCACTCCGAGATTTCGCTACCTTGAAACGTAATAAAAACCGACCTGCAAGTGACGAGCGAGCTGCACAGCCGTGTATCGAAGGTCGCTGCTGCATTTGGGAAGCTGGAATGTCATGTGTGTAACAATCACCAGCTCATTGTCGGGACGAAGCCGCTGGTATATAAGTCTATGGTGCTGTCCGTTCTTTTATACGGCAGCGAAATGACGCTTTATCGGAAGGATGTCAATTATTTAGAGCGCTTCCATCAGCAGTGTCTGCGCCGTATTATACGTATCGGTTGGCGTGACCGAGTTGCAGACACGGAGGTGCTCCGATGCAGTGGCATGAATGCAGTGGACTGCATGCTTCTGCTAAGGCAGCTGAGGTGGCTCGGTCATATTCGCCGCATAGATTTGACCCGGATGCCGAAGCAGCTGCTTTATGGCCAACTGTGTGCAGGGAAGCAGCACGTGGGAAAACCGAAGTTACGTTACCAGGACATGATCACGATGAGTTTATCAGGAACTACTGATGATTTCAGGTGTTAAGAGCCGATGGCAGTGGATCAGCGCCGATGGCAAGAGCTTATAGAGAGGGCGGTTGCCCAAAAGTAAACAAAATCACTGCTGCATGCTGAAAAGAAACGTCGGTTGGTGGATTTCATATCAAAATCGATGACATTGTGCTGCATCACATGCGGTTGTAAGTACCTCAGCCAACCTTCAGGTTGACGTCGCGGCGACGTCACAGGTAACTTGGTAGCTGTTAGTGTTGGCTAATGTCATCAAAACAATCAGTAAGGAGCCATTCCTGATCGATTGCTTACCGCTAACTGAGAAGCAACTCTTGCACGCGTAAGTCATTAGCTTGTTCCAAGGTCTATGATAAATCAGCTCGGTCGATGCGTATGTTATGCTTTCCACCAGAAGTAACCCCATCAACTGATACCAATTCTAAATCGCTCAACAGAACAAAGTGTGCCGTATAAAAGGAATGTTATTTTAACAGTGAAGGGCTTTTACTCGCGGTCAATACTCAGTTTCTGATTCTTGGAAAGGCTTACACGAAAATAGGTGTCTCAGTTTGACGAATACAAGGCCAGCCCTAGCGATCTGTTGTGAAATATCCTCTCCGGAACCGTCACCAGCCGCGATGTAACTCCCTAGCTAAGTGAAGCAAGCGACTTGCTACAGAATGACACCAGCTATGGTTAACGCGGTAACATGTACCTCCAACAGACCAGTGGTGCCAACGTTGTACTGCGTCTCATTCACCGCCTAATTTTCAATCTTAATACTTCAGTCTAAGTACTTCAAAACGGCTTATGTTGAAACACAACAGGAACTATTTCTTTTTGAAGCTCATGTTGAAGGGCTCGTTGTGTGATTGGGTTGCGATGCGCAGTCTAAATCTGGAATGCTGGAATTGGCAAGAAGAGATGTCTCTGTGTAGAGGCATCTAATATTTCACAGGTACAATGTATTATCCATGTTAGCTGGAGATTGGAAACACTTCAGCTACTGTGCCGCAATACATAAAAGAAAAAAGAGGAAAAAATACAACAGTTGCATGCCAGCTGAGCTACCGGTAACGGATGAGCATCGTTCCGTTAAGCTACCAGCCGGCTACTATGCAAAATTATCTAAAGCTAAATAGTGAGATTGTGATTGGAGAGGGAGGCTGAGAGGGATAGGGTGGGACAAAGAAACTCATGGCAGCAGCGCCACTGAGATCGGCTCCTAGCCATGTTAGCAACTGTATCCAGCCAAACGTGTTCATCGTCTCTCGGACCCCAACCAGGGAGCCGAGACGATCCAACTGAGGTCAGCTTCGAAGTGAGGGTCTTCATTCCTCTCGACCAAGTCATCGCTTGGCCACCTCTCTTCTTCTTCCATCCACACCCTCAGCGCGCAAACAACGCACTTCGCGGGAGTCGGTGGGCTGGTATGTGTAACACGTGGCTGAGCCATCGGAGCCTGGTGCGTGAAATGACGGTGCTGAGCGGTTCATTTCCTTTTCCTGTGCCATAAACAATGCGTCGAACACGGTCGTTGCTCATGCGGTATTTTCACCAGATGTGAGCTAACTTGCGAAGGCATCGGTGGTCGGACGTAACTAGCCTCTTCTGGTCAGCTGACCTAAGGGGCCAGGTTTCACAACCGTATAGTAGGGTGCAACGTACCGCTGTATTGTACACTGGTACAATGACCTATGGGATAATGTAACAATGGATTTTTCAAGGATATACACGCAAACATTTAACCGTTTTCTGTTGGTTAAGAATGAGATCAAAAGTGAATATATCAAAAAATGCGCGTACCCGTTGACTTACCGCACATTCCAAGTAGGCATGTTGTTTAGTTACATTGTTTCTTGTCCCAGCAACTTGTGTTAAACCATGTAATGCATATAGTGTAACACATCATCAACTCGAGTTTTGAATTTGGACAATGTTGCAGCGGATGTGACGAAATGGGGGAAACAAGTTCCACGGCTAAGATATACAAAAAGAGAAAAGATTCCAGGGCTATCCCAACCGGCTATCCTGTGTCGCCAAATTCAACTAGTGGCTTCTCAGTGGGATCTTATGACTGAATTTCGATAAGGGTTGACATGGGTGGTTGGGATCATTGAGGATCTGATACACAACTATGAGATCATCTCGCAGATGACTAGGTTGCTCACTGAAAACTTCTAGAGTCTTTAGTCTCAACTGGTAAGTGCAGGTGCAACAATCCATTCACACTTTGCCGCCCTTCGTTGTGGTTTCTCAGGAGCAGTGAGATCACGTTTTTGACAGAAATGTCAAGCATGGATGGCGTATTCAACGTGTGGTCTCACCTTGAAGCAATGAGAATTTGCGAAAAGTAGGTAGGATCAATCCGGTCAAACGCCTTCCGCAGTAGACTTAAGTGTTGGCTAGCTTTTTTCGCTGCCATCTCAACCTGATTTGAGCATGTGAGATCGTCTTGAACGAGCACCGTAAGATCACATCCACGAGAAGTGGACTGCAGGACGTGTTCTCCCAGTTAATATTGGTAGGTGTTCTGGTATCGTATGCTCATTGTTTTGCATGACAGGATTGCACTCAAGTATGTTCTGGGTCGACCACACGTAAGCCCTATCGAGATCCCCTTGCAGAGCTATTATGTCGTCTACTCCTTTGATTGTCCGCCAAATCTTGTGATCCTCCATAAAGAGCATAAAGGGAGCATATTCCCGATATTTCGAGTCGACAAAGTGTTTGTACAGGCATTTTTAGAAATCGGACGCCGATTCCGTTTCAATTACATACGACGACAACTTGTTCTATGTTCACTGGTTCAATGGTGCATGATGGGATGAAAAGCATAACTTTACAAGACCCACAGGATGGATATGCAAAAGAAAATTAAAATCAAAATGTTCCAACGTAGAACGTAAAGTATCAGTGGTTAAACCGTTGCACTTAACAAACTGTTGTGCAGCACTTATCACTAAGATGAAAATTTAAGAGTCTTTCAAATGTCGTCATGTCTGGTGCCTTCACCACATAGTTTGGTAATGCATTCCAGTGAGAACAGATTCTAAGTGAGAAAAAATACTTTCTACAATTCAAACGAGAGTGTTGCGTCATTAGTTTCAGGTGGTTGCCTCGGTTTTGTTTGTAGGGGGCTAGAGTCAACAGTGATGTACATGGATGCTCGCTTTCGGTTAGTATTCGGTACGTGAGAGTAAGATCTCCGCGAAGCCGTCGGTATTCTAATGAGAACACACCGAGTACACGAAGACGCAGTTCATAACTTAGACCGGATAGTCCACGCGTTGCCTTTGTGGCTCTTCTTTGGGGCTGTTCCAATAGGCGGATGTCTCATTTTTAACCATGGACACCAGGCCTGAATTACATATTCAACGTGAAGACGAATATAGGAGTTAATCAACAATGGTACTAGCCGTCGCTCAAAAGTGCCGAGAGCTCGTCTCAAAAGTCTCAAGTGCAAGTTCGCCACACTTGCTGCTTTCGAACATTGGAGCGAATTTCCAAGACTCTCTTGCACGATTATACCTAAGTCACGTTCGCTAGTCACGTGTTGCCCCAATAGTTATGTGTTGACGAAGCTGCTGCGCACCGTCAGCAGGTGGCACTTTGCAGGGTTCAGTGGGAGCTGGTTCCTTTCTGCCCATCCGTTAATCCGGGTCAGATCTTCCTGGAGGTAGACACGGTCGGATGCTGAGCGAATTTCTCTCCATATTTTAGCATTGTCTGCAAATGTTTGCATTGGGGATAGAATGTCTGCTGGAAGGTCACTAATGTAGATTAAAAACAGTAGCGGGCCGAGGACGGATCCTTGTGGTACACCACTGGAGACGCAAAGGCTTTCAGAATAGGTGTCGGCTACTTTTACCTTGATTGCTCTGTCGTGTAAGTAGTCTTCCAACCAGGTAAACAGGGAACCGTTGATACCGTAGGCAGCAAGCTTTTGGAGGAGAAAGAAGTGGTTGACCCTGTAGAATGCTTTAGAAAAATCCAGGTATATCACGCCTATGGGCAATTCTTCATCAGCCGCCCTGGTCCATAAGTCCCGAGTAATCAGCAAATTGGTGGGACAAGATCGTCTGCGTCGGAAACCATGTTGGGCATTAGAAATTATCTGTTGACTTTCAAAGTATCGCGTCAGTCCATCTGCGATTACCGATTCCACAACTTTTGATAAAACAGGAAGGAGGGTAATAGCTCGGTAGTTAGCAGGATCCGAGCGCTTACCTCCTTTGTATATTGGAGTGATAATTCTATTTCTCCACTCAGGTGGGAGGGTATGGGAGTTAAGCAGACCCTGGAAAAAGGTTGCAAGTGATGCTGCTATGGTGGGAGTAAGGGTTTTTAGTACTTTTGGACAGATTATGTCGATTCCAGGGGCACTGTACTCTCGGAGAGACTGTAATTTGCTTGCAACAGCTGCTGGAGTAATGATGACGCTAGATAAGCCAACGACATTAGTTGGGAGTTGATATGGCGAAGGTTCCATGACATTTGTAGCTACCGAACCAAACTGCAAGAGTAGAGCGTTCGCGGCATCCACAGCAGTAGTTGTTAGGCCACTGGCCGTCCTGAGTGGAGGTATTCCGGGCTTAACCTTTCTTTTGCCATTCACAAATCCGTATAGTTGTTTGGTGTTACTCGTAAATTTCAGCACCATGTTCTCCTACCATTTGTACTTATCGACTCTAATAAGCCACGTGTTGTAGTTTCTGATGACTTTGTACTTTTTCCCTGTCATATCACATGGGCTCAGCAGATGTCGTCTTTTGATTGCATTTCTTCTGTTGATCCATTTATGTGTTCTGCTCCGGATCCACGCATTGGTCCGACGTGATGCTCGTAATGGTACAAACTTCGATGCTGATTGTATGACCCATTTGATTTAGTCTTTCAATTCATTCCACGCGTCATTCGCTGAGCTGTGCGTCTGTACTCATTAATATCCGTTCGAAACAGCATTGTTGAGCAACCACTTTCAAATCCGGTACTACAATCTTGTACCGGGTTCGAGGATTGCTATTTCTACCTGATAAACTCAAACGTGGTCGAAACCTGGTCGCGCAGTACAGTGTATTCGAACGGTCAACACCAAATTTCCAACTGTTTCTTCTTGTTCTATTATGGTGTTCCATTTTGCCATGGCTTCAATGGCACGTTGTCTGAACTTGGGTTTGTAACTAATAAGGTGTATATACCGATTAGAGATCTGAACAGTGTCCCTAATGGCTTTGCGTTATTCTTATCCCCAACTCCTTTGTATCACCAAGGCTATTGCAACAAGTCGAATAAAGACAACTCCGTGTGTTCAGAAGCAACTACCTGCAAGTCTTTGGCTGCCGTGGCATATTGGCTGAGTCTCCGTCATTCACTTTGTCCTTGAAGCTTTGTCGCCCCCACTTGGTTGGCGGCATCCGGTTCCATGTATGCCTGTCACTGTGGCCTCAAGGAAGACAGCCAAAGGACACCTGCGCCTGTGTGTGTGTGTGTGTGTGTGTACTCAACAGTCTATTAGCTAGACAAAGAGCCAGCCTAAAACCATGGAGATAAGGAGATAAACAAGATTCAAAGCGTCATAATCATCGTGGCATGCTAGTTGAAGGTGAGCAACACACTTCAACTAATATGCCGCAGGAAGAATGGAACAGTTTGATAAAAAGCAGAACAAAACATTTTTAGTTTGTTTTTCACACGTCGCTTTTGTTCTTTTTTTGTCCTTTTAATGTTTGTAGAATTAAACATGTGAATCAATACAATAATGTACACAATTCTTCCACTGATTCCGGTTGCGGGCCATTTCTTCAAGAGTGCTAAGCCATTGGCACTCCTCATCTTTGGGTCCCCATCCTGGAAGGCGTACGGATCCTACAGCGGCTAGACACGACGTCAGCGATTTCATGTGCTGCCGCCAAGTGGAAGGCTGACCACCACGCGGTCGCCTCCAGCCAGGTCCTTGACGAGCGAATAGAGCGCGACGCGGTAGACGCTCAGGTGCCATGCGTAGAACGTGACCGAGCCATCTCAACTGGCGCAACAAAACCAGTTTGTTGAAGGGAATACTCGCATTCCCCAAGATGCGACGTCGAACGTCATTACTATTAACTCGATGTTGCCACCAAACACGCGCGATCCTCCTTAAGCAACCGTTATCGAACGCAGAAAGACGACGCATGTCTTCCACGCGAAGCGGCCAGGACTCGCACCCATACAACAATATTGAGCGAACTGATGCACTGTAAACTCGGCCCTTTAGTGAGAATGAGACGTCGCGACGACGCCACAAGTGCCTCAAATTGACAAATGCCGATCGAGCTTTAGCGATACGAAGAGAAACTTCTTTGTTGATAGTGCCATCAGCAGAAATACAGCTCCCAAGGTAGACGAAACTATCTACCTGTTCAAGTTGTGCACCATCGAGAGTGAGTACGGGAGCAGGCAAATGCCAATCTGTGAGCAGTAATTTACACTTCGATGGGGCGAAGCTCATGCCATACTTAGATGCTTCAACCGCCAAACGATCCAGAATGAGTTGCATACTCTGAGGATCGTCACCAAGTAAGGCGATATCATCAGCATAATCTAAGTCGGTCGCGCGCTCACCCGGTAGAAGCTCTAGGCCAAAATGTTGGAAACCTTCTAGAGCATTCGACAGAACGTCTTCGATTGCGAAGTTGAAGAGGAATGGGGACATAGGGCAGCCCTGTCGCACACCGCTATTGACAGTGAATTGCGAGGAAAGCTTGCCATAGACCCTCACTCTGCCGCATGTATGAAGGTAAAGTGCTCGTAAGATGGCGGTATATTTCTCTGGCACCCCGTTCTTTAGTAAGCAACGCCATAAAGCAGGACGATCAACGGAGTCAAAAGCGGCACGTATGTCTAGAAATGCAATGATAGTGGGCCTGTGATAAATGTGGCGATGTTCGAGGAGCTGGCGGAGCGTGAAGATTTGATCCACGCATCCACGGCCAGGACGGAAACCAGCTTGTTCTTCACGGTAGTATGATTCACGTACTGGGGATAGCCTGCGAAGCAGAATGGATGCCAATAGTTTAGAGGCAACCGAAATAAGACTAATCCCGCGATGATTTGCACATGAAGTGCGAGCGCCTTTCTTGAAAATCGGGATAATGACTGATTCTCCCCAAGAGGAAGGCACTTTCTCTTCATGCCAAATTTTTGCGAACAGCGCGGTCAGCTGGTTAATGATCGCCACACCACCGTACTTGAATAACTCCGGAGGAAGTCCGTCTAAGCCGGCAGCCTTGAAGCGCTTCAAGCGTCGAATCTCAAGGCCGACTTCCGCTTCGCTGGGTGGATTCAGAGGGACGAGCCAGGGTGGACAACAACGTGTACTGCATGTACTGATGGATGGTGGAGGCCAGTTGAACTGCGAGTGAAAGTGCTCTGCCCAACGGTCCATACGCCTCTGTTGGTTGGTGATCGGAGACTCATCCACCTCACAAATGACCTCACTGACACCAGGTTTCCTGAGGCCAGTGGACCGAATGAGTTGGAAAAGCCTGCGAGTGTTGCCAGAGAGGGCAGCGGTCTCCATCTCTAAAGCACGTTCAGACCACCACGTCTCGCGATCCTTGCGTAGGCTTTGCTTGAGCAGCCGGTTGGCAGAACGGCGCCGCTCGTTGCAATCTGATTCCGCGGGTATATCTTTGCGGCGTTCGAACAGCTCCAGAGAACGAGCAGAGATCCAAGCCTTCAATGGGCGTCGAGTTAGGCCGCAGCATGACTGTCCGGAAATGGTCATTGCCTTCCGTATACAAGTCCAGTGTTGTTCCACTTCTTGCGGTGGATTGCAACTGAGTGCATATGCCAATGAAGACTGATAGCTCGTCTGGACAGAGGAATCAGTTAACCTGTTTACATCAATCTTGCGGTGCTTCGTGTTTCGGGATCCTCCAAAACACATACAGATTTTCGCGCATACCAGAGCATGATCTGAGTCAACGAATGTGGACCAAAAGGACCTGCAGTCTAGTACGCTACCGCGCCATCTAAAGCTAATTGCAATGTGATCAATTTGAGACCACGGTTGTGTTGAAGAAGGGGGACGCCACGTTGCGGAACGCTTCTTCGTACGCCTGAAGTTAGTGCTCGAAAGAAACAGACGGTTGTCTTTGCACAATGTGAGAAGTCTCTCTCCGTTATCAGAGCGGTTCTCATCGAGCGCGTGATGACCACCAAGGTGGCGTTCGTATGGTAACAGGCGGCCAACCCGTGCATTAAAATCCCCAGCAAGGATAATGACATCCGACTTTTTAGCATTAGTCAAGAGTTGTTGTAGATCCCGAAAGAATTCGTCCTTGACCGAGTCGCCACTGCAGTCAGTTGGAGTGTACACAGAGATCACAAACAAGTTGCGACTCTCTTCGCGGTGCCTGTTGATTCTACATGAACCCCGAAGCCGAACTGCACATAGTCGACTGTTAATCGGGAACCAGTCCAGTAGTGCCGCCTCGGCCTTGTCACTCAGTGCTATACCTACACCAGCCAAACCCGCTGAGGCTGCTTCTGGATCTCCAGAAAGACGCAGGTGATATCTGGCTTCGTGGTCAGTGGGAGATGTCAATGTAAGCACAGTGCTGGGATCTTGCAATCGGGTTTCTGAAAGGCAGCAGACATCAACGTCTAGGGAATCTAGGGTGCGCGCTAAACCAGCTTGCTGTCCATTCTGCATGAGTGTCCGAACGTTGAAGCACGCCAGACGGAACGAGGATCGGGGACGAAGGCGAGTCATAGGTTGAACTTCTTGATCTGCGGAGCAACCGGGATCGCAGCCAGATTGTTGAACAGATGAATCGGGTAACCGAAAGTGAGGATTGTTAGCAAACAAACAATTGGCGTGTGATGAAGTAGCGTGAAAGTGAGTAGCAGAAACAGTAGTTGATGAGCGCGTTGTAATACAGTCCATGGTATTGTGAGAGGGCGTGATACTACCCGGTTGCCCAAGCCGAAGTAGTGAGCTGACTTAGGGGACTCCACCCCGTGCCTTTGGCTAAATAACCTACCCGCAAGGCAGCGGGGCGAATTTACGAAATTGCGTCTATTGGGAGGCGTTTCCTGAATGTACAGTTCATACGTCTTTGTTTGGTAGATTACCAAACAGGGGCCCAATACTCCCCATATAGTCAGCACACCTGCTGGAATACAATGTCCCACCGAGGTGGAACATTGTCGCCGAACGCTTTGCTGGAACGGGGTACACCCGAACCACCCAGCTGGCACCACGAGGAGGTAGTTCGGCCAGCCAGCCTACAGAGGGACCATGGATGGCTTGCGCTGCACCACCCACAGCTCCATTCACCCACACCCCAAATCCACTGTAAACTCTAACCAATAAGACGGGGAGTCATGTGGATGGGAACCATGCCTGATTAAGGGAGCCTACCCACACTCCTGCAACATGTACAGAAACAGCATTCTTGTCTATCTACTTTTGGAATCATGCGTACCAGAAGTGCACAAAAAGGTGGATGGGCCTTAGTCCGCTTCACACTGGATGAAACTACTCTTTGGTACTAACACGGTCACAAGGACCGTGCATCCCGTCCTCCCCAGCAACGATTCCGTCTCATGGAACCAGCAATCGAGCTGGAGGTTGGCACTTTGTCAACTTTCACATCAAGTAAAGCCACACCGCGGATATCAAACAATCAACCCAGAATTCGAAGGAAAATAGATGCGAAGTATTGACACGGAATATGTAGCAGAATAACAGAACTGCACAAATCAAAAAAGCTGGAATACTTTTCAGTTGAAATTGTTTTTTCCCTACCGACTTTGATGTATTATCCAACACAGCTAACCATTAGAGAGCAGTGAAGCGAGGAATTTGGACTAGCTTTCAAAGCGGATTCATCACGGCTGCACCCATCAGTCACACAGTAGCTGCAGACCACTGGCTCAAAACGGAAAAGTGGCTGCTTTTACTCTCTAACGTGGCAGATGGAATGCAATCCAATGACGAGTCCCGGAGGAACAAAGCTCTCCTCTAGTCTTTTCTTTATGCGGCACAACTGCCTAAGTAAAGGTGGTTATGACGGGGCGGCTTTGAAACTTGATCTCTTTGGATATCGTCTCACCTATGTAGTTCGCAGTAAGGTCCTATAAGCGGTAGAATGTTTCTGCACTGCACGGACGCCAATATTCCTTGCTGTTTTACACCCACTGAAGGGAAGTGCTTCCATGGATGGGCTTCGTCCGTGCAACAGGATTCCTCTCCAGCTAGTCGAGGTGGTCTGGACGACAGATGCGGTATTTATGAGTTAATATAGTGACCCGCTACATGGACTCTTCGTTGATTGAACGAGACCAGTGTGGGGGAGAACAGCGACACTACGTAGCTTGAATTTGCGCTAACAGATGAACTGCCATAAGTGTTACGCTGCGTCATGGAGCCTGGTATCAGAGGCCAACGATTGCTGTGTTCCTGGATATCCGTGCAGCCTTCGATTCTGTCGATCGTACAGTACTGTGGCATTGCCTTCTGAGGAATGGTGTCCCAGAAAAGTTCGTCTCCATACTGCGCCCTCTATATAGTCTGACCTCGGGCAGGGTTAGGGCTTATGGCATGCTTTCGTCTACCTTTGTGGTCTCCAGTGGAGTTCGACAAGGATGCCCTATCTCTCCGTTCCTATTCAACTTTGCCATTGAAGATGTCCTGAGGAACGCTCTGAGCGATTCGTTGAACGCTGGCGTTGAGCTCCTCCCAGGTAGTCGAGTTGTTGATTTGGATTATGCTGATGATATCGTCTTGCTGAGTGACGATCCACAGGTCGTCCAACTTGCATTAAACCGCTTGGCGATTGAAGCATCAAAGTACGGTATGTCCTTTTCGCCATCCAAATGCAAGGCTCCCCTTCAAGACTGGCAGGTGCCTCTGCCTGCACTCACGCTTGTTGGTGAGACACTAGAGGTTGTGGAGAGCTTTGTCTACTTGGGAAGGTGCATCACTGTTGGTGGGGCTGTTGGAGACGAGATTTCGATGCGCGTCTCGAGAGCAGGCCTCGCTTTTGCTAGGCTGAGGCATTTGTGGCGTCGCCACGACATTCGTCTCTCCATCAAAGAGCGGGTCTATTGTGCTACTGTTCGTACTGTACTGTTGTACGGATGCGAGACCTGGCCCACTCGTAAAGATGACTTGCGCAGGCTATCCGTCTTCGAGCACCGCTGTCTGCGGTCCATTGCCTGTGTGTGGTGGCAGCACCAAGTAAGCAATTTGGAAGTTAGACAGCGTGTCTTAGGACATGGAAGCCACTCGCTCGAGGAGCTCATCTCACTGCATTAACTGCGGTGGTTGGGACACATATTGCGCATGCCTGTCCAGCGTAACTCCCGTCGTGCGTTGTTTGCATTTGCTGGACAGGGCTGGAAGAGACGGTCTGGTGGACAGCCTAAAACATGGGGAAACCGCATGAAAAAGTTGACAAAACAGTTGGCCTCGGCCGGTTGTTGTCGACTACCTGGTTGGGGTCCGAGAGATGATGATACTTGCTGGTTGAAGACCTTGGAAGTTATGGCTCAAGATCGATGTCAATGGCGGACGTGTGCATCGGTTTGTTGCGGTGTCCCTTCTTCCTCCCCCTAAAAAAAGAACAAACTGAAAAAAATTCAAAATCTGTGAGTGGTAAAATAGACAAAAAAAGCATTTGTTGTTGCTCTTTTCTTATGATTCATATTGTTCCCCTATTCAGCCATGATTCCGATGGCACAATATCTTTACCACAAATTGTGTATTTTATATATATATATATATATATATATATATATATATATATATATATATATAAATTCTCGCTACTAATAAGAAGTTCCAGACTACTTGGATGTTCCTCTCCTAATCTTATAACTTGGACTGTGGCAATATTGAACACATTTACAAATTCCCAAATGACAACGTGCTGCCCGTATCTCATGATAAGCACACTGTTAGAGGCATTAAGGCCGAGTGGGGAGAAGACCACTCTAGTAATCCATAGGTCAGCCACTTTTATTTCCACGGCAACACGAATCAGGATCGAGGTTTCATATTTGTAGTCTTCGATGCGAGATGGTCAACCACATCGTCAATCGGGTCGGTAGCTTTACTCATTTTAGTGTCCTCGTTTCGCCTAACATAATGTGTCGGGCAGAATAAAATGTCCGGTTTTCAAACTGCAGAGACAGTGTTATCAATTACGCAGGTCATCCGAGATTAGGTCTTCACACCTCATGCTCTGCCATGGATAGGTCCTACGGTCTTCACCTGAATACGTGATCGGAATCCCAATGCGGATGCCTGCAATTTTTCATCACGGTGGCTGGTCTTGGTGGAGCACTGGGCGTAATCATTATTTGTGAATGAGGAATGGGGTGAACACGGAGGTGTGGTTTCAAGACGGTGCTGCTACAAGTGAGGCTAAGGCGTCGACGTAGAGAAGAAATCGACAAGCCACGATCTCTGTTTCTGGAGGTGGTCCGATGGTGGCCGAAAATGGGTTGCAGCAAGAGTGGCTTGAAGTGTTTCTGGTAGTCGTGGCAGCCTGAGTTCCCAGAGAATTCTCCCAAGTCTTCACTTTTCTATTGGTTAGTGCACCTCAACACGGTCGATGCACTGATAGAAACGACACCAGTCACACATCGAAGGTGGGTTATGCACCTCCACGAACTAGCGATGATAAAGGGCCGATTCAACACGGCTGTTCACTTGAAGAGCAAACTACATAGGTGCTGTTGACAGTGGCGTTGCAATTACTTTTGCCATCCAGGGCGGTAGTAAAATTTTCGCCCTCATTGTTGACAGTTTTAACTCTGTCAACCCTCTAAATCGAGAACAGCCCTTTAATTTACTTTCCAGTAAAATGGAAGATCGTTTGGGACACTGAGATAAATGTGGTGAAGGTGACCACAATGGGACACGTAAGAGGATTACTTGGAAAAACGTTCGAACAGGGGTGGCACACAGAGCCAAATTATTAACAGTCTAACAGAGTACCACTAAAATATTCAACCCACAGCTTCTCCGGATATTTTGCTCCTATTTTTGACATCGTAACATCCATAGAACTAAAAATGTCGCCCGGGGCTGACTGCACCCTTGCCCCTTTGCTACGCCTCTGGCTGTTGAGAATGACCACCGAGACATAACCTACTGCGCAGTAAAACTTTCAATGTGACCAAGTGAAGAAGGTGTGTTAGAATACAATGACCATTTGATGGGAGCACTCAATTTTGTGATATCTCAGCCTCCCATTTTTAGCCAACAGGAGACAGTTATCGATTGCTCCTGTTCTCAAACATCTGCCCCTTCCAAGCATCTCTTACTGTTTGCTGCACCACTGCTTTCTGTGCCCCCCCAGCGAGGTTTTTAATCACGTGTTGCAGTGAGTTTCCGATGAATGTGCAAGCAACTATCTAACAGGCTCCGGTCCAAATCGTCGATGCGAGACTCAATTTTCATCAGTACCAGCCGCATGAGTGCAATGTTTCCAGATTAGTTCGCATACTGATGACTGCTTCAACAGCTTGTTCTAACTTTAACGCACATATCCATGAATTACGGAGCGGTCATTTTAATGAACTAATTGTGTGAATTGGTTACGACGCGCAAATTCAAACAGCACCGCGATTCACTTTGCATTGAACGCTAGCCAGTTCATCCACTTAGAAAGCATCTGAAGCACTGTAACTAACAGTTGGCTGCTTCATATGCGGTCGCACTGACCAACTCGAAGTGCGTTTACTTCAAAACGATTGCTCTTCGCCATCCGTTCACACATTGCGTGCATCAATATGACCCGTCCATGGTAAAAGTGCTCTAGTTTACTAACTCGACCATTGTTTGACAACCGCGGTGGATTCGTTATTCTGAAGCGCAACATTGCTTATCTGTTTGAACTGCATCCGAATTATTCTTTGTTGCGTCAACACTTTCTGTCGCACCATATTTATCCGATGATCTGCCTCGATATTTTTGAAAGCAATAATTTTGTGGAATTCTTCCACCATCGGACTCTTGCCTTCGCTCCAGTCAGTGTAGTGAACCGCCTCTACGGATTTCTGCCAACACAGGGCAGTATGCGTGAGTAAAACTCCAATTCAAGCATTTATCACTTATCCTTATGAAGCCGAAATAGCTGCGGTGAACACTGCCTACTCAACGAACGACTTCCTGCGATATCCTTTGTCGCGTCAACGGCCTTCTGCAGCATTTCAACTATATTATGTTACATATGTTATTCAACACCTGACCAATGTACAATTGGCAATGCCGCAACACAAATAAATAAATAAAATTGTATACTTACCGACGGATGGTACACGGCCCCACAACAACAACAACAACAACAACAGCAGCAGCAACAACAACGACAACAACAACAACGGCGAGAAGAAGTCGAAAACAGGTAGATGGCGGAATGGTTTGGAAAGTTTACAAGGTTACTGTGTTGTGCGGTCAGAGATGTTCCCTGTTGCCTAGGCCGAGGAAGGGGTTTGACTTAAGGGACCCCACCCGAAGCCTTTAGTTATAAAGACCTGACCCGCAAGGCAACGGGACGATTAACGGAGGCCGTTGACACTCGGGTAGCTCATTCGCTTTCTTTGTGTTCAGTAGCAGTCCACAGAGAAGCCGGTGGCCAACAAGGTTGTTCATCCGCCCTCCGTTAGGTACTCACTTCTGATTACAGAAGTGTGGTCAGTGACCCTATAGCCGATCACATTGGCTTTGACACAGCGCCGTACGAGTTCTTGTGGTATTTGATGGGGAACCAGCTGACCAGCCCAGAACTCCCCACGCTCTGAGACGCTGCCGCTGATGGTCCACGGCTGCTTATTCATCTCACCTGCAGGGCCAAACGAGACTTATTCGCAGTTACCTCTACAAGGAAGGCATTCCCCAATCCGCAACCTAGGGACGCCCCCGATAGCGTACAGCTCCGCCATACATGTCCTCTAGGGTTTCAGCTCAAGTCAAACCAAACCGTATGAGCTCATATCGACTCATTTTGAGCGTTAACAATACTACCGCGGGTGCACTGGTAGATACTGTAAGAGAAAAATATGTAAGCTAGAAAATGAAATACACACACAGCTGCCACCACAACCTTGGGTCAACAAGCAAACGTGGAAGATATGATCATATAGGATTAAGATACGCTACATTAAAGGAAAATAAAATTAAAATTCCATTGTGTAGAAGAGAAAGAGAGTGTTTTTAAAAGATAACTATGCTAAGGATGAAATCGGTCATTCTGTAATTTAGTAGATAAATTCTGGCATGCCACAATATGTCTAGAAATGATCTAAGCAAATAGAGAATTCCTGGATAAACCGCTGCATACATAAATGTGTTTTATCTTTCGTATGCATAAACTGTAGTCCTCTTGAAGTAGATCAGGGAAAATGACAGTGGAACAGCACAACCTATGAGGGATAATGCATAAAGTCAAAAGCTTCGATATTAATACACATTGTATTGCAAGCGCCTTAAGTCTTATTGCATAAAATGAGGGTTGTCTGACTATGAATTATTTCACGAACGCATGTAGACAAAGTGAGGTTTAGGGGCGAACAGATACCGAAATACTTGACAGTGGATGATCTGGGTATGGGATTTACGCTCGGTCAGATTGGTGAGATATCTATAAGAAAACGCAACTTACCGCCACGAAGTAAAGAACATAATACATCACGGCATTTGGAGGAGTTAGGAGTGAGATCTGGATGGAGACCACTTCACCGGATCTCCTGATCCAAGTTGTAGTAATCAGGAATCTCGAATGGTGGGGGCCATACATCCCAGCACAAATTCATCAGCATATATACGTCCAATAAAAATATGTGGCGGGGGAAGAAGTTCCACATGTAAGGAACATTGGAAAGGCTGATGGGATCGCTGCTGATATTCCGGATGTAGAACAGAGGATTTGCTACCGTTTAACTGGGTAAAGTGGGATACTCTCGCAGCAGATTGCGTACACCTGAGTGAACTCCACTCTCAGAAAACAGACTGAGCTTTGTTGCTCTGACAAGACTTCCAAAGACATATGAATAATTGCGATAAGGAAATCGTATGAATTCATACCTTTGATCGAGTACAAGAGCTAAGGAATTAACAAGGTATGCTATTGTATCCAATGCAGGGGGCTGTGAGTTGATAGATATCGTCAGCATGAAAATCCGCGAAACTAACAATTTTTCGTAAACTTTCAGTAGCACAGATGTACACGCAACCGGGCGACATTAACAAGATTCCTTTGTAGGCACGGGGGTTATTCTGGCCGATTTTCAAATGTATGGGGTCACACCCTATTGAGGCACTTGTTGCATAATTTACTCTCTTTTAAAGCTACTGGTGAGCGACTATCTGGATCACGAGCTTTTTTTTGCTTAAACCTTTCGAGTTCATTATGAATGTCAGCTTGATCGAAAGTCGTAAGTGGACTTGGGCCGATGAAGGAAGGCAAGGGAGATGGAGTTGATTATGTGGGTCTAAGCTAGAAATTTAGTTGGTCAACCTCCTAGTCACCACTTCGGCTGTGTCGGCCCGTAGCCTAGAGGTAACGAGCTCGTCTCGCAATCTTGCGGTGCGGGTTCCAATCCGCGTAGGGGTGAGCATCCTCACGGTATACTCATCCCAAGTGCGACTGGTAGTGGTCACACTGCAGCAGAACGCCGTCACGGCGTACAACTGACACATTATTACTTTATTTGTTATTATTATTACTTCGGCTGCAGACACTCTTCTACCACCGAGCTACCTCAAAATCCTCCTTTGGATCACGGCAGCTATGATTGCCTGGAACCGCTTGGATGTACAAGTGTTCAGCTTCTTTGGATCATATTTAATTGCCCAAGTTAATCTCTCGACGTGGGTAACCACATTGCACCTATAGACCCACCCTTTCATACTTCGAAAGCGTTTTATCTAAACAACACAAGCCAATGTAATGTGTAATGATGTCTACATCTCGGTGAGTTCCCCATGTTAAGGCCAATGCTGCACTTACGAGGGCCATGCAGCACACGCGGACACAGATACAAACTTGTTGTGCCGGATATGAAACGTGTTCCCCAACCACTGTGCTTCGAACGGAGAGTGGTAAACATTTGGAATAGTTTGCCCGAACATGTGATTGAGGCAACATCTGTGCAACAGTTCAAAACGTTGTTAGATTTGTATTTTGCCACTATTCGATTCAGAGAACGACTGCACACTTACGATGACATATCACATTTGTGAATCCTGAAATATCGTAAGTCGAATATTTTAAATATTACATGAGAACGACAAGGATATTCACGGTTGACAACTATTATAATGTTTTTCACAATATTTCGAAAGAGTTGTACAGAATCCATTTCTACTTGCTCTATAATACAGTATTCAGTATAAAACGGTTGAAATGAATCGACTGGTCCACGTGGTTGATGCTCCAAAAATCAGATAAGGAAAATATCCATTGGAACTCTGTGATATTTTCAACAGAGCTGTTTCACCGTTTGATGATCTTCAAAGGACGTTTAGTTAGTTGGACAAAATTGGCTCTATTGTATATGATAAGATACCAGTTTAAAACACAGTGATCTGAGATGTTCAAAGAAGCCCGCTTTCGTATGGAAAACAATTGTACTTCGTTTATGAAAATAGAATCCAACTGCGTGTCTTATCTAGTCGGAAAACTCGCTAAGGGCACCATGCCGTGTCCTCAGGATCCTTGTATGCCTTTTAGTAAATTTTCCGTAAACAATGCAAATAGTACAATATAGTTACAATAGTCACATCGAAGAAACTTGGTCCTCAAAAATGTTTCAACTCAGACGCACATGTGTCGAGAGCATGCTAAAATCCGCTGCATCATCTGATCTTTATGGATCAAACCCCATTTTCACTGGGGATATGTGTGGAACGGAATGTTGTCCAGTGACCAGACCAAACGTTTTGCATGCATTCTAGCGTGTAGACCATGACCATATCCGTAATCGCATTCGCTAACACATGATAGCTGTGCCAAGTACGCGGATTGACTTGATGGGCTTTACGTAACCGGTTGTTTGGAGTTCGAAAAGTGGTCAACTGCTGTACGGCTGAAGGAGAGAGATGAGCATAGACACCAGCGACAGCATAGTTCCGTTTTTCTGTCACTATGTCTACAACAGTTAGGGTCGCCCTTACCCTACTGGACTAAGTTAGCCTAATGTGAGGGTGTTTACTGGTGCTCTTCTATGTGTTTTCCCCGTCATCATCATTATACACGTTAGCTAGAGGTGTACAACACCTCAGCTACTGTGCCGCAATACATAAAAGAGAAAAGAAAATAAATACAACAGTTACATGCCAGCTGAGCTACCAGCAACGGATGGGCATCGTTCGGGAAAGCTACCAGCCGGCTACTAGGCAACAAGAAAAATTATGATGTAAAATTATATTATGCTGCGAAATGAGATCGTGTTTGAAGGGAAAGGCTAAAAGGATGGGGAGGGACAAAGAAATTCACAGTACGAACGCCACTGAGGTCGGCTCCTAGCCATGTCAGTGAGTGTATCCAACCAAGCATGTTCACCATCTTTCGGACCCCAACCAGGGAGCCGAGAAGCTCCAATCAAGGCCAGCTCCGAAGTGAGGGTCTTCATTCATCTCGACCGAGTCATCGCTTGGCCGCGTCTCTTCTCCTCCCATCCACACCCCGGCGAGCAAATAACGCACGTCGCGGGAGTCGGTGGGAAGGCATGCGTAACACGTGGCTGAGCCATCGGAGCCTGTTGCGTGAAATGACGGTGATGAGTGGTTCATTTCCTTTTCCTGTGCCGTAGACTAGGTGTCGAACACGCTCGTTGCTCATGCGGTGTTCCCACCAGATGTGAGCCAAACTGCGAATTCACCGACGGTCGAATGTAACTAGCCTCTTTATGTCCGCTGATCTAAGGGGTCAGATTTCGCAACCGTACAGTAAGGTAGAATATACCGCTGCATTGTACACTTTACCCTTCAGAGCGAGAGTGATGTCGCGTCGCCGCCATAGGTGGCGAAGACTAGCAAAAGCACCTCAAGCTTCAGCTTTACGGTTCGTGATCTCATCTTCTATCCAAAGGGCGCTGATACAACTTCCCAGGTAGTTGAATTTCTGAACGACTTCTAGCTGATCCCCACCAAGTGTCAGCGCAGGAGACGATCCCTGCCAATCTTTAAGGAAAGCTTTGCACTTCGATGGTGCGAAGCAAAGCCCGAAGCGGCTGTCAGCCAGTGCTAATCTGTCTAGTGCAGCTTGACACGTCTGGAAGCTGCAACAGATGTGGTCAATGATGAGGCCGGCATACTCCAAGAAGTCGTTCTGCTGGGAGTAGCTCCACACGTAAGTCGTGTATTGTAAATGCAATCTCCATGACTTCGTCAATAGTGAAGTTGAAGAGGAAAGGTGACAGCGTGCATCCTTATCTCACACCGCCGGAGATATTGAAGGGCGACAACAGCTTTCCGTAGACCCTCACTCTGCCCGTGCTACGCGCGTATAATGCACGGATAATATTTACATATTTCTCGGGCACACCTTTCTTATATATACAGTCCCAAAGGGCACTTCTATTAAGCGAATCGAAGGCACCTTTTATGTCGAGGAACACGACAACGGTGGGCCGCCAATATGTGTGACGGTGCTCTAACAATTGACGCAAAGTGAAGATATGGTCGATGCAACCACAACCTCGACGAAACCAGGCTTGCTACTCACGAATCTCGCTTTCACGCGTACCAGTCAGTCTGAAGGATTACTGAGGCAAGTAATTTGGAGGCAATGGAAATCAGACTGATTCCTCTGTGGATTCCACATTCGGAACGCGAACCTCCTTTGAAGATGAGAACAATAACGGAGCGGCTCCAGTCGGTAGGGACAGTTTCCTGCCCCCACAATTTTACTAGTAATTCGTGTAAATCATCCACAAGAGTAGGGCCCCCGAATTTGAAAAGGGTTGGACGAAGGTCATCTGGTCCCCGTACCTCACCATGATATTAAAGCACCCCATAATCTCACTCAAAACATTCGATAGTATTGTCTATTACGTCCTCTTCCCTGAGAGGCGGCGAATAATGTGTCCACAAGGTTGCATCCTGCTTCTAAACTTGAAGATGACCCCGATATTTATCCCCAGGAGGCATCGAAGCCATGGATGCGTGGTGCGACCACGAGTGTAAGAAGACACTGATCTTACGACGGTCCGGAGAAACTCTTGCCTCATTTGCTTCCTACATCATTAAATTAAATTTGTAGTAAGGAACACTTTCTCCGATAGTTTCCACAATCATCCGGAACATCTTCCGTTTGGGTTCGTGGTCTAGTTACTAGGTTACCATCCGAGAACGGTAATTTAACATACCCAGCTCGGGCAGCAATTCAACAGCTAAGTTTTCCTCCTATTGACTAGTTTTCCATTCATCATCCTGCATGATAGCTAAAGGTCAGAATTATCTCAGTTATTATGCATTGTAATTTGACTTGAGATCATCTAGTGGAGAGTCACTCATTTAAAGTCCTGCGATCCGGTTTATTTTATGGCTGTATACTGTGCACTTTCTACCTCAGTGAGTTCTGATCCTTGGATGATCTTCTTCTTTCGGTTCATATTAATCACTTACTTCTAACAATGATGTTACTCGGAGGTTCTCATGCTGACAACACCCAATTTCCATCTGTTTCTCTTATGGTCCCAGTGGTCAGATTAACCAAAGTTTCCTTCAATTCAATTTGCGAACCACATTTAGGTTATCCGTGGAAAGCCGTTCACACAATCAGTCCTACCAAGTGACCCCATTTAAGTAGTCTATGGTTGTTTGGGAAATGCAAGTTCAATGAATCATTGAAATATAGAGAGCAGAAGGAAATATCCTTTGTCAGCTCCATCGCCTCCCGTTCGTCACAGGGATCAAGGTGGACAACCCTAGACCGCGGTTTCCTCCTGGTTGGGACTCACCAGTTGGAGATCCGAGTTTACTCAACAGGTAAGAATCCAATCGATGTTTGAAACATTCCTCCGACTGCGCATCAACGACATACACAGGTAGATTATTCCATTCGTTCACTACTCTGGTAGACAGAGTGACATCACAACGGACCCGAAGTCTCCTTTGTTTAAACAATTTCCAATGGTGACCCCGAGTCGAACTGAAAGAATTGAGTGGAAAGAAATTCTGCAGTTCACCTCCAAGTTCCCCTCTAACGATACGCCGTGTGAAAACCGAATCCCCACGATCTCGACGGTAGGCTAGGGAGAACAAGTTCAGGCACTGGAGACAATGCGTTTCAGGCAGGTTTCGTAAGTCCAAAACGGATTTAGATCCTCTCCGCTGAACTTTTCAGTCAAGTTGCATTCAAATTTGAAAAGAGGATAAACAGCGGGCAGTCCATACTCAAGAATCGGACGTACATGAGAAGTGAACAGGAGCCTGAAGATCTCCGGAGTCAAGCGAGAGAAGGATCGTCGTATGGCGAAAAACAACCTGTTGGCAGAAGCGACTTTCCTCAAGATATCTTTAGTCGATTTTAGGTCTGGGGTCACAACGACGCCCAAGTCCCTCTAACGATTAGAGTTCGGCAGCAAAAACCCACCGATATGATAAATTCCAAATGATTCGGAGGCACCGATAGGAAGAACGGAACATTTATCGTGATTTATGGGTAATTGACACCTGATCGACCAATCATGCAGCGAATCGAGCCTTGTTTGTAGTAAATCCGCTTTATCTAGACAGGGGACTTCCATCCATATCTTTAAATCATCTGCGTAAATCAAACAATCTGCCCGTAGTACAGACGCCATGTCATTAATAAAGACTTTAAAAAGTTCAGGGCCAAGAACAGAGCCTTGCGAACCACCGCTGGTCATATTCACAGGGAAGGAAAGCGCCTCATTTACTTGCACACGGAAAGCTCGGTCATGCAGGAAATCAGTGAGCTAAGAGAGGATTTTTCCTGAAACACCAATACTGCGAAGTTTTCTAAGCAAAATTTCGTGTGGAACCTTGTCAAAAGCTTTACTAAAACCCACAAATACGACATCTAGCCGCTTACCAGGTTGAAAATCTTTTATTCCACAAGTTGAGTTCCAAAAGTTAACTGAATGATGAAGTGTCAACTTTATTTCTTATCCGACAAAGTGACTTTGGGAGTCCCTCTAATTTGATGTAAGCCTAAATTGTGAAATCCTCTTGGCAATTCACTCTAATGTTCGAAAGCAGCGAATGTAAGGAACTTGAACTTGAGGCTTTTGAGGCGAGCTCTCGGCACCGACGGCTAGTACTAATGTTGATTAACACATATATCTCCTTCGCCACGCTGAATATGCGGTTCAGGCTTGGTCCCCATGGTTAACGTAAAATATTCGTTTCTTGGAGCAGTCTCAATGAAGAGCCACCAAAGCAACACGCGGACTATCCTGTCTCAGTTCCGAACTGCGCCTTCGTTTTCTCGGAGCGTTCGCTTCAGAATATCGACGGCTTCACGGGGATCTCGTTCTCACAAACCGGATACTAACTGAAAGCGAGCACCCATGTTCATCACTGATGACCCTAGCCTCTTAAAAACAGTGTTGAGGCCATCATCTGAAACTAATGACGCAACACTCCGTTTGGATTGTAGGAAGTATATTTATTCTCTCTGTTCCCACTAGAATGCACTATCAACACGTGTGGTGAACGCCCCAAATAGCACGACATTCTTGAGATTTCTAGACTTTCAGCTTAGTACTAAAAGCTACACAACAGTGTGATAAAGTGCGATATGTTTACTACTGATGATTCATGTTCCACGTTGGAACAGTTTTGCTGTTAATTTTCTTTTGCATTTTCCATTCCGTGGACCTTGTAAAGTTATGCTTTTTATCCCATTATACACTACTGGGGTACTTCGCAACATGGTAGATAATTCACACTTTGCAAGTGTGGAACTAGTGGGTTCGGTTTTGCGTATTTTTTCTCTAAACTGATTATTGTACGGACCAGTAATGACACTTCTGAATTGTCCTGTGGTGCTCAAGGGAGGTTGGCGCAATGGCAAAGACTAACTTTCCGTTATTTGGATGGATCGTTTTAAGATGATGCCTAATTTGATGGCTGCTACTACATCTTTAGCGAATTTTGCACGCTTGCGGAAGCTGCAATTATAACTTTTCACTCTACGGGATTCCATTTGGTCGGCATTTTTAGGCCCTACATAAAGTCTGTAGTTTATTCCCCACTAGTTTCTATAGCATTTGTGCTATCAGAGTACAAAAATTTCTTTTACCGATACTATAGATCTACTAGGTAGAGTGACTATTCGGCATAACAGAAAGCAGTGCCTGTGATGTTGGTCGTCCATCTACCATCATGTACTTCACATATTGGCCTACTTTCGCCATCACAGCGAATGACCTCACAATGGTTTGACCCTTGTCCTCACGTAATCCAGCCGATTGCACAGCGCCTTCCTCACTCAACTTGACTATTGTAGCATCTGGCGTGTTCGTTCAATCTTTTGTCTGCGCTACAGTCACACTATTGATTAGGCTAGTGTCGCCCAACCGCTACTCTTGGTCCTGTGTGCACACAGGTAAGAAGCTGTCATGTTCTCTGTGCATCCCTCATCGACCCGTCTAAGCAAATAACGTCAGTATCCCGATGATGTCATGGCAGTTAATGTCGAGATCCTTTTTCTACGGAGTTCTGTACTGGACCACATCTTCGATCTCTTTCGGTTTGGAATTCTCAAAACATATTTGGCATTAGGTAGACGTTCAAGTCAAACAGAAGCTTGTGGCTCCTTTATATTTCTTTACCTTTTTCAACACTCGGCACACTCGTTTTCAGGCGATGCGTAGTGGCTCCTGATCTGAACTCAAAGTAGTCTCGTTGAGATACAGAACCTCCGTCCCCTCTTCTGCTGACAGCTCGTCTATACAATCAAACATAGCAAGTAGTACGATTACAATGATGATGTCAGACGTCGTATCTTAAGTAACACTGGTCTCCCTCTCGACAAGATAATACCACTACGCCAATTGAGATAGCTGGGTCATGTGTTATGCATGCTTTGCGAACGATTATCATGGCGTGCTCTATTCGATCGAGCAGGGCCACAATGGGAGCAATCGCTCAGTGGTCAACTTGCCATACAGCTACACAATGTCAAAGGACTGATTTCCAGTTCGTCTTCCGGGTTGGGGAGCCAAAGATGAAGAGCACGGATGACTGGAAAGCGCTGGGAACACGGTAAGCAAACGGCGTCAATGAGGGATAGCTTTGAGTTTAAATACTGATTCTACTGTGTGATAAAAATAACAAGTTTATCCTTGCTCTATGTTATAATCTTCGTACTTACTGTGCGCATTTAACGGTTCCGATGGTCCTGTAGCTACACTATGGAAAAAATTTCAAAAACTGTGAGTGGTAAAATTGACAAAAAAAGCATTTCTTGTTGCTCTTTTCTTATTATTCATATTGTTTTCCCATTCAGCCATGATTCCGATGGCACAATATCTGTACCACAGATTGTGTATTATATATATATATATATATATATATATATGGAAAATTATTGGTGGTTTTTGTGAGTAGTGTAATTTTCATAGAAAGTAGAAGCCACGATTAAACTTTGCACAATAATCTGCCTCGACGGGGAATCGAACCGCGGACATACGGATTACCGGTCTGCTGCTCTACCACTGAGCTACCGAGGACTGATGATCAGGTGCGCAATTTAATACATGACTTCTGCTTGGTTCGCGACGTATTGCCCATAAGCTCACAGTATCTGTCCTGGTGTTGCAGATTGGCTCACTGACTCGTCACTTTCCAATGAACCGAAGTATTTGTCCTCCTGCTGTTCAAAGGGCGACGATATTGTTGGTGGTTTTTGTGAGCAGTGTGCAACGTTTAATTGTGGCTTCTACTTTCTACGAAAATTACACTACTCACAAAAACCACCAATAATCTACGTTTATCATCGCCCTTTGAACAGCAGGAGGACAGATACTTCGGTTCATTGTGAAGTGACGAGTCAGTGAGCCAATCTGCAACACCAGGAGAGATACTGTGAGCTTATTGGCAATACGTCGCGAACCAAACAGGAGTCAAGTATTAAATTGCGCACCTGATCGTCAGTCCTCGGTAGCGCAGTGGTAGAGCAGCGGACCGGTAATCCGTATGTCCGCGGTTCGATTCCCTGTCGAGGCAGATTATTGTGCAAAGTTTAATCGTGGCTTCTACTTTCTACGAAAAGCTTAGACAATTGTCATTATTTATTTATATATTACATTGATCACTCGAAACCGTAGTCGAAACTTTCTAACATGGAGTTGGGTACTTCGTAATCACACAGTGGTGCTGCGCCAACAGTGGTACTGAATACAACTCAGGTCGAAATCGGCGGTGATGGCAACTATAGGGACTTTGAAAAATTCTCGGCCCCGTCACACAGTTCTCGGTTATACGAGTTCTGATTCATGCACGGTTATCACTAAAGCCAAAAACATGCTTTATCGACCGGGAGAATCGCTGATACTGCCAGTGGGTAACAGAAGGATTTACTTTGTTTTTGAAAAGCTTCGTCGCAGTTAGACCCAGCCAAACAGCCACCACACATCTAGGAAAGCGATAGACGGTCCTTTCGCCCTAGTACTCACTAATAATCAGTGATAGCCTTGGCCACATCGATTGGTAGCTGATTGCAAAGGAATTCCAAACTCTGGGAGCCAGCCCTGTCCTCTACACGTTCACAACATACATTCCACTGGAGGATGAACCGCACTATGTTGCTGTTTAGATATCAGTCATAGCGGTCCGGCACTATCATCCATGGCTTAGTGGCGTAAATCGCTGACTCGTAAGACTAAGGTCATGGGTTCGTATCCGGTTGGGTTCGGCGGGTGTGAGGTACTGCCAGTATTGCAGAAGTGGCCCATAGTTTGGAACCGCGGACACATTGATCATCTCGCCTCTTCAGTACATAGACGATGCTGGTGACTCCGCGTCAACTAATGACATAATAGGTACGAAAACGCTATTTGCATGGATCAGGTCACGCTTTTTTTCGGTTTGAGTTATTCACTACTCTCCAAGGCTATTGTAAAGGTGGTCCTCGTACTAGAGGGGAAACAAGGGTGAAAGAAGGCACAGCCAAAACGGGACTATTGAATGCTTCACAGATATGCTTAGCAGTGAATACCACTATAGCGGTGTTTTCGCGTTGTCACATACTCTCAGTAGCTGCAGTCACTAAATAACCTTGACATGTTAGCGATATCAGAAATACTTTCATTGTCTTAGATACAGTGGATTGTTGAAAGACAGCATATCTTTCGTCTCAAGGGTTACAGGAACCATTTGTATCCAAAATTTACCTCAGCGCCATTCCAGAACATTATGATGAATAATTTACAAATTGACTGCTCCATCCACAACTATTTCGATGCGCCAACTCTCATAGTCCACCTTAGTACTATGTGTTCTTGGCAAAACATTGACATTCACACAGCCTTTCGAGGACTAAGGACCTGTGACTGCGATCTACCATGTCTACTGCTCACTAGTTGCCCTGTCAAGACATCTGCGTTTTGTTTTCGAGTGAATCTGTTACTTGTGCGATGATTATACTCTCACAATAAGTTAACTATCAATAGTGTGGTTTTGCTCTGTTCCTTTGTGCAACATAACGACAGCATGAAGACCTCTAAGCTAACACATGAACCTGTTAATTCTTTTCCCACATTCTTTTCACATCTATGCAGCTAATCCGAAGTTGTCCGTTTCTTGACTTCGAACGTTGCACGAAACACAGCGTCTACTACCTACCGTGCCTAAAAGCTGCTTCAACGTCCATCAGAGCAATAGCCAAACACGGAATTAATTTAACAGTTTTCTTAACAAATAATGCTAATCGTTACCGGCACTAGGTGAAACTGCCAGTTACCGCTAATTCTTATGCGCGCATGACATCAGTTATGTAGTTCTTCTCCAGTTCACCGCGTCTTCGTCATTTCCCTACTTCTTCCAAACTCAAGCGCCACACATACAGCCTGAGCTTCCTGTGATCTACGAAAATAATACGACGTATATTTTTCATGATCCTAGAAACTGTGTCTGTAGCGGTGCAGATCGATATGCACAAAACTAACCATGCTCTTGCATGGGCGATATGTATATTTGCATCATTGATGTATACTATACATATAACAAAGTTTTAGTGGATGGCTGAAGCGAAAGCTACGGTTTGGATGTTTGGGTGTCTTGACGATTTGAACCCGTCTCGCAATAGCTCGTCGAGGGATTGTTCCAGTGGATGCAGTCGTTATTATGCTGAGAGAAAGGAAACTTCCACGAGAAAGTATACTACCATCCTGCGCTTACTCTACCTTTAACTCTCAAACAGAGTGAGTGTCTATTGTAATCACGTCGATGGCCTTGGAAGGTGAGGAACGGAATCTTTGCACTTTGGACGTCTGATGATTCAACAAGAACAGCTATAGAGGCAGCAGACGCGTTGCGGACGCGTTATATTCCAACATTTCAGGGGGTATGACCATCACACGATCTTCCAGCTTTCGTTCTCCCTACTCTAGGACTCACCTACACCACTTTTACTGCTGAGGCTGTGTTACAGAAACCGACGTCTATGCATAACTACAGTTCCTTGGGTGTCGATGCTATTCGCGCAGAAGCACTGAGAGCACTGGTCTAAACTTTGGCGCAGTTCTTTCAGCGTTGCTTAGACCAGAACCAGTCTCCTGCCATATGGACACAGTATAACAACTCCGATTCATAAAGGAGAAAGCAGGACTGAGCACTCAAACTACGGTCCAAAATATCTTCTTCCTGTACTATTCAAGGTAATGGAATCCACCGTTGCCGATGCGTTGGGGTGTTATTTAGAAAATGGTAACATTATTGCTCCCGAGAAACACGGCTTACCTCGACAGCGATAGTACACAGTAAATTCATTAATCGCACGGAGTATTTGAATCGAGTTAGCTGATGCTGGATATGATGTTGATGTGACCTAGTTGGATTTATTGAAGATATTCGATTGTTTAGATCATTAGATTCTCGTTTCCAAACTCCAATATTACGACACCGTTGACTTTCTCTCGAGCTGGATCGCCAACTTTCTCCTGCAACGACATTAGTGATCAGAGTCCCGAGTTTCTTATCTGAACCCATAACAATCGAGTCTGGTGTGCCCCAGGGCTCAGTTACAGGTGCACGATTGTTTTTGGTATTTATTAATGGCGTCGCACAGACAATTGTTTCAAATTTCCTACCGCTTGCCGATGACATCAAGATACGGCGCAAGATTCAGGCGGACAGCGAGCAGAATTTGCTTCAATCTGACCTAGATATGGTACGAAACTTGTCAATCCAAAATATGCTACAATTCAACGTGGGCAAAAGTAAGTTACTTTCCGTACGGTACCAGAATACCTAATCCTACAGACTAGGAACGCAACTACTGCAGCGATTTTCCGTCGAAAGCGACCTGGGTGTGCTAATTCAGGATAACTTGGTTTGTTCTGGACATCAAAAACTGGTAACCAACACGTCAGGCGGTGGTGGCGGGCGTTCGGACAAACAGATAACCCTATTTTCCGACAGACGCTTAGTGAGTATGTTCGCCTCCGTGTCGAATTCGAAGTTAAAACTTGGCGTCCATGGCTGTAGAATGACCTCACTGCACGGGATAAACCTCAACGTCGGGCTTCCATGTACGTTATTGGAATGCGCAATATACCATGTAAGCGAGAGCTGAAACGTTTTGGGGTATTCAGCGGACAGTATCGCCGATTACGACGTGACTTGATAATGACCTACTAGATTGTACACAATTCAAATCAGGTGTGTTTCTCCATACTGCAAATCAGCAGTAACACAAACTTGATAAGTCACCCCTTGAAACTAGCGGAACAATGGAACCACCTGGGGTGCGGTGCAAATTTCTTTTCGATTCGATTGTCACCTGTGGAACGCTCTTCCCGAATCTGTCGTTTCTGCACCTACAATAACCATATGCATAGTCCGTTGGGCAACGCACTCAGTCTCTTACAATTTGCTACTTATCACGATTTTTCCATCCTGTTCCCAGGAAACAACTTGGATTTATTATCTGTCGCCTATGGAATCTGCGAAACTACTCATAGTGTCGGGCTACTGCATTATAAACGATAAGTCCATTCGTACGGTTGGCTCTTGAAGACAACTTATCACACCAACAGGAGCTAACGAAACGTTTCTGTTCGAACCACAAGCTTCTTTACAGACACGTGAATGGACTTCGAAAGGTGCATCGCGGAATCCCACCACTCACTACCTTTGGTGGATATACGCACATACAACAAACAAGGTGGCCAAAGCTTTAAGGACCCAGTACTTACCTACTTTCCAAGGGGTACAGGCCTCGAACACTATACTTGCTTCTTTTACCACACCATCAGTGTCATCGAGCCTCACATTCACAGCAGAAACAATGCTGAATAAGCTACTACTCTTGCGTACACACATCTCTCCTGGATTTGATAACATTCTCCCTAAAGCACTGCAGGTAGCAGCCATGAACCTAGCCCAACCACTTGCCGTATTCTCTCAAGTTTGTTTAGACAAAAACATAATTCCATTAACGTGGAGAGAAGTCGGTCTGTTCCTGCCAAATATCGTCCGGTAACGCTTCTCCCTGTAATCGCCTAACTCATCGAATCGATCATCGTGAAGGTACAGATGGGTTACCAGGAAAGCTATGGCTTGAGTCGGAGCAGCACGGGTTTCGTCAACATCGATCATGTACTACGAATCTGCCGATAGAACCTGACAGCTGGACGGAAATAGTCAGCGAGAGGACAGGAACCGACGTTACATACATGGACATTTAGAAAGCCTTCGATCGCTTGGACCATCGAATCCTCCTGTACAAACTACAGCTCTACAGTACCGCAGATCCAGTATTAAGTTGAATTGGTAACTTTCTCCGCGAACGGTAAGTGGAGGTTAGAGTCTAAAAATCTTTGTCTAACCCGATTCGAGTGGAGTGCAACGTATCGCAGGGTTCGGTACTTGGGCCTCTTTTGTTCTTAGTTTTCATTAAGGATATAGCGAGAGCTATCACCTCAAAATTTTTACTTTTTGGGAACGACTTAAACGTTTGGCGGGCGATCAAGGGAAAAGATGACCACTTGATCCTCCAGCGTGACCTCGATGAGGCGTGGCATTGATCAGTAAGGAATGCAATGCCATTCAGTGTGGACAAGTACCGCGTTGTCCACATGCGCCATCGAGACGTCTACGTCTACGAAATTGGGGCAAAAGATCTGCAGACAATCCTTCAGGAATGTGACCTCGGTGTGCTGGTACAGGACGACCTCGGTTGTTCCAGGCAGCCAGAATCCACTTCAAAAAGTGTTAACCAGCATGTTGGCCTTTTATGGTGGGTATTCGGAAGTTTGGATTCATCCATCCTCTTTCTGATGCTCAATGCCTACTTGAGTTCACACGTCGAGTACGCAAGCTAGACTTGGCATCCTTGGATATAGAGTGACTTTGCAGCGCTCGTAACTCCCCAATGTCGGGAATTGTGCAACCTTCGGTACCATGAACGACTGAAGATATTCAGAGTGTTCAGTGGAAGCTACGGGCAGCAATGTGAATACCTCATATTAGTTTAACACTTACTGAGCGAGCCCAGTCACGTATGACGCCACCTACTGAAACAACCAGAATACCAAACTCAGAGAGAATAGCCTGAAATTGAGTCAACAACACACTGGTCTAGATTGTCGACAAAATTACTTCTCTCTCCGGGTCTGCCAACCCTGGAACGCCTTTCCAAACTCAGTTGTCTGTGTTCCCACCTAAGCTGTCTTCAAAATACGTTTAGATATCGAGTTGAATGCTCTACACCTAGTTACTTGAACGGATATTCTGGATTTATTCTAGCTAACTAGCCACTTTAGAACTATGACCCACAGTGACCCACGTAATTTCGCGCAGGGGGTGATCAATCTGCTTTTTACTCACTATGAGTATTAACCATTACAATTTTATTTGGTTTTGACTGTACTATCCTACTCCCTTAACCGTCCTTTCTTATGTAATTACTCTAGCACTTTACCCACGCATATTTTAACTGATCCACTTATGTAATAGTTGAATTTTACTTTATTCTCTTACCAACCTACGGAATATGTTAGGCCTGTGCTTTTCCCCCGTTATAAACAACCGTTCGATTGTTTCATTGTTTGACAGGAAAAGTACTAACTACCTTTTTCATTAATGTTTTTCGATTACCTACCATACCACCCAACTGGGCTTGTAAAGCAGCTCTTCTTATCCCGTGTAGTCATTTTTTATCGTTCGTTGTCAGTATCGATGTAGGACAGGCCTACCAAATATCCCCGTTCGTTTTCAATTTTGCAATTCAAGAAGTCCTGTTGAGAGATCTGGAGGTTTATGTATAGATATTGACAGTAGTCTATATAATAGACATCTAGCCATCAAGAAAGCATGGAATGAATGTGTCTGATAAGGACAAAGATTAATAATAGGAAAATGTACAAAGAGTATTTTTTGTTTTTCACATGCCGTTTTGTCATCTTTTGTTAGTTAAGAGATTACGGTGTTGGTCATTAGATGCAATGCAGTCTCATACATGCGTTCCATTATCCCTGATTACGAGCCATGTTCTCAAGAGTCTCTAACCAGCGATGTTCTTCAGCTCCGATTCCCCATGCCGGAAGACGTACGGGGACGACAACAGCTAGACTGGAAGTCAGTGTCTTACTGGCGGGTTACCAATATTTCGGACTGTAACTAATACTAGGTAAGAAAGTAACCGGCTTAGAGTCTGCCATTGACACTGTCCTACTTAGTGACGACTCGCAGAGTATACTATCCATTCCAATTACGGAATGTGCTTCATCGTGCTGAAATGCAAATTGTTCCTTCAGGATTAGCATTCTCCTGTTCCCATGCTCACTCTTGAAGGTGTACAGCTTGAACACATTGATAGCTTTGTAAACATGGGCAGGTGCATTTTCGCTGATGGCGATATCAAAAAAATATTTATCTCCACATCGCCAAAACCAGATCCTCATTTGTCAACCTACCGCACTTGTGGCGTCGTCGTGATGTCTTCCTCTTGGTAAAGGGTCATGTTTACAATGTTACCGTTCGGGTGGTCTTGCTATCCGGAAGCATGTCGTGGCCAGTTTGCATGGATGATGTGCACCGATTCTCAGTCTTCGATAATCGATGCTTACTGAGGATTGCTCGTGTGCGGCGGCAACAGTGTGTCTTAGGCAATGCGAGTATTCTTTTTAACAAGCTGGTTTTACTGCGACACTCAAGATTGTTCGGTCACGTACTGCGTGTATGTCAGCTGAGCGTCTGCCCCATAGCGACCTATTCGCTCGTGCCAGACTCGACTGAAAGGGTGCAGCCTGTAGTCAATCATCCATCTGGAGACAATATATGAAATCGTTGCTTTCACTTCTTGCTGCCGCTGAGTCCACACGCCTGCATGGTTGGGGATCCAAATACAAAGAGTGCGAAATGGCTAAAAAGAATTCAGGAAATGGGGAGCAATCGAAACCATTGAAATATCTGTGAATACACTTGTTTAGGTTCGGATGCTTAAGGCTTAACATTTAAAATAGATACAAAACAATAATCAAAAATGGCGCGTGATAAAATAACAGATAGCTTTCCGTTCTTCTTGCGGCGATTCTATCTGTCATCCGCTGATTTCCATGCTTTTGTTTGTCTCCATTTCTATTTTTTCGACTCCTGATAGTATATATATATATATATATATATATATATATATATATATCATTTGTGCACTTAAAATTTTACACAGTGTCACACGACCCCAGTGTGCTTGGCAGTTTATTCCACAGATAGCTATATCAGACGAGGAAGAAATTTAAGCGCATATATGTGCTAGCCTTTTGTATACTCTTTGTTACGAAGCTTCCGAATTGACCTATGTTGCTGATTGGGTGTAAGCAAGTCGGAATAGGTTTTTCTGCAACAGGTTGTAAAGCAGCACCAAGACATGGTTCGGTCGTCGCATCGAAACCGTTTTGAGTTGAAGTTTGTTGCAAGCTCTTGGTACTTCTTGGCAGTGTGCATACCAATAAGATGTTTAGTAAACGATATATTGCTTCACTAAAACAGATACTGTGTCAACAGGAGAGAGTTTTCTGAAGTTCAGACGCAAGAAGTTCTTGTCTTGTGTAACGAATATATCGCTGAACGCATGGTACTATTTGTCTCATTCATGACAGACGTGGAGTTAACAAAAGACTGCCAACAAGTCCATCATATAACAACTCAGCTTAGAAACAAATTGTCAGTTTTGTTCCGCATTCACTGTCCTACTACTTAGTTGTGGGATTTGTTGTTGCCAAAGTAGTCACCATGCAGACAGTGGTACGACTTTGTTATCGTCGATCATATCACCAGTCCTTACGCAGTGATATAGTGAATGGATTATTGTTTCACATACACGCAATCTAACAGAAGGTTCCATATTTCATTTTTATATGAGCTAATCACTTCCAGGCCGCATTAGACCCACCCCTTTTGCGCATTATGGTTCTTTTTATCCAGCAAACCGGAGACAGAGATATCGGTGCCTGGGTTTTACTCTATTAGTCTCTAATTCGATCCGGAACAGTTGCGAACGACTTTGAAGTACCTCTGTTAGGATGCGAAGTATGACATTTGCAGTACAGCGAAGCGTCCACAGTACAGCGGTACTGTGCTACTTGGTCAGTGACGGTTTTTATTTATTTCACATCTTTTATTTTGCAGACTCCTTCGTCGAAAATCGGATCCATTTTGGGTCGGTATCACTTGGGCTCTCCAGTTACTGAGTGCCCACGTCGCACTAACACTTGTACAAATTTGGTGGTCACTGAAACTCACAGAACATCACGCCGCAAGCTACAAGCTGCTGACTGTTCTCACATCCAAGACAAACGAGTCGACACAAATTCCATCAGATCTACGCGTTTCACCATACTCAGGCTTCTTTGTTGAGGGCATTGGAACCTTCGTCGATTTCTACCTCGCTTTTCTGTTTGTCTGTGTCTTAGACATTTTGAACAGCGGATTCCGCATCACCCGAGATTGTTCTGCCGTGAGCTGCTCCGACCGCAGTGTCCGTCAGACAGCGCAAGGAGTGCAGGTCCATCCTCCTAGCAAGTTTCAATTTCTCTCAGCGTTTTTCCTGCGCCTATGCATCATCCTTTTTCTGGTTGCAAAAGGTAAGTTCATTTAGCCAATTAGCGTCGTCTGGTTACACCTCCCCCTACAAGCCAGTTTCAACTCTCTTGTCTGAAACAGATTTTGCTTTCTACCATTGACCACATTTCTTCTATTAGGTTGAGACAGTGAGTTACCTCCCCTATTGGACCACCAGAACTCGGTTCACAACGGAATCCATTCATGTTTTTTACATCCGAAGAATATTCAACTTATCAACACAAGTTGGTCACTGACGTGTGCACGAATTGCAACACTTATTCTCAACGTGGACCACGATTTACCTTGAAGTGAACCTTAGTCGATTAGGCCAATGAAGTAGATGAACTCTATATGTTACTCACTCATAACACGGCACTTCCTGACTGGTTTCCGATACAGTTGCGTTGTAGTTCAAAGAGATAGCAAGTACGACTGCGACCTGAACCCAAGACATCAGGTTGTTGGCCAAACTCTATGCTCGTTAGCTACTAAGTCTCGAGCAAGCCTTGCCTGAGACATCTAATGACTTATTGCAAAAGCGAATCAACTATTATAGTTTCGATCACAAAGTTGAGAAGGAAAGGATATATAGGACAACTCTGGTGCATCTTATGTGTTATGAGGAAGCTAGAAGACGGCTTCCTGTAGATCATTTCCAAGTCTGTGGATCTGTGGAAGAATAAAAGCGGAGTGCCGTGCGATACTTTCATCCTCCCGGTACCACTCATTCACACTGCAATTCAAGCCTGGCATCCATGGCTGAAACACGACCTTAATGCACTGGAGCAGCCACAACGCCGGGCATCTAAGAACGTCATTGGAATGCGCAATCGCTCCTACCAGGAGAGGCTGCGACGACTAGGATTGTTCAGTGGCAGCTATCGCAGGTTACGATGCGACCTGATTATGACATACTTGATTCTGCGAGACCCACATCATGTGTGCCGCCCTTTACTGCAACTCAGCAGCAATACAAACCTGAGGGGCCACTCATTAAAACTCGCAGAACAATACAGTCGTCTGGAGTGCCGCAGAAATTTCTTTTCCATTCGTGTCTGTCACCCGTGGAATGCTCTCCCAGAATCGGTCGTTTCTGCACCGACACTAACAATATTTAAAAGACGGTTGGACGATGCACTCATCCACTTACACTTTGTCACTTTACACTATCTCTCCATCCTACACCTGGAGTTTACCATGGAATTATTTGTTGTTAACTGTGGGTGCAGTGAATCTAAGAGGATCGCAGGACTGCAGCGAAGCAAACGATAAGTCCTTATTTTCGTATTTAAAGTATTAACTATTTTACTATCCTCTTCATCATAATTGTTATGTGGATATCCCCACCAACTATCCAACGGGGCTTGTAAAGCAACGCTTCTTAACCCGTATAAATTCATTGTTCATTGTTCATTGTTCACTGCTCTGGAGGGATTCTAACTGCGTGGTGTTGAAATCTCAGATTTTTATCTTTGGACAGTAGCAAGCCTCGGCATTTCACTGACTTGCTTTTGTTAATTCGCTTTTCTAATACCTACAATAAGAATGTCGAATCAGTGCACGAGAAACCATCTTTAGTGCATCACAGCTGGGGCTATTCACCCGGTCGTGCTTCCTCGCACCTACTTCGTCCCTCTACTTTGGATGTTATCAGATTAGTATGCTAAGACATTACGTCTTGTATCAAAAGTTCTGTCACTAGCCTCTCATTAATGTATCATACAACCGAAGCATATTGAAAGTGGGTGTTACCCGCCCTAAAAAAGTAACTTATATTTGCAACCTATATCCTGCTGCTCGATTGACAAAGGGTTACTTCAATGGGAATCGCGGTTTACATTGCGATTGCCCATCGCAATCCAACCACACAACAAGTAATTCAAAATGTCATTTCAACCAGTCATTAACCGCTATGCCAAGCGTCGCGCGTCGTGACCCGCTAATTAAAGGGGTAGCGGTTTTGAGTAAAATTCCAATGGTCCCGGGTTTGGGGTCTGCTATCCCCCAGATGAGATGAAATAACATCGAAACGCGTCGTGGTTGTAACGGGGTTTAGGAAACCAGTCCAGTATGCTCGACCTTGCCACCTAAGCGCAGGTTACCGGAGTCAGCGGATCAGTTCGATCGAGAGAACGCGTGAACCCACCGGGAGACACAGCGATAGCTGGACAGCGAATCACGAGTGGCACAAGTATCCAGAAACCGACAGATCGGATTGGACAATAGAACATAGAGGGCGCACTGGCAACTCGAGAATCGCTATTAACGGCAAGTTTCAGAATGCAAAGCCAAATATGAGCGGTCCAAAGAAATACGGCCAATCAGATGCCAAGCACGAAAGACGTGATCATTGCGCGAGACAGGAAGATAGCGACCGAAGAGGAATAACATAACCCAATGAAATAAAAGGGGAACGCAACCAATGAGGTGAGCCGAAAAGCAGGAGACCCACTGAGAAGACTCGAAGATTAACAGTGTTTATTTCCTTTAAATAGGCTACACTATACTGAATAAACGCCTGTTTTCCGCCCGCCGCCATCATGACTTTTTGATCGTGTCCGTGTCACTTAACATGGTGACAGAGGAGAAGAAGAAACCGATGCCCAAGATGCAGCTTGCAGTTGGAGGTCAACCGGCGATTCCGTTTCCATCCCCTTTGCAGATGACTGAGAGTTCTCAACCAGACAGTTGGCGGATTTGGAAGAGCAAGTGGGCGGATTTCGCCACACTGACTCAGCTGGACGCCCAGCCGATGAACTACCAACTCGCAATGTTTAGGCGCGCTATTGGTGACTATGCAAGGAGGGTTCTTGAAACACTGAAGTTTGGCGGTCAGAAGGTGTATCTATCCGAAGTGATGCGGACATTTGGCGAGTTCTGCGAAGCGCGTGTGAACGAGACCTAGCAACGATATCTGTTTTTTGGACGCGCTCTTTTACCGGGGGAGTCGTTCGAGAGATACATCACAGAATTGAAGCTCCTGGCACGAACTTGCAATTTCTGTGAATGCATGAAGGAGTCACTAATACGGGATCGCATCGTTATTGGGATAAGGAACGATGAACTCACACGCCGGTTTCTGCGACAAAGGAACTTGTCACCGGAACAGTGTGTCGACCTCTGCCTCAGTGAGGCCAGAACAGATCACCAAGTCGAACATCTGCGCGCCGAAAAGAATACGGAGTTGTTCGCAGTATCTCGAACCGAGGGACGTATCCCGAGATCACCCGATGAACTGGTAACTGATTGCCAGTTTTGCGGCCGCAGGCACCAAAAGAAGAAGGAGAGTTGTCCAGCGCGGGGTCGGACGTGCATGAAGTGCTCCAAGAAAGGTCACTTTGCTCGTTGCTGTAGATCATACAGAGTGAGTTCGGTTGCCGACGATGCCAGAGAACGGGAACAAGAATTGTTGATAAACAACATGGATGGCCAGGCGAAAAGTAAGTGCGTGTTTGCAACATTTTTGGTTCGAGGACAACCGGTACGTTTTCAGCTAGACTCCGGGGCTGCGGTTAACATCTTGCCTGAAAAATACTGCAAGGGAGTGCGATGTGAAGAAACTCAAAAGTGTCTCAAAATGTGGAACGGCTCAAGGCTGCAACCGAAGGGCATCGTCATTTTGGAGACGGTCAATCCAAAGGAAGGAACAGAACACCCGCTGGAGTTCCTGATTGTTTCGGAAGACCTTATGCCCATTCTGGGCATTGATTCAATCCAGCGTTTTGGTTTTGTTTCTTTTACCCACGAACGTTTTGTTCATGCATGTGACGTCGAGGTAGATATTTTTGATAAGTACTCGAGTGTGTTTGTTGGCGGAGTAGGGATGTTCGAGGGACCCGCTCACTTATCGTTAAATGAGCTAGCAACACCGGTGGCGTTACCAGCTAGGAAGGTGCCAATTGCCTTGCGCGAAAAGTTCTTGAAAGAGTTGCAACGTCTCTGTAGTCTGGGAGTGATATCTAAAGTTGACGAACCGACTGATTGGGTCAGCCAGGTGGAGGTTATTACAAAAAGTCAGGCGAGCTGCGTATATGCATTGATCCGAAACCGTTTAATGCCGCACTCAAGAGAGAGTATTTTACATTACCGACACTAGACGACATGCTGCCGGTGTTATGCAATTCTAAAGTGTTTACGAAAGTCGATCTCGCCTCTGCGTTCTGGCACGTATCACTAGACGATGAGTCAAGCTACATGACAACTTTCGGAACACCATTCGGGCGGTTCCGTTGGCTTCGTTTACCGTTTGGACTGAAAGTGTCTAGCGTAATCTTCCAGAAGCGACCAATGCAAGCGTTGGACGATCTACAGGGAGTATTCTGCGTAGCGGACGATGTGTTGGTTTTTGGCGCTACTCGTGAAGAGCACAATCAGAACCTTCGTAGCTTTTTACAACGTCGTGTTGAAAGAAACATCAAACTGAAACGCGAAAAGATCGAACTACGCAGTACAGAGGTTATATTTCATGGGCATGTGTTAAGCGCGGAAGGGCTAAAACCAGACCCTGAGAAAGTAAGAGCTATAAGAGATATGCCGTTCCCCACAGATGTGAAAGCGGTTGGCAGGCTAAATGGGATGATCAATTATCTGAGCCGGTTCCTGCCCAAGTTAGCTGATGTTATGACACCGATCAGAAAGTTGACTCATAAAGGCGAAAGCTGGCATTGGGGTGCAGAACAAGAAGAGGCCTTCCAGGCAATCAAGGAACTCATCACTAACGCACCTGTTCTCGCCTACTATAATCCGCAACTCTCCCTCGAGATTCAATGCGACAGCAGTCAATTTGGTATCGGGGCCGTACTCATACAGGAATATTTCAAGGGTGCCATTTGAAGAGACGCGAACTACCGCTCCTAAGGTCGAACTCGTACCCTCTCCTAGTGACTAACCCAGGATACTTCCTTTTTTTAACGGTGCTCGGCCGAGCGCTTAATAAGAAGTGTAATGTTCACGATAGCAACACAGCGGCATGCAATACGGGCGCTCCGTTGCAGCGCAACCACCATCAGTGGCGCATAGGCCAAGGAAACCGCGAGGGTTGCCCTTCACCTACACAGACTCGAACCCGCACCTTCGGATTACAAGGCACGCATGTGAACCTTAACGCTACCAGCTTTCCAGGACCAAAGTGCCTAACCCAACAGTAAAGTAAGTAAGTCAAAGGAAAGGAAGACACCTAGGTTTTCCACTCCCATGGGCCCACGACTTCATACGTGCCGGTTTTCCTCATATACGAACCATTCAGATGAAATCAAATGCGTGCAAGCACAGAAAGCCGGCTAATTGCTATCCTTGTCTCCCTAAGAGTATACTTGTGCAGAGTTCATTCAACAAACAATTCGTTTTCTGTTGCAGGACCACCTTAGTGGGTCTTTAGATCGGGGCCAAGTTATCGAAAAGGATGCTGTAGGTAGAACTTGGTACTATTATTATTTCGGCGTTCACTTTGGAATCAGGTCTACCTACCTACAGCGATGGCAGTACGTCGGCACATTGTACCTCCTCTTCTCTGCCACGCGACCACCAACGGCCACATGTGGGTTTGGTATACCTCCAGGTCTCTCGCATGCGTGCGTTCCTACCGGTGACCTCAGGAGCAGCTCGTGCTGGTTCATCGATTAGGTGGCCAGACATTGCACTCCGATTTCACTAGGCGACTAATTACCTTTGACGGCCCATGGTCGTGGGTAGACCATCTGTCAGGATCTAGTCACCACCAGCCTCAGCGAACGGTATATATATATATATATATATATATATATATATATATATATATATATATATATATATATATATATATATATATATATATATATATATATATATATATATGGTTGGCGGCACCAGGTTTCGGATTTGTCTGTCACTGTGGCCACCCACAGGATGCCTGCGCATACCGAGGGACCATGGGCAGCTTAGCTACACCACCCACAGCTCCAACCACATACCCCATATCCAGTGTAAACCCGAAGGAATAAGACCGGGAGGCATGTGGATGGGAACCACGTTTCATCAACCGAGCCGGCCCACACTCCTTCACAGACAAACGCAAGCACGCTGTATTTGGGGAATCAAGCGCACGCAAGGCGGTGGCTGGACCGTAGTCCGCTCCACACTGAGTGCATGGAACCACTCTTTGATTCCAACACGGCTACAAGGACCGTGCACCCCGTCCCCTCCAGCAACGACCAACTGTCTCCACTATGGACGAGGTAGTGGGTAATAGATACGTAGGCAGCTTGTCAACATGCACATCAAGCGCAGCCACACCGGGGATATCAGACAACAGCGAATCACTTGAGAGAAAGATAACAAGTAAAATAAATCGAGTAATGCATAAGGAAACGGTGACATAGATCTTAAATTAATGAGCATATGAAAGAAGTTGTTTACAATCGAATCCGAGATAAGTTCACGAGGTCAGAAGGTATGTTTTACGGAAATGACACAAACACGAAAATGTTTTCGAAATTAACTACAATCGGCTTAAGCGACGTGTGCAAGTTTATAGAAGAGAGTACTGGTAGACATTTATACGAGAAAGCATTAGGACAAGATTGCAAACCCACCACCTGAAATAAATAGACTTAGCATGCAAGCACGCAGTTAGTAAATCGAATGCAGCGTAACTACAAACGATGCAGCGGTTCTACCTACGTTCTCTGCAGGACCTGTCGTCACGTCGTTGGTTGTCCCAAGTGTTCTCCCTTATGGCTCACTAGGCCTGCCTGACTAAGGCACTCGTGACGGCATGTGCTACAGCACTATGCGCTCGATGTCGATGAAGCACAACCCCTGACGACCGTAGTGCGTCACTCCAGGCGCTCGCTAGAGTTCCGGTCCAGTAGTGTGCGCACGTTCCAACCCCCGATGTTTAGTGCTTTGCGCGCAGACATACAATTGCATTGGTGGGCAATCGCACGCGAGGTGCTCATAGTGCTTCGGAGGTTTGCTTGAGGGACTCCACCCGGAGCCTGTGACTCAATAGCCTGACCCACAAGGCAGTGGATGATTCGGAGGTTTGCTTGAGGGATTCCACATGGAGTCTTTAGACCAATATTCTTAGCCACAAGGCAGTGGGAAGCAGATCCAGCTCGGGAATGTGATTGCAGAGACTGATTGGGATTAACTTGACGACTGTCACACGCAACCTTTGAGGTACTGGAACGATTCACATACGTTTTGCGACCGTAGTAGGATACACCTGCGATCACGGCCAGACGCAGGTGGGTTTTGGCGGGTTTGCACCAATTTGACCAGGGGCTGCCTGGCTTGAGGCGCGCAGAAGCAAACCATTGCACACACGGAGGTGTCCTCCCACCGTCAGAGAAAACGCGTGGCACTCGTGCTCTACGCCAATCGAGCTGTGAGCTTAGAACCCGTAGACCTGTTGTCTTCCATGGCTAGGTTTTACGGGAAGAGGGCCATCGACCACTTGCTAACCTCCGAAGAGGATGGACTAGGATACTGGTAGGACGCTCACACCTGAGAGGGGAACGACTCGGGTCCACATCCAAAGCAGGTCTAAAACATGGTCAGTTCCTTGGCTCATGCGGATTGGTGTCCTGAATCTTAGCAGGGAGAATGGAGTAACCAACTCCCACCAAGCGGTCGCCACGAGGATGCATCCACGACATGAGCCAATGGCACAACAGTAGCAGCCGTGGGTAGACCATCTGTCAGGATCTAGTCACCACCAGCCTCGGCGAATGTATAAATATATATATATATAACCGCCATCTGTAGTACAGATATAGTGCCATCGAAATCATGGCGGAATATGGAAACAGGATTCGAGTGAGAAAAGAAAAGCACAGGCAACAGTTTTTGTGCAATTTTCCACTCAGTTTTTGAGTTCTTTTTGGTATTTTGTTTAATAAGGTAAGGGAGGGGCATCGCCGCAACACCCAGAGATACACATCGGCCGCAGCTATCGGTCTTGAGGCTTAACTTACAGTGTCTCCAACCGGTGGCACTCCGTATCTCTGGAACCCCAACCATGGAGTCGAGATCGACCGACCGAGGCCAACTGCTTCGCCAGCTCTTTCATGCGGCTTTTCCAAGCCGTAGCTGGTCCGCCGCACCACGTTCTCCAGTCCTGCCCAGCAAATGCGAACAAAGCACAACGCGGAACGCGCTGAGCGGACATGCGCGACACGTGACTAAGCCACCGCAATCGGAGTAGCGAGACACTCCTCTAGCGAGTGGCTGTTTGCTCCAAGACGTGCTGTCTAACTTCCATGTTGCTTACGTGGTGCAGCCACCACATACCTGCAATGGACCGCAAGCAACGCTGCTCGACGACAGACATCTGACGCAGATCAATGGTTCGAACAGTCCACGTCTCGCAACCATTCAGCAATACAGCGCGGACGGTCGCACTATAGACCAGCAATTTGATGGAGAGACGGATGGCATGGCGGCGCCGCAAGTGTCAGTCTGGAGGCGACGAGCTTTTGAGATACGCATAGAAATCTCATCTCCAACAGCTCCACCAGCAGTGATGGAATTTCCTAGGTAGACGAAACTCTCTGCAACCTCCAATGTCTCCCCAGCGAGGGTGAGGAGGTATAGGCATCTGCCAATTTTGAAAACGTACTTTGCACCTAGACGGTAAAATATGCACGCCATACTTCGACGCCTCAATCGCCAAGCGGTTAAGTGCGTTGGACGATCTACGGACCGTCACCCAGCAAGACGAAATCATCGGCGTAGCCCAAGCCAGCTACTCGCCTACCTGGGAGGAGCTCAAGACCAATGTTTAACGAGCCTTGTAGAGCATTTTCAGGGCATCCTCAATGGCAAAATTGTAGAGGAATGGGGAGATAGGGCATCCTTGTCGAACTCCACTGGTGGCAACAAAGGGAGGCGAAAGCTTGCCATAAGCCCAAACTCTGTCCGAAGTCAAACCGTACACAGCATACAGTACGCAAACGAACTCCTCTGGGACGCCGTTCTTCAACAGGCAATGCCACAATGCAGTCCTGTCGACAGTATCGAAGGAAGCAATGGGCCGCAAGCAACTGTACTCGAAGACAGATAACTGGCGCAGGTCAACTGTCTTTGTATTCTCACATTCCGTCTGCAACTGGCTGCGGTTACTTAGTGACGAAACATCAGAACAAAGGTACTGACTGACAGTAATGCAGTTAAACAAATCTAAAAATATTAAATGTCAAGGCGCAGCCGTACACCATTCCTGAGAAAAAGCTTAAGTCAGGACTAGTCCATGCTACCGCAATTAACCCCGCATAGCAAAATTCAGACATTCGGGTAACCGATTATACGGTAACATCCCACGATTCATTGCGACTCGGTAATGTGTGAAAATGACGACTCGGAGAACGAAGTTCTTTCGTTGCACTCCTGTTACCTTCAATCACAGCAAAGGTGTTTTCTATTCGGTTGATCGATGTGCACCTCGAGACTGTCTGCTCAGGAAAACTGTGCTTGATAAATACGTAATTATCAGAGCGCTTTACGCACATGGTTGGGGTAGAGTGAGAGCTTACAGCAAGTTGTCGCTACACTTCGATGTCTCCAGTTTTGTGTGACAAGGATGCCGGCTGTCATCTTTCCACTATAACATCTCCATCGACGAAGTCAGGGAGATTGCGTTCAGTGGACACCAGCTGCAAGGCTTTGAGCTGCTCCCGGATGATCGACTTCTTGACTTGGACAGTGTCGACAGTATTGCCCTAACCTGTGGCAACTCCCCAACATGCCAAGTAGGACTGGACAAATAGGCATTGTCCATCAGTCGCTTCGGACTACGCTTTACACTGTCTAAATGCAAAGCTCTTATGCAAGATCTGCGGGGACCCACTCCTGCGCTGAACCTTGGTGGGGATCAGCTACACAGCTATACTAGCGCCAGTATAATAGAAAATGTGCTCGAAAACCGCATTGCAATAACTAGAGGCGCTTTTGCCAAACTGCGCCACCTGTGGCACCGGCAAGACATCACTCTCGCCCTGAAGAGCAGAGTCTACAATGAAGCTGTCCGTTCAATCATACTGTACGGTTGTGAAACCTGGTCCATCAAGTCGACAGACATAAAAAGGCTAGTTATGTTCCATGCTCGCTGCCCTGGCAGCTTATCTCATGTCTGGTTGGAGCACCGCGGGAGCATTGAACGTGTTCGGCGTCGTGTGTTTGGTGCAGGAAAAGCGGGTGAACCGCTCAGCACCGTTTTCTCAAGTCACAGACTCCGATGGCTGAGCCACGTTTTGCGTATCTTGGGCCACCAACTCCCGGGTAGTTCGTTTTTGCGTGCCGCGGGTGTGGATGGAAAGAGGTGAGGTCAAACGATGACGGTTAAGAGGAATGGTTCCTCACTTCTAAGTTGGGTCGGTTGGTGTTTCTAGACTGCCTAGCCGCGGACCGGAGGATGATGAACAATGATTAGCTGCACTTGTTCCCATGGCTAAGAGGCGACCTCAGAGGCATTTGTGTTGTGAGTTTCTTTTCCCATCCTCGTGCCGCTTATCTTTCCTTCCAACCACGATCTGTGTCTTGAGGTGCAATATTTCATCAAGCGACATGTTACTTTTGTTTTTAGCATTCTGTAGGCCTTATTAATTCGCTTTTTCACATATCATTTCTTTATGTATTTCGACACAATAATTGAAGCGTGCTTCTAACCTTCAGCCAATGTCTAATGATGGTGGTGATATTGCAATGGGTGGCTCAGGGTAGACTGCTTGGTACGGAAGAAGGACAAATCACAACCTGGCTACTTCGGGCTGCTTTGACTTCTTGGTGCTCAGCACCAATGAAAGAGTTGTTATTTTGTTTGACGGGAACGATTTCGCAATTTGAAAGTGCACAGAACATTACTTTGGGACAGCTGTTTCTTGTGCTGCAACTACTGAGCAGATAAAACTGGTTTTGGATTATGCTGCGTTTACCTGAACCGGTGTATGTTTGCCAAGCCAAACCGGCGCACATTATCTACATTCACCGTACATAAGACAGAAAGCGGTGGTTGATCTAGCGCAGACTGGTTTCATCTTCTAGGACGAGGCTCACCGAGTCAGACTTTTTAAGAATATTGTGGAACATGACATCCAGTTATCATCCACGACTTGACTGCTGCCTCTTCTTCGTAGCTTGTCTACTAGTCTGGCATGCATGCATACCGTACTTCAAGATAACGTCGACGATAGGATGAATCTGGATGATAGCTGGTTGTGCTTGTACATAGTAAACAAATCTTAGACACAGTGATCTTGATGGGAAGCGCCCCTTATGTGGGTACTGTACACCCAAGCATCTTCATTGAACAATGTTATATTGAATGTGAGAACTCTAATCGTTCTCCTGTCTAGGCCTGGGCAACCTGACTGGATCCTGCCCACGCAATACAATGAATCACTCTTCAAACAAATTGCTGATGCTGTGGCCACCGCAGAGGATAATCAACGGTGCCCTATCTGCTGCATCGAGTAGGGTGGATAGGGCTTTGGATGCTACTGCTCAAGCCTTCCTGTCTCCTTATTCCCCCTCTTACACTTTTTCTCCCTTATCGTGCCGTTCCAACTTCACTTTTATCCCCCAGTTTTCAACCCCCCGATTCTTGACCCTCCCCCAACATGCTTAATATGCGTTTATCTTCTAGTTTCAACTCATATGCAATCGCGGAACTTCACTCCTGTTCTGTCGACAAGCCCATGTGTAACCAAGCGGTCCACACCCGTTCATCGGCTACCATTTGGAGCCCTCGAACCTCCTTCAGATTGGCATGCCTCAATGTACGCACATTGTTACAGATCGGTCAACAGGCAGCACTTGCCCGAACATTGGAGACCCTCTCGCTCGATATCTGCTGCTTATCGGAGACCCGCCTGCAAGACTCGAGCTCACTGCTCACTTTGTCATCCCGTTCAGGTGACACCAGCAGCACTTTCTCATTGCGCCGATCCGGTGACGATGCAGCTTCGAGCACTGGCCAAGCCGGTGTTGGTATTGCCCTGAGTCCCCGGGCTGAAGCTACTCTGGTTGATTGGATTCCAATCAGTAGCCGGATGTGTGCGGTCCGATTGGCTGGCTCGTTCAAAGCTTCGAAGTCGCGTGGGACTAACAGGTGTCTATTCGTTATCGCTGCCTATGCACCGACAAACTGTAGCGATGACTCGGTAAAAGATGACTTCTATCGTCAACTGAACGAGCTCCTTAGCCACAGAAGAAGCTCGGACACTGTAGTGCTGGCCGGGGATCTGAACGCTCAAGTTGGAAAATTATCCACAGATGAGCTGCATCTGGGCGGCCAACATGGTATAGGCTCCCGTAATGCTAACGGTGAGCGGTTACTTCCTTTGTGTGAGGATGCTCGCTTATTTCTTGCGAGCACTAATTTCCGACACAGCACCCGCCGGAGGGTGACTTGGCGCCCATCAGCCTCGAACCAGCTATGGACGCAAATCGATCATATTACGAAAAGTTACCGATGAAGAGGCTGCGTCCAGAACTGTCGCTCAATTTGGAGCACAGGTGTGGACACCGCCCATGCACTTCTATGTGCTGACCTGCGGATGCACTTTGGCGGACGCCCAAGACGACGTTGTGAGCGCATTGACACCAGCCAACTGGTGAAGCCAGCTGTTCTGAATGCTTATCAAAGTACGCTGACATGCGAGTTGAGTAAACGCTCACTGGAGACAATTGATGGTCCCTGGTCGCATGTTCACCAGGCCTCAATCGCCAACATGTACGTTGGATCTCTTCGCGGTCTCTGGAACTTATCAATGCTCGCTGGCATATTCCGGCTGGAAGCAAACATAATGAAACTCGCAAAGAGCTCCGGGCGAAACTCCGTGCTAGCCTGAAGAGAGGCCGCGAATCCTGGTGATCTCTTCATGTGTCAGAGATGAAAAAGGCCGCTACCCTTGGTAACCATTGTAAGTTATTCCGTCCGATACGGGATACGAGCAACAGGAGACCTGGTGTTAGTGAGACAGTTTGTGACGAGAGTGGACAGCTTACCCACAATTTGTCAAAAGGTTTTGAGCATTGGGCTGAGCTTTTTGAAAATCAATTTAATCAGCCGGAATCATTCGACTCCTCTTCGGCCAGTGACGGCCCCGCACCGTGGCTGTCCCTTTGGATCCACCCTCTCACTCAGAAGTCGAGCGTGAGACCGGACTGTTGAAGTTGAACAAAGCCGCGGGACCAGATGATCTTCATTCAGCCCTTTTCAAATTCGGGGACCCTACTCTTGCGGATGATTTACACGAGTTACTAGTCAAACTGTGGGAGCAGGAAACTGTCCCTACCGACTGGAGCCGCTCCGTTATTGTGTCCATCTTCAAAGGAGGCTCACGTTCGGAATGCGGCAACCCTAGAGCAATCAGTCTGATCTCCATTGCCTCCAAATTACTTGCCTCTGTAATCCTTCACAGACTGACTGGTAAGCGTGAAAGCTAGATTCGTGAGGAGCAAGCCTGGTTTCGTCGGGGTCGTGGCTGCATCGACCACATCTTCACTATGCGTCAATTGTTGGAGCACCGTCACACATATTGGCAACCCATGGTACTCGGGTTCCTCGACACCAAAGGTGCATTCGATTCGGTTGATCGTTGTGCCCTTTGAAACTGTTTACTCAGGAACGGCGTGTCTGAGGAATATGCAACTATTATCCGAACATTATACACGCGTAGCACGAGCAGAGTGAGAGTCTACGGAAAGCTGTCGCCGCCCTTCAATATCTCCAACTGTGTGAGACTAGGATGCCCGTTGTCACCTTTCCTCTTCAACTTCGATATTGACGAAGTCGTGGATATTGTATTTAGAGGACACGACTTGCGTGTGGAGCTACTCTTAGGAGAACAACTTCTTGACTTGAGGTATGCAGACGATATTGCCGTAAACTGTGACAGCTCACAAACGTGCCAAGCTGCACTGGACAGATTAGCACTGGCTGACAGCTACTTCGGACTTTGCTTTACACCATCGAATTGCAAATATTTCCTCCAAGATTGGCAGGCATCGTCTCTTGCGCTGACGCTTGGTGGGATCAGCTAGAAGTCGTTCAGAAATTCAGCTACCTGGGAAGTTGTGTCAGCGCTCGTGGAATTGTAGATGAGATCACCAACCGTATAGCAAAAGCTCGAGGCGCTTTTGCTAACCTTTGTCACTTATGCCGCCGGCGCGACATCACTCTTGCCCCTGAAGGGTAGAGTGTACAATGCATCGGTACGTTCGACCTTACTGTACGGTTGCGAAACCTGGCTCCTTAGATCAGCGGACATAAAGAGGCTAGTTACGTTCGACCACCGGTGCTTTCGTAATTTAGCTCACATTTAGTGAGAACACCGCGTGAGCAACGAGCTTGTTCGACGCCTTGTTTACGGCCCAGGAAAAGGAAATGAACCGCACGGCATCGTTGTTCCACTCACCAGGCTCCGATGGTTCGACCACGTGTTACGCATACCAGCCCACCAACTTCCGCTACGTGCGTTGTTTGCTCACCTGGGGTGTGGATGGTAGAGGAGGAGGGGTGGCCAAGCGATGACTTGGTCGAGAAGAATGAAGGCCCTCACTTCGAAGCTGGCCTCCGTTAGAGCATCTCGGCTCCCTGGTTGGGGTCCGAAAAACGATGAACACGTTTGGCTGGATGCACTTAATGATTTGGCTAGGAGCCGACCCCAGTAGCGTTCCTGTTGTGAGTTGCTTTATCCCTCCCCATCTCTTTTATCCTTCCTCTCCAACCACGATCCCATTTCGTGACATAATGTTATTTCACATCATAATTTTTCTTGTTGCCTAGTAGCCGGTTGGTAGCTTTCCGGAACGATACCCATCCGTTGCTGGTAGCTCAGCTGGCATGCAACTGTTGTATTTATTTTTTTTTCTATTATGCATTGCGGCACATTAGCTGACGTGCATAATAATGAGGATGAGCTTTAATCCACTGTTGGGTTTTCCTGATGCACGTGCATGTTCAGATTTCATCGGGCCTGAAGGTGTTTCACAGTGCCGTTACTCGGAATGCCTACCACGTCTTACCACCCGTCCTCGAAAATTGGAGGTGGATTTTCTGAACCTAACCAACGTTTAGGTCAGCGCGCGAGCTCTACTTGCGGTGTCGTGCCTTACGCAGCGCAATGTGTGTTTGAAAGATTACCTTCAAAGTGCTCTGGTTACCGCGGTACGTATTCCGCCTCCTATTGAAATGCGCGTAGAATTTGCAGGCCAATTATTTTGCAGTATGGTTATTGCCATTAACGTTATTTTCTTGACGTGCATCAAGGTACACTGTTTCACCGCACTTCGGTGCAGGTTCCGCAGTTGACAAATTGAAATGAAATTTCATTCAACAAATATTCCACTATCATTTAACAATACCCCGACAGAATTTTGATTAACTTTGTACATTACACTTCACTATTGGCAGTCGCACCATGGACAGGAAACTAAAATAGTTTGATCATCTATCGTCCTTTTGACTCCCTCGAACATTGGATTTTCCGGCTTCTTTGCAACCGAAGCAAGTTGTCTCGAATGGGGTGTGAATGCGGAAGTATTGACTATACTGTCCAATATCCCTCGCGATTACCCCACTGCTGCTTCGTGATGTCCTAATTACTTCTGACGGATCCTTCTCTTCCTGGCGTTTAAGCTGTCTTTGATGACGTGTTCTAGAGACTGGTTACTTCTTACTTGTTGTGATCCGTTAATCCCTCCCTCGCTCCCGGGGGGGGGGGTTCGCAATGTAGTGGTTCGGACGTCTTTTCTGTAACCTCTGTGTTCCAGACACTTGACTTAGCCATAGATCAGGTTTGAACATTCTGACATTACCTCAGCTCTCATGCAACCGATTGCTGTTGCATTGCATCGAGGCGATGCAATAAGAGGCCATTGGTTTCGGAGACACTACGGCCTTTAATCATTGCAGTTAGATAAACAATGAACAATGATTTATAACGGGTATAAAAGCAGGTGCTTGACATATCCCGTAGGGTGGTTAGAGTGAGCAAAGATAGATCAAGGGATAATGGAATCGTCAGTTCGGGCGATTACAGATTCAACTGCAGTGCCATATAAAGGGAGTTTGAAATGAGAATGTACACACACAAAACAATAAGGGGAGTGGTTATCGATCATGTAATAAGCGAGGAAAAAAAATAAAAATAGCAAGCACAACGCTTACTCATGTGCAGCTATCTCGGGTCGACGGGATACAGAAATCCAGTTTCTACAGTAGTAGCATTTATTAAATTTTGTGCAAAGGGTTTGGAGTGACTCATTCTCGAGTAGGGTTATGGCACTATCCACTGTCTGTTGTGCATTAGTGCAAGCATCTGATGGTCATGGGCTATAGCACGTAGTGTAAATGTGACAGAGTATCGTCAAGGCGTTTTTGAAAAGGGATAGGGTGAGTGCATTAATTACATGTTTCGGGAGGGCGTTCTAAGGCTGTGACACTCGAAGGGAGAAATAGTTTAGCCGACATTTCAGGCGGTTGTACTGCGTGAACAGCTCTTAAACTGGTGACCACTTAGCGAGGTGTTTGACTGAGTATCAGAAAGGGATAGCATGGGTGGTTGGGGTTTCTCAGGATCTGGTACACCATTATGAGATTGCCCCTTAGACGCCGATAACGTCCACTGTATATTTTGAGGGTCTTCAGCCTGAGTGGGTAAGGGAGGCTTGCCAAACCTCTGACGTTCTTCAGTGCCATACGTTGTGCCGTATCGAGCGCGGTGAGATGGTGCTTGAGCCAGGGTTGCGACATTTGAATAGCGTATTCCGCGTGCGGCCTCACGTATGCACTAAGCAGTTTTGGAAAGATTGAAGGGTCAAGCTTCCCGAAAGCTCTGCGGAGAAGGCCGAGGTACTGGTTTGCTTTCTTAGCTGTCTTTTCAGTCTGCCTTGAACAACCGAGGTCATCTTGAACTAACACGCCGAGATCGCACTTTTGAGAAGCCCGCTGTAGAATTTGTGGTCTTAGGCGGTACTTGTGCATACTCTTGTGCCGTATGCTGAGAACTTTGCACTTGGTGACGTTGAAATGCAGTATGCTCTCGATGGACCATGTGTACGCTTTGTCCAGGTCCTCCTGTAACGCTGTGATCCTCCACTGTAGCTATAGTACGCCACACTAAATCATCAGCAAATAGCAAACAGTTAGAAGATAGCACGCTAGCGAGATCATTTATGAAAATCAGGAACAGGCAGGGTCCAAGTACCGAGCTCTGAGGTACGCCGCACTGAACTTCGATGGATTCTGATAGGTTGCTTCGAAGTCTCACCTTCAGGTGACGTTGCACGAGAAAGTCTCTTCTCCAGCCCAGAATAGGATCGCCGATTCCATATTTCTGGAGTTGGTGGAGTAGAATGCGATGGTCTATACGGTCGAATGCCTTTGAGAAATCCAGGTAGGCCGCGTCGATTCCTACACCAGCGTCTACAGATTCGGTCGAGCTTGCACAAGCAATCAACAGATTAGTGGTACAGGACTGATTTTTGCGAAATCCTTGCTGCTCCGGAACGAGAATTTTGTTGTTCTCCAGGTACTCCATCCAAGCCTCAGTGACGATGGACACCATAACCTCGGAGATCACTGGAAGTAGTGTTATCGGGCGATAATTTGTTGGTTCAGCACGGCTGCCACTCTTGTAGATTGGCGTGATGATTCCGTGCTTCCACATCATGGGGACGTGCACCTCGTTCAGACATTGTTGAAAGAAAATTGCTAGTGGCGCCGCCAAACTCATGACAGCAACTTTCAACGCCTTCGGACGAATGCCGTCCGCATCCGGGGAGCTGAACTCGCGCAGAGACATCAGCCTCTTCAGTACAGCTACAGAGGTGAACGACATGTGATTAAGCCCTGATGGCGGCTTTATCTGCTTAGGCAGAATGAATGATGATTGCACACTTTGGAAGCTACGACCAAATTGTTGTCCAAGAACGTTGGCCGCCTCATGTGCTGTTTAGGTTAAGCCGCATGCTGTGTACAGAGCAGGAATAACGCGCTTAACACGGCGCAAGTTGTTTACGTGTCTGTATAGCAGTTTGGGATTGGGGTAAAACTTTTCCACTAGACCTTGTTGGTTCTTCAGTTTATCCTCCCGGAATAGTTTGACACACTGACTCCTTTGCATTGTGTAGACTTCCCAGGTATGGTCGCTCGGGGAGGCTACGTAGGTGCGTCACGCCAAGCCCCTTAATGCCATGCATTTACGTGTCCTGCTCCTTACGAAAGATTACATCCTTTTAGGCCGGTCGAGTCTGGTTTCGGATGTGCTTGCCACGAGATCCATTGTTCTCAGACTGAGACTGTATTTAAGAGCAAGTAGAAAAGTTTCTGTACAACCCTAACGAATTGTGAAAAATCAATAACATTTAATTGCGAATCGTCAGGGGTAATGGTTGATCAGCTAATCGTTTATCCATGTTCTGTTATGTCATCTTCACAGTCAACCGTCGGCTTCTTTTCTGACGACCGATCAATACATACTTCCAGGGTCACCTGAATGGGGAGACTTCAGTTACGTTAGTCGAATGTACTGATATTGTTTACCTTGACTGAGATCATGGGTAGCGGTGTTCAGATAATTTTGGCACTAGGGATGACATTTTTCATTGAGCCTTCCGTTTCCCCCAGCTATCTTCGTGTTTTACCCATCGCGCCGACACTGTCTGAAGCCTAGTATTTTGCCCCAGAATGTTCATAGGTCCAAATCAGTCGTTGCAACTATGGCACCATCTCATACCGCACCCACAGTTCAAACGACGCAATGGATGACCGGCCAGTGGCTGTGTGCAGTTATGCTGTACTCGTTAGGGCAAGCTACCTGTTCGAACCAGTTTCGCCTACAGTGCGTAGTAAGGGGCATTTGATCACTCGACCCACCATTTTCTCCGTCTATCACTACAAAAGCAAATCCCATAGATAACTAGTGAAACACACAGTAGCTTTGTTTTCTGGCGGGCAATACCCAGTTTCACCTAGCCCCTTAGATCAGCTGACATAAAGAGGCTAGTTACGTTCGACCACCGGTGCCTTCGCAATTTAGTTCACATCTGGTGGGAACACCGCGTGAGCAACGAGCGTGTTCAACGCCTTGTTTACGGCACAGGAAATGGACATGAACCGCTCAGTACCGTTATTTCACGTATCAGGCTCCGACGACTCGGCCAGGTGTTGCACATGCCAGCCCACCAACTCCCGCGACGTGTATTGCTTGCGCTCCGGGGGTGTGGATGGAAGAAGAGGACGGGTGGCCAAGCGATGACTTGGTCGAGAGGAATGAAGGCCCTCACTTCGGAGTTGGCCTCGGTTGGAGCGTTTCGGCTCCCAGGTTGGGGTCCGAAAAACGATGAACACGTTTGAGTGGATACACTTGTTCATATTGCTAGGAGCCGACTTCAGTGGCGTTCGTGCTGTGAGTTCCTTTGTCCCTCCCCATCCCTCTTAGCCTCCCTCTCCAACCACGATCTCAATATTTAGCATTTTATAATTTTGCATAGGAAATTACTTTTTCGCTGCATAGTTACCGGCTGATAGCGTACCGGAACGATGTCCATCCGGTACTGGTTGCTCAGCTGGCGTGCACCTTTTGCATTTTATTCCCTTTTTTCTTTTATGTATTGCGGCACAGTAGCTGAACTGTTTCCCACCTCTAGCTAACGTGTATAGTGTGTGTGTGTGTGTGTGTGTGTGTGTATACCCAGTTTCCATCTGTTTCATCACTTACGGTCCTAGTGATCGAATGACCAAAGTTTACTTCATTTGGAACCCCGGCGTACATTGAGGTTGCACGTCGCAACCAATCCACACAATGAGTATTTCAAATGACTCCACTTAGTCATTAACCTTTGTGCCAAGCGTTGCCCGTTGTGAATCGGTGTCTAGAGGGGTAAAGTCTAGACTAACATCGCGGGTCCGGGGTTCGAGACCTGCCATCTCTACACAATGAGATCAACTAAGGTCGAAAGTGGTCCTAAAGTACACAGTCTTCTGGCGGGCAATACCTAATATCCATCAATGCCGTAGATTTGTTGTTTCAGTGACCACGTAGTAGCTAAGGATTTGAGCAAGACTGCTGCATTGTGGACACTTACGTATAAGCCAACTTCCTTTCACTTACAGGTCTCGGACTCACCGGGATGTATCTCAATCCAGCCAATGCTTACGTACATACCTGGAGAGTCGGTAGCATTCCGCTGCGCACGCATCTTTTCGTATATTGGTTGGGCCCTTTTTGTGGTGTGTGGTTATCAGTTCAGTTGGAGGACCTGACTTCCTACTTATTACAGCGCACGAGACAGTTGAATCGCTCTACCGTTCACGAGTCCAGTGCACCCAGTTCATCTGTCCCTGGCAATTCTTTCTCCATCGATCGTGCTCCAAGCCGTCTCAAAGTGCAAAGCGACAATCGTTTGACAACTGGTCACCGCAATTTGAACGATCCGTCACATCCAGGTTAATTTTGCTCCTGCTCAACACCTTTCGCAATATTTTCGAGATGATTGATTCTCCATATACGTGGTGAACACGTAGACCTAATCCGTTCCCATTCTATTTTTATTACATTCACTTTTTGTATCAGATGCCCTACAATCCTTTGCTTTCCTCCAAGCTGAGGTGAAATACAACTGCTATATTCCTCTTTCTCCTACCAGGATAGAACGGCGTGACCTTTCTTGTGAACCGTTCGCATTTTATTTCTGCCCGTCGCTGTATTTGTGTGCAACCCTTGTGTAAATTGAATAGATTTAACGACCCTGTGCTCTGCAGCTGCAGCGCCGCACGTTGGTCACGTGCTCAGTTCAGACCATGCGAGGACAAGGCCATTCGTTTGTACCACCGCAGGCCTGAAGGTGTGCGCGTCTCGCAGGTCGACTAGGTGGACAAGCTAAAGTGCAGCATTTGCCGTTGCGGCCGTGGGAATTGTTACTCCGTACCTGCATCTTGAATGTGCTATTGTCTCTGCCGTTGTACTGCCATAGTAATTTGTCATACAAACGTCGGTACGCCTATTCATAATGATTCAACCGTAGTGCGGAAGTTTGTTAGTGACTATAGATTAAACACATCACACAGACTGACCACATTTTCGGGAAACTGATGCGTTGTTTCACTTGTTATTTGCTCATCATTTCTTGAGCCATTTGGTTTTTGTTTTGGGGACATTACATTTACCGACATTGGTTGCGTTAGGTAACCAGAAATAATGTTGACCAATACTACTCCCCCGTGTCCGAAGCCTCCAACAAGACATTAGGGCAACTCCCAAATCGGTATCTCATAATAACCGGTAATTAATCGCATCAGGGCAAACTTTACGCTTAACTTAACGTCTGACACCATAGTGGAGCAACGATAAATTCCCATTCAAATAACGCAAGCTGGAAAGCGAATTTTACACAACGCTTAGTGGGGCAAAGAGGACGAAACTGCTATATGTTAGTTCACTTTGTGATTAGGCACACTGGATGAACCTGGTTGCCAAAGCATGCGTATAATAGCGTGAATAGTTGATGTGAACTTTCGGTGGACGGCATACTTTATGGTCCACAACCTTATGGTCTACAACATTGCCTGTACTATCCAAGGTACTCACTCAACGTTGACGCAATCGTGGGGCACAGCGCAACGCTCACCGTGCTGCGTGCTTTACGGTTAACTAGCGTGGTAATGAGCCTACATGCACCAATTCACTTTCGGGGATGCGCAAGGTGTTACGCAACCAGTGCCACCATAGTAGTCCCTGTTATGACGATAGCTGTACAATCTATTCGTTGCATCAGTTCGTCGAGCAAGCCTACACAGTTCACAAGGACTAGAACACCACGCTTGGAATGTCTTAAGTTGGCCGGAAGGCTTGAAATATCGCATTCCATTATTCTGAGGCACGCTTGTATACCTGTCCGTCAGCAAAAGGAGCATAGATCCCAATGGTTTTGAGTGAATCATGGGCACTGCGTAACCTCTCATTAGACCCAAACGTTTACATAGCAGGGATTGTGTTGTAAGCGTTAGGTCTGACTCCGAAGTTGATTTCTGTTGTTTGAACAATCAAATCGATAGCTTAAACGTGCGTGTCAGCTGTATGCCGCAACGGCGCTTCGCTGCCGTGCGACCACCACCAGTCGCACACGGGCTGCGTATGCCGCGAGAACGCCTACCCCTACGCGGATTCGAACCCGCTCCGCAAGATTGCGTGATAAGCTCGTTACCTCTGTGCTACGGGCTTGGATGGTAGGTGAAGCGAAAAAGCTGCACAATCCAAACTATCTTAGGCAGGTAACAAGCAAACGGTTAGGTAACAGGATCCGTTGGCTACCACTACCTCAGTCACTGGAAAGCCGAAATGTGGGTGGTAAAATTCTTATTTCCCGTGTGGCTTGGTTTGTCAAAATAATGTAAGTGGTAGGAAATTTGTGAGAGACCTCAAGGACGAACAATGACTTATCAAGGGTAAAACTCAGGTGCTCGACAAGTTCCGTAAGGTGGGGGTGAAAACAACTAAATCAAAAGTTATGTGCGTAATCTGATTAACTGTCTACCGAGCTAAACACGCTGCTGAATTACGATAGTGCAAACTGAGGATTGCTTGGCGGCATCCGGTTCCGGATATGCCTGTCACTGTGACCAGCCACATGACGCCCGCGCCTACGAGGGACTATGGAGGACTTGTGCTACACCACCCACAGCTCCAACCACACACCCCATATCCAGTGTAAACCCGAAGGAATAAGACCGGGAGGCATGTGGATGGGAGCCACGTTTCATCAACGGAGCTTGCCCACACTCCTTCACAGGCAAACCACAAGCACGCTGTATTTGGGGAATCAAGCGCACACAAGGCGGTGGCTGGACCGTAGTCCGCTCCACACTGAGTGCTTGGAACCACTATTCGAGCCTAACTCGACCACAAGGATCGTGCACCCCGTCCCCTCCAGCAACGACCAACTATCTCCTAGAGCCAGTGTGGACGAGGTAGTGGGTAATAGACAGGTAGGCACCTTGTCAACATGCCAATTGGGAATTAATTACAAGCATACGAGATAACATAGGGGGCAGTTATAGCTGACTTATTCCATGGGAAAAATAAAAACAAGTACGCTCACTCAGCACCCCCTCCTTGGGTCCATGTGATACATAACTTCGTTTTGGAGTCATGATTAATATATTCCACAATGGCATAGTTTACGTAACGGAGTGCTGCGAGCTAAGGGCAATGTTCAATTTTTTTGATGACAACCATAGTGGGACGGCGGGAGACAGCTGAGTTTGGGAGAGAGTTTCAAGGTTGGCAAGTTCAAAGAGAGAGCTAATTCCATCGGCATTCTTATATCTATTGAAATCACGTCAGCCATCGACATTCTAGACGGTTGTGTTGTTCACTCAGTTTCAGACAGTTACCTCTGAGCTTGGTGTTGTGGCCGTTACAAAAGATGACGCCATACGTGATTGCGGTCACTCAACGTTTGGTACACTAGTATGAGATCACCGCACAACCTTCGATTGCGTCCACTGAACGATTCCAGTAACTTCAGTCGTTGTTAGTGAGAGAAATTGCATAGACACTTGACGTTCTCCATTACCTTGCGTTGTGGTATCCCTGGCAATTTTACGTCGCGCTTCAACCAAGATTGTCATGTTTGGATGGCGTATTCATTTTGAGGGCACACATAAGAGTAGTGCATCATCGGGAAGACTCACGTGTTGAAACTCCCAAATGCACTCCGAAGCAGGTCTACGGGCTATTTGCGTCTTTATGTAGCTATGTCTGACTGTTTTAAACAGTTGTGGTCACTTTGTATGAGCACACTAAGGTCGCGTTGCTGGAAAACAGTTTATAATATGTACGACCCAAGCCTGTGCACAGTCATGTCAACTGCGTATCTAACAATGCGACATTTGTTTACATCTTATGGTATGGCATTCTGAACTGAGCAGTTCGAAATCGTGTTGAGATCGCGCTGATCATCCGGTTCCCTGATTACTCACTACCTCTTGATATCATCCGAGAAGTGTAAGAATTCCGAAGCAATTGTTCTTATTAGATTGTATATGAAAATCAAGAATAGACGATGCCCCGGCACCGAGCCTTGTGGTACGCCACACTCCACATCGACCGCCTCGGACAGTAGTTGCCGGACTCTCATATCCAACCGAAATTCATGTAAAAAGATTCCTATCCAACGCAGAAGTGGGGCACTGGTCTCATAGTTCTGAAGTTTGTAGAGGGGAATTCGATGGTTTAACGCTTTTGAGAGGTCCAGGTAGAGGACACCGACTCCAGTTTTCTAATCAATTGCATCAGATCAACTGCTGCGTGCAATAAACAGGTTAGTAATACATGAGTGTGCCCCATGCTGAGGCTGATGTCGCATTCTTGATGCTTCTTCACCGCAGTTGGGCTAAACCAATTTAAACTAGGTCTCGTTAAGCTGCATAAATTTCATTCCACTTTATTTGGTTTGTTTTGCCTATCTGAATAATCTTCTATTAGCTGGCCACGTTGCTTACGCTAATTACGCTTATCTTCGGTAAGTTTGTTGCGTTTGTGGACATTTTTTCCTTATAGCGGATTCATTACTAACCAACTTACTTCATATGCTAATTTAGCGAAGTGTTATGCCACCGTATCTGTATGCATTATTGGATTTGTTTTCTTTCATCTTGTCGTTCCAGGTGATTGGCTGTTGCTTGATATCCCCGGTTTCACTGCGCTTGATGTGCATGTTGACAAGCTGCCTACCTGTCTATTACCCACTACCTCTTCCATATTGGCTCCAGAAGACAGTTGCTCGTTGCTGGAGGGGACGGGGTGCACGGTCCTTGTGGCCGTGCTAGGATCAAAGAGTGGTTCCATGCACTCAGTGTGGAGCGGACTACGGTCAAGCCACCGCCTTGTGTGCGCTTGATTTCCCAAATACAGCGTGCTTGTGTTTGCCTGTGAAGGAGTGTGGGCCGGCTCCGTCGATGAAACGTGGCTCCCATCCACATGCCTCCCGGTCTTATTTCTTCGGGTTTACATTGGATATGGGGTGTGTGGTTGGAGCTGTGGGTGGTGCAGCGCAAGCCATCCATGGTCCCTCTGTAGGCGCAGGCGTCCTGTGGCTGGCCATAGAGAGAGGCAAATCCGAAACCGGATGCCGCCAACCAATACACGAGTGTTTTTGACGGAAGTCATTTTACTTCTGGTTCTTATGCTATAGTCTTCCAGCTTCTGCTTCAGTGCATCTGCGATAATTGATTCCGTGACTTTGGAAAGCACATGGAGCAGCGTTATCCGATGGTAATTGGTATAATCAGCGCTACCACTCCCATGATGAACAGGAGTGGTTGCTCTCGCTTCCGTATTGGTGGAGCTTTATTCTCCTCTAGACAGCGCTGATAGAGAATAGCCAGAGATTCTGCTAAATCACTGGCTGCTGCATATAAAGCTTTCGGCAGAATTTTATCGACCCCAGGAGAGCTATAAAGTACTTAGGGATAACAACTTCTTCAACGCAGTTTCAGTAGTACAAGTGATATTGGATAAACCTAACGGTGGGGCGATCGAATCTGGGATAATCATTTGGCCCGTTGCTCACTGGAATGTAAATAACTAATGGAACCGGAAGATATCGGCTGCTTCCGTTGCTGATTGCTTGTACTTCTCAGTCGTAATCGGTGCAACTTACGGAGGCCATTAACGTGCCTGTATAACAGTTTGAAGCAAGTGCAAAGTCATTTCATTAATTCCTTCTGATGCCGCAGCTTGTCCTGAAGGATCAATTTCACGCACAAGTTGCGATGTGCCACGTACGCGGCCCAGTTTTCGGCATTCGGACAGTCCTTGTGTGCCATACTTGCGTGTTCTGCTCCTCAGAAATGACTCCTGCTTTGACTATAAAAGCATTTCTGCTCTAATGCGTGTTTTAACAGTATTCTGAACCTCATTGTGACCATTTCCCGGGCGGTTTCTGGGGGTGTTCAGTTAAAAAGGTCCAAGATATCTCCTTAGCAGTCGCGGATAACGCGTCGAAGTGCGCGGTAGTATACACTTTACCATCCACTTCAAGACATTCCGAAAAGCGTACATAGTCCCACAGTAGATTAACATGGTCACTGCTACCCTATGTTGTGCTTGTAATTATTCCGTCGACCATGAGTCTATCGTTGGTGAGCACAAGATTAAGAGTCGACGGCTTGTTAGCAGTTCAAAATCTAGTAAAAAGGGTCACTTGGTTGTACAGAGAGTAATTGAAATTAGCTTGCAAACAGGCTTCAAATTGTGTGCCATCGGTTGCTTGCGTTTCCAGATTGTGCACACTAGTCATACGCGATGAGGATATGACTTGTTCAGCACAACCCACAAAACTTGGTTCAGCCTGTAGCCCATTTCTGACGTAGAGTTCGGTGGAAGATAAATCACGGTTACTAGACATGTGCACTTGGCAGGCAACCATTATGAGCACCAAAGTGAATCAAGGGGCGGAGGTTAGTTTTGTTATAACGATGTATCACACCATTCCGTCCAGTGCTATCGCTCCGAAACAGCAGCATACCAGACACATTGATGGCAGAATTAACTATTTCAAGGTTTGACCAGGTTTCCGTAATCATGATGAGAGATCGCGCTTATGAGTCTTGGCTTTCTCTTAGTTTGGCCAACTTACTAAGAAGGTCTTGGGCATTGGCGTACAAACCGGACAGCGTTTTTGGATGTTGGCAGTGTGTTGACGGACGTCTACCTCTGGTTTGGTTTTAAACTGACCGCTTTTCGGTCGGCCGCTAATCGTTTTTTGGTTGATCTTGTGTTCCTGAATTTCAGTCAGGCTGCATGGCAGCACAGGGCGCTCCAGATCGGGATATTTGCTATCTCTTTGCTCTGTCTTGTCGAGTGACATGAATGCTGTTATAGCTATCTCATTGCATTACTGTGGAGACAAAGTTTTACTGAGATTGCATGTTCAAGCGAATTGCTAACCACTCGTGGCCCTGTGCCTGCTGTCTTTATCCAAAGTCCGGTTAGCAGTCTGGCGCGAAACTTTGACCCGTTACCCAATATAACGTGTGTCATTGTCTTGGAGTGTAGCAGCACCTTCATTAAACTTGGACCACAGACACTATAGTTTGGTGATGAAGGAATTCTCTCCGGAGATTTGTCGTTAATATCATGCACGTAGCACCACTGCTCTTGATCATGTGGTTACGCTTCGTGACCAGGAGAATCCAGTAATTCAGGAATACCATGAACAAACACGGTTCTCTTGCTATCATCTATAGGAGGGCCGCCTTGGTTGTCATTTACTTACGAAGTTGGGCAGTTCGTGTACCCCACTTGATGAATTGTGAAGACCAAATGGTGAGAGTAGGACAGTTTCCGTCTCCTCTGCTCAGACCAATGTTACTCAAGCAAACTGAGGTTCAGCATAGTGCGCTGAAGTTGGGTGACCTGCTAATTGTCTCAGCACAACTGGCTCAACGCGAATAACAACCTTATCGTTTCTGGTTTTTCAGTGGTTGCAGTCGTCTACTAACGCTTCTTATGTGCCAGATTTGGACTCGGGAAGGTATTGCACACAACAATGAACGCACGGTGGTCCTGTCCAATGAAAATCGGTCTGAGATTTACGGCTAGCGATTTGGATGGGGGACGGTCGTGTAGACTGCGTCCCATTTTTCGTGCTCATTACAAAATATGGGCATATGGGTGTTATTTTTGGCCTTTTTACCGAGGTGAAAACTAGATACGTTGCCCGGCTCTAAGCTACCGGTTTTGTAACCGATTCGCCAGGTATAAATTCCAGGAATGTATTAAAAGCAGTCATGCCTGATGTGGCTTGCCCGTTTAGAGAGTTGGAAAGTGTTAGATTGGATGGCACAAATGCCCTTTGGGGGCGGCTAACAGGACTAAGTTGACACTTTGACCTAAGAACGGAGCTTTGAGGGGGTTGCTGGAGAACAGAATCCTTCTTGTTAGGTTCTAATGGCAAAGGCTTGAAACTCGTCATCTGTTCAACTGTTTCACCTAGTGTTTCACACTTTTTCATTATCACAACTATACAATTGACAATTGGAATGGCGTTGCATACGTGGCAAAGCCATGGCGCACCAGTCACTTCCTTTTGGTACTTTATATATATATATATTTATATATATATTTGCAAAAGTCTACGAATAGACATAATGCCATCAAAAACCATGGGATTCAAACGAAGGTACAGAAATAGTAAAATAAAACACAACACAACAATGTCCATGGTTTCCTCAGAGGGCGAGATACTACCCGGTTGCCCAAGCCGAAGTAGGGTGTTGACTTAGGGGATACCACCCCGAGCCTTTGGCTGAATAGCCTGCCTGCAAGGCGGCGGAGCGAATTCAGGGAATCGCGCCCAATGGGAGCCGGTGACTGATTGCTCAGTTCATACGCCTTTCGTTTGTTCCTTTGTCAAACAGGGGCCCAATGCTCCCCAGAAGTACAGCATGATGTTGCTGGAATACAATGATTCGCCAGGATGAAGCAAGGGGCAGTGACTTTATTTAGTAGCGAGTCACGTCCGCCACGTCACAGTGTTGTTAAACGGACACATGTGTCTTTTTATAGGGAGAAGGCTTGCCAGGCGAAAACCCACCACGTCCTGGAATACTGCCGCCGAACCATTTGCTGGAACGGGAAAATCCCGAACCACCCAGATAGCACCACGAGGAGGTTGTTCGGCAAGCCAATTGACTTACCCCACGTCACTTAGGGTGGAATACAACCCCGCAGTTAGAGCGCAATTTTGTGCACCGCATTAACCTATGTGGAATCATGTTCAGTGACGGCATCTGTTGCAATTGAACTCTAGTTGTGTCCGGTCACAGTGATGCTTAGGCTGTGTGATCCCAATGTTCTTTGTCACACTCGCCCGGTTGCCTTCGGTTATCATAAGTGAGTGTGTTACGAGAAAGGCACACACCATGTGTGGTTTGGCTACCTTATAAATAATTAGCTTTTTAAAATAATCCTCGATGGTGCCAGACAATCTTGTATATGCATAATCATAGTGATACAAACCTGATCGACCGATAACTGTACAAAAATGTTGCAAAATAACAAGTAGTGTATTGGATTTATGTACGCCTGCCTATATGAATGTATTACCGCATGAATTTACTTATATGTGTTGACTGAATGTGTTAATTTGGCGCTGCTTTTGATGTTGCCTTCAGGCAGATCGTCGGCATGAGAATAGTTCGAAGGAACTCTCCGGCATGGAGGTCTGACGTCTATGGGGTGAAGCAAATGATCCGAATAAGCGAAGGTTACCGACTTTATTTAGTGTCAAGTCACATCCGCCACTTCGCCGTATAGTTAAACAGACTTATATGGCTTTTATAGGGAGAACACTTGTCAAGCGTTAAGCCACCATGTCATGGAGCACTGCCGCCAAACCATTCGCTGGAACGGGCTTAATTCGAACAATCAGCTGACACCACGGGCAGGTTGTTCAGCGATACTGGTCTGTGTTTTGTAGCGCCCTAAAAGCTAACTGCTATCTTTAATGTACAATTTAATTGTTGACCGATTGTACATTCCTCCTTCTTGTTTTAATTTTCCTTACAACCGACTCGACACACAACAGCCTTGTGAGTTCCCGCTCTCACGTGTACGCTCTCGCCTCGCTTCATCCGTCCGCTTCTTATTGTAGACCACCGAATACAATTCACTGTGTCCGACTCCCATTGCCTTCAGATTTCCGCGCTTTATTTCGCGCACCGTCTCGGACTAGTATTAACTAGTCTTACAAATTGATGACCCCGATTCGCACGCACGAATGCCACGTTTTATTCCTCGTTTGTATTTTTTGGTGAGTTCGTTCCTTTTTCTCGATTATATACCTATATTCATTCGTTTCTTGCGTAATTTTAGTACTTTTATCGTATTTTGTTCATTCTTTATCTTTCGACTCACATTTCGAGAGTGCCATCTGAGTCGTTTCACAGCGTAAACATGCTTACTTTGACTGTCCCAAGTTTTATGGAACACAGTGCAGAAGTTTGGTTTACGATATTCGAAATCGAACTAGAAAATAATGACATTACGGCGGACCGTCCGAGGTACAACAGCTCTTCGCACGCCTTCTTTCGTCGGTTGTGACGCTGGTTGAGGACATTCTACTCTGCTCATCAAATGAGGCAAAGTAGGAAACGATGAAGCAAGCGATTTTAAAGGAGTTATGGCCTAGCGCACGAACTCCATTTGAGCAGCTCAATGGTCTGAAGCTTAGGGATCGCAAGCCGTCAGCGTTGCTCCACGAATTTCAGCGCATCGCTGATCCCTTATTCTTGAGCGAAGAAATGATAAAGGAGCTGTGGTTTGCACTTCTCCCAGAGCCATTGCCGGTAATGCTGTCTATGTTTATAGATACACCCCTGAAAGAATTAGCTACTAAGGCAGACGCTGCTTTTGAACGTCTTCCGCAGCAGAAGACCAGTAGCTCAGGTGACATATTCTCACCGATGAAAACCGAATCTCATGCTTGCTCCCAGTCGTTAGGCCGATCTGAATCTAAAGACGAGGAAATTGCGCTACTTCGCAGCAAGATAGTAACGATGAAGGCTTCGAAGCAGCGGGTGCCACGGTCAATTTCTGTCCACGTTTTGGCTACCGTTCATTGCGGCTCGTCTGTGCCTGCACCAAGTACGTCACGTTCGGCACGAAAGCGCAACATTTGCCCTACAAGTTCTCAGTCAGACAATGTCAAACACGCCGAAGAAGTATGTTGGTATTATCGCCAATACGGCGGAAGAGCTAGACGTTGTCGGTCTCCCTGCATCAGGCACGACCCAGCTGCTTCAGGAAAATCGAAGAGCCCGCATACTAGCACGACAAATGTATCCGTCAATAATCAAGCAAGTCGTCTGTTTAACGTTAAGGATCTACCTTCTTCCATCATATTCCTTATCGATACCGGAGCGGAAGTCGGCGTCATCCCATCGACCGCTAACGACAAGCACTCAGAGCCTACGTACAATTTGCGTGCGGTCTCGGGCTAGTATTAACAAGTCCTACAGTTCGGCCAATCCTTCTAACTTGCCTTGTAGGGAGTGGTTGTCAGGAGCTAAATGTCGGCGATGGGCGTATGCAGTCGAAAGCAAAAATTGAGACATAGCATCTTAGAGATAATACTGTAGAAGTAGTCCTGGGATTGCGAGATACCGTGGGGAATCCTTTATCGTACGTTGTTTCCTAGCCGCCATAGTTGTTAAAAACAGCAAAGTTATACGCATGAATGTGAGCACGACACGTGATAAAATAGCTTGGGTTACACAAATCGCGATCCGTAGGGAACCATTCCATATGTGCTCAGTGAATAGGGGAAGTTAATCAGCTTTTCATGACTGTATGATGTCTGCACTAAGTGTAGATGGAGCAGAGAAAATCTGTGACAGAGTAGAGCACATCAACTATGTCAGTCCTGTGGGCGGCATAGAATCCAGTAGGCTGGATATAACCCTGTATTCCCTGTACCCCACCCACTTTAACAAGCCCATGATTAAGGCTCATTAACTGACAAGTTCCCTGGGAACTTGCCTGGCCCTAGAGACTGCTCACATGTTTTGGTACGCACAAGTGGACTAGTTGGCATTAAGTTTAAGAGCACGGTTGGGTAAATCGGACCAGACGTAAGATATTTGTGCACCTCACCGTAGGGGTGGTTTGATTTTAGAGGGTACCCAGGCTTGCATCTAATTTTATGTTTTTATGGTCATTAAATGCCATTATCTGAAACCAACGCGTTTGGGACAAACCACGCTATAACTCACAGCAACCGTGCAGCTACACATGGCGTCAAACATAAGAATAACATAATAATAATAACCGTAATAATTAGCTACTAGCCATAGAACGGTCTTCTATTGCATAAGTTGCTAATAACGTGTTTGTATTTCTACAATTTTGGGGTAAGCTCTTGATCCAGCGGGAACCCGACGTTGCCGAAATGTAGTCATCGTCACATATTCAAGATGCCTCGTTGTGGCTTCCCTGTGGGAGCCTGGCTAGCCCATTCTTCATGACAAACGTCAGGAGCAATTGGATCAGAAAGTAGTCCCCACTGACTTTCGGGTGTACATTAAAACAAACACTGTGGCTGAAGACCTGCGGTGCGCACTTGTTCATGCGTAGGTACTCTGGAGTACCACCGTTTAGCCAAGAAAAGTGGATCAAGCAACTGCAAAGGAGCGTACGCTGCATTGGCCGTCTCGCATTTCCAAACCATAACCCTATCTGTAACGAACGGTGGGGTGGATAGGTGAAGAAATGCAACCATCAGCGTCTATTCCTTCTTCTACTCCAATAAGTATATATTTCGTTTTATGTGTCCCACCAACACTAACCCAAAATCCTCTCATCCGCTTGCCTTATTGGTTACACGGCGCGAAAGTATGTCGCCATCTAAATCACTGAAGGTTGTCTGCTGGAAGATGCACGCGCTTTTGAACCAGAAAACAAGTCAACGTCCAAAGCGGCACCGATCACTCTTAAGCATGGAGCTCAGCTACGGAGGCAATGATATTGTGGTAGTCATTTAGGACGGATGGTTGACGAAATATATTTAGCAAAGAGAGTGTAGATTATCTCTTTCTATCGTTGAGACATACTGCCACAGCGACACGTGGAAGTGGTATGGAATTTGAACTATCTGACCGCCTGTCCGGGTACTCGATGGAAAAGCTGACCTTAATCAGTCGAAGATTGATGTCACTTCCTTTATTGCGTGGAACTGATAAGTCTTTAACCTGTGTTACGACGTCCCTAGGTCCCAAACGCTCAGCTGTTCTCTGTGGTACCGTTCATGCCGAACAGCTGCCGGTAAATTCTAGGCAATGCCAATGGGAGTTGCTATTGGAAAGTTTGCTAAGAAACTGCTTTTTTTGCGCACTGGTGTACCAAAGGATTTAAACGCTTATTAGAAGGTAGTCAGCAGCTTATCGCACAAATTTCCCTTTAACATAACAATTTAGTGGACCTTATCTCGGTTTTCGTACCTAGAGGCTTACCCACTCTTTTTGACCGCCACTTCTCAGTTTTGGCCATCTGTGTTCAGCATATATGCCTCTTAGATAATATACTATCAAGCGCACACAAATCATTTACCTGGGCAGCCGTTCATTCACCAAACATCATATTTGCCGTTTGCATTCAACACAAAGAAGCACAAGGTTGCGACAACGCGGAGGTATGTTGTCTTGTATACGCACATTGCACTATATTACAGCTAACGGTTCAATTAAATGACGAATTATTTTGCACAGCAAAATAGGAGGCACCACATGTTTTCGAACGGACCTATTCCATTTCATCCGACACCATCGTAATATTTTATTAGCGTTTCGCGTGGCAGATCCAGACACGGCTATCCCCTTTCTGCCGCAGGGTTTATTTCGTGCGTCGGATGTGATACGATGGTGTGGGAGGTTATAAACAACCCAAGTGTTGTTGACGTTGCTCGTGGGAGTGTTGCTCGTCCATGGTTGCCCAACCCCACTCCCGGCCTGACAGTGACAAATACAAGTTTTCACCGGTGCCAAGGATATAGCCATTTGGATGCGATCCCGAATGGCCCCGTTCCCCGATAACAAGAGCGACCGAAAAAATATCCTCTAGAATTATCTTTGGAGCTCCTTGAGTACCCCATTTTTGCCCTTGACTGTCCCAATTAGACAAATTTTGCTTGATTTTCGGTCACTCCGAAGAAGTTTTTCGACGCTGCTTTGTCATATGCGCGTATACAATTCGCCTGGTTGCATCGTTTACACTAGCCCAAATCGATTTCCAATTCTTAACTTCACAATAATGTAGCCATAAGGCTACACCGGTTGTTTGAAGAATCAAACTTTGTCCCAAATCTGCCTCGCTAGGACGCCCAAAGACAAGAAACTGTCCTTCAGATTGGCGGAAGGTACAATTAACAACACAAAGGAAAAGTAGATTTATAAGTAAAGGCCCGTGGTATCATTTTCCATTTTTTCCATTTTTCCTCCCAGGAGTCAAGTCATTTCCCCAACCCTCTCCCACCTCACTGAGTTTTACCTTCCAAATCTCAACCGTCGGAACTGCCAAGGATAACATTGTGTGACTCGTCAACCGGCTCAACTTAACTGCTGAGTGACTCGCCAGCCCATCCAAGGACCCCTTCCTGAGCCAAAACATTCAGTTGCCCATGGCCGCGGACGGCTACGAACGGATTCGTCCCCGAACGTCTGGCTAGACGTTGCCAAAGAGGATGCCGGATTTCTTCGTGAGACGAGGACGCCCGAATGTCTTAGTGGGAGGAGGATCGTGGGCTGGGGTGCGGTGCGGGAACGAACAACCAAGCGCACCGTCGGGTCTGCAGCGAATAGAACGTCCTGTCAGCCATTTTCTGGACTAGCCAGTTTGTTTTTTAGTCCGACCAGCCTGACACAACGACCCACCGATGATACAATCTGATCCACATGATCCTCATAAATAAGTAATAACAAAAGCCTGGACCCAGCGAACTCTGCTACACACCCCACCTTGGAAGTCATTGTAAAAGCCTATGCAACAGTTTGCGCCCATCGTCACCGTCCGTTTCCCCTACTAACAGCTCCGTCAGAGGCGTTTATACTTCAGCCTTCTAGGGGCTGTCTATTGTAGTGCACCGGAAAACGAGTCCTTTCAGTAGCTTATAACGTTGGATTTTACCGTTGCTTTAACCTTCAAAACCTCCACTTGTTTTACTGACGGCACTTCTGTTAATACAAATTCTTTTATGAGTACTTTGTTGCCCCGTTTCTCGCTCTGGTTGATTGGCTTCCTATTTTTGTAGTCTGCAAAATACACCTTGGGTTCAGTCCTTTCTAACCTCTATATTGTCCCGTATTTGACAAGGCTGTTACGTTTTATTGATTACCGACAATTATCCAGGCACCCCAAGACAGCCTCGTTGGCTTTTCACTCCTACTCAGTAAGACATTTTCCTCCCAACCCTGTCCTCTTCTTACTGCGTTCTCAGTTTTCATTACTCATTTCATCGGTCTGCTACTTCTTAGCAACCTTCCCTGACCAGTCTACTTTCCTCTGTTCTCAAAACTACGGCGATGCAAATCGCTTAGGCAATGCTGACTCAATACTATGTTCCCCACCTCGACAGCTTGATAGAATAGCTCACCCTTTATTACTTTAGTTGCTTCGATCACTCCCCTGTCTATTCTGCTTACCCTTTTTCTTTGGCTTCCCATATTATCTAAACGGCTCAGGCCCAATACTCAGACTAATTCAGTCTTGTCTAATATATCTCTTGCTCTACGACGTTTCTCAGAGCACTGCTACGTTATCGGTCAATGTTTGGATGACAGGTTGCTTTGCGTGCATTACTTCTTGAGCCTCGTTGGCTTCTACACCATTCAGCTTGACCCAGTCATTTCATGATCTTGCACTCTGTATTCATTACTTTCTCAACCGGACAGCCAACTCTTAACGCCCTGCCAAGATGCAATATCCTTCACTTGAGTGCTTCTGTGCTACAGAGACGCAGACGTTCTAGGCTCCATGGACTCCAGACTGTGTCACCCATCACCAGATCCTGCTATACTTTTTCACTCTGTATTCTTATAGTCTATTTCCCACTTTAATAATACGAACTACTCCTAATTGCAGACTCGGCGCTCTGTTTCCCTTACCTCGAGAACCTGCTGATTTTCTGGAAAGCCTTGTGGCCTTCTCCACTATGTGCCAATAAATCCTTCTCATCCTGCCCTTAACCTTTCCTTATCAAGCTCGCTGTTTTAACTCTTCTTTAACCGGAGGGTCAGCTCTCACTGCGCTATCGTAACCTAGTATTACCTGACCGGACCATTCCTCTATGACTGCGTCTATGCTGCCGAGGCTTAAGCAGTATAGGCTCTGCACACATAGTGCTACGTTTCTCTTACCTCGAGAGGCTGATAGACTTGTTCACACTTTATGGTTATATCCTATCTAGGCGCCTTTATTATACATAATCCGACTCGCCGACTAATCAATTCTTGCTTCATCGGTCTCCTGCTCCCGGAATTCACTCAGACACCTGAGACGTTAGCTCTTTTGATTCGGTTGACCTACTGGACTGTTTATATTACCTTAATACCCTCGTAAGCTTTTCCAAACTTTATCAATAAGCCCTTCTTATTCCCACCCTAACCTTCTCTTATCAAGCTCCTGTTTTATTCTTCCTTTAACCGTAGGGCCAGCTCTAACTGCCCTGCCGTGACCTAGTCTCACTTGAACAGTCTATTGCTCTCTGACTGCGCATATGCTACCGAAACTTAACCGGTATAGGCTCTGCAGACTTAATACTATGGTGCCCTTGGAGAGGCGTATAGACTTGTTCACCCTTTATGGTTATATTGTTGTACCCACCTTAATTATACGTCCTAATACAACGTGCCGACTAATGCAGTCTTTTCTGATCAGCCTGCTGCTCTCCGAAATCGCTCAAACCTCTGAGACTTTACCTCTATTGGTTCGGCTGACCTAATAGACTGTTCACATTACCTGGATAGCCTTGTTGCCTTTTTCCCGCTTTACCAATAAAGCCTTTCTCTTCTTTACCCTGTCCTTTCCTAATCGCGGACTCCGCTTGACGTTCTTTAACTGGACAGCCGACCCTATATTTTGTCTGGATCTACTCCCAGCTGACCGTTCTTCTGCTTTTTCCCTTCACCTTTACTACCGAGAAGTAACTAAGCTAAGTACTGCATCCCCAACGCACCGTTTTCGTCACCCCGAGAACGTTGCTGAACCTGCTCACGCTTTATTAGCATAACGACGTTCATCCCTAACCTGCTGTTCTTTGCTGACTTTCAGCAGTCGGCTTTCCAACTTAATTGAGCTGCTTAGTCTCAATCCGCCAACTACTCCAGTCTTGTCGGAATGGCCTCTTGCTCTTGGCGTTTGCTCAGTCCCCTGAGACCTTACTGAGCACGCTTTGGCTAACACACAGGTTTCTTTGGGACACATGTTCGTGAGATACTAAGTTTACAGTGATACATGTAATTTGGTGTTCAAGCACTCTGGCAAGTGCTCTTCTTTATCACAAAGTTCCGGATGCATCATTGTTGTGTGGTTGTGTAGTTGCCTTTATTCGTTACCTTTTGGCTTCGAGGCTTACACAGAATGGGTAGCCAGCAACCTTGGAAACGTTCATTGCTTTAAACCCAACACTTAAACAAAGCACGATATTTCTTTATCTGAAAATGGATGGGTAATTATTCCGCCGTATTTTTACTTACTGAGTGAACAAACTACTTTTTTGTTACTTTGGATGGATGACATTACACTGAGGTCTGAACAATTAGGTTCAACTCGCCTCTCCTTCTCATACTTCTTAGCCGAATTTCTCTCGCTGACATTCAATGTCAACTCCGACCTTTCGCCTGATTTCATGGGGCAGATTTTTAAGCCAATGCTATGCCTCTGGGTTGGAAATAACCGAACACAATGCTACCTTTTACTATGGCTAGCGAAACTTCAGCCATTTTCTTTCCTGGACAAGTGACTTACCCTTACCACACATCTGGAACAGTTCACACTACGTTTACTGTGCAACTAGCCATGAATGTCAGTGACTTCTAGCAATACGACTGACCCCGGCAGAAATTCCAGGCAACTTGTTAAACTTTTGAGCCTGAACGATTGGGTACCACCATTTTTCTTGATCCAATATTACTTCAACAACATATTAGTTTAGATGTACCCAGGAGACATAACGCGGTTCTGCAGACGGAAATAAGTAGCACTCCAACAAGTTTCAAGTAATGCTTTACCTACCGTGTCATTCCGTCAGGACCTGACAGGAGCCATGGATGAAACAGCCCCTCGCTTAGCATGCATCAGGCAGGGAAGTATGGAAGTGTCCTGACTGCGACTAACAGAACCAATAATCGGTCAATAAGGAGCACTGCCCGTTACCGTTTGTCCTTCAAATGGATCGATACTGTACTGTGAGTACCACGCGGTATTTCGAATGTTTGACGTGCATCACTGATCGAGCATTTTTTCTACACTCTCTAGAAAACAGTGTTTAAACAAACGCTTGAAACGGAATTTGACTATTGTCAAATTTCCTCTGATCCAAGGTATCTTACATCGACCAAAGCGTTCCTGGTCAAAGCGCCTTTGGCGCTTCCTGGTAGTTTTTCGATTGTGCCCACGTTAAAGCCCCTTTGCACTCAGCTTTTACCTATTGCTTGAGGTCGTTTAACTATTGTATACGTTATAAACCCACTCTATTTTCCACTGGGTTGATCTCACAATGCACCGAGGTTATTTTCGTGGTGGCTTGGATTCTGAGGCTATCGCATTTTGCGGCAGTTCAAGCTGCAAATGCCAGTAACTGAGGATTCAAGCGCTGTGCAGTGCGACGTCTGCAATCGATGGTACATCCAAATTTGCGCGGACCTGAATACCGATCAGTATGCAGCGCAGGCCTCTAGCAAAAAGTTGTTTTTCTGTTGCGTCAATTGCTGCAGCAGCCGGCAAGGCCGCGCCGCCTTCCGTACGAATGATGAACTCTTGATACCCGGTGGCGAAATGTAGAGCTTTCGTCTTCCATGCTCTCAGATCTTCGCCTTAAGACTGATCTGCTCAAGATGGCGCTTCCCGTCTCCAACAACGCAGCTTTTTTCATCTACACTGGTGCGCAACTTGTGGCACCAATCATTATGTACCCCTTGTAGATGGCTGGCTACCACAAAAATGAAGTTGCTTCGAAAGTCTTAGCTAAAGCTACCATCATCGCCGCCGCGTTGCTGGTTCAAGGGTCCCTTAGAGTAAAGCATAAGAGAACCAGGAAGCCCGTAGTCTCTCTGCTAAACAAGAAGTTGTAGTTGTCTCGGCAGCTGGAACGAGCCGTGTCGTTACTTGCCAAACCGTCTGACGGTTGTGCAAAGGCACAGGTTCCCACATGTACTACTAGCCAGTCAAAGCTGCCGCGTATCTCGGCTCTCACCGAGAAGGCAGTTCTGATGGTTCGCTTGGCTTTTCTCAAAGGGATAAAGCGCCACAAAACCCTGTTCCCGTTCTCAAGAAGAAATGCAGCCCAACTCCGCCCTAAAGCCTTTCATTAGTATCAGTGACCAGAAAAAGTAAGACATCGACAATAAAGTGAAAAACATACGCTGTCGTTGCTTCCCCATCTAAGGGGATAAAGACTGTCCCATCACTGGTGGTGAAGCCACCTGCTCCAAGTATCGAATCAAAGACCCGTGGGATTAATGCCCCCGTCGTAGTGATTCTTTCACGGATAGTGACGTTATATTCCGTAACTCGGCTGAATCCACTGCAGTCCCTCCTGCTGGTAGCATTTCGGACGACCTCCAATGGTTTAAAAGCTGCGTAAAGAAGCTTCTTCCGCCTGGCTTTCCAGGATTTCCTGTCGGGCAGCTGATTCGACTGAGGAACGTCCCTGTTAATGCGTTAAACCCTGGACAGCTATTAGTTCGCGTTGTACTCTTTACCCTAAAGAAATGCAACGCTCTCATGCGGTTTGCTTTCAAGCTGAAAGGTACCACTATTAGGGTACGCCCCGACTTACCACTGGCCGATAGGCTGACGCTAAGGAGCCTTCAGAAACCCAAAAGCAGGCGAACGGCCGGTGAACAAGGTCTCCGGTTAGTGGGTTTTCAGGTGCTCCGCCGGCGGTCCTTTTCCGCCCCAGCACTGCCCATACTGGTAACGCTCGACCATGGCCCGGATCTAACGAATACCTTCAGATAGTGCCATGTAATATGCGCAGCCTAAAGCATAAGGTGTATGGGTTAGGTCTGCTTGTAGATGGGTGTCATCCCAAAATACTGGGATTCACTGAAAGGTGGCTGTCGCAAGACATCCCGGATGGTGAAGTCCATCTACCTGGCTACGCACTATTTAGGTGCGATTGCTCCGTTGGCCAGCAGGAAAGAGACTTCGCTTTTTGTGTGAGATGTAAACTTGACGTTTTGAAGACGTGCGTATTTCAGTCGGCAGACAAAACTGCTGAAGCTCTGTCGGTTGTGATTAACAAATACTTGGTTCGGGTTACAGTTGTAATTGTGTATAGAAGCCCTGGGAGCGTATCCAAAGAGGTGCTTGACTTTATTCTCCCCTAGTTTGCAAACCAGTGGGTGGTGATGGGCGACTTCAACGCCCCGGAGGTTTGCTGTGCAGATCTTCCTTGCGACTCAGCCTCAGGCACATTCGGCGTTGGTCTACTTGAGCTTAGGCTCCAAGTAGCTTTGCATTAGTTCATCGACCTCTTCACTGGGTATATGGACATCCCTGTATCGTCTATTTCATACCTGGTATTTGTATAGCCACTCGCTTTTGTTGATGCCATTACTTACGGACCCCTACCGGGTTCCAGGATCGTGATTGGTTGCTCTGCAGTTGTACTCTGTCTAGACGCTACCAGAATGCTGTTGAGCCTCCCCAAACATATGGCACGCAGAATGTCAAGCAGGGAGAGCCAAGGCCTCGGGGTTCCATTATGTGACCTTAGACGAGGATATTGTTCATGTTGCCTGGGCGAAATTTAAGTCCTACCTCACAGCGATCTCTGCTCTCTTTATCTCATTCAGAAGGAGAAAATAGGTGCGATTACAGCCGCCCTGGGTAGATTACACTGGCTGGCATTTACTCACAAGGTGGTCTAAAGGTTGGAGGACTTACCCAGGTGCTCAGTTCACCGATACTTATGACAGCTACCGTAAGGCTAGAAATAAGCGTAAGCAGCACTTGAGGAATGCTCGGCTCAATTTCTAGAAGTAGTTAGCAGACGAAGCTTTAGCGATGCCAAAAATATTATACGCATATGTCAAAAGGCGTTGTGGTTCGAACTTGTCAATGGCAGTATTGTTGTGTGATGATGGTGCTCATGTGCATTCGGACAACAAGAAGGCCTGCGTATTTGGTGGGCAGTACGCAGCAGCTTTGCTAAGGGAAACCTCTTTGACAAGCGTTGAGCCGGTTTGCGCGATCTCAGAGGGTTTGGGACTACTTGAATTTACTATGGCGGAGACGGACGTTCGTAGGTTGCTACAAGGGCTGAACCCTCCTAAGGCCTCTAGGCCTGAGTTAATTCAGCAGAAATGGTTGCATTTTTGGCAGCGGTACTAAGTGGACCGGGAACTATGGTGTTTCAGCAATCGCTTGACAGTTGTGCATTACCTTTCGAATTCAAGGAAGCTATCATCTGTACGATCTTCAAAATTGGGGCCAGGAGTCTGCCTGCAAAGTACCGGCTATTTAGCCTGCCGAGTGTAATTGTCAACCACCTCAAGAACCTGGTATGAGATTCAATGGATAGTCATTTGAGTAGATTTAATCTACTTAGCAATGTATCACACGGATTCCGGAATAGCTTTTCCTGTCTGACAAACCTACTAGTGACTCGCGAAAGTTGCGCGAATGCAGTGGATAACGACCACGCACTGGACATGCTTTTCGTCAACTTTTCGAGAGCATTTGACAAGTGACCCCATATCAGAATTGAGCAAACGTTGACCCCCTACCGGGTATCTGGTCGCGCCCTTCATTGGGTGACTGCCTCCTCGGATAGTAGAAAACAGTAAACACTGGTAAGCCGTGGCGTATCGTTAAGGCAGTCTGCCTTCAGTGGCGTGCAGCAGAGCTCGGCCCCTGTACCGCTACTTTCTCTATGTGAATTACCTACCCGCGGTGCTTTTGGTACTGCCGCTGCTATTTGCTGTTGACCTGAAGCTGTGAAACGTTATCAATGTTCATGGGGTTCCAAAGCTATTCAGTAAGCATTGAAGGAGCTTTGGGACTGGTTTACTTTATGGTTACTCCCCATAAATCAAGCAAAGCGCTCCGTTTTTCAAATTGGAGGAGGTTGTCCTCCCAACGAAAGGCTTAAGCCGACTGCCATGGCTGGCCGCTGATCTCTCTCCTAGCGCCCCTATCTGCCTTCCGCCTTACTCTCGTCAACGCTTCTTGACAGCAGCTAGTCGTTGTTGGCTACTTGCTACGCTGTGCAACTCTGTAGCTTGGAAGGAGCCACCCTTTTACTCTCCAACCTCCTTTTTACTTGAATGGCTGTCTCCCCAAGCTTCGTTCACTTGTTGATTTATTCCTTGACACTGTAGGTATACACTAGTATCCAAACGCCTTAATCATATTGCTTCCACGCCCCTGCTACTAGCTTTCCTAGAGCCAGTACATCTGTTTAGCAGCAGCTACTCGCCATAGACTCCATTCAACTTTACGGATATCTGGAGCTCAGTATTCACCACTCCTTCTCAACAAAGTTTATTCTCTTGGACTGTTTGAATCACTGCTCAGTTGGTTTGTTGACCTATTTTGTGCCACCGCAGGATCCACTAGTAACAAAGGGCTTACAATGAATGCCGTTGCCGGCTACAGGTCCCTCTCTCCTACCGCCATTATCTATCGTTTGCCTTACTGCCGACAACTCTTCTTGGCAGCAGTTAGTCGTTGGTGGCTCCATGCATCACTGTGCAAATTTGTAGCTTGCATGGCGCCACCACTTATTTCCTAACTTTATTCGCTTGGATCGCTTGCATCACAACTCAGCTGTTTCGGTGACTTATTTTGTGATATCGTAGGACTCCACTAGTGATCAAGTATTAAGCACGTAGGCCTACCCGCCCAATGCTCCTCTTTATTCTAGTGCCATTTTTCTGTTTAGCAGCAGTTAGAAGCCATAAGCTGCATACAAATCTGCGGATATCTGTAGCTCGCTAAGAGTCACTCCTTCCCCACGACGTTTACCCCCTTGAACTGTTTGCATCACAGCTCAGCTGGTTTGTTGACCCATTCTGTGCCACCGTATGTTCCACTAGTAACTGAAGGCTCAATCCGAATGGCATAGCTGGCTGCTGGCCTCTCACCTAGCGCTCTTATCTGTCGTTCGCCTTACTCGCGTCAACTCTTCTTGGCAGCAGTTAGTCGTTCCTGGCTCCATGCATCTCGTGCGAATCTATAACTTGGAAGGATCCACTCCTTTTCGCTCCAATCTTCCTTTCTCTCGAATGTTTGTCTCTCTAACCTTCGCTTGCTTGTTGCTTTATTCATTGAAACTGTAGGTATCCAACAGTGAGCAAACGTCCTAATGGTATGGCTACACCAGCCAATGCTACTACCTTTCCTAGAGCCATTATCGCTTTTTACCGGCAGCTAGTCGCCATAGGCTTCGTGCAATTCCGCGGATATACGGAGCTCTCTATGAGTCAATCCTTGCCTACAACCTTTATTCTAAGGTATTACAACACAGCTGGTGCTGTGATTTATTCTGCTACACTGTAGCTATCCGTATGTGGCTGAATTTCTTAATCGAGTGGCTATAGTTAGCCGCTGATGATCGTTCCACGAACGTTTTTATCTCGGTTGTCTCACTTTCAACATCTATAGCTACCGCGATTAAACGTACTCTCCTCTCATCTCTCCGCAGATTCGGGGCTTGCTAGGTGCCATACCTTACCTTTCCAACTGTTTTCTTGTAGACTGCATCACATATTTTGCTGGCTTGTTGACCAATTTTTTGACGCCCTAGTCATCTATTAGTAACCAGAATGCTTAACATAACTAACACCTTTGACTACTGAAATCAAGTCCATTAGTGCCATTTCTCGATCGTCTTATCTTCGACACTTAGTCCTCCGTACGTATCCATTTAATCCTAACCGACTTTCATCGTGCTCAGTTCCCTATCCTAATATACCTACGTACATAATGGTTACTATGTGGTCTTAGAAAATCCTCATCCCGTTGAGTATATTAAAGTATCGTCACATCGTCACTGTATGTTAGGGTTTCCGATTGCAAGCCATCGTGATTACATACCCACCTTCTGGTCTCCGGTTGAATTCCTACGCCGTAAGCTAATACCTCGTGAATTTCTTATCGGATCCCTGTTCTTCACCCTTATGAAAATAATTTATCCATTGGGCCATGCCTTTTGCTGCGTAATCAAAAACATTTTTAGCTTAATATCTGTTACACATTGTACTCAAGTTGTCTCAAGTAAATGTATTAAAGTAGGATTCCCCAACGCTTGGTACCATGACTGTTCTTTTTGGCCTTCTCTCGGCCTGTTACTCTCTTTCCCTTTTCTCTGAGGTAGTGAACAGCCTAGGGCTCCGGGATTAAACTGAGAAACTACCTTCGTCTGAGCTGGGACAAACTAACCAACATGGACGTACATGGACCACGGCTTCACTTCAAACCCAACCATCTGCGCTCAACACCTCAACCACCGATATCCAGTGGGGGTAGCTGGGCACGACTTCATCACAACACAGAAAATATACATAATCAGAGAAGGTGAGACCCCATTCACTGGAAATTCTACTTACCTTCAATATCATACGTCCTCCTCGACTGACCTCAACGTCCATGTTGGATTCTTGCTGTGCCATTTGTTTAGCCACCCGAGGAGTCACTCGACTGCGAATAAGTTCGCGAGCAAATGCTTCATACGTAGCTTTGCTAGTTTTGAATGACCGTTCTTAGCAATTGAGAACAGTGTTCCAGGACGTGGTGGGTGTTAGCCTGGCAAGCATTCTCCCTAGAAAAGCCACAAAAGTCCGTTTATCAACACTTTGACTTGGTGAATGGGACTCGCCACTGAATTAAGTCAGTGCCCACTGCTGCACACTGGAATACCGACTAGTCCTTTTACAATATTTTACTGTCACGTACAACAAAGATACTCTCAGTCTTCATCTACTGTCACCACTCCACCTACCGTGCTTTTTTATTTACTATACGCACACTTGCAACCATTTTACCGGCACTCCACTGATGACTTTGCTCCTCGTGAGTGCTTCGAATGTTTGCAAGTCGTACAACGTTTGGTCACGGCCAATTGCATGCGCCGCAACGTATCTGTTGCGCCACATAGTTGCTTGTAAATTTTGATCATCCCGGAGATGATACGGCCAGAACAATTTGAGAATAAAACATTTATTTATTTGTTTACCTATTACTTGGTCGGTGGGGTCGAACTCACCCTTGTACCTAGCCAGCTTGGCCCAGGCGTCGTCCACGCTTCGGCTTTACACTCCGGTGATAACTGGAAGAAGGCCACAAGCAGCGATTTCCGCATGTTGTGGTTAATACGACTTTAGGTTGGAGTCTCGACGGGCGGCGTCTTTACGAGACTGTTCTCGGCTATCTTTCAGCCTCATGTAGAATACTGCGTCCACGTTTGTCCGCCCTGCCTCGTCCGAGAGAAAGTGAAGTTACATAGGGTTCTACGGGTGGGTACGAGATTAGCTAGGCAATTACGCGGACGGACGCACTCCTAGCGTCTACTTAGTTTGGGACTGCGTTCAGTGCAGTACCGAGGGCATTAAGGAAACCTAATCCCAACCTATTGTATCTTAACTTGGAAGGTTGGTGCAGATTTATCTTGGCTATTCAGTCCCGCTAGGTTTTCTCTTCTATGCGGTCAATCCTTGAGGCTGGACAAACCGCGGTCCGGTCGGATTAGGGCGCAATTCCGGCTGTCACACCGAGTCACCGAAAGTTGGAACCTACTTCTTGAATATGTTACCGTTGAATCTACGGTTAAGGATTTTGAGCGGCTACTTGACACCCTTGGGTGGCAACTCGAAACCTTTCCCTTTTCCTGAGTAACTCGCATCTTCGCACTTCGATTTTCTTTTCTCTACTTTCTGCATGCCTTGGCATTGTTTTCTTATTTTAATAGAACTTCCTCATCCTGTACTTTCGATTTCTCTTCCCATCTTTTGCTTACTACACGTGACTGCCACCGTGTGGACTGCTAGGGCAGGAAAAGCGGGCATTAAATGGTTGACCAGGGTGCGCTACAAGTGTTTCGTTTTATATTCATCGATAACTCTGTGCACTTTATCAATTCCTGGCTCAAGGATCCACTCAAGCTGGATCACTCACGGGATTCTCCTATTGTTCCAGTCCCACCAGAAGTAGAACTTGGTATGTTTTGTCTAGCAAACTTTCGCCTTACAGAAAGTCACAAATGTCCGTTTAACATCACTGCGACGTGGCGGATGTAACTCGCCGCCGGATCAAGTCACATCCAATTACTTTACACTGGCAATCTGACTAGGACAGCCTATCATTATTCTTGATGCGCCACGACGCTTTCCTATCTGCATATTTTGTCGCCCTGTCTCTTTCTGCGCATTGGCCGCTAAGCTGTACGGTACACTCATCTAAACCCAGCGTATCGTGTCATCATTTTTGCTCTTTTTCTTTGACAGTTTTTCCAATTGAGCAGCGCTAGTTCTTGATTTATTCGCGGCTAAATTGTTACCGCAATTTGTAGCAGACTGCCTATGCCCATGCGTACGTTCCAGAACTCACGACCATGTGCTTCCTTCATTACTACTTCTGTCTTATTTTTGCCGTTACAATCATGGACGCCTGAAACGTCTCCGATTGTCCCTGTCACAATTATTATGAAACAACTGTACCGTTTCACTTCTTTGATCATGCCACAAAGTGCCTGCCCAGTGTACTTGAGAATAAATAAACACGTATTTATTTAGTACGTGCACAATGCATATATCCGGACTCGGCTCTAATCCAATCTACAACGGGACGCAATTATTACACTCCAAAATCTGGCCGACGGTTGACGTTTGCTACTGTACCTAGAAAACTACTCCGTCATGTGCCAGAACGCTGCCGCGCCCTTTGTTTTATAGCAGTCGCAGCACCATGGGCACAATCTTTCGTGCGTGCTAGTCAATTCGACCCGGGGGAAGGCCGCCCCTACGCCTCCCGTTTGTAGTGCTTGGCATTTTCACCAAGGCAGCGGTTTCCGCCAGTCAACAATTCCAGTCATGACAGGGTGGAACTTCTGAATCTTTACTGGCATCCCATACATCCAAAAAGAGTTAGACCTGGGCTGACTTCCAACTTTTATCTAAAGAAGAGGCCCACATCCAGACGCAAGCCCAATCTTGGTCCAGTTTGCATCCCACTAAACCTGGTGACCACATTCCAAGTCAAAGCAGTGGGTCATCAAATATTCGTCGACGTCTTGGTCAAGGGTCAGGCTGTCCGGTTACAGTTGGACACCACGGGCGACATCACGATCATCTCCAATTGAATTCCGGCGATCGCTCGGCAAGGATTTATTCCGACCGACCACTTTATCCGTCACGAACCGCTTATAGGAATCGTGTGCAGCTAACCGGGCAGCAGCATTGCACCGTTATTGTTCGAGGTGCAGGCTTTAACGGAATCAGCTGCTTCGCAGGGCAAAGCTTAATTTACTTTGTATTGACTGGCGCGAAACTTCTGGCGCGAAACTCCTGGCTCGGCAGGTTTGTCTATTCGGGCTACATACAAATCGATACATCCTCAATAAGAACCGAACAACCAAGGCGACGACATCATCAGACGGTTTGCCCCAGTGTCGCTTTGCAGTTCTGGTCGCTGTACACACAAGCGCGCCGTTTTCAGCTTTTACCTAAGGCTAAACTGATATACTGCCCCAATAATCCCGTCCCATACACGGCTATAAAGCTGCTTGATGCCCAGCGCAAACGCCTGGAAGAAAAGGGTGTATTGATGCTTGTGTTCTATTCCGCCTAGACAGCGTTAACTGTCGTGGTCAAGAAACCGACGATGTCCCTTCACAACTGCGCTAATTTTCCCACCGGGCACAATGATGCGCTGTAACCAAATTGCCCCCCAATACTGATCCCAGCGGATCTCCTCTAAATAATCAACGGTGGTGCATGTTTTTCCAAATTCGACCTGGTAGTCAGCAACTTGCAGATTCAAGTCACCACTTAAGACACAAAATCTTGTGCCCAGCAACACCTAGAGGGGGCTTTTACAGTGCAGTAAGTACTCGTCTGCAAAAAGTTCTTCGACCATTTTCAAACAGACAATGCACACAAGGATCGATGGCGTTCCGGGTATTGGCGCGCACATATACGATCCACTCATTTTTATCGCACCTCAGAATAGCTTTAGTTGCGTCTGGTCGCAAACGTTCAGCGTTTCCAGAAGTATAGATTTCGCTCGGAAGCGGAAAAATGCCAGTGCTTTCTTTGGTCGATCATACACCTTCCAACTTTTGAATGCCAGTGGCCATCACTCAGGTCGCAAGAACGTCAGAGCCACTCATCGGATGATCGCTTCAGGGAAAATATCAAACCTGTTATCCTTCCTTTGTCTCATAAGCTTACACCATACCTTCTGCCATCGGTACCCTGAGGTTCTAGCCCGCATCAAGCGTTGTTGTAGTAGGGTCTTCTTTGGCATTGATTCCCTGGCTGCGAGCAGTCCCACATTCACCTGAAATCCGTGCTGCGTTCTGACCTACTACTGACCCATTACAACACAACCTTATTTATTTTGGTCACCGCAGTGGCCACAGCCTTGTGCTCAGGAAAGTTATCTCCCTTCACTGGCAAAGTATTCCGAAAAAGCGTTTATAACTTTACAATTACGCTAAGGCCAGTGGAGAACTTTGAGCAGGTTGAGACTTCAGCATTGGACATCATGTTTGTCTTCCGCGATTTTCACTTGTTCCTGTGAAGTTGAAGTTTCACGCTGTTGAATGATCAACTTTCGCTTCAAAGTAGGACCTTCCTTCCTACTCAACTAGTCGACTTCAGCCTTGGGCTGCTAGTTTTCTTTGTTACGACTTCGAAAAGCGCAACAACCCAGCCCAAGATTTTGGACAAGACAACGGCCGCCCAAGCCACATTTTATAAACAAGCCACAGAAGTAAGCGCCGGCATTACCATCGAGGTACGTCTTCACAATCAACTCTCGAACGCCATCCATAGTCTTCCCATTACTGTCACCGACCTACTTCACGCAACTGCAAAAGGCCCTGACCAGCAGAAACCTGTCACTTTTGTTTAGACGCGTTGGACAAATGATGCTTATTAGAGAACTCAACCAAATGTTTTGGCACTGTAGCACGTATTCTTTAAGCGTTTTATGCCTCAGCATTGCAGATCGCGTTAATGCCACTTTCTGTCTCCCGCGAGCCATACTTAGCCAACGCAGTCCTGCACACCTTAATATGAACAGATGGAGGGCGATCACCCGCAGCCAGGTGTAGTGGTCGGGTATTAAAAACGACGCTGATGAGTTTGCTGGCAGATTTTCAAGTGTCCAACAGGCATCCTCGGTGTCACCACCCTTACTACCAGTTTATGGGTACCCGTAAACACACATTTTCTTGAATGCACCTTGGCTATGTTGGCCCGATCGATGGCATCCGTACCTGGTCGTGAGCGTCGCTTACTATGAACGGCCTAAAATGGTCGTCCTCAACCCTCCGACTGCATCCGCCACGCTGGTTCGCCTACAAATACTTTTCACCCAATTTGACTTTCCGGTAGCCTAGTTGTCCGCTTTTGGCCCCCAGCTTACGTCTTCTATGTCCAGTGGCTTCCGTCACCGATGTCGCATGCAAGGCCTATGCTTATCACTTCACAGATAACTAAATAAATCTTCTGTTCTGAGATTCATCGAGGCGCACCAACTCAGGCACGCTCAACATTTAGGAGCAATTGTTTTGCCCAAATGATAAGTTATAACGCATGCAATTGGTTGTGGTTAAACGTTGCACGATTCGCAGAAACGGACGAAGCAAGCAGGAGAAGTAAAATCATCAGTGGGGTGATGGTAAAACTGTCCCATTTGTGCGTAGAATAAGTAGAAAAAGCACGGTAGGTGGAGTGGTACCAGTATGTGAAACCTGAGAGTATCTGTTGTACGTGTCAGCAAAATAGTGAAAAATGACTCTAGTCAATATTCCAGTGCGTACCTGTTGGCAATGGCTTTATTCAATGGCGATTCACATCCGCCAGGTCGCAGTGTTGATAAACGGACTTTTTGGGTTTTTATAGGGTGAATGCTTGCCAGGCAAAAACCCAGTCCAATGATTAAGGGCAGCAGTTTGCCTATACATTCAGGAGGGCACTCTTGAATCCCCGTAGCGTAGAGAACCTGGACTAATGTTTTCTAGTGTTCCTGCTCGTTTATTGTTTCACCCCTAATCCAGCCGCTTTAAAATGCCAGCATCCAGCTGAAGCATGGATATATCATAATCTATGCACTACTCACAAAGCACTCATCCAGACCGATAAGCCAAACATTAAAAGTCTTGCCGTCAACAAGCCAACCGAGTCCGTCGTTAGAACCCCGGTACACGCTCGCGGCTGTTGGATAGGGCGCTCCAGCTGAACCAAAGCAAAAATGATAGCCTGTCTAGGTAATATACTGCAGGACATATTAGTGGGCTATGGCACGTGCTTCTGCCACCGCAAACAACTAGTACCGCAACGCAGAGATTACTTTATACGACATCCTTCCTGTGCACCAGTCGCCGCTCTTTTCTTTAGATACCTTCGGAAGTGCAATAGTACGGAAGACCCCGATCGAAGCCGCTTAAACGCCGCAACTTCTAGACAGCCTGCATAGCCAACGAACAGGAAAAAGCCGGAGATCCCAAAACCACTTCATATCAATCCTCCCCAGAAGCGGTACACCTTATATCCAAGGGGAAGTAAAACAAAAGAGTAAAGTGATCCCAATACTCGGGCTGGACTACGCGGTGTCCTTATCCTATTTACAAAGCAGCAACTTCCAGCTAGTCCAAGTCAATGCACAGCCGTGCCTACGTGAACCACGGACATTTGTTAGCCACACCATTGTTGAAAACGAACCGCAGTGATAACCAGATTCGGCCTTTGTGGGTCGTAAATCAACGCTCAAAGCGAACGCCACACTTTCCATCTATTCGCCATCGTGGCTGCTAGGGACTTGCGTGGGTCACCTGAGTGTGTATCACACAAGCCAGGCTGCCTTGCGTGATTCACAAAAGCAGCCAGTTTCTCGTGGGTGTCCATCGCTTCGTTAAGTTTTGCATGCATATAGCCCTAGCCGAATCCTCGCCTTGGCAGAGAACAGTGTGGCATGCGGATCCAGCGAATTTGTGGCTAAGCCATCACGTCTTATGTAGGAGAGCAATTATTAAATGACGCAATGCCTACCGAAACCCCGCGCATAGCAGTTCCGCTTACGCCTACTATGTGCTAGCAACATATCAATCGTTCCACTGGCTACAAAGCGTCTCTCCCACCCCGTATGGTAGTCCTTTACACTAGTGCTGATGGGCCTTTCCTGTGCTTGCACATGAATGAATAAAGTTCCATTAATAGACCGCAGGCACGCAACTGTATTTATGTGGGCGAACTTGAGTACAATAATAAGTAAAGATATAAGTCTAGGCCGGGGCTGGGTGCTTTGCTTGTGTGGGATCAGATCAGTACGCACCCAAATTCAAAGCTTCTGCAAGGAGTGTGAGAAGCTTGTGTATATGGGTTCCTTATTCGCGATTGACATGCAAGTCGTGAAGCAATGAGTTCTACACTGCCTTTTGCAGCACTTGACAGTTTATTACGCTAACGTAACGTATGCACGGGCTTCGTTACGTCTAAAGACCAGAGTGTCCACGCTCCTCGTGAATTTCGTCTGGCTCCATGAGGCCATATTGGTTCCCTGCTACTAGTAGTAAAAGAATGGCGCACAGAGTCGTATGCATGCACAATTTTTATCGTGAACCTATTTTTCAAGGAATTTATTCCATGCTCTGCATATTTCATTGCAATCAGTGATCCGTTAAAGAGAAGGCATGTAAAAAGGAACAAGGGCGGCTGAGTTGGAAATAACCACCAGAGCTTCAAATGTGCTGTCGGCAAATACCAATAGAAATTAACGTGTGTCGAAAAAGGGAAAACAAGTCTCAGTACATTGTCACACCTCATTCCATGTTACTCTTCAATTATTTAATGGATCAATCAGGATTCTTGGTCTATTACTAGCTGATTTGTGACTGCAGTATATGGCGGGATGACCGTCTTTACAAGCGGTCCCGAACTCATGACAGCCCAATTATTATTGCACCTTTCCACCATTGTACACTTCCAAGGATGTACATTTGAATAATTGACTACTGTCGCTGTTACAGTTGTCATAAAATGTCTGTACAGTTGCACCTAACTGATCAAGCCACCATGAACGTGCCTCGTACAGTCGAAGATAAATTGTTCATTTATTATTCAGCACTAAAATTACAAATTGACGTAAAATGTAACCAAAGGCTTTGCCTTTACAGGTGACCTCGAAGGCCAAAATGCAAAACCGAGTAAATCGCCAAAACCAACTTTTATAACTAAAATATTGCAAAAATCTGAACAAAGAAATACTACTTTGAAGGCGTTTCAGTCGCTGGTTAGGTTAACCCTACAATTATCGTGATTCATGCAGTAGTTCGCGAGTTGTGTAGTACAGTTGAAACCGCAATGTATTGTTTAAATTGACCGCCATGACTAATGTCTCCTTTGCTTATTTTACAGGGCTTGGCGGACCGAATGCACAATGTATGAAGGGAATCAAAAGCCAAGCCCCAGCACCTGTTCCTTGTGAACTCGTTGTTTATATACTTGCTTGCCGTGTACCACGCTGTTCGCATGCCGGGCTGTTGAATACATCTGTCTCGGTCCAGCTTGCTCGTTCTTGTAGTCGACTCATTAAAGCATCGTCGTTTTGCATGATTGCCGTTTCGTACGAGCAACTGTGTTAGTTATTCGGTCGCTGATTCTCACTTGCCGTTCTTTTGTAGCCGGGACTTCTCGTCCGTGTCTCGAACCTGCCATCCGGAATATATTACAGTTGCTTGAAATTGGACAGCTGTCTACGAATAACGCCCAGTTATAATTCGCTAATATGGGCTATCTGTTTGCAAGCAGGTTTAGCAAAAATGCAAAAAGGATATCAAATGTGTCGTAGCGTTCTAAATGGTAAATAAGAGTAAGTGCCATTAAAGACGCAATATACCCCAAACTGCGCCGCGATCGATAGAAACAGCGTAGTGGGCCGAGAAGCAAAATTTCCTGGCATACAGTAAAATTCGGACAGAAAGTGATAGCTTTATGCGCAACTGCTACAAAGCCAGTGAGGAATATGATATATAGAGGAGACTTCAGAATATTTGCAAGTTGCTTAAGGTCGAAGAACCTCAATGTGCATTTGCAGAGGATACTAAGCCACCTGAACCATTATGAATATTTTGTTCCCAATTTTTTAGTCTAAAAGTGCTTGCGAATTGTATCCTAGTACGCCAGGAGCCAGTCCAGCGTAAAAAATGCCAGGAACTCTTAGGGATTACTTTGCCCAAATGAGTCAGAATAACTTACACATATCTTAGACAAGTATCGGAAAGTTGATCTCTGAGCATATTTTGTGTATCCACAAGGACCTAACACCATCACGAATAAGCTACAGGTGGCTGTCGCTACTACCACGAGAATGGTAGCCGAAAAATTAGTAGAATGCTTCCAGACGTGAAATGTAAGGTGGCTTGCATTGGCTGGGCAGTAACGACACTGCTTCCATTGATTGAGTTTTACGAACTTGTGATGTTATCGTGTAGTATAAGGTACTGTTGTAAATCTTTGCTCCTTTCGAGCTACGTCAAGCCTAATTTGAAGTCTGGGGTGAGCGACAGCAGTATCTTTCTAAAGAGCGGTGTAATATAGTGCTGGGAGTTCGCAACAGTTATTAACTTGGAGGTTTATCTGGTGTGTACTTTTCTCATTTCCCGGACAACATGCAAGAAGTACAGTACATGCCAAGTTTATGAAAGCAAGCAGAATACATGGAGCTGGTTTTTCACCCACCACTACGCATAGCGCATCGTAGACTTTGGATTTAGGCCACCGATAATATTACGCTCGGCCGGCCAGAAAAGGCAGAGGTAGTCAAAAGTTCCGACTGTCCAATTAGCCAGGTTGACATGGACTACTCTGTCGCATGGTTAGTTTTCATACCCTTGTACAGGAAGATGTAAAAGTAAATATTGGGCTACCAAAAGCCGTGCAAGTAAAGGATACGGCTTTCATTGTGTGTCTTTTAGTGTTTCTAAAAGGCAGCAGCGTATGTATAACACAGATGAAGCTAAATTCATTCAACCCTGTCTAAGGCGACAACCCCAGGGACCGACAAAGTCGTTCGCCTTGGACAACTGGTGGCCGTGGTCAGATTAATAGCTAGGGACATTACACATAAGAAAATACCTTCATGATGTATTTGGCGGGTCGCCTTAGACAGTTGGTCGCCTTAGACAGGTAGACGCCATAACAGGTTGGACTGTATGTGGCCAACATAGCGAAAGTGGAGAAACTTCTAACTCTTAGAACTGTGGCGCTTTCACTATTTGCCCTGTCAGCAAGCTGGAGGTAATATAAACCTCTTTTGCTGTACCGAGTGCAGTTGGAAATAGTGGAGTTGAGTGGCGAGTAGGTAAGGCTTTATGTACTGCATCAATTAGGGACTACTATCATTTGAAAGTTACATGTGCCCCTAAAAGTACATCTAAAGCAGACTTTAGCTGAACAGCTTTTGGACCGCCTTGAGGATAAAGTTTAAGTGCACCATGTGTGACGACAGCAACAATAGCCCCTAGAGTCAAATACAAAAGTTAGGACCGGTAGAGTGCTTTTAACTAGATATGCATCAGAGGTCATAGGCTTAATAATTTTTCCCACATACCATGGTAAAAGTATTTGTAAGGTGGTAATGGATAATGATGAAGACGAAGGAATGAAAGCTTAGAAGTGTAATGAATAAAGTTTGTCGACCCGTGTGGATTTTTGTTGTCCTACCATATCCTATATGGGCAGTGTCATCGGAGTTGCGAGAAACCAGTAAATGGCCAACTGCTCTACTACTCGTTACTGGCTGAATGAAGGTAAACTGGCCATTGTTGAAGGCATCTTCGAAGGGGTTCAGCTACTGGTTGGCTCCTTCAGGTTGTCTATGCGGTAGCATTTACTAATCCGTATTGCAGCCTTTGGAACAAAGTGTCTCTTGGAGAAGATGCAGCACCTCAAAAGGAAACCAGTGATGGCGTGGTCCAGTTTGTACTTGGGTTTCTAGTCTTTGCGCCTAAGAGATGCGTGCAACTGATCCGCATGGAATCCCTTAGGCGGAAAGGCGGTACTACAATGAAGTGGCTGACCTGTGGGTCCATGCATCCCAGCGCATTTGCGGAGCTCGCTAGGATCCACTCCTTAACACCAACCTTTATGTTTGGACTGTTTGTATCCAAACTCAACTGGTTTGGTGACATTCTGTGACGCCGTAGATATTCACGACTGACTAAAGGCTTAAACATAATGCCATTGCTGGTCATTATCCTCTCCGCTAGCGCCGTATTTTGTCGTTTATTTTAAGCTAGACACCTCATTTTGACAGCGTCTAGTCGTCGTAGGCCCCATGCATCTCTACGCATACCCGAGCTTGCCAGCAGCCACTCGTTACCTCCAACCCGTATTCTGTTAGATTGTTTTCTCAGCGGGATGTTTGTTGACTTATGCTGTGCCACTGTAGGTATTCACTTGTGACCAGAAGTCTTAATCGAATGGCTATGCCCACCTATTACTAATCTGTCCACTAGCTATTGCGCGTCTTACCTTCGACACCTCAGTTTGGTTGCTACGATTCGTCGCAGGCCCCATACATCTCGGCGCAAATCTTGAGCTTGCTAGGAACCACTCCGAACCTCCAGCCTTTATTCACTTGGACTGCCTGCATCACATCTCAGCTGGTTTGGTGGCTTATTCCGTAAACCCGTAGGTATCCACTAGTACCTGACGGCTTAATTCCACGGCCGTTGCTGGCCACCGATATTATTTCCTTGCGAGTTATTGTCTGTCATTTGTCTAACCTTCACCTCCGGTTAGCTGATGAGTCATTGTAGGTGCTTTGCATCTCTGCGCACACCCGGAGCTGGCTACGATCCGACCCCTAGCTTAAAATGCCTCAGTCACGTAAAACGTTTGTAGCACTTACCTTTGCTGAGTCCTTGAGTTATTATGTTACACCGTAAGTATACACTAGTGACGAAAGTTCTTCATTGAATAACCACAGTTCGCCAACGACTCACTCTTCTAGCGCCGTTAACTGTGGTTCTTCTTACCGTTAACACCCCTGTTTGGAATCGACAAGTGGTCTTAGGATCCTTGCATCTCCACGCATATCCGGAGCTTGTTCGTAGCCACTCTTTATCTCCCAACCCATAGTCTCTTGGAATATTTGTATCACTTACCTTCGCTGAGTTGTAAACTTTTGCTGTAACACTGGAGGCATCCACGTTTAACCGAATTTCAAATGGAGGAGCTAATAAAATTGTCCACTGCTTAGCTGTTAACCCACGCTATTAACTTTCGGTTGTCGCATCTTCAAAGTCTCTAGCTACCGCGGTTCGGCGTACGTTTCCCGCCTCGCTGCGCATAGTTGGGTTTGCTAAAAGCCACCTATTATCATTCCAACCTTTAGCATCTTGGCATGTTTGTATCATCTAGCATCGTCGCTTTGTTGACTTTCTCTATGACACCGTGTGCACCAATTGGTAACCGAAATGGTTAATCGAGTGGCTGCAATTAGCCACTGATGAGCCGTCTAGTATGGAGAGCTGGGCACATTTTTACTCTCCCGAAAAGTATACATCTGAAAAATCCAGACAACAAAATTGGAAACTTTGCTCACCTGGACACACAACAAGATAACTCTTCTTGGCGTTTCCATCCTCAACCGGCAGCAACAATTATGGCGGTCTTGTTCAAACCATCTGTCCATCCAACAGAGGAAAATGTAAGCCATTCGACTGCGAATAACCGCATATGAAATCAGTCGTCAAGCGGCTTTGCCAGTTATACATCAGTGTTCAAAATGCTTTACGGCAGTGTTGGAGGACGTGCTGAGTCTTCGCCTGGCAAGCGTTCCCCCTATAAAAGGCCACAACTGTCTGTTTAACAACACTGCTACTTGGCGGATGTGACTCGCCACTGAATAAAGTCACTGCTTACAACTACATACTGGCAAGTCGATTAGACTCATTTCAACTTTTCCCGACACTTGTAAGGATATGATACCCTCTGACTACATGTACCGTTTCACTGCACATATAGTGCCTTGACAGCTTACACTACACACGACTGAATCCAAAGTATCGTTGTGATATTCAGCTGCCTGTGAACCTTGATCATGCCTGATTGGGCGTATCTCTATAAATTTGAGAATAAAATATTGATCTATTTATTTATTTATTATCTTTCGTTCGTCCCACCAACACCTGTGTTAAACTACCGCGCTTCGACGTACACACCCCGCATCCATGTTCATATCCGGAGCTTGCTAGTAACCGCACCTGCTCACCCCAACTGTATGCTTGTAGACTGGTTGCGTCACGCACACACTTGCCTGTATGTTAACCTATGCTGTGACACTGTAGGTATCCATTAGTAACCAGAATGCTTAACCCAAACAACATTGTTGGCTTTTTCGACCCAATCCACTCGCGCCATCTCTCGTTTGTTTTAGCTTCGAATCCTAGTCCTCTCTTCATAACCACTTAATCCTAGCCGGCTTCTGTTAGACGCAGCTTCCTCGCCTTTTATACCTATGTACAAAAACATATTAGGTGACCTTCGATAATCCACGTACCATAAGCATATATGAATCTCGCTAAACCGTTCCTGAATCTTCTGGTTTCCAAGTAGAAACAATTATGATTACATGACCATCTTCTGGTCTCAGGGTGACATCCTGCAGTTTTAGGTAACGCCCAAGCAGCATTAGTGCTAAGCTCAAACCGATATTTCCGCTACGAAACTACTTGCTTTATCTATACCATCATTGTGGCTACCATTTTTACACCACTGTAGCTTTATTAATGCATGTACACCATGTTAGTCGAGCTTTCTGAGCGAATCGCTCGACCTTCCTGTTTCTCTCCCCAGTCCTCCAAAAGATGGAAGGATAAACAGCGAAGATTCTCTATGAAAGTTCTGTTTGCCACCCACCTGGTCCGTGGATTAACCACCCGCACCTGCACACTCAAGCATACAAACCACACTACCTCTTTCAAATCCTTCCAAACCTGCAGAATGCTCCAGCTTCCTTCCCCTGAACGCCAGACATCCTCGACAGTATCGCTGCTCCCAACCATTCACGGTGCATCCTGACTAAGCCACTATGCCAGCCAACAAACTTTATTTGATTCAGCGTAACTGTCAATAGCTGCCAGCTAAATGGGTCTAAATGCTGCCTTACCAGTGCTAGTTGGAACAAAGTACGTTGGCTGGTAGTGTTCTAGGACATTGTCGATTTTCGCCTAGCGCGCGTACTCCCTATACTAAGCCACAGGTGTCTGCTAAACAACATTGAGACATGGAAAATGTGATGCACGAAACTTGCAAGTCACCGTACTTGCACACATCACTAATACGGCTGCATACGCACAAGTATTTAGGTACATTTTGTTACACCTATTTGGTCCTTCATTACCAAGGAGGAGTTAACTATGCCGCTTCTCACAAGCTGACTCTACCTTTTCAAGTTCCTGCGTATAGTTTATCCTGAATTTGGCGGAACGCCATTGCTTTGGCAGTTTTGATGATACCCGGTTTGGAGTGTTTCGAAATATTCGAGAATAGATATTTGTTTATGTAGTTATTTTATAATAATAAAGCCAAAAGCAGTGGTACTATAAAATTGGACTAGAGCAGACCAAAGCCTTGTTTATGCTCCAGCCAGAGCGATCTTAAAAAGTCACTCAGCCTTAGCACAGATATTAAAATTACTTCACATTTTGTAGGCACCTAAGTGTTTGTAACCAGCTTGAAAGCCTACGGATTGTGAAATACAAAATGGTGATGGCATTTTGTTCCAGAAATTATGTACGCCTCCAGGAAGAAGCGTGAAAGTAGTTTGTTTCCTTGCTGGCAGCAGGCATTGACCTAGCACTTGTTTTTTGAAGTGAAATTTTAGCCTTTATTTGGGGCTTTTGCTGGAGATTGTACTGGGTGTTTCGGGTATAACTCGCCGCAGCGAATACTTCGGCGGCAGTGTTTCAGGATGCAGCGCGTTTCAGTCAGGCCAGCGTTCTCCTACCAAATAGCCAAGAATATTTCTTTATCCACTCGGCGGCTTAGCGGTCGCAAATCGTCATACCCAAATTAACTAAATAAATATTTATCTTGGACTGTGCGTGCCATGCACCCGGATGCAGGATAAACGAAGTGTAATGGAACCGACATATTGCGGTAATTCTAACGGTGACAAACAAAAATCTTGTAGAACTACATGCTTGAAACTCCACAAGTGGTACAAAGGTAAAAAGTAATCAACTTGCTTGTCGTGAGGTTAGGCAAGTTTATTTAGGCAAAAACAGTCCGCCATACATTGCGTTAGTACAACAGCCACGAATAGAGCAAGAATATTGGATGAAAAATTAGAAAAGAACTAGTAAAAATCAAGCTTACTGCTTCCAGGATATACTGGATGCATGTGAGTTTAATGCAACGATCAACGGCGAAGGCGCAGCAAAAAACATGTGTACGGGATATGCATATGGGAAGATGTCTTGGCGTATCAGAAGTGATGAACTGTGGTGCTAGCCGCCTAGCGATGGTGAAGCCATGTGTCTTGCTTTTATTCAATGGCGAGTCACATTCGGATTATCGCAATGTTGTTACAAGGTTATTTGTGGCATTGTGTAGGCAGAACCGTTGCCAGGTACAATCCCACCACGTCCTGGGAGGCTGCCATTGATTCCTTTGAACAGCAGGGTGTAAGTGGCAATGGTTCTTATTGACCGAACGGTTGCTCTCTTATTCGCAGTTAGGATACGCCCAAATTTTTCATGGATTAATACATGATAGGCGAGTGCCTATATCACACAGGAGTTCGATCCGGTCCTAACTAAATGGCTCGACTCATTTGGTAGGTACTTAAAGAATTGAAGCTTGTTGGAATGGTATGTGTTGTTCGTCTGCAGCGCTGCGCAATTCCGCCTGGGAGGATCCAAAAATAGGAGGATGAAATAGTTTTAGAGCACAAAAATGCAAAACCCATTTATGCAGGCCCTGTAGTATGGCAGATTATCCGGAAGAGCGAATTGGAAGTTCTCTCGGGGTAAATTGTATAACGGTTTGGGAACACTGGCTTAAACAGCCATGCGAACCGTCAAAGTAAAGAGTAACTGAATCTATGTGGGTGGTTAGTAAATATTAATTTTCCAGTAGTGAAAATGGTTAAACCCAATTGTTATAGCCGGAGCCAAGGGTAGTATATTAGCAGGTTTGTCCAATTAGAAACATATAGCATAAGCAGGAACCACAGCATTCCGAAGTCAGGTGCAATGTCCGTGGATACATGTGACACTGAACAGTAGCAAGACCGTTCTGGACCAACAGTGTGAAAAGTGGAAGTTAGTAAAGGACCTACAATCATAAATACAGGCCTCTAAAGAATGGTATCCTTTCCAGCTAACGAGGAAGTAAGTTGTCCAACCCGTAAATTGTAACACTGCGGAATAATCATTAATCCAGTTCTAGGCAGAGGAACATGGTGCTTCGATGCTGAGTGTTTAGACCGGAGCGATGGATATTTCTTTGGTTACTAGTTTTGACTTTGTTTGAATCTCAACGTAAGAGGCAACGAACAAAGCGGTTCCACATACATAAAACAAGAATACATATGGAAGGTAGTAAACCATATAGCCAGTCGCAACACTGCTTGAACTAATACACCCTATATATCATGTAACCTTATTAATTGTTACTGGTACATGCGTTCCATAAAGGAAACCGGATACAAAAATAGGCAAGCATTGCAGTGGAAAGAGAAGGGCTAGGAGCGCATGTTCAGGGCAATCGTAATTACAGCGTACTTTGAGCAAGCGTACAAATCAGGTGAAGAAAAGCTTACACGTAATTTAGAGGATGGCGAGCCCTCTGGTCGAATGTGTCGAACGAAAGGAAAGAGGCATGTTGCACTCTAGATAGGTAGCCCAAAATTGGTAAGGTTCGAAGACGCCAGCGACAAGCAGTCGTCGTGAAAAGCTAGAACGGATGGATCCCCCTTTTAGGTCAGTGCAAAGAGAAGGTATAAAACTAATACTGAATATTGAGAATATGCAGCAAGTAGTAATGCCTCTGTGTAGCTGCATCTATTATCACCTCCGCAAACCTACCTATTATGATGGTAATTATTTTTAAACCTCAAGTTGGTAAAGTGTGTCAAGAAGTTTTTAAACTACGATACCGACTTTGTAGCGATTAAATCTGCTGGCAGGTTGTGCCACTTATCCACCACCTTCTTTAAGCAGTGTTGGCGCGAGACCCACTTCAACTCCAATATGACAAGTTTTTATTGGTGTTCTCGTGTGCTGCCTGGTGTACGCAGAGGAAGCAGCGATCTTAACTTGGGGCAATCACTCAGACGTACTATTAGGTCCGCATTACGTACTCAACCGACATTCGACGATAAGCCAGGGTGTACAACCACAGGTTCTTGCACCGGCCGTTTTAAAGCCCACCTCGTACACCGTGGGTGAGCCTTGTGGCAACCTGCTGTACCCGCGCAATCCTCTGCACCTCATTCCTAGTGAGCGCACAGTAGGCGGGGAGCTGTTCGCTAGCACTGGTCTGATGATAGAAGAGAACCCGCGGGTGGTAACTTCTTCGGACTAGATGCAGAAGCTGCGGTTGAGCGCCCAGAGTTCGCAGTGCGTTTTGGTAAACCGTTAATGATTTTAGCAGCTTACGAACCGCAGCGTAGGAGTGCGCCGAATTTTCGCACGGATGGTACTGGGCGCAATTGTAGGCCGGCTAGATTTTAGCCTGCCATTATTATCCTTGCCCAGAGGCCTGAATACCGACTTGACCAGGTCGGTCGAAAGGTTGGCCCTTGCTGATTACTTGAAAACGCTATCAAGGTCACTCTGAAGCAGGTCGCAAATGTTGGACGTCTCAATTATCCGCCACTTCTTTGGGTCATCTGCGAACAACGCGCAAGGCGATCTGAGAACCTGAGGCAACACGTTAATGTAAAGCAGGAACAAAATGGGGTCAAGGGCTGTGCCTCAAGGGAAGACCCTTGTCGACGGCTACCACTCGGTCGAGTAATTGTCCAATGACACTGTGCAAGCCCGGCAGATAAATAATTTACCGATCCACTGGTGCAGTGAGCTACTAAAACCGCAGGTTTTAGCTGCTGAAGGAGAAGCACTTGGTTCACCTTATCAAATGCTTTACTGAAGTCGAGGTGAATGACGTCAAGGGACTTCAGTGTTTGGCGTCTGAAACTATTCGTGCCTCCAGAGCAGCAAGCTTGTGATGCATAAACGACTTTTCATTAAACCATGTCTCGCGTGTGCCAAGTTGTTTTTCTACTCGAGCTGCTGTAGAAGACAACGCTTTACAGTATTCTCGTTTGGCTCAACCGACGCAGAGCTTAGACATATCGCCTATATTTGTTCGCCCTGCTCAAATCGCCGTTTCATAACCGGTTTCAGCACTAAACCTTTCCAGTCCCTCAGCAGTAAACCGGCGGACAGCGGCCTATTAAATATCTGTCGCCGAAGGCGAGGTTATGGCTGACAGCTGGTTAAGGATCAGTGCGTCAGCGCAAACTTGTGGCGGATGGTGCACCTCGGGCGCTGTCATAGTGTTGCAGTATGGTCGGGGGCAAGTAATAATGATCAGTAGTCCATAAGAAATAAGGAGCTAACAAATGAGGCACGTATTATCTAGGTTATCGAGGCACACCAAATCAGGGTCAATACCTTACAATCTAGTAGGTTCAGCATCAGGCAAGTTGCTTTGCATAACGTAGGCTGATTGTACAACAGGTAGCATTTAATAAAATGGGTGATATAATGGTCAGAAACAGAATGGTTAACTAGGTGGCGATTAGCGGGTACCAGATTTTTGATGCAGAGCTCAGCAGTAAAAACGTAATCAATGGGATGATGACGGAAAGTACAGACAGGGAAGTATCTTTTTACTGGGCTTGCCAAAGCCGCTTGAACTTTAGTGGAAGGTTGCTTTGCTTGAAGTGCTAGTGTAAACATAGGTTGCTATCAGAGGCAGAGGACTCAGCAAATTAAGTACGATAGATCATAGAGATGAGTAATGAGGGCAGAGCACGTGGGTGGAAATATACACACACAACCTATACACGTTAGCTAGGGGTGGGAACACCTTAGCTACTGTGTCGCAATACCTAAAAAAGCATAAAATGCAACAGGTGCAAGCCAGCTGATCTACCAGCAACGGATGGGCGTTGTTCCGGTAAGCTACTTGTCGGCTACTAGGCAGCAGGAAAAAATAATTTACGATGCAAACTTATAATATGCTAAATAATGGGAGCTTGGTTGGATGGAGTCTAAGAGGGATACGGTGGGACAAAGAGACGCACAACACGAACATCACTGAGGTCAGCTCCTAGCCATATCCACAATTGGATCCAGCCAAACGTGTGCATCTTCTTCCGGACTCCAACCAGGGACCCAAGACTATATAACTGAGGCCAGCATCGAAGTGTAGGCCTTCATTACGTTCGGCCATCTCATTGCTTGGCCGTCTCTTCACTTCTTCCATCCACACACCCAGCACGCAGACAACGCACATCGCGGAAGTCGGTGGGCTGGCATGTGTACCAAGTGGCCGAGCCATCGGAGCCTGGTGTTTGAATTAACGGTGCTGAGTGGTTCATGTTCTTTTCCTGTGCCATAAACAAGGGGTCGAACAAGATAGTTGCTCACTCGGTGTTCCCATCAGATGTGGGCTAAATGGCGAAGGCAAAGGTGGTCGAATGTAACTAGCCTCTACATGTGCGCTTATCTAAGAGGCCGGGTTTCACAACCGTGCAATTGGGTCGTACGTACCGCTGCATGGTACGGCCTACCCTTCAAAGCGAGTGATGTCGCGCCGGTGACATAAGTGGCGAAGGGTAGCAAAAGCGCCTCGATCCTTTGTCACACGGTTCGTGATCACGTAATCAATCGCACGGGCGCTGATAAAACTTCCCGCTTAGTTGGGTTTCTGAAAGACTTCTAGATGCTCTCCACTAAGGGTCGGCGAAGGAGGCGGTCCAGTCCAAGCTTGGAGGTACGCTTTGCACATCGATGGTGCAGAACAAAGCCCGAAGCGGCTGCCAGCCAGTGCCAATCAGTCCAGTAAAGCTTGGCAGGTTTGACAGCTGTCACAGATTAAGGAAAACTCGCCAGAACATTCCAAGTCAATAAGTCGTTCTCCTGGGAGCAGATACACACTTAAGCCGTGTCCTGTGAACGCGCTTGCCAAGCTTTCGTTAGTAGTGAAGTTAAAGAGGAAGGGTGACAACAGACATCCTTGTCTCACACATGCTGGAGATATTAATGGGAGACGACAGCTTGCCGTAAGCCCTCTGCCTGAGCTACGCGCGTAAACTGATCGGATAATCTTTCCGTATTTCTCAGGTCCACCTTGCTTGAGTAGGGAGTCCCAAAGTGCACGTCCGTGAACCGAACCGAATGTACATTTGGTATCGAGGAACACGAGAAGGGTGGACCGGCATTATATGTAACGGTGCTCCAACAACTGACGCAAAGTGAACATGTGGTCAAGGCAGGCACAACCTTAACGAAACCCAGCTTGCTTTTCATGAATCTGGCTCTCACGAATGCTAGTCAGTCTGCGAAGGATGATAGAAACAAGCAATTTCTAAGCGATAGAGAGCAGACTGATTCCTCTATGTTCGCCACATTCCGATCGTGAGCCTCCCTTGAAAATTGGGCCTAAGACGGAGCGACTGCAGTCGGTTGGGTCAGTTTCCTGCTCTCACAGTTTCACTAGTAACTCGTATAAATCATCCATAAGGGTAGGTTTTCCGAAGTTGAAGGGTGCTGAAGGTAGCTCAGCTGGTCCCGCGGCTTTGTTTAACTTCAACAAAGTGCGTTCAACTTCGCCTTCTGAGCGAGAGAGTGAATCCAAATGGATAGCCCATGGAGCGGGGCGCTCAAAGACCAACGCAAAACCTAACAATTCCTACCGATTAACTGCCTCTGAACGTGCTCAGCTGTACACTCCCAGCATGTTGCCAGGTTGTTGATAGGTTGTCCATGCTCGTCACGTACAGTTTCACTAACAGCAGGTCTCCTGCTGCCAGTTTCTTGTATCAGCCGGAATAACTTACGATACTTACTAAGGGTGGCGGCGATTTCCATCTCTGATGCACGATGAGACCACCAGGATTCGTGGTCACCCTGCGGACTAACAAGGATTTTTACTCAAAGTGCTTTGCGTGTTTCACTGTGTTCGTTTCTAACCGTAATATTCCGGAAAGCCTCGATAACCTCCAGCGACTGCGAAGAAAACCTATGACCATGTTAGCGATTAGACTTACCACCTGAGGATTTGCCTACTGCTGGTAAGGTCTGGTGACTATGAGACCAGCGAGTTTCAGAAGCGTCCAGTGAGCGCTTACTGAACTCGCATGACAGGGGACTTTGATAGCATTCAGAACATCTGGTTTCGCCAGTTGGCTGGTAGCACTGCGCTCACAACGTCGTCCTGAGCGTCCGCCAAAGCACATTTGCAGGTCAGCGCACACAAGTGCATGATCGATGTCCACACATGCGCTCCAACTCCAGCGACAGTTCTGGACGCAACTACTGCGTCGGAAACTTATCTTAATGTGATGGATTTGCGTCCATATCTGGTTCGAGGCTGGTGGGCGCCGTCACCATGCGGCGGGTGCTGTGTCGGAAAATAGTGCTCGCAAGAAATAAGCACGTAACTTCAGAGAAATGAAACAACCGCTCACAGTTAGTATTACGGGAGCCTACACCCTGTTGGCCGCCCAGGTGCAGTTTAGCTGTGTATAATTTTCCAATTTGTGCGTTTGGGTCTCCAGCCAGCGCAACAGTGGCCAAACTGCTGGTTCAATTGACGACAGAAGTTCTCTTTTACCGAGTCATCGCTAGTTTGTGGGTGCATAGGCAGTGATGAAGAATAGACACCTGTTAGTCACGCGCGACTTCGAAGATTTGAACGAGCCGGCCACTCGGACGGCACACAACCGACTACTGATTGGAATCCAGTCAACCAGCGTAGCTTCAGGCTGGGAACTCAGGGCAATGCCAACACCAGATTGACCGGTGCTCGAAGCTGCATCGTTGCTAAATAAGCGCAATGTAAAAGTGCTGCTGGTGTCAAATGAAAGGGATCGCAAATTGAGCACAGAGCCCGACGCTTTCAGGCGGATCTCTGTTAAGCAGCAGATATCGATCGAGATGGTCTTCAATGCTCGGACAAGTGCTACCTGTTTGCCGACTCGTAGCAATGTGTGTATACTAAGGCACGCCAACCTGAAAGATGATCGAGGGCTCCAACTGGAAGTCGACGAACTGGGCTTGGCTGCTTGTTTGGACATAGGCACGTGGTTAGGTCAGAAATAATGCTCCGCGTTGGCGTGTGACTTGAAACCAGAAGGCAAATGTCTAGAGAAACAAAGGTGGGGGAGGACCAGGAATTTAAGTGTTGAAAACAGAGGGAAAAGCGAAGCTGGGACGGGCCGGTAAGAGTGAAAAGCGTAAGAGGGTGAATAATAAGACGGGAAGGCTTGAGCAGTAGCATAACCACCCCTATCCACCCTGCCCGATGCAGCAGATAAGGCACCGTTGCTTACGCTCTGTGATAGCCAGAGCATTAAGAAACTGCCTGAACAGAAATTCATTGTATTGCATGGTAGGATACTATCAGGTGGTCCATGCCTAGACAGGCGAATCATATGGGTACTAAACCAAAGCCTTTGGTTCAAAAACCTGACCGCATGGCAACATGTTTAGCGTTGAGCTATAAGGAGTCGGTTTTAAGGAATAAAGAGCCACTTCATTCTAACCCCGAACCTAGCGGAGCAGGGGCTGAGTTTGTCTGGCGGCGAACCATTCACCAATCCGGTATAAGTGGCTCTGAAGGTGTAACAACCACCACCCGGAATTGCTAAATGGATCGCTGAGGCACACAGACAATCGCACCAAGGTAATTTCCAGCTTCTTTGCGATGGGATGGAAATCAGCGTGGAATATTATCGGACGAGGTGCGTTAAAGGCCATCTTAAATCAGCAGTCTGAACCCATACAAGCAGCAAGCAGAACTGATCCCAGGTAAGTAACATGGTAAGATGTTATTAACAAGCATACGAATGTGTGTTGCGGATGTAGTGACTTTGTGCTGAGAGGCTTCAGCGCAGGTAAATTAGTGGTGGTAAGAGCATAGTCGGGGTTGACGAGTTGTCTCGGAAAAGATTAGTTATAAAGGGTTTAAAAGCATCAGGTAGTGAAATAAGAGGTCGAATAGCCGGAAGCCTTGTGGCACCTAAGTGCTCAGCAGGCTAATTCCAGTAGGGATATAAAGGTTAGATAAGGACAGTCGTTTACTGTTCAAAGCCAAACTTCAGATAGGATTGTATAAATTAATAATATTTGACCACCAAAACAAAGCACCCCTTTTGATCATGAACAGAATAGTGCAATGGAGTACTTGATTGCTATTAAGCATAACCGAGAGCAAGGGTACTAAATCTAATTAGTAGTGTAGGCACGCATGGCGGTAAGATTGAATGAAGTCTATCCTCTCGGAGGGTGAGATGTAAAGCGAAGAATTTGAGCGAATGTTGAAGTGAAGTAGCTTGGTATGGAACTGGTCCGATATGGTTGTGAACACCGCGCTGGTCATGAGTCTGAAGCGTAGGGAAAAGGCTGTGAAAACGTTTTAAAAATAGTGACAGGTCACTAACCAAGCATGTAGGTGTAGCCGCATGAGAGCAGGTATATGCATAGAACTTGTGAAATATGGTATTAGTCAACTTGCAAATGCTTGCCTAGGGAAGTGACTTTATTGAGTAGCGAGTCACTTTCGCCACTCGCAGTATTGTTAGACAGATCTTTGGGGATTTTTATAAGGGAAAGCCAGCCAGACGAAAATCCACGAGGCCCTGCGACACTGTCGACCAGTGATATGACATTGACAGTGTTGCGTCTGATCGATTGTCCTCACAGTGGTTTGCAACCATGTTTATTAATTTGTTTCCGATGGCAGTGTGATTGGCTGCGTCGGGGTCTACCGCGAATGAGCGGAACTGGTGACGTCGGAAGACCCAGTTGACTTCTATTCATTAGCTTAGCTTCTCGGATTCATTTTATGCGTCGATTATGAAATGCGACCGATCTTAGTAAGCTGTGTGGCTTTCATGCCCCGGTGACCGTCGCAGGTATGTCCACAGAAGCGTTTTATCTAGATAAGTATGTGCTAGATGAGAGCGGAAAAGGAAAACCTGACGAGCAATCTGCCAAGTAAATTAAACAGGACAATGTTAATACATGCCTAAATCTTTTGGAAACGTTTGGGGTTTACAGCGATAGATAGACGGACACCTATCATATAGCAGATCCATTATTATGCGTGCAAGTACAAGACTCAAGCTTTTTTGGATGCGAGAGACGAATGCTGTCCTAACTGGCCTAGCATAAGCAAAAGTTAGGCTATGTGGCAATCGGAAGCATCGAACTTTTTTAACAGGTGAATGAGTTGTGGGAACCAAAAGAGCAAAGGAAGTAGTGGAATATGCGATCAGGATGTAAGCTGCGCGACTAGTCGATAGGGTGGAGCTTGTCGTTCGAACATGTGAGAGGGCCATTTGAGTTGTTACGCCGGGCTGGAGGCCCATGCAAAGAAAATTGTAAACAGTTCAATAAGTGGATGCTAGAGCAATAGCTAAGAGCTCGCGTGAGAATGAGTGTCGATGCTGCGACGCAAAACAACGGGACTACATACTACATCTGCAACGAAAAACGGTCGCAATGCCAGCTCTGAAAGTGACTTGGAATAGCGGAAATAGTGATGCAGCAGCTTTAAATGATGCTGTGTTCCACTCGCAGATACACTTTCAGAGAGAAACATATAAGGCAAATAGACGGAAAGGAAAAGTGATTCCAGGAGCCTGATTAATTGCAAAGCAGGAGCCGCTCGGTATTGTAAGATAAAGCAGAGACAAATAGGCATCCGCTGTTAACAGCAAGAAAAGGGAAAGAGGGATTAGAAAGTATAGCTGTAAAAAGGATGCGGTTGCAGTGCAATATCTGAAAAAGATCAGCGGTAGCGGAAGTATATGTGCAGCAGCGACAAAGATACCAAGTATCCCTTTCAAGGTGGACTTTCACCATAAAACATACATGTCAGATAGAGGCCAGAGAACAGAGTAGAGGGAGTCGAATTAAATGTAAAACAAGAACTGCTTGCCGTCTTAAGATAAGGCACCTACCAATAGGCGTAAACTGTTAAGAAAAGAAGTGATAGAGAAGGAATTACATATTGCAGCTGTAGCGAAGAAACGCTTGCAGAGTGAGCTCTGAAAGAGACGAGGAGTGCCAGAGAGCCTGGCGACAGCGCCAGAGGATACGGTGTTCTACCCCAAGGTGGACCTATTAAATGAAATGTACAAGTCAAACAGACGGCAGGAAAGAGGGACGCTAGGAATTATGTTTATTAATAAGCAGGAGCAGCAAGCTATTGTAAGGGGAAGTATGGACTAAAAAGCAGTCGGTGTTAAAAACAAGGTCAAGCAGAAAGTGGATTACCTACTACCCTTGTAGCGAGAAAATGTTTGCCGAGTCGGCTCTGAAAGGGACCAGGAATAGCGGAGTAGAGAGTTGGCAAGAGATGAATACCGGTATGCGACTAAGAAGCTATATGGCTGGAGTCAGCGGTGAACAGCACGCAAGGCGGCTACCAGAATTGGTGACATTAAAGCGTTGCCTTAAACACAGTGAGCTAAAAGTTGTGGGCTTAGGAACAGACAGAGACAGGCGGACGCAGGTGGTTGATTGTAGAAAGGAGGTTAAAAATAAGACTGTACAACGAGCAATTAGATAAAATGTAATCCCTGCAGCAGCTCGAGGATCGGGAACCTACTTTATGTTGAAATGGATAGGCCCAAGTTGGCTGGAGCGGGGTGTTCGGGAATAAGATCAGCTGTTATGGTTCGCGTATACAATGAATCAAGGAGACTGACGGGGTTCAGGAATAGCTTACCCCATATAATTCTTACAAACACGCGGACAGCACTCATCTAGTTTGTACTGCTGACGCTGTCAAACAGCAAAGGATGCAGCGGCACACCTACAAGCAGGAACAACACAGCGACATGCATCCTTCATTATGTAGATATACACACACGTTAACAAACCTTCGCTGTTTCAGCAAACACGTTGAATGGTTGTGCTTGTTTGATCGCGCGTTGTCATGTTAATACGACCAAAGCTGTCAAGGCTTGCCTCGCTTTGTCGAGAATAACCTTCATTTGCTTCTGCCGTCTGTCTCTCTAAGCTTCGCTTGCATGTTGATTACTTCATCGAAACTGTAGGTATCCAGTAGTGGTCAAACGTCTTAATGACATGGCTACACCAGGCACTGATACATTCTTTTCTAGAGCCAATATCTCTGCTTAGCAGCAGCTAGTCGCCATACCTTCCATTTAACTTTGCGGTTTTCCGGAGCTCGCTCCCTTCTTACAATGCTCATTCTCTCGGATTGTTTGCGTCACAGCTCAGCTGGTTTGTTGACGTAATATGTGCCACCGTAGGAGCCACTAGTAACTGAACGCTTAATCCGAACTCTATTGCTAGCCATTCATCTTTCTCCTAGCACGCCGTTATCCGTCGATCATCTTACTCGCGTCAACTCTTCCTGGCGATAGCTAGTCATTGTCGGCTACTTGTAGCTTGCAAGGAGCCACTCCTTGACTCTCCAGTCTTCATTTTCTTCTGCCGTCTGTCTCTCTAAACTTCGCTCCCACATTCACTTCCTCATTGAAACTGTACGAATCCAATAGTGGTCAAACTTCTTAATGACAAGGCTACACCAGCCACTGATACATTCACCTCTGGCGCCACCATCTATGCTTAGCAACAGCTAGTCGCCATACCTTCCATTTAACGCTGCGGATATCCAGAGCTCGGTAGGAAACGCTCCTTTCTTACAATGTCCATGCTCTTGGATTGCTTGCGTCACAGTTCAGCTGGTTTGTTGACGTAATATGTGCCACCGTAGGAGCCACTAGTAACTGAACGCTTAATCCGAACTCTATTGCTGGTCACTCTTCTCTCTCCTACCACGCCGGTATGTGTCGTTCGTCCTACTCGCATTAACTCCTCTTGACAGCAGCTGGTCATTGTTGGCTCCATGTAGCTTGTAAGGAGCCACTCCCTGACTCTCCAGCCTTCATTTTCCTCTGATGTCTGTCTCCCTAACCTTCGCTCGCATGTTGATTTCATCATCGAAGTGTAGGTATCCAATAGTAGTCAAACGTCCTAATGATATGGCTACACCAGCCACTGCTGCACTCTTTTCTAGAGCCACTATCTCTGCTTAACAACAGCTAGCCGCCATAGCTTCCATCTAACTTTGCCGCTATCTGCAGCTGGCTCCCTTCTTACAATGCTCATTCTCTCGGATTGTTTGTGTCACAGCTCAGCCGGTTTGTTGACCTATTATGTGCCATCATAGGATCCACTAGTAACTGAACGCTTAATCCGAACTCTATTGCTGGCCATTCATCTTTCTCCTAGCACGCCGTTATCCGTCGTCCATCTTACTCGCGTCAACTCCTCTTGGCAGTAGCCAGTCATGGTTGGCTCCATGTAGCTTGCAAGGAGCAATTCCTTGACTCTCCAGCCTTCATTTTCCTCTGACGTCTGTCTCTCTAAGCTTCGCCCGCATGTCAATTTCTTCATCGAAACTGTAGGTATTCAGTAGTGGTCAAATGTCTTAATGACATGGCTACACCAGCCACTGATACATTCTCTTCTAGCGCCACCATCTATTCTTAGCAGCAGCTGGTCGCCATAGCATAAATTACACTTTGCGGATATCCGGAGCACCGTTGGTTTCGCTCCTTTCTTACAATGTTCATTCTCTCGGATTGTTTGCGTCACAGTTCAGCTGGTTTGTTGATCTATTATGTGCCACCGTAAGATCCACTAGTAACTGAACGCTTAATCCGAACTCTGTTGCTTGTCACTCTTCTCTCTTCTACCACGCCGGTATGTGTCGTTCGTCCTACTCACATCAACTCTTCTTGACAGCAGCTAGTCATCTTTGGCTCCATGTAGCTTGCAAGGAGCCACTCCCTGACTCTCCAGCCTTCATTTTCCTCTGACGTCTGTCTCTCTAATCTTCGCTCGCATGTTGATTTCTTCATCGAAACTGTAGGTATCCAGTAGTGATCAAACGTCTTAATGATATGGCTACACCAGCCACTGATACATTCTTTCTAGAGTTTCTGTCTCTGCTTAGCAGCAGCTAGTCGCCATAGCTTCCATTTAACTTTGCGGTTATCTGGAGCTCGCTCCCTTCTTACAATGTTCATTCTCTCGGATTGTTTGCTTCACAGCTCAGCTGGTCTGTTGACCTATCACTTACCTTCACTGGCCTGTTGATACACTCAGCGACCCTGTAGGCATACACTATTGACCAAGCGTCTGATTGGAATGGCTACATCTGGCCACTGAGTCTCTCCTAGCGCCACCATCTGTCGGTCGTCGTAAATTCGGCATCTCTGTTCAGAAGTAGCTAGTGGCCATTGGCCCCATGCATATGCGATGATCCAGTGCTTGTTAGGAGCCACTCCGTATCTCAATAACCTTTATTCCTTTAGAATATCTGCATCCAATCCTTCCGCTGCCCTGCCACCAATTGATCTTTAGGACTCTCTCGCGGCAACCTATTTATTTTCGCTTATTATGCCCTCCCTCTCGGATTACGCTAACTACGTGCTGTTCATGCACCTGACAATCACTACCAATATTCTAACTCTCTCTGCTCTCTCCCCACGCAATTATTGGCTCATACTAAACGGATACTTCGTACTTTACTTACTGGTACAACGCTCTTGTCTCTACGCAGGCGTTAGCAATCCACCCATACGGCTAATGATTCTATAGGATATTCAAAAGACATTTTCAGCATAATTATTGTTGCACAGTGTACATGCTTTTGTCTCAAGCCCAAATGTAGTAACACAAGACATTAACAATATTCAACTCCATGCCTGTTCTTGCGGTCTTCTCTCGGTTGTCCCTCACTTTCCCTTTTCTCTGAGGTCCGGGACTTCTTGGAGATCTGGGATTGGACTGAGGAACAGTTTTGGCCCAAGACGGACGTAACAACCCACAAGGACTTACATGGAGCATGATAGAACTCCGAAAGGACCGAACTACAATCACCATAACCCTTGTCCAGTATGGAGAACTGGACATATCCTCATACTCCCAAACATTATACATCTGAAAAATCTGGACAGCGGAAAAGTTGAACTTTTGCTCACCTGGACATACAACAAGAAGAATAATCGCGATGTCCTTCTCCTCCACCGACCTCAAAAATCATGGCGACCCCGATCAAATTACCTGTCCAACTAACAGAGGAAATTAGAAGCCATTACTCTGCGAAAAACCGAAGGTAAAACCAGTCGTCAAGCGGCTTTGCCAGTTCAACATTAATGTTCAAAATGCTTTACGGCAGTGTTGCAGGACGTGGTGGGTTTTCGCCTGGCAAGCGTTCTCCCTATAAAAAGCCACAAATGTCTGTTTAACAACACTGCGACGTGGCGGATGTGACTCGCCACTGAATAAAGTCACTGCCCACAACTACATACTGGCAAGTCGACTAGACTCACACATCAACTCTTCCCGACACCGTTTCAACTACACACGATTGAACCCGATGTATCGTCGTGATACACATCTGTTTTCAAACCTTGATCATGCCTGAGTTGGTGTGTCTATGAAACTGAGAATAAACTATTTATTTATTTATTTATTGTACTGTTCCAGTCATGGACATATGAACGATTTTCTACTCTCACTGTTACAGTTGCCATAAAATGTTTGTACAGTTGTACATATCTGATCATGCCTCCATGGGCGTGTCTCGCATAGTCGAGAATAAAATATTTATTTATTTATTTTGTTTATTTAGTTAGGCAGTAAACAAACGGTTAATGGGATAGGGCGCAACCGTAGAGACGGAAGTTTCAGATGCAGGTAATGTAAAGCTAAAGTTGGCGCGGTTAACAAATGGTAGTACGCCGCTGAGCATTTTTGGGCAGTATGCAAAACCAGTTTGCAATTTGCTGTTACTAAAGGTGTATGGTTCCAGGTATGAGTGGGTATGACTCTGATAATATTCTAGTCGTGTCTCAAGTACATTTATTGGTCGGAGGATTCTTGAACACTTTTAGCAGCTGGATACAAGGGCACTCGCGCGGCGTTTTGCAATGCTACCCATGAAAATTGGACTACATTTGTCAAACGTAGGGCATTGCGTGGCCACTTTTGTCGGGAGGCCACTTAAGACAATATTTCGTCCTTATTATATTACGCGGCGGCAAACGTCATGTAAGTTTATCAGTATTAGGTAGCGCATGATTTCTACACTCAGAGGCCGGAATTAGCTACCTATGCGCTAGGGGCTTGCAGTACGTATTGGCCGGAGCACCAAAAAGCTTTTAATGAGCTTGAACACGACGTTTTGGCGTTTTAAGCGCAACAAACTTGCACTTGCCCAGGGACTCCAGGTTTGAACTGTATGTTCCTCTTGAGGCCTCATGTTGGTGACTAGCATTTGCAAACCTAGCGTGTTCGAACTATCCGAAAGCATTTCATAGTTGTACTGGGGGCTTACCGGTTCTTCACAATGCTCTTCCAACCTGTTTCAAACGAATAAGATCAAGCTACACTAATACTAGTAGGTGAATATCCTGCGTAGCATGTCGCGGCTGCTCTCCCATTCGATATGTACGTGTACAAAAATGGCGTATGCTCAGGTTTTGTACTGTCAAGATAAACCGGAGCTAGGTTGCGGAGGACCAGGCATAGGTGCTGTCGTGAGTGCTCTGTAGATTTTCTTGGTAGGCCAAATGTTTGATGGCCTGCCATCTCTTGACACAGTCTGCGCATAGTAGGAAATCGTAACCCAGCACACCAGCAAGGTCTTTGAGAAAGGAGAGGATTAAAGGTGTTCGTTGTACTGCTCATTGGAACACTTAACAGTTAAAATCAATTGGTGTAAACATGGAAGTGCGCACTGTCCAAACCAGTTTAGGTTGTATGATGATGTTGCTTATACAAAGTGGCATAGAATCAAGGATTTTATAGCTTCCAAGTATGGGAAAGGAATGTGGTGGCCCAGGCGGACTAATGGCTTAAATAAGTCCGAGCACAATGCCTCAAGACATTGTCCTGCCTGGGTTGACCTGCATGGACTATTAACTAGTCTGTGTTGCGTGCGCAAGTTCCACATACGCTATGCAAAGTGACCCAGTGACGCTGTTGCTCTCAAAGTATCCCACGCACGTCTCTGCAAAAAATCTATCCTAACGTTTTTTAAATGTATGAGCGCAATATGATGGTAGAAAGGGAGGTCCGTATGGTCCTCGCTGGTGAATACGTAGAAGCAACCATCCTTTGTTTGCACGTGGTGGGGACCTGTAAGTCCGCAATGCGTTGTTGAAAGTGCTAAGCTTACGGTTCGACGCGGCACATCGTGACACCCTAAGGATGTCCGCATTTGGAGAACAGTGCACGCGTATTGACACTAGTATTTAAATCACACTTGCAAATGTTAAAGTACGCTAGTTAAAACTTGAAATGTTCATAATTGCGTCAGTAGCGGGTTAATTAAGATTTCACTTTTAAAGTGCAAGCAAACGGTTACCAAAAGGCCTTGCCGGCAGCATCTGTGGTAAACCGACACTGTGAACCTCGTCAGAAAGCAAGGCCCTGGCATGACTATGAGAACTCTGGGCCCATCAGCCATACTTCCAGGAACTGCAGAAGGATAGTAATGCTAATCGCCACGAAAGTGCTTGTTTACTTACAAGCGCGGAGGATGCTAACCTTTACAACATGAACTCCCATAAACACGTTCATGTGTGTCCTGCCGTCTAGGATCAATTAAGGATGCAGCCCTGCTCTTAAACCGAGGGGAATCGGCTGTAGTCATTTTTCTCGACATGCAGTAGGCGGTTTATCGAGAAGCACATGACAACTTGCTGGCTAAGGTTGCTTTTGTTGCACGCCCCGGCTCACAGTTAGCGTGACTCAGGCCGTAATTTTCGAAAACCATACTTAAGTAGTGTGAGTAAATGCTTACAGCTTCCAACCTAGGCCAGTACTGTGTGGAGTTGTCCAAGGCAGCATCACCTGCCCGTTACCCGTTTTGCCATACCTAAATGACGTAGTCGACGCAATAGGTTAAGACGTCCCATAAATCTTTGCGGCGGACCTGGAAATGGCCGGCTTTTTCAAAACGCTGATATAAGTCAAACTACAGATAAAATTTGACGTGAACTGAGAGCAGTAGAGATGGTGCACTCGCTGGAATATGCCCTTATCAGCCGGAACGTGCAGCGCCCTTATAACTAACAGATAATTACATAAAGGTATAGTATTAGTTTGTTAGCTGCTGTGCCCGCATGGGATCATAACACCGCATGGGCCCTTTTCTTAAGTGATACGCCAATAGCCTGCAACCTGATAAACGCATTACGCATCCAGTATTCTGGCTCGATGGACTTCGTTGGGCATACCACTAATGCAGTGGCTAAAGTCCGAGTTAAAAGAGGTTTGCTCTTTAAGACGCTGAAGAGGTAAGATTGGTTACTAATGCTTTACACGCTATCATCTTGTCCATCGCTTGGCTATTGCACGCTGCTTTACGGTAATGTAAGAAAACGTGATTGCCAACAAAGGAACATGCTGCAGCGGTCAATTCCAAAACGCTTACTGGGTCCGATTTTGTAACGCACCTACGCACAAGGCTGCAAAGCTCTTCGACCTGACCCACTATAGTTGAGAAGAAAAAGGATGCATATCCGCAATTTAGTTGACATAATACACAAACCAATTCCGGCCAAAACCAAGGATGTAGAATTTAAACACGGGTCGTCATATAGTATTGAAGGCAGCCATAGGGAATTTAATATAGAAAGAACCAGAACAATAACACATAAGAAGGTCTACCTGATCGTCTACGCAGCGGAATGGAACAGGTTGCCATCCAAGCATGTTGAGCGCTAATTACCAGAAGCCTTCCTAGCGAGACACGGTTTGGAAACGTTAAAAGGACAAAATGCTACTGAGGCTGAACACCACTGAAGGACTGGAGTATGGATACGGAGCAACAGGCTGTGGAGCTATTGAAGCACACAACATACCCCACAAAAATAGATTATACTTTACCATCCTAACCGCTACTCCCCAAGCAGGCTGCCTGATTGCCTAGATGTACGCCAAAATTTACGGCATTGTCGTGACGCCCTTCTAAAGGGCCACGCCTCTTCCCATAACTCATACACCCAACCTTACTTAAAGCTTGTTTCCCGACACTGCAACCCTGAGACATAATCTTACTCGAACGACCTCCTCGCGGTGCCAGCTGGGTGGTTCGGCTTAATCCCGTTCCAGCAAATGGTTGGCGGCAGTGTTTCAGGACGTAATAGGTTTCCGCCTGGCAAACCTGCTCCCTATAAAAGGCCACAACTGTCTGCCTAACAACACTGCGACGTGGCAGATGTGACTAGCAATAAGTAAAGCCACTGCTACTTGGCTTTTCGGAGGACCTTACACAAACCACGTACGTCATGAAATTCGAAGTCTTCCTCTGCTCTTTCTTCATCAGAGCATCCGGCAAGCAAAACTACACTTTCGGAGTCACGTTAACGAACTCATACCACATGACAACTTGCACCCAAAAACGAACAACTACATGCATGCATATACGTATGCTACTGGGTAACCTGTAAGCCTTCTGTGCAATTACCGATCATACATAGTTCCGTTACCATGATCATGCGTTTACAGGCGTGCCCCGCACTGCTGAGAACAAACTATTTATTTATTTGTTTAACAACCCATTATCGGCTCTTCTGCCTTCGGCAGACTATCCCATAAATTTATATGGCATCCACCGTTCACTTTCTAGGTAATTGCCCTCATGGCCTTACCTGGCCGCACAGTTCGCTGCTGAGATTTTGTCACTTAACTTGACTCCGCTGCCTTAAAATTGCGACTACGTTAAACCCCAGCGACGCAGCTCATTTTTCTCGTATGTATTGCCGTCCACGTACGCTCTTCTACAGCAGTCCGTAACACTGCGGTAATGAAGCATCTAGGTTCCCTTTTAGCGTGCCTGTCGTTGCATTGAGAATCAACATTTCTCTGCGGACTACATCCGTCAACCTTGCGATGCATTAGAAGTCCCCACCACGCAGCGCCACATCCATGCGCGTACTGAGGCCTTACTTTGTCAAAAAGAGAGAACACAGAGGTTGCGGTAGGTCAACATTTCCAGGGTTCTCGTCAGTCGCGAACACAATACGAGCAGCAGCACACAAAGGATTATATACATATAAAATAAGTAAAACCAGACAACATGTCGCTCTTAAGACCATGGCAACCAAACTGATTGTCTCAAGGGGTGCTATGCACTTAGAACAGATTGGTAGGCCTGAGTTAACAACGCCTCGCCGATTGCCAGTATTATCGGGGTTTGTTACGTAATAACATTCTGAACGCTGTCTCAGGGTTCACGTGATGACAAATGGCCCTGCGGTGCTTGGTTATAGACGATGCCGGGCTCCGTTTACTTTTCAGATCCTTTCCATTTTGTTGCGTACTCACTTGTCCAAACCAAGTTGACAAATGCTCAGCTACCCTCTGAGCTGACTGGCGGTTTGCTCTGCCTATGTATATGTCATCGCAACCGCAGGTGAACTGATAAACAACTTTAGCGGCTGAACTACCCGACGGGATGCTCTGACGGTTATGAAGAACAAGTCCTCGCGTAGTATGCCTTAGTCGCAACTGGGATATCGTGTAGGTGCGAGGACAGGAGCGTGTGTCCGATATCGTTTGCCACATGGAGCCCATGAACAGCAAAAACAACTAAATATCCTTTTTCTCAGCCGTTAGCACCGCTGTTTTCACACTGGGTGATCTGCTGTTTACTTGTATAAACTTCTTAGGGTATCCATTTTAAATAAACGTCTTTCGTAGGAGTGCTTCCTTTCTTTTAGCGTTTCGTGGCTGCAAGTATATCTAGCCCGGTATAAGAGAGCTTTCACTAAGCCGCGTTTGTACGTAATCGCGGCTAAGATTAAACTATGAAGATACTGTTCACTCCAAGTCGATTTGCGGTGTGTAGTGAGCTGCAATGTACCTTCAGCCGGTCTCCTAGTGTATATATTTAAAATCGCCAAGCAACTGTGTTGTTCTACTTCAAAGGACTAGAATTCAACATGGTCAGCAACCTTGTAAAATGTTCTCCGCTAATGCAGACTAAAATGTCAGTCCCATATGGTCTGTACACGTTCGTTTCACCAATTCTGGCAGTAACTTGCCTTTATCAGTAACCAAGCGCTGTGTGCTGACCTCATTTCCTCCGATCAGTCTCCTACTTTCTGACTGCCTACAGTGTACTGAGCTGTAAACGGTATTGGCTCGGCACAACCAACACAGTATTTCTCTCAACCCGAGTGCGTATACCTAACTAATTTAATCTCTCCCATATCTAACACGTCCATTTCTGCCGACACTTTCTATTCTATTTTCCCAACTTAACTATACTACTAAATCTCAAGGTGCAGGCTAATACAGCCTCGTGTATTTAGGCTCCTGCTTTCTGACCTCTCTGCCTACGGTGACCTTACCGGCCAAAATTAAGCAGATCAAATACCCTGTTTACATTACATTGGAAAGTCTCGTTGGCTTCCCTAGTCCCATTCAGTAAAGCTTTCGCCACTCTGACCCTGTTCTTTCCTTACTTCGCTGTCTTCATTCCTCCTTCCATCGGACTGGTAACTCTCAGTACCCTGCCCTGACCGAGTCTCATCCGACCAGTATACTTCCCGCTGACTGCCTTCAAAACTACGATACAAACACGCTAGGCTCTGTTGACTCAATGCTATGTTCCCCTCACCTCAAGCGCCCGCGGGAATTGCTTAACCTTTATTAACTTAATAACTGCCTGAGCCTCCTAGACTCATTCACCTTTTATTGTTACAGCATCATCTCATCTTTATTGTACACCCTAATCCTAACAAGCCGACTAATCCAGCCTTGCCAGCTCGGCCTCCTGTTCTCCGGATTCATTCAGGCTTCTGATACGTTGCCTCCCTTGTTTTGGTTGACCTAATGGGCTGTTCAGATTCCTTTGGAAGCCTCGTTCACTTTTACTCCCTTTATCAATGAAACCGCTTCCCTCCCTACCCTGCCCGATCCTTGTCGTCGTGACTGGGTGCATTTCTTTAACTAGCTAATAAACTCTGTACCTTGCCTTAACCTAATCTCATATGAGCAGTCTCCTGCTTTCTGACTGCATCCGTACTACCGAGAACCAAACAAATAAATATAAATAAATAAATAAATATTTTATTCTCGACAAAGCGAGACACGCCTTTTGGGCATGATCAGCGTATTGCATTATTGTACATGATAGCGGAATAAGCAGCACCAACAGTGGGAGTAGTACAGTTGGAAACAGTAGTGTGGGCCCATAGAGCCCAACTGTTGTATGTAGTCTATGTACACAGAATGCGAGAGGTAAAGATAGTAATCAGATCACTTATATGGTATGTTGATGAGGAACTAGTCCGATGAGGTCCCGTAAGCAATGTAAGTCAGTGAGTGAAGTATGAGGAAACGGGTGAAAAATACTTAAGAATAATGGTATGTCACTAATCAGATATGTAGGCGTGTTCGTGCGAGAGCCGATAAATACACAGAACTTGTAAATATGGTGTTGGTCAACTTGCCAATATTAGGGGCGGTGACTTTATTGAGTGGCGAGTCACATCCGCCACGTCGCAGTGTTGTTAAGCAGACATTTGCGGCTTTTGGTAGGGAAAACGCTTGCCAGACGAAGACCCACCACGTCCTGGAACACTGCCGGCTGGTTATATAACATTGGCAAGATTGTATCTGGCCGATTACCCTCGCGGATATTCGCAGTCACGTAACGCCAATTTGTTTCCTATGACTGTGTAGTCGCCTTCGGAGTCCAGTACAAGTGGTTGGAGCTGTTGAAGTCGGACGACTCAGGTGACTTGTATTGAATTGATCAGTTTCCTAGGTTCTTTAGTGTGTCATGATTATGAAGTGCGGGTTATTTCTTTGTTCTTTATTGAATCTGTGCCCATGGGAGCGTCGCAGGTACGTCTTCAGCGGTGTTCGGTGCAGGTAATGTTATCCTGTAGAACAAGGGTGAGAAGAAAAACGGACCGAGCTAGGCACTACATATCCAACGCACCGATTCCCTCACCCAGAGAACTTTTCTGGATGGGCGTACACTCTATTAGTATAGCTTATTTCAATCAGTAAATCTTTCGATTCTGCCCTTGTCATTTCCGTACTGCGCTCTCTGTCTTCATTGTACGCCAATCAAGGAAGTATCGCTAGAAATACCTCTTACCCTCTGAACTCTCTCAGATCACTGTTAAGTTAATGGTCAATGATTGGTTGACGGATCGCTATGTGTGTCTGCTTAGTTTCCTCATCATTTTACTTGACCCAGTACTTTCATCATCGCGCTTGTTGTATTTCTTCCTTCCTCAATCCGACGGTCACCTCCCAGTGCTCGGGCAAGAATCTATTTCCTCATCCCTGATTGCTTCTATGCTACGAAGACACAAACGGTCTAGACTCTACGGACTTGACGCTGCTTCGCTCCCCACGGGAGCCAGCTAGACTTTTTCACTCTTTATTGGTATAGCCTATTTACCCACCTTAATAGTACGACTTAATGTGATTGCTGTTTCCATTCTTTCTTCTACTGAATGGCCAGCCCGTACGGCCCTGCCGTGGTCAAGTCCCATTGATCTGTCGCTTTCTTCCTGCCTCCTCCAGTGTTACTAAGACTTAAGCGGTATAAGCTCCGCAGGCTAAACAAGATGTTTCCCTTACATTTTGAGCCTGCTGGACTTGCCCACCATTTATTGTTAGTTTTCTTCTCACCTTTACTATATGTCATTATGCAAACGCGCCGGCTAATCCAGTCTTACCCGATCGGCCTCCTGCTCTCCGGATGCATTCAGACTTCTGAGATGTCACCTTTCTTAGTTCGGCTGACTCAAGTACCCGATTACATTACCTGGAGAGCCTCGTGGGCTTTTCCCAACTTTCGTCAATAAACCTTTCTCATCCTGACCCTACGCAGACTCAACGCTCTTGGTCCCCGTACACGTGAGGCTGCAAGACTCGTTCACGCTCTATTATTGCGGCCAGTTTCCTGCCTTTGCTGCACTTGCTATTCTTACACGCCGACTAATCCCGTCTCACCAGAGCGGCCACTAATTATCCGATTTCCCTCAGAGTTCTTCGGAGTTAAAATCTTGGTTCAGCTGACCCAACCTTCCGTTTACCTCACCTGGAAAGCCTCGTGGGCTCCTCCACACTTTATCAATAAACTTCTCATCCCGTTCCTAACCACTTCTTAGCATTATCTATATTCCCGATATTTCTTCCATCGGAGGACCAGCTCTCCCTGCCCTGCTCCGGGTCTAATCTTACTTGACCAGTCCACAGTTGATCTCACCAAAATTGAACAACCCAAGCCCAGTGCGCCGGCTAATCTATTCTTAGCTGAACGTTCTTCTGCTCTCCTATTACTCCCAGATGTTCGTACCATTTCCGACCATGTTCTGGCAGCGACTTCGCTCTCTTCCACTTGCGTCTGGATCCCTGTTGATATTATTTTCCTCTTATCCATGGCCTTCTCTGTTGTTGCGCCCTATTTTATTCCCACGGCTTACACTCATTGCGCCGAACCAAGTTATCCTCGTGCGTATGGTCTCCTCCGCTCCGACTCCGCTCCTGCTTACTGGCAGCACTCGGACCATTGCTAAGTCTTTCTTGATTAGTACTTCCACTAGTATGCTCACCTTACCTCTCTTCGTATGCCTCTGCTCTTCACCTTGTGTTCGAATGTGCCTGTTAGTGTGTCCGTACATGGGATATCGACTTCCACTGCACGGCAGGTTTGGCCCTTTGTGACTCTTTTCTCTAGATTCTGACGGCTTTTTGACTGTGGAATCATGAGCGCTTTGGCGTAATTACTCTCACGAATGACTCTTCGCACTACCGTCCGCCTTCACCCGCCCCTGCCGATTCTTTGAATTTCTTTTTCTTCTTGGAACGTTGCTCTACCTATGTTGCTCCCGCATTCGGTCTTAACCTAGTTGTCCATATTTTCACCTAAGACGCCTCTCGCATTCGGACTGCTGTCATCATTATTGGTTTATCTGTTCTGATCCAACAATCGCATCATTCGTTTAACTTTGCTCAACCCGCCTTGTTATATCGGTCTCTTGATTCTGCGCTTGCAGAACCATCTTCCTACGTAATAGTTGTAGTCTGAGTTACACCAGCGACTTGATGTAAAGAACGCGCTTTAAAAATCATGTATACTAAATAAAATTACATAGGTTTTAATGTAACTTAGGCACCGTTGCGCGCCACCAGTCTTTCGATAGTGCTTCTTGCTTCCTTGCTGCCTGTCTGTATGGTTACCTGTTGTCCGTTTCCCATTTTTTCCGGAGCTTTCCACAGTTACATCCGCCAAAACAAGAAGGTTTGTCTACTGGGGCTGGTCGACCCATCCTCCATAGCCAGCCGTTTTAAACGCTTGATCCTTTCTCCGGGAGAAGAAGGACCCACACATCGCTCCAAATAAAGCTCTTTCTTCCCTGCTGGAGACGCTACCTTCACGGAGTCGAAACAAATGCGTTTAGCTCGCCCCATACTCACAGCAGAAGAATTTACTTACGTGGAGTATTATATTTACATGGATCCCTTGTTCCACAACCGAAGACAAATAATTGTGGCCTGCTTACCTTCACTGCATCGAACATTCCGGTTCTCCAGTCAACTGGTGCTTTTCTGGTGTCATTCCACGGCCAGCGTTGAGCTCGTATAAGTGGCTTATCCGATGGCCTTTCATAGAGATTTCACTTGGCCATGTAGACAACTACACTTACTCAAATTTGAAGGAATTCCGAATCCATTTTGCGGAGAATGGCGTTTCCGCTTGTTATGGACATATGCAGCTACAAGAAACAACTGCACTCACCGTCACCAAGACACGTTCATCGTGGATAGCTGGACACGGGTTGCGTGTCAGACAGGAATATAATGAAAAATTCCAGCCTCACCTAACAACGTGTTTACTTGCATGTACCATTTATCATTCAACTCTGCGACTCTTTTGCATCATTGGCCGGCTTCAACAACTACTGCGGGATCATTACTAAGCCATTCGGCCAACCAAGGAAGAAATTTGACTGTCAACAGACTGTGAATAATAGAGTGCTAAAGCGGGCAATACGATGCATAGCCGACTAGCACTACTGTTTAACAGAAGCTACGGCAGTGTTCCAGGACGTGTTAGGTTTTCGCCTGGCAAGCGTTCTCCCTATAAAAGACCACACATGTCCGCTTAACAACACTGCAGCGTAGCGGATGTGACTCGCCAATGAATAATACCACAGTTAATCATTTCACACTGACGCAGTCCTCTGCCTTCCACATCCAACGTGTGTAATTGATTTTACTATGAAGAATGCTTTTATGGAGCACAGGTCATCCAGACTTCGTGATGGGCAATGATTGCACCAAAACCTTGTTTGGGCTCCTGTGCCCATGGATCACTACATGGCGAAATTACCCCCAAAGTGTATCTTGACGTAATAGTTATGACTGATTTTTGCGCGCCTCAGCGCCATCATGCTCCTTGGTCTGATTATTACCTGACAATATGCTCACTCGTATGGACTACATCTTTTCGTTTATACATTTCAATTAAAGGAAGTGTTTTACTATTCCAAAGATGCTATGCTTGTAGGCATATTTGACCACGCCTCTACAGGTGTGTCGTTTTATCGAGAACATACCAGTGTTTTATCTATTTGTTTCATGCCGGGGAAGCTTCCGGCTAAACTGGTTCTAGAAAACTGCCCATAGCAACCCCTTCAACCTGTTTGTATGCGGTCCTCTCAAATTTAAACCACATATTCACAGCGCACGACGGAACCATATCCTTTACATATTCTAGTGGCAGGCCCACAGACATATTCTAACTCAAAATAAAATCACATAAATTGTCGACCGTCTCTTAGGTAAAGGCACGTTTGTGAATAAGGCGTCGATAGCTATTGCGTACATTTGCTTTTCACTCCGTGACAATTGTTCCAGCGTCGCAGCTAGTTCAAAGGAGTCTTTCAGGCAATAAGTAGGGAAGCCTTTACCCACCAAATCGGATAGCTTAGCCAGCGACCGCGCGACAACGAGATAAGGTACATTGTTCATGCACCTAGTCGGACAGCGGGAATCCTGCTTTGTGTAACTTGTGAGCGGCCCGCATGCTAATTGTCTGGGTTGCAGTCTGTTTCAACTGCATTTACTGCGGCTCAGTTATGTGAACGTGTAGGAGAAATATCTGGAGCTTCCTAGTCGCATGCTACTCCAACAGAATTTTGTTTTCCGGCGTATCATCTATTTGTAACTTCCGCGTGTCTCCCAGAATGTACTGCATTTTTGAAAGGCGGTAAAGCCTGTTAAGTACTACAATGCCCGATCCTATATCCAGCTGCAGGAACATTATGTGCTCCATCTGTTTCACCTGCTTGATCGCCGTATAGTGTTCAGATTGCAGACAACACCCCTAGCTTATGGGATTTCACAAGTACTGGTTCGCAATATATACCAATTTCGCCCAAAACAACCCGATCTTCCGTCGAGCTAGACGAAAGGTTACTGAGCTGTGCATACACATATTCAGCAAGCGCCTCCATGGCGACCTTGTCTAGCGCTCTTGGCAGCAGTCGGTATGGCAATCCAAACAAAACAATTTCTAATTGCTTGAGCGTGAATTGTGCAGAGGAAAACTTGTATACGTGCCTAATAAAATTAGTAGAAAAGGAAGCATTGGTGGCTTAACCCAGCAAATCCAGCAGACTGCGTACTGATTTTGGTGCCGTGCGACGGAGAAGTAGCAAAAAAGGCCTCAAATTTTAATTGATAAACCACCGGCAACTCATTGTGTGTGCATGCGAACAGTCTCTGTCTCTCGAGAAATTTCCATTGTCATCCAAGGCAGGCGTCGATACTTGTCGACGCAAGCCTGGCCAGTTTGGTGTTGTTTATCCGCATCCTGTTCATAACCATGTTCGGCGCAAAGCAACGGGAAAGGACCTGAGCGGATACTATACCCGAAAACATCACGGCGAACCTTCCAGCAGCTAACTTGCAGTGCAGAGACAATAATATGTCTAGTGCTCTCGTAACAGTAGCGGCCTTCTTTTCAGAAAAGTAAAACTGGGGGTCCCCTTCAGTCAGAAAGTCAAAGCAGAGAGAAGCCAGAGGTTGCTATAGGTCAAAATGACGATTGCAACCCCGAAAATATAAAACCAAAAACTTCTACGTAAGACGTTTATTTAAAATGGATACCCTAAGAAGTTTATACAAGTAAACAGCAGATCACCCAGTGTGAAAACAGCGGTGCTAACGGCTGAGAAAAAGGATGTTTAGTTGCTTTTGCTGTTCATGGGCTCCATGTGGCAAACGATACCGGACAAACGCACCTGTCCGGCCTAACGCGCACCTACACGACATCCCAGTTGCGACTAAGGCATACTACGCGAGGACTTGTTCTTCATGACCGTCAGAGCATCCCGTCGGGTAGTTCAGCCGCTAAAGTGGTTTATCAGTTCAACTGCGGTTGCGGTGACATATACATAGGCAGAGCAAACCGCCAGTTAGCACAGAGGGTAGCTGAGCACTTGTCAAATTGGTTTGGACAAGTGAGTACGCAACGAAATGGAAAGGATCTGAAAAGTAAACGGAGCCCGGCATCGTCTATAACCAAGCACCGCAGGGCCATTTGTCATCACGTGAACCCTGAGACAGCGTTCAGAATGTTATTACGTAACAAACCCCGATAATACTGACAATCGGCGAGGCATTGTTAACTCAGGCCTACCAATCTGTTCTAAGTGCATAGCACCCCTTGAGACAATCAGTTTGGTTGCCATGGTCTTAAGAGTGACATGTTGCCTGGTTTTGCTTATTTTATATGTATATAATCCTTTGTGTGCTGCTGCTCGTATTGTGTTTGCGACTGACGAGAACTCTGGAAATGTTGACCTACCGCAACCTCTGTCTTCGCTCTGCCTTGAGTAATTGGCCGAAGGGGACCCACTCTTTTATTAAAAAGGCAAACGCTCACTTGTTAATACTTAAAGCCTAGTTCCCGACGCGCTTTCTCAAGACAGCGCTTCTCTTTAATGTTAACTGCGCACTAGAATGGGAACTAAGTTTTGCTGGTCCACCAGAAAAAGTGAACGTTAACTTGCAACGCAGCTCATTAGCCTTCTATCTTCTGATGTTAACTTTCTATTTACCTGTTCCTACGGCTTAAGACCTTGTTCGTGCATAGTCGCCAAGCTTTCTACTGACTTTTGTCACTTAGCTTGCTTTTTCTGCCTTCAACGCACAACGCTATTATAACTAATAACCGTGCAACGCAGCGTCGTGACCGGTAATTACTGGCGAAAATTTCCAATGCTTGCAATGTAACCTCTCTTAATGCTTTGATGCGGGGCCAGCTTAACTACTAGCTGTGCACTTCTATAGCAATATTTTATCTCCCCACCTCGCTAACAGGAAGCTTTACATAGAAAGCGCGAGGCATCGCACTATCCAGTTTGCTTCTGAAGCATACTTAATGACGCACTTACTCATATCATTTTACCTGCTTGCCTGTTCGCTGTAAACTTGCCATCAATACCATCTCACATATCCGCCATTTCATGTTCTTTATTCACATGAATGTCACGTTTATGTAACATATATAATCCTGCGCTTTTGCATTACCTGTTTTGACGTCCTCAACAACCTTAAGGCATGCTTGCATTCCGCTCGTTCGCTGTCCTTACTTCAACTAATTTTTGTTAGCGCGCTTTAAGTCATAAACCCTATCCCAACTAGTCAGCACGCAGCCGCTTATTATCCACCCATTTTCTAGCTTTTCAGTTGTCCTTTATTCGCTGCAACATAAGCAATAGTTGGTGGTCTAGGCGTCTTGCTTTATCACCGGCTTTGCCTTGGCCAGACTAACTTGGCATTATCCCAATGGCACCAGAGCATGACTTGGGTAACTGCGCTTCGCCGCGCTTTCGCTTCATGTGTTGAAGTCCTCAGCAATCTCAAGCTATGCTCGTATACTGCCAGTTTTCTCTCCTTACTTTATTTAAATTTCTTAGCTCACTTCTAAGTAACCATGTTAGCTCCCCTGGTCTCACACCGCCGCTCCTACTGCCCTCCTGTTTAAATGTTCTGATAATTTTATTCGCTGTAAGGTCTCCTCCACTTGCTCAGGTTGAAGACCAGCTCTCTCCCTGGCTTCTCCTGTCCCAGTCTACAACAGTACTATTGTCGTAGCACTCTAGCATGAATTGAGTATTTACGCGCCAGTGTATTTCCCCATATACTGTGGCGTCCACAGCATTCAAAGTGTGCTTGCGTTCCACACGTTCGCCTTCATTATCACAATTAATCTATTTTATCCCTGTCCTATTGCTCAAGCTAATCTCACCTGAGCAGCACAAAACGGCCTCTTAGCCACTACTTTATACGTATTAAGTTATCCCTTACTCGAGGCAAGAAATTTGACAATTGCACACGTAGCAGTCTAGCTCTCTCACTAGCCTTTCCCGGCTGAGTCGAACTTAGCACTATACTCTTAGCTCTTTTGGGTCGATTTTTATGCCGTGATCCTACGAACATTTTTACTCCGCGCTTGTGCCTCATCCTTCCGCTGCTTCACTATCAATTAACCTTTGACTGTTTCGTTGCATGCTATTTATATTTCTACCTACTTATAAGGCGCACCCTGTCGAACCGGGCTGGCTACTAGCTGTTCATTCACCTTTTAGCTGCCGTCAGCCTTTGAACTCTCTTCCCGCCAAATACTTGCAGTATACTAAGTTGTTCAAGGTAGGTTGCTTGCTATGTAGATGACGGCGATCTACCCATACAGCCATTGCTTGTTTATAGCACTTAAAAAGCAGTTTTCCCACAACCATTCTTGCACATTGCACGACATATTATCTCAACTCTAAATGTTATAACGTACAACCCTAATAATGCTTGGTTCCACGCCTGTTCTTTGCGGCCTATCGGTTGTCCCGCGCTTTCCATTTTATCCGAGGTCTGGAACTACTTGGGGATCCGGGATGGGACTGAGGAATGGCGACTTCGCCATAGACAGGACATAGTAACCGATAAGAATCTGACTGGATTAGTGCTGTACACCAAAAGGGTATAAAGCACTCCATATTACGACCATTATCCAGTGTGGATAGCTAGACGTGATGTCTTGCGACTGCCGAAAATTATACATAATTAGCAAAATCAAGACAAAAAGCTCAACTTTTTACGTGTTAGACACTCAATGATATGAGAGTTTCTGACTCCCATACTCAACCGCCTCAACTACTATGACGACCCTGACCAAGCTGACCGGTCAGCAAACCCAGGAAATAGGAAGTCATTCGACCGCGGATAACCGAGTGTAATAGCTGTCCGCTATCAACTTTGCCAGTTATAAATTAATTATCATAAGAAGTTACGGCAGCGTTCCAAGTCGTGGTGAGCTTTCGCCTGGCACGCTTTCGCCCTATACAATGCCACAAAAATGTGTTTAACCATATTGTGACGTGGCGGATGACATTCCACTGAATAAAGGCGTTGCCATGAGTACATACTGGCAAGTCGATGAGTCGTATTTCCATATTTCCTTGATACATAGGAGAAAAATGTACACACTGTCTACACCTACCCTTTCTACTACATTTATAATGCCTTGACTGTTTACACTACGCACCCTAGACCCCAAATTACCATCATCCACTAACGTCTAAATTCAGCGTGCTTACTTCTTCAATTTCCGCAGCTTGTACAAATTTCAGTCATTGCCGGTTACATACTTAGCAACACGTCTGTTGCGAAAGATAACTACTTGTAAATGTTGGGCACGACTGAATGTGTATACCCCGATAAATTCACGCATAAAATATTTATTTTAAACTTAGGCTTAGATAACTGGTGGTGGGATTGTCTTGAAACACGCAACCTCTATTGTGTCCTTGGTTTAGTTTGGATATACCTCGGACCTTTCCACGGCAAGGACCGCATCCAAATAAAAATATTTCGGTGTTGCTCGTCATAAGCCGATTTCTTTTTTATTTATTTACAAAGCTACAGTATGCACAGCTTTTCAACCCTCAGCGTTTCGCTGCATTCCGTGCGTTGCTTCCGGCAGGTTTACATTATGTTTCTCTCTGGCTTGCTTTTGTCCGTTGCTCCTTTTTCCAACTTTCCAACAAATACCTTTACTAAACTTTAGCAATTCTTCAATAAACGGATGGTCCACGATTAGCGCCTGCGGCTAACAGCACAAGAAATCTGCATCGGGCTCGAGTAGGCTTTAATTAGAACAAACTATTATGTCATATTTTGTGAATAGCAACGTTTTTGCGCATGCAATAACAATTTGTTTTAACACTGAATCAATTGTGAGGCCAATAGTAATCATAACCTTATATCGTTTCTTGAAACTCACCCCGCTACTCACTTAGATTTCAAGACCAAACCTTTAGCTCATTTCGTTCATTGCATCTTTGTTTGTACATACTTGAGCATGCCTTGTTGGCGTGCCTCGTGCTACCTCAAGGCTATTATTTACTTATATATTTAAGCCTGATACAGGTAGCCCTGGTATCCCGTGTTTCACATACCATTGCTTGTTGAGCTGCTTCTATAGCACCTTAGGATTGTTGAAAATTACGTCGCCCAGTTTTGTCTGTGTTAGAGTCTTACTTTGTCGCCAAAGTTGACACTTTAATGTTACTAAACTAATCAGGCAGCGCAGATCGGCGCGCACGGACAAGTTTTGCAAGCGCCTTGGTCCAGCTCCTCATATGGCGTTCGGCTGCTACCGACGCAAACGTTAGCTACGAGAGCGGTTACTCAAGCTCGTTACATCAACTGAAAGATACTCAATTGCTACTCATTATACATTTAACTTTGACAGTGTTTCGTTAGGCAACTCAAATGTTCACGAAAATTAATTAAAGGGTCTCAATAAAACGACATTATTTTCAACCTCCAGGACAACAACTGCGAACACAGCTTCCAGTACTTGCTATGAAATTTTGCAAATGAGTATAACGCAAGTCTGATTGTTTGGGTGGCAACGATTGCAAAACATGTATAGATCCATAAAATGCACCTTAGTAGATAATGCTCATACATTAATGCACAAAATATTTTAATGAAATCCATTGATGGAATTTACTACGACTGTCTAAGGTAAACATCCGTTTGAAGCAACGGTTTGCTTCCTCACGGTTGGCAAAAGAGTATTTAGGATACCATTCTGTATAAAATCTTTCCTACCTACGACTAAACCCCATTTGGGAATGTTGTGAGTTGGTGCGAATAAACTGGATGCAATCGTTTTGACAGGTTACGCATCCTTGTTGCTGGTCGTGACTAATCGTTATCATCATATCCCCTCTCATTCTTAACGCGCCCAATTCTGCCGATTCTCTCCGACAAAATTCATATCTTACTATTACGCCTTTCTCCTTATGAGCCGACTTTCTAGTCTGGTCTGAATGACCCACCTTCCGACTTCTGCGACCCTAATGATCAGGGGTCGGCAGACTCAATGGTCTGTTCATACCACGTCGGGAATATCGCTGAATTTACCACTCATCAATGAAAACTTTTCCTTTTCTCATTTTGTTTGCATTCCTTTTTCCACTGGTCAGGCAACTCTCCGGATCTGGCACTACTCTAGCGGCGTCTGACCAGCCTCTTGCTTTCTGACTACTTCCTTACATTCCAAACGTTAACGATCTAGGCGTTGTTGTCCTGGTGCTCAGTCCCCCTTATCCTGAGACCGTTCCTCGACAAGCAAGCGCCTTTTCATATAGCCACTTGCTTCCCAAACTACTTTTCTGATGACACACATTACTTTATTCCCACCTCACTTTAGAGGCCTAGCTTCAGCTTGCTGACTTACCCGGGTTTGACTGTACGCTCTCCGGTCTTCCGACATCGCTCGGACGTCTGTGATCTAATGATCTAGACTCTGCCGACGATAGTCTGTTACCCTCACCGCAAGACCACCGCTGGTCATGGTTGAACCTTATTATCATGTCCCCTTTTTTCCTTAACATGTACATTTCTGTTGATGCTCTCTGTCAGCACTTAGACTTTACTAATACGGATTTCACCCTACGAGCTGACATGCTGGGCTTGTCTTAACGATCTCGTACCTTTCGACTTCCGTGACCCTAATGAACCGAAACCGCCAGCTCTAACGGTCTGCGCACAGCACCTGGAGCATATCGTTGGCTTTCTTTTTCTTCTCACCCATTGAGCCCTTCTTTTCACACTCTAGTCTGACTTATGTGGTTCAGGCCGTACGGCCTCCTGCCTTCTGACCTCACTCGGACTTCTGAGTCCTAAATGATGTAGTCTCTGCAGACGCAATGCTATGCCTCCCCCGCCTCCAGAGCACTGCTGCTCATGATACATTACTAGTATATCCGCTTTTATCCTTAACACTTCTATCCTGTTGACGCTCTGTTAACTTTCTAACATTTATAATACGGATTTCTCTCCATGAGCCGACATCCTCCTCTCATCTCCTTGGTCTTTTGCTTTCCGAATATTGAGCCCATACTTTTGAACCATCGACAGGTCCAAAGGTCTGTTCACAACACCTCGAGATCTTTGTCGGCTCTTCTACTTCCCCTTAAGTGTCTCCTTCACGATTACATTCTTTCATTTTCGCGCTCTGTCTGCCTTCCTTTATCCATTGGACGGATAACACTTCGGGCCTGGCTCCACTCTAGCTTCGTCTGACTAGTCTCCTACTTTCTGACTGTTTCCAGAAATCAGAGACGCACATGTTCTAGGCTGTGCAGTCACAACGCACCCTGTCCCTCAGCCTGAGAGCTTGGTTTGCTATGCTAACGGACTTTTTATATAGCCTCTGTAGTCCCGCAAATTTTCTTTCTCATGACATTCACTACTGTTATCACCACTTTAATCTGACTGCCTAGCTTCATCTTGCTGACTTATCCAGTCTCATCTAAACGCTCTTTTGCTTTCTGACCCCTCCCCAAACACTCCTGCTTCATCTTCAATCTTTCATTCTTTACTGATCCGTGTTCTGCTCGATTCTCGTCGTATTTCGTTCTTATGATATAGGTGTATATGCGAAATTTAAATAACAATTACCTGCATAGGGGTACAGAAGTTCACGCATCGCAGCAATCGCTTGACTGCATTCCAGATGCATTTCTTTCTTCTGTCTGTGTGGCTGTCTCTGTTCGTTTCCTTTTTCTCCCGGGTCTGTCACAGTTACGGCGACACGCACCCAAGGAACTGTCCTCCGTTTCGACAACAATACAAGGCACACAGTTCCTTTACCTGGACATGAGCGAAAAATTATCAACTTTTTTACAACTTACTAACAGGAAAATCAATCAATATCTTCCACTGATACAATTCTTCCGCGGCAAGAACCACTGAGTTCAATTTACCTGACGATACCTTTTCCACATATCGCTTGACTGGAGGACTTTTGACTACGGAAGGCACATTCTCCTGCCAATACAAAGCTTTAACAATCGATCATTCTAAGCTCTTCAATCCGCTTTGACCGCTCAAATGGCCGTGGTTTCCCCTATCTCTAATCAATTTCAATACATACCCC